>CM072823.1:59584303-60784303 GCA_036937905.1 Salvia rosmarinus
TACCGACCAACATCCTCCTCCCTTTTGCAGCCAGCAACGCCCCCGCTTTTTTTACAAATGAAGGATATTTTTGTAATTTTACTTTAAATTGGGTAAAAATAGTAATAACTTAACATATGGGTTAATTTAAGTAGCAATGTTAACATTTGTGACAATTATCTCCATTAACACATAAAAAACGTTTACTAGCTAAATAATTGCAGAATTTAAATAATTAATATATTTATGCATAGAAAATAGATCAATTTTATCATAAAATTTGAATATAAAAGAGTTTCAATCTTATATCATAATAAATATATATTAAAATACTAAATGATCCTTATAAATTAAAATAAGGATATTAAAAGTACATCAAAATTAATAATAATAATAATAATAATAATAATAATAATAATAATAATAATAATAATAATAATAATAATAATAATAATAATAATAGCGTAATTGATAAATATACCAAGCTACAATGCCATCATTAAATTATATAATATGGATAAGAACCAGATTTTATAAAATGAGACTCTTTATAACAGGTGTAGATTTAAGACCTAAATTCATTTATCCAAATTACGGAACTATACTTACTTGCGCTTGAGTAGCAAAGAAGTTGGATAAGAAGTTTGGCGCGAGCGACGGAGACTGGTTGTCCCACGACGACGAAGGCATGAACGCAGCGGCGGCAGGTGGCATCATGGGCGGCATTCCGGTGGCGCGGCCGATGGCGTTGATATCCATGACTCCCATTCCATGCATGGGCATACCCATGCCCATGGTTGGATTCATCATAGACATTTGAAGTTGTTGCTGCATGGCTAATGGCATCATCATGGATGGCATGTTCATCCTACTCATCATCTGGACCTGTGCTTGCAATTGTTTCATGTAATCTATTACTTCATCCAACATTGACGCTTTGTCCGTCTGCAACAAGTAATATATAGTAGTAAACAACATTAATAAAGTAGTATGTAATAAACAAAGTTAATATATGTCCCAGTATCACAATTTTGTTATCACATTTTGTGTACCAGTATCATTTTTTTAATTATATTTTTTTTCAATTTGAATATGTTGTGATTTAGTTTAATTTTACAGATATTAAGTATGATTCATTAATTAAATTATGAATTATAATTATTTTTTTATGCTTTATTTGTATAACAGATATTAATTGGAACAGAGTCATGAGTCATGGACTAAATTTGTGTGGTACAAAAATTATCGTGATGCCAACTTAACTAAGATTCGTCTCTCTAAACCCGTGCATAACCGCAAACATGCAGACTCTCTCTCTGTGTGTGTGTGTGATTGTGTGACTCTCTCTCTGTCTCTCTGTGAAATGCCTGCATGCAGTTGGCCAGTTTCCAGATTTACTTTTGGACTAGGTTCATCACTCTCTTCCTAAAAACAATTACTTATTATGTCTACTTTATGTCCCAACCCATCAGACTTTATTGGTCAATTTTCACGACTTTGTTGTCTACAACATGACATTGCACTTTTAGACTTTTCAATTTTTGCCCCAAATGTGTGTGTATGTGTGGGAAAAAAAACTCGCAGACTAAATTAGCTAACTGGTGATTGAACTTCAAAATTAACATCCACTTATACTGAAATCCCACCTTTAGCCCTTAACAAAGTTGAACCATGCCCTCTCACACTGTAATATTTCCTTATAAGATTATGTGTAATGACACAATTTGATTTTTCACGGTTGTAAAATAGTATGTTTAAGAGGGTGTTTGGCTGAACTTATAAGCTCTTTAAAACATCTTATAAGTTATTGTAAAGTGTTTGATAAAATAAGTTCATAAACAGTTTATAAGCTATGAAAATAAGCTCCAACAACTTATGAATTCTCCTAAAAATAAATTGTTCAATCCCAACTTATTTTTTCATAAGGTTATAAGCAATAATGAATTTATCAAATAACCTTACTATGGTTCGTTATTTCCTACATATACTATCAATTTCACCTATCGTCAATTTTCTCTCGCTAACTAAGATTTTCTCTCTCTAACTTACGATTCTTTCTCTAGCTTATAAGCTTAATTATCCAAACACTTTGGTAACTTATAAATTTTGAGATACTATATCTTATAAGCTCTTGAAACATCTTATAAATTTTCTAAAATAAGCTTAGCAAAACACCCTCTAAGTAACGTGGACATGCATGCCATTAGATTTTTTATGTAAGGATCGGCGAACTTTAAAGTGAAGCACCTATAATATGCCAAATTCAAATTATTCGAGTAAAAGTCACATTACAATTAAATTATGAAGACCTAAACATTTCGATTTGAAAACAATATTCTAAATATTTTATTAAGCATGAAAGACTTTCACAATATCGTTAAGTCTCGGATGTAGAATTTAATGCGCCCTCAAAAGGAACTCAACTCCTTATAATTTGCAGATAAATTTATTTTTCTCCTCTTTCTGTTTTGATGTTCGAATAAGATAAATTCAGCGTTCAAATAAGATAACTAGTTGAGTTCAATTGTCCATGCTTTCATACCTTGCTGGAATTCGGGACCAGCTTCTGCAATGTCTTCATCCTTTCATTAATTTTATCCCTTCTTCTCTGGAATAAACAAATGAACAACATAAGGGCACATATATACTAAGGAGTTTTTTTTAGGGTGATTAGGCCCGATTAGGCATTTAAAATCCTAACTCACGGTTTTTATCGAATATCCAATCTTTCAAAATAATGATTTAAACTCAAACTATCATATTTGTATCAAAAATATCCCCGTATTCGGATAGTTTGGGATTTAAATTGATACAAATATGATAGTTTGGGGTTTAAATTGATATTTTTGAAAGTACGTGATATTTTTGATAAAACATGTATAGTTTAGGGTTTAAATTGATATTTACCCTTTATTTTATTTTATCAGCAGGCGACCCAAATAAAGGAAAATATATTTTAAAAAAATGAGACAATATGTTGAATATGGATTATGAGAGTGGGAATTTAAATTTTACAAATAAACGTAAACAAACTATTTCCAATTAAAACTAAAACATATATAGGGACTGGTTATAGGAAAAAAACGGATATTTAAGACGCATAATAACACTACAAACTAAAATACGTAAAAGAAAAATAGAAATCTCAAATGTGTAAACATAACAAGGTAAAGGGGGAAAAAGAAGACGTACTCTCTCGGACTGGTTATGAATAGCAGCTGCCCTATCCTTGGCTATTATTGAGGATTTTCCAATTCCCAATTTTCTGTTGCCTTTTTTTCCTGCCTGCATCTGCAATCAAAATAGAATCAGGACTAAAATTATTTTTTCTTGATATTCAATAAGTTTTTAAATTATCTCGTGATGATGGACAAGAGATATTTGGATTTATTTTCTTTGTTAGATAAATAAAAATTTTAAGATTATATAACGATGGATCTCGAATCTAAGACTTTTGATTTCACATATTACTCACTCTATCAATGTGACAACACATATATGCCCTCACTATCCATTTCCTTGTATGTAATAGATTTCAACATTTACGAATATACTGGTGTAAATTTACATATCTTTAAATAAACAAATAAGAATCCATGAGCAAAGAATCTTGACAAAGTGCATGCAAGAATAATAGAGACGTGTAACATGCCTGTGGTCTACTGTGACAAACGGTATCGTGGTCCTCGCCGGAGGTCTTGGTGTAATCTTCGCCGGAGCTGGTGTTTTCCAGCGACCACAAGGAGGTGGATGTGAGGCCGCCGCCCTCGCAAGAATCAAGCGTCACCTGCAGGCTGTCGCTCGGGCTCACGCTCGCGCTCGCGTAGCTCTTGCAGAAACCTCGTCCCGCACGCGCCAAGCCGCCGCCGTCCGTGGCGGCGGCACCGCTGCACGAACCCACCGCACACGCGCCGATTCCCGGCACCTGCGTGGGGTTGTTTTCTTGGTTGTCGTTTCTGCGGATGCTGCCGTTGTTGCACGGCACGAGGGCGTCCATGCTGGCGGCCGCTGCGGCTGCGGCTTTGTTGACGGATGCGCGGTCGTGGTCGAGCCAAGACACCAGTTTGTTGGCCGCGGATTTGGCGTGGGGGAGGCTGGTAGCTTGGTCGACTACGGACTGGAGCGTGTCGGCGGCGCGTGGCTTCTCCCACCTAGCTGCAGGCTTCTTGAGCACGCGCGTCGGGCTGAGGCCACACATGGCGAGCTGCCCGTTCTCCCATGTTAGCTCCGCCACTTCGTAGTCGAATCTGTTACAAAAATATCAATTGAGCGTCACAAAATATTAAAGTTTTCATACATTAAATCAGTTAAAATACGAATCGAACGGGAAAAATAAAATTAAACAAAATGGGAATTACGAGGCTAAGGAATCGGATGATTTAGATCGGGCGCATTGATTCATTTCTGCCAAATTGTTTTTTCTAGAGTAGGTATGTAAAGAATATAACATAATATATAGAGAAATGTTAACCTAAAATCATGATGAATCGTTGTGAAAGTTGATGAATCTATCAGGAAAGTTACTGAATCTAAAAAAATGGAATTTTCGTCTATCATAAGATGCGAAATCAGATAAAAAAATTTGAATTTTTAGATTCGATAACTTTCTGAGTGAATTAATCAACTTTCATAGTAAAATCATTTATTTTTAAATTTTAAGATAAAAATTATCCTTATTTAAATGTAATTCTATATATAATTTTGATTATTTGGTGTGGGTTGGATATATATGGGTGTGGAGTGAGAAAGGATTCGACGGCATATTTATCATGATTCATAAGATAAGAAACAGCATAATTTGAAAGAGATGCTCATTGGACACCAAAATAGGGACCTTCTTTCCACTTCAACTCCATTGGGATGTCAACGTTGCTAGTTGTCTATATTTACGTTATTACTGTATGTGTTTTCATTGATTGTAAATTATGAAAAATAAGAGATAAATAAAGATGGAAAAATATCAAGATTCAAATTAAGTTACAGTTGGGCCAATCACAAAGCACAAGTTAAATGAGTTGATTAAAAAAGTATGTGCTCATGAGCATTCAGGGAAGCACATTGGAATGATCAAATGATGGTTTCAAAGACCAACAAATTATCGCTATAATTTCATTTGCACAATTTGCTAATTCATTGCTCTAACCTATATGGATATGAATTCTTGGTATTTGAAAAACTTAAATATTATTGATCAAAGTAAATCAGAAAATTAACTTTTCAATAAAAAAATATAAATGTGGTCAACTAATTAATTAATTTGTCAAATTAAACTGGGGTGTAAAATAATTGTGGGGTCAGAAAATATACATTGGTTTTAAATGTTTATATAGATTGTCTAATAGGTGAAGTATGATTACAAAACAATGTGGGGTGAGTATTTTAAATATTGTTATAATTATAGTTTAAAAAGTACTATTAAATATTGTATCTTAAATACATTATATCAAATATTAGTTATCTCGTAACAACATATTCGATCCCTACTTACATGAATATCTCACCATAGGTTAATTTTCACAGACTTTTAGTAAAATTTTTAACCAATGGACTCGCATTATTTGTCAAACTTAATTATTAGAGCTAGCATTGTAAAATGTGAGTAGGATGAATTTAAACTTAGAAATATGATTGGTTATATAGTTCATATCAACGGCATATATATATTTATGATGCTAATTAATATTAATAGAGCTAGCATTGTAAAAATGTATTTAGTGTGACCTCTTATGTATAGAAATAAAATGAAGTACGTGGTTTGAACACTAGTTTACTACCACGCCCCTACAAAGTCGACATAAGAGGTATTTAGGCACAGAAGCTATAAAAAGATGGGTCACGATTTTTATTTTAGTTGGGAGCTCCAAGCCTTAATTTATAAAAATGGAACCACCATTATCAATTTAATATATAAGTTAAATTGACAGAAAACAATTTTGTGATTAGAAATGTAGCATTGTTTTTTTCTTCAAATGAGAAAACAATCAAAATAAAAGTAGTGATTATCTTGTTATATGATTATGTAAAATGGAATTAATGGCAATTTAATCCGAATCTTTAAACAGTTTTCTAAATTAAATCTAAATTTTAAAACGTTGCAATAATATTACAATCTTTCAATTTATAATAAATTCATCTTCTCTTAGATTTTGCACCAATTTGGAACCAAACTTTAAACATATTTGACATCAAAACTCGGAATTGATTATGTATTTTTGGAACCAATCGCCAGGATTATTTTCCCAGGCTATCAACGTTGCGATTTGACCCTTTAAAATATAGTAGATGTATTATTACTAAGTCCTAGTCCAAGTGGTTGTTAGAGTGGACAAACTTAGATCATGTAATAAATAAAAGGAGGTAAGATTCGTATGGCCAAACCCCAAATTCTTTGACACAATCCATCACTATAAATCGGTGGCTTTCCACAAATTCTTATCAAACCAGTTGCTTAAGAGTTACTAATTGGTTTATTTATTTCAAAATTTTAATAGTATCAATTTAATTATGGGACACAATTGGGCTTATTAATAAATGCGACTTTTATGAGACATTTTCATATTGTTGGTGAACAGTAATGACTAAGAATTAAGAAACCATTTCCGTACAAGACATTTTGTGCAGGTCGTGCCTCAGTTCCACTTAATAAATGAAAATAATAAACTTCAATTTGAATTAATTAATTTTATTTGAGATTAATTAATAATTAATTAATATTTAATAATCAACTGCGGTTGCCGCACTTTGCAGACTTCATCCCACAAGTTTTTGCCATTTGTGATCTGCAAGTGATACTTCATTCGTCTTTCAAAAACTTGCATTTAATTTCTTTTTTGGACATCCATCAAAAGTTTGCATTTTCCATTTTTTGATATATTCATTTATTATCTTCACATACTTTACACTTATTATAATTTATTACAATCCGTATCAAAAAAAAAATACAAACTTTTGATGGATGAATATAATATTTGTTTTGATATATTGTTATATTTTATTTTGATTTACAAAAAGTAAATGTCCCATAAAATTCCACTATCCATCCGACCGTCGTCCCTTGCAATCCTACAGTGCGAATTGCCACACACAACTTTTTGTCATTTGTAATATATAATTAATACTATCTCATTCACGATACATGTATTATAATTATTTTATTTAGTTTTCACAAAAAATATATCATTTTCTTTTTAGGACATAATTTCTTATTATTCAATCTTATAACAATTCATTATTTATCAAGAAATCATTTCCACCATTCACAATCTAATACATGGTGAGACCATTTATTGATTCAAACAACACCCATTAATAATTTTATTAAAACTTATGCCAATGATAAGTTATTGTGAACGGATGAAATATTTATTTAGTATTTTCGTTATATTTTATTCGATTGTAAAAAAAAGTTATATTTTATTCGATTATAAAAAAGTGTCGTTTGTGCACATGAAGTTTCAACCCCGAGTCCCTACTTCACATCTAATCTAATCCTATGCAACCAATTGTTTTTCAGAAAAAGATAAAAATGGGATTACTAATGACTGATGAATAAAGGGAACGCTTGTACGCTTAGCAAACCACAATTTTTTCCCAAAATATCTTCTCTGCTACCATAGTCATTTTATTATTAACTTTACATTATTTTTTCCCTTCATCTTAGGGGATCAAAAAATTAATAATGAGCTGGTCCTGCGTGCGGCCAGCCGTGCGACTGGCTCCCATCCATTTACTTATTTATTTAAATACAATTAATTAACTTAAATGTATTATTAATTTAATTTATTATAATTAATTCTTAAATTTGTATTACGGATTAATAAATTTTAATTAGAGATTAATAAAATTCTAATTAGGCTTAATTAATTATAAATAGATATTAATATATCTTAATTATGATTAACAAACTCTAAGTAAAGATTATTAAATTATAATTAAATCTAATTAACACAGATTATGATTAATTAATAATGAATTATTATTCAAATAATATTTAAAAACTATTTGCGGACCGTCGGCACACAAGAATTGCAATAATAGCGACACATGTCCTGAAAATTGCAGTATTGATATCGCTTTCTCTAAATGCTTTGATCTCCAGTCAAAAAATTTTAATCCTAACTCAGCATGCAGTAATTGTAATATCAACAGTAATTTAACTTAAATCCATATCTCATATCACTTTTTACACCTTATCAATAATTTTAAAAATAACACAGTAAGTTACTAAACCTTTTCAATCAATAATTTCTTGCAGAGAATTCGGATTTACCGACCAGCGGGTGTAACAAAGCTCCTTGTTTTCGTTCTTGCTTTGTAATATAAATAACTTTCTAACGTATACTATGGTGTCTAATTCATATGTTAATTTACAAATTTAGCTTTTATGTCAATATTTGTTTCTAAATTTGGCTACTATGATTATTATTACTCTTAGTAAACATTTTATTACTTATAAACAAAAGGGGCTAACGTAATTTAAAAATAAAAAATAAAAAAGTCGGATATTTCTGTGAAATATGATAGAGGCAAATATGTGTCTCTACTGCTCACAAAAACCTCAAAACTTAAGGTAGTGGTTGATACGTATGAATGAAATTATATAGGAATTGAATGAACTTTGGAAATGATGAAATGAAACGAAATATGTTTACTAATTTGTATCCTTTTCCTAAGAACCATATCAAGTTTACTAATATTAGTTACATTGATTATGCAATTGCAGAAAGTAGAAAATTATTTTGAAATACTGCTTTAGTACTGTAGAAGTCGAATATATTTAGCTAATGGGCTGAGAAAGTCCTATTAAGCCCATAACCATTCATACTGCTAATGGATTCTAAACCTGACTGTGAGGCCTATTAAAAATAATGGATTATTTAATCAAGACTTGAATTTGCCTTGTTTCATCAAAACAATGTTGTCATATAATTCCAAAATATATGGTTGAATATTAATGCATGATCCCGAAACGATGCCTCATAGTCATATTTCCAGTCTTGTTTTTCTGTTCTCATGTCGTGTTTGTAACTTTTAACGAAATATCAGGATTTTTCTTTGTATATTTTAAATATAACATGAGTTTTATATCTCGACCCAAATTCATATTATAAAGTGCAACGAATCATTTTAAATGCTTTTCTCAAGAATAATTGTAGGAATACTGATGAAATTTGGGTGAGAAGTTATTTCACATGATCAAGTTATCTCAAGATTCGATGGATTAGACATGATTTAGTTTCATAATATACTGTTCGATTGTATGGACTCGGCCGGCATTTAGCATCCAGACAATGTCACATTGAATTATCTTAACTTATGAGTCTTGACATCCTCATTTGATAATAATATTTTCGATCTAGTTTAATCTTTGATGGATAAACGAAAAATTGATCACATGATTGATTTCTCAATTGATCCAATTCCTCCTAAGAATACCTTAACTTAAAAAAACATAACTGTAATACTTTTTTATTGAAATAGTATTTTTTAATTCATAATAATTATATTTACATTTCTTTTTCATATGAATTTTATTTTAGTGTTATTTTTTATCTACATAAATTATGTACCAACTACCAGTGCTTTGTGATGCCTAGATTAGGATTATGATGGAATCCCCTTTCATTACCCTTTTTATTTTGTAAATTCCATAACTTCTTCGTCCAACTCCTCTTAAATGACAAAAAGGAAAAGAAAATAATTCATTTTTATTGTTTTCTTTGCCATGAACTGTACAAAAATTCTCTTTGGCACGATCACAAAAAACCATGAATTACTTCGTGCACCACCAGCATCAGGAATACGATCCCTCTTCTCAAAATCAAGAATCTTATCATCAATTCACGAATAATGGTTACTCTTATTCATATTCCTACCCAAACCCTCAATTCACCAGTAGCATTCATCCATATTCTTACCAGAATCCCCTTCTACAACCATCACAGCACGCAGAACAAGAGCCTAATCCACCTGGGGTGACGCCGCCGCCGCCGCCGCCGCCGCCGCCGCCAGAAGTTTTCCGGAATTCGTATTATCAATACCACGCTCATGGTGGCAGTGCTAGTGTTCCGACTGCGGGCCCACAATCGGGGGCGATGGATACCGGCATCCAGACGGTGGTTCATCAGCCGGTATGGATTTTTTCCCCTTTTATTTTGGATATTTTATGTGCTATTTAAAAAAATTGCGTGCTTAATATGATGTAGTTTATAAATTGTTCACCTTATTTTTTGGTGTTTTGTGAAGTTATGACTAAGCTTTTTTCTAGTGCTGTTGTTCTACAATGAGAATTTATGAGTGCATTTTTACTGAAATTTAAGAGTGTTGAAATTGGGATATGGTTAAAAACCTGTCTTATCAATGTCTTAGTCTTTGTTAGGATGAACTGCCGGCAGCAGGGCATATCGAGCTTCAAAGAAATATAGTTCTCTATTTGGAAGTCTGTATGCGAGTTTCTCTTTTTTTAGTAGAGCATGCTATGCATAGCATGATGATAATTGAGAAGTTATTTAAGATGCATTATGCAGATTGGCATCAGCGCATCAGCATTAGGTTTTGTAGGATGCCATCTGTGTGATTTTGAGATTTCTTAGGTGTAATTTATCTTCTTTTGACATGTCGTTTGTGTATAAATTTGATATGTTCCCTCACAGTTGGACTAGTAATAGGAATGATAGGATTTTGACGCCCTAGTTTTGAAATCGTGAAGGAGGTTGATAATGGTTGGTTTTGCATGTTGGATTTCATTTTGGATTAATGTCGAACTAAGTTACATTCTTTGAGCTAGTCATACGAATTTGACTACGAGCTTGTCTTCTGGCTAATCAAGCGAGGTTGGGTATCTCCAAGTTGACAGTGTTCTTCTAAGCTGATTATGCTTCATAACTGTATTTTCTGCATAACATTAACTTCAATAGGGATCTCTGAAGTTGGTGCTTTATGCAAGAAACTGTTGGTTCATGATAGTTATAATTAGCTGAGTTGAATAGCCTTCATTAAGATAGAAAAGTTGATGGTTGAGCCTGAGCCTAAAGTACTGCCTTACATAATTAGCTGTTCAAGCTCATGGTGAATCAACACACTCATTGTCCATTGTCAACATGAGACCAGCTTGGACAGCCCGTTAATCTTTTTATACCTTGGTTCATCTCTCCTGAATTTGTGTTTGTCCTTTTTAGAAGAACTAGTCACAAGTGCTGGGCATATTTTACAATACAGTAAATGTGTATCCATCATTCCTTAGATAGTTCTTGTTCCTCTATGGTCAGGTTGGTCAATGGTTTCCTGCTGTTGAGCATCATTCATTACTCGAATTTGTTCTTATTCATGGAAAATTGAAGGCTTCGACTTCTTTCGTGACCTTTAAAGCAACTAAGTTCATTTCCTCAATATTTTTTTATCACATGTCTGCAAAGTAGACAGGTTGGACAATGTGACTGCAACCATTATACTTTTCTTATTTTGCAGTCACAAGTTTATAGAAAACTCTTCTTTTCTTCTCCTTTATTTCAATTTGAGCTTATAATTGGAGTTACTGAGCCACTTTATTTCTGACTTATTCGTTTCCTGTGGGCTGTGAGTTAACTGCAAGGTTGTGTCACTTCTTAGTGGACATTATTCTTGTTGTATGCTTGAAGAGTCTGTAAGATAAACTCTCATTTATGATCTCAATGAAAAATGTTTAGCTAGAGCCTATGACTTCTTGCAGTTCAGGTTATTCACCACCCCTTTTCAATAAGCACCGGGCTTTCGATAATTCTGAGTTCCTATCCATACGCTACAATTTTTTAAGGATCTCATTATGCTTCTATGACAGTTGATTAAAATGTTTCGTCACATTTTTTGAATCTAATCTACATCTAATCTTAATTGGTAGCCTGATCTTAATTGGTAGCCTGTAGCTTCAGACAGAGTTAACAAAGAGCCTTTTCTAGCTCAGTCTATTACTTGGTTTCTTTTTGTCATTTTACTCGTTATTTATTAACAGTATATATCTCACTAACCAAAAAAAGGATACCCTTAACTGAAAAGAATAGCGTTTAACATTTTATGCTAGTAGTTGCTTTTCCATGATTTTGCCATCTATATGTTTCCTTGTGTTGTGCTTCCTGAAAGACAATCTCTGTTAATTAATAAGTTGTACACTTGAAAATCGGAAGTGATGGATTGTACAGATTGTGCAACCCTTATTCGGAGGTGCTGGCATTATGGATGGACTCCCTAGAGGAGATCCCCAAACCTATCTTGGTCCAAAACTAGATGTCTCGAACTATCCATTTCGTGTTGATGGACGTGACGGAGGTCAATCTCTGCCTAAGAATGCAGCAATACCTTTTCAGGACCATTCAGCAACTGCTTATGGCGGAATACACATCCAAGGAGGGCCTTGTCAACTCCCGTCCCAATCATATGGTGAGCCCCGTCATGGTCCCCGACCAAAGGTCTCAGGCCGAACATACCGTGGTCGTGGACGTGGCAAAGGCTGTGTACAGCGGAAGCGTTCAGTGGCACCTGCTCAGGACCGAAAATTATTATTTCAAGGCAAACCAGAAATCCAAGGAGCTGCCGCTTCTCTACCCATGGTACAGTCCGGTGCGTCAAGTTTTGGCCAAACACTTCTTCTGCCTTTGCAGGTTCCAGCTCACTCAGCATTTGTTTCGCCATCTCCAAAGGTCGTGTCCTGTGAACTCTGCAAAGTTGAATGCAACACCCTTGAAGTTCTTCAACAACACGTGAACGGGAAAAAGCATAAGAAGAAATTGAAAGTCTTCGAAGAAATACAAAATATCGACAAAAAGGTGAATAGTGGACAAGCTTATCAGGCACCTACTAAAGAATCGAAGTCAGAAGTCGTTTCACTGCCCGACCGGGTTGAGGAGGGGACTGGGAACCAACAACTTCAACAAGCAGTTTTACCTTCTCAAGAAATTAATGAAGAAAGGGAAGTTGCAGGAGAAAAAGGTAAGATGGAAGAGGTGGAGCCTCGCCAAGAATCAGCCAAAAGGATGAGGGTGGATCGTTGTGAACATTTCAAGCATAAACTGAGGGGTGGTAAGAGCAACAGAAAGATGAGGCCTTCTGATCGGTCAAAAAGTTTGGTGCAGCTGCCTAAACCAAAAGAAGTTGCGCCCTTAGTTTGTGAATTGTGTAATGTAAAGTGTGAATCTCTCGTCGTTTTTCAAAGTCATTTGGCAGGAAAGAAGCACAAATCAAAAGCTAGGCACTTCCTGAGCCAAGAAAGAATAGGACAAGAACTTCCCCAAGCTCAGAGACCAGCATCAATGCAAGGATTTGGTGCCTACCAGGTTGCTTCTGCTCAGAACGTAGATAATATGACGAGTGGTGAGGTGGAGGCAACAAGCCGACCAGAATCAATTGTAACAAACTCTGGATCTTCATTTCTGGTGACTACTGCTGCAGGAGGAACATGGAAGGAGGGACGTCCAGAACCTAGAGCATGTAGCAATTGTCACGGTGCAGAAATGGTAGGCGTTGCTGCTGGTTCTGAGCAGGCAGTTACATGTGGAACAACCTTGGATGGAGGTTCTTCGTCGGAGCTGAATGTGGTAAGCACAAGGCAGCCCCCTCCCAACTCATGAGCTCTTATTTCGAACATTGTGGAAGCAGATTTTGAGCTTCGCACTTAAGTGATGAATGCAGCTACAACTGTTGCATCTTTTGCTACCTGCATATAGTTTCTTGTCTTTGAATTCTAATTATCTTAATCAGGCAAGGAAATGAGTTGAGGGTCGAAAATTGTTTTGTATTTGAGAAAATGATTTATCCTAAATGTTCAGGTTTCAAAACTTGAGAACCTTTTGATATGGGTGTGGACTGTGGATACAACCACCCCCAACAAGTTATGAATTTATGTGTTCTTTTTTAAATAAAAATAATATGTATATTTATATAAAAACACAACTCTATGAAACAATGAAACTTGCATGTTTCTGGCTGTTTATTACGTTTGTTAAGAATTAAAATGTAAATAAATTGTTGGGATCTCGGTTTGATAAATGGTTTTCAAGCATATTTAGTGAAGTTCGTTAACTAAACGAGTCATGCTTAAACCTTAAAGCTTATTTAGTGAAGTTTATTAAGTAAACAAGTTACACTTGAGCCTAACGTGGCTCGTTAGTTCGTGAGCAAGCTTGTCATGAGTTTGCTTGAGATCATATTTATATTCGAATGCTTTAACTAATAATAAGTATATTAAATCTTTAATTAGATTTATTAGTTATAAGAAAATAATGAGTTTTAGTAACTATATAATATTCTTAACATAATTTATTTTTAAAATAAAATAAAATTAAATAAAAAACTGAATTAAGCTTGATTAAGCTCATAAGGGGTTCAACTCAATAATAAAAATGAGTGTTTTGACGTAAAATTTTGGTGTATTTTTATCGGCACCAATATCGACATGAATATGATTTGATAAGTTTCAATGTATTCTTCACTAGTCCTAGATATAAATGTTAGTTCATTTAATGTTATGTCAACAATTCTCCTTGCAATTTGCAATATATCAATTCCTTCACCTTCACTCATATTTTTAATTCAACCAACCACCTCCTCATTTAATTAACTAAAAGCCACGTTTTCATTCTAAAGCTTCGTATCCTTACGTGTTTTAATTATGGGCATGGTGGACTCTGTTTTTGACTATTTATTTAGGATTTGTAACCCACAAAATCAATAATCGACAAAGATATTTTAACTAGATTTAAACCTAACTTAACTAACGTCTCAAACGTGACCTAAATCAATAAGTTTCTTTTATCTCCATCTCTCTCCATCAATGGTATTAATCACTTTTGATATAAAAGTGCCTGCAAAAATATTTTATTATATACGAAAGTGGCTATAATTATTTAATTTAAAAACAACTATTTTAACCCCAAATATATATATCCAACTAGCGAAGGCCATACGGGTGAGTTCTTAAACTCTATGCAATTGAAGAAGCGACGAACACAGTCACAGAATTGAATACTAACAATAATTTTTAGATCAAAATATTTTTATTTAAATCTACCGTTGATTACAAAAATCTAAATAAAAATTTAATTTGAAATCCAATCATAATATTTTCATGAAATTGGGAAATGATATGACTTTTATGCACAAGGCAACGTCAAATACGGTCGTAATCAGTAGGTGTCCTTTTACGTGCTCGACTTTCTAATTTTGATAAGGGAAAATACACATTTTAGAATGATAAATTGATTTTGTGATAAATTTAGTTTAATAAATTGATAATATCTTAATTAAGTATAATAAATTGATTTTGTGATAATTTTAATTCATAACTGATTTTTGACAACAAAAACCATAGTCGATACCAAGAAATGACATATGAAAATCACAAGTTAAAACATCGTTAGAAAGGACTTACACGTTATATATTGTTGCGGTATCAAAAGTATGCTTTTCAATGCCGAAAAATTATTTATGAGCTAAAATTATCACAAAATCAATTCACTAATCTTGATTAAAATATAATTAATTTATTAAATTAAAATTATCACAAAGTCAATTTATTATATTAAAATTGTGTGTTTTATCTTTTGATAATTACTGAAAATTTCATCAATTGAAGATTAGAAAATATTAATACTTTCGTTAATACAAGTTTTCGGTTTCCACTTTTGACCATAATAATAGTAGTTGATGATCGCCACTCACTCGACCACCAACACCCGCCACACCGGAGAAATCCCCGTTGCAGATTATCCCGATGACTTCGCGAGAGCAACTCCTCGACTCTCTCACCGCTCACATCTCTCCCTAACACTCCAAAACCGTTGGCGGCAACCCCAACCCGAATCCCATCACCCAACCAGTCCTACTCCGATGATTCTCCTCGTTGTCGATGCACCAACCCGAATCAGAGTTAATCCATTTTAGCATCTTTTCTAAAAAAAATAAAGTTATTGACGCATAAATACATCAACTTTAGGTTAATTTTGTTTTTCTTCACAAACTTTTAAAAATTGTCACAAAATATACAAACTTAATGACTTTAGTGTTTTTACCATGATTTCAAATTTATACAAAATAAGATCTGACTTGGCGTCTCAAAAATTTACTATAGACTAAATGGTTAGTGATATAAACAACATCATAGAGAAATGATATAAAACATCGTCGTTCGTTCCATCAAAATAAATCGATTTTTTTGATTTTTAGGATTAATCACGTCAACCCTTATTATAAAAATCAAGTCTTCTCGTTTGTTTCATTGTCTGGTTCTAATTGAGATCAAAACAATCGATATCATCTCGCTACGATGTCGTTTATATCACTGACTATTTTGTCTATGGTAAATTTTCGAGATGCCAAGTCAGATTTTATTTGGCTTAAATTTAAATCGTAGTAAAATCAAATTTAAATCGTAGTAAAATCACTAAAGTCATCAATTTCGTGTATTTTGTGATAATTTTTAAAGTTCGTAAGAAAAATCAAAATTAGCCCAAAATTGGTGTATTTATGCTCCAATAACCTAAAAAATATTATCTACAACTCCCCAAAAATTTCTGACAGCCGTTTGATTTTGGCCGCTGGAGTAGTGGATGATTCTTCATATCTTGTCTCAAGTTATGATTTTGATTGCACCGTGCGGTTCTAGGGTGACTTAATGAGGTAGTACTCTGTCATCTCTCCCTGAATTCAATGATTTTGTGTTTGTTAGCCTGGATGTTTTCTTAATCCCGGATGAGGGGGCCGGTGACACCGGTTGTTTATGAGGGGTGCCGACTGCTGCAGCTGATGAGGGGGCTGAAGCTCGGGACAAGGTGTGCTGTTGGGTGCTGGTTCTTATGAGAGTTGCATGGTATGCTGGTTTTACTGCTCCTGCTTATCAAACAGCAGTCTGCTGATGGATCATAACAGGAAGTGGAAATTGAATCCAATCGAGTCGAGTCGAATATGAAGTCTATACCTCGTCCTCATCTCTATTAAGTGCAGCTATTGTTAGGATCGGGTCAAAAAACGCAGCGGAAATTAAAATTTTTCGAACTAATAAATGAAACAACGATTATTTCATTCCAACGATTTTGACGACTTCACGTTAACATAATGTAAGGTATTAAACGATCGAATCATTGGATACCTTTTCGCACTTCGATTGATGAAGGGATGAGAAGCAATCGATTGCTCGTCCTCCAAACTCGCAGGGATCCAAACGTCTCCCCTCTATCAAGTCCACATTTAGTAGAACGAATCAAATGCACAGTTTTTCGCTAGTAAAACTGAACACCCTATTGAGTTGAAAAATCAAAAGGAAGAAAAGAGTTGTTGGATAAAAAAAAAACTAGACGTATTCTTCTTTTTATTAGGAATAGAAAACCATCCTAATTATAATGTAAGAAACGTTTCCTCTTAATGATCATTGATATGGAAATCAATGATAATTAATCTCCATAATCAAGGAATCAATTCCTATTTTCTTTTATCAACGTCTCTTCTCATTCTTCTCTTTATTTGGTGCAGATCCGGATTACTTTTATCCGGATACGCTTATATATATCTATATATATATGATTTTTCTAGATTAAAATTATTAATCAAATTAATTTTATATCTAATTAAATTAATCTAATTAATTTAATATAGAATCAGACTTGTTAATCTAATTATATTCAACTAAATAAATTTAATTGAATATCTAACTTAAACATATTAAATTAGAACAAGTATCAATTAATTAATCTCTATTAATTAATTGGATTCAACTATTGAATCAATTCAATTGACACGTTCTATCTTTTTGTGTGTGACCCTCTTAGGTTCACGACCAGCACTAGTAATAGGCTTGTAACAAATTACAACTTAAACAAATAACATTTATTCAATTAATTTATCCAATAAATTAATTCTCTTGAAATTAACTCCGTAATTTCAAGAACCTATAATCCATGGGAACATCTAGCAAGTAGCATGGCTACCTAGCACTAGGTGAAATAGCGAGTAAACCTATTTTAAATATGAATCGTCATACACGTACGGTCCTTCTATTATCTAATCTCCAAATTGGATATTGAGTATGAAATTAAATCGAAAACTCAAAACAATCCAATAGTTACATTTTCATTCAAATTCAATAACTATTTAATGAATCATTATTCACCGTGTCTCGCCAAGGTCTTCGAGTTATGAACAATGAAAGCGTAGGAGATTCTCTCGTCTTAAACAAGTAATAGATTCTTTATCGACCACGCATTAATCTCCATATTTATTCATATCGCATCCAACATAAAATCTTTAACGATTGTCTAGCAATCGATAATATATCAAAATGAAATAGAACTCATACAAGATTACTATGGTGTCTCAAGTCAAAGGACTAATCATGTACTATCATATATTAGAAATTTTATTTCGATAAAATAAATCCCATATAAGAATTTCTAGCGTCTGTTTCAGGTGTCTTGTTTTCAACAAGCACCCACGTATATACACTTACGTCAACTACGTTAATATTGATGAAACGCAATATTTTCATCTTATGAGTGTGTATCATACGTGCGAGTTATTTCCAACAATTCAATGTCTGCCTTGAATAGTCATATCACGGAACTAATTTTAAGACCAAAGCTTCAAAGATATATTTCATAATCACCATCATATGCGTGATCATATCTTATAACTTTTCATGGTCTAAGGACTTTATCAAAAGTACATAATTTATTAAATTAACAAATACTTTAGATAAATAAATGCCTTTATTAATATAATTTCCAATAAGATTAAATTTACAATTTAAATAAAAGAGTAAAAACAACCAATCTAATTGGTGCGCCGGGTGTAACTCTTTCAGCTATGTCGTTTGCCTCAGTTGGGATGTAACTGAATATATTTGGTGGTTCAGACATGATTGAGATTTGTGAGTGTATTCTGTATTCAATTCCGATATATAGGTAGGTGGCAAAATGGGCGGGTCGGGTTGGCCCGGCCCGGCCCGGCCCATCGGGCTTTGGGTACTATACGGGTCGGGTCGGCCCGCCCGCACAGTGCTACCGGGCTGAAAAAATCAGAGCCCAGTCCAGCCATGTCCGGGCCACCGGGCTTTCGGGCTAAACCCGCCCGGTAAAAATATGACATTTTTTTTTGTCCTTTTAGTAGCTTTAATATAATACTTAAGATATTTACTATTTAGGACACTTAAAAGTGTCATATTAAGGGAATAACAGTGGATTTTAAAATAAGGACACTTCCTATTAAGTGTGCTAATTAAGTAAATAATAGTAATTTTTAAAATGGGGACACCTAAAAGTGTCATATTAAGTGTACTAATTCGGGCGGGCTTTTTAGCCCAGAAACCTGGGCTTTTATTTAAAGTCTTGTTGGTCTGACGGGCCATCTGGCGGGTTTTTAGGCCCGATTTTTTCGGCCTATAATTTTGAGCCCAACCCAACTCTAACCCGGTCGGCCCATCGGGCAGGGCTCATTTTGCCTGCTGATTTTTTTCTTTGATTGATATACACTAATTTTAGGCCTTTGATTTTCAACTTTTTTGTCAATTATACTCTCAACACAATTTTTTTTTTTTTTAATCTAATCTGAAATTTTAAAGGTCACGTCACGGTGGACTCGAACCGGCACCTTTGGCGCCGGACATTAACCACTCTACCACTAGGCCAACACACACACACTCTCAACACAATTTCATGCGCTTGAATGTTGATTAAGCATGTCGAAAATCCATGTAGATAACGACGTGGAAAATTCAAATTTTTTATTCAAGAAAAAATATCATTTTTATCCTATTTTTTCATCGTTTTGACATAAATATCCCAATATGATATCTGTAGAAAGAACGATACATTACTCATACTATCAATTTTCTTTTATTCCAAATATAACTTCAGCAAACTTTTTCGATAGTTCAGAGCTAATTTGATACATCAAAATCCACATGGATAACGACATAGAAAATAAAGTAATAAAGAAGTGTGTAAGCAAAACAACATTGTATGATTGTTCGTAAATAATAATAATAATAATAATAATAATAATAATAATATACCAATGGAAACCTAATGCATGTGTTCTTCATGCTCACAATCCTCAGATATTTTCTTCAGACTAACCCTAACTCATTATATTGTGAACCTGCAAGAAGAAGATGGAAATTGATTTCAATGATCAATTCAAAATAGGGTAGGGTTTATACAAAAATATTTTAAAAAATTGAGCGTGTAGTACATATTAGATTTTTGTTGGCTTTTTTCTTTTCATTTTTAACTCGAAACAATTATACGTGGTATGCCCACATATTTTATTTTGATATTGTTATCCACGTGGATTTTCAACTTGTCAAGTTAGCTCTCAAGCGTAACAAAAAATATTGGGAATATATTTTTAAAAAATGATAATATGGATACCATATTACAATTATCCATACGTTGAGATACTTATATGAAAACGACAAATTCGTTAACCCCATGATTCCACGCTTGCAAAATCAGTACTCAATCAACTATGAAAAATTAGGCCATAGGAAAAATATAAATATAACTTTATTACAGACAACTTCACTTAACCATCGACCAAATGAAAAAAACGGAGAATACTCCTACTTGATTCGATTCTTTCAAATTCAGATCCAGATCCGATTTTTTTTGCTTTGGTCTGGATCCGGTCCAGATCCATTGGATCCAAAAAAATTAGATCCGGATCCATAAGATCCACGGGGTCCGGGTTCAGACCGGATCCATATGTTTTCGTTCTAAAATAAATTCTAAATCAACTATAATTCACAGTAACACCATAATAATCTAAATACACAATAATACTATAGTAATTATTTAGAATTTCTACAATTATCACTATATTAGAAGACGTTAGTTACAAATTTAATATAAAGTAGGAAACAACAAACAATTCGATCATTGGTGGTGTAAGTGACGCAACCCGTCGTGAATGTCGATTGATACATAATTGAGAGAATTTGAAATGAAATTGGGAACATATTTATTTTGGGAGAGTTTGAAAAAGAAAATTGAAGAGTTTTAAGTTGGGATTAAGTATTTAAATATAATAAAAATTTTATATATATATATATATATATATATTAAATGGATCTACGGGCCGGATCTGGACCGGTCAGATCCGAAATATGGGAGTAGGATCCAGATCCGGTCCAGATCCATCGGATCCAATTTTTTGAGGATCTAGATCCTGAAAAATAGATCTGGATCCACGGATCTGGACCAAATTCGAGATCCATTGCCATCTCTACTTGCGATTATTTCAAAACGATTTTACCTAATGAAAACTTTTAGGTGGGAAGTACCAAATCCTTTTGAGTGAATTCAATTTTTTCACCTAATGGAAACTTTTAGGTGGGAAGTACCAAATTTTTATGAGTGAATTCGATTTTTCTTCTTTCTTCTTCCTTCTTCTCCCTCTTTTTTACCTCTTAAGATAGAGTGAGTTATTTTTTATATTGCTCAATATTATTATATAAAACATCCTAAACAAATAAAATATGTTTAACATCTTATGCATACTATATTATACTATTTTCACTATATACTCTCATCATAGTAGTACACCAAAGTCAGGTCAAAAGTGGCCCTTAAATATTTTGACTAGACTTTCAAGAGTTATCATTATCATGTACAAAAGATAAAAAGGAAAAGTTTATAATGATAGTCCAAATAAGTAGCTATAATTTTATGAAGAGTGGCCTAAATTTCTTGGCAAGAAAGAAGTCGCCCACCCAAATTTCAGTCATATCGTGTTTAATTTATTATTTCACTCGAATATAATAGTTTTATTTTACTAACATAAGTTATATTTACTACAGTAATGATATTCAAAATGTTCCCTTAGAAAAATGATATTATAAATGTTCCCTTGGAATTATTTGGGACTTTGAGTCTGGAGTCTGGTTCATTTATCGTCAGAATAAACTCGAATTTCCTTCGCAAAACAGATATAATAATAAAGCATAAAAATAATAATACAAACGGAAATAGAAAGAATAGTCATAATAAAGTTAAGGTCAATTTACTAAAACGTATTCTCACCGTTTTCAATAAGTGTCCATAGCCATCAAATTACACATACAAAGAAAATACATAAATTTACTTTTATAACTTTATTATTACCATAATATAATGCATACACACAACTAATTATCAAATTTCAAAAGTGTTAAATAAAGGTAAAATAAAAATTTATCATAATTTTACTATCAAATTACGAACTATGATATTTATTAAAAAAATAAGAAAAAACTATCAATAGGACACATATAAAAAACTGGAGAGAGTAGTCTAGACTCATCAAGCTGTTTGACTATTTCATTTTTTTAAGGGGATATTTTAATATTCACTAAATGCATATATATATATATATATTTTTTTCCAAAATAAATAATATATTGTTTATATAGATATTATAAGTACGAATAAACTATATGTTAAATGGTAATAAATAGATCTATATTCTTATGAAATCAGTTTACAAATTCAATAGTAGGTTTCCTAATTAGTTGAATATTACAAAACTCAAGTAATTCATTTGTGATTTTATCAATCAAACTAGGAGTGAGCAAAATATTTAAAAATTGAATAATTGTACTAAAACAAATCGAAATGTTAAATTTGGTTCGTCTACTTTGATTTTTTGGTTCGGTTCAGTTTTAAAAAAATCAATTCAATTAGATTTTTAAAACCGAACGAAATCGAAATCTGAAGTGTATATATATTATTAATTTTATCTATTTTCATTTAGAAAATTTAGTTATAATTATACAAGATGGAATGAAAATTAATATTTTTAATTAAAATAAAATCATAAATAATAATATAAAATCTTGATTTCAAATTTTTCGTGTTTTCCGGTTTTTCAGTGTGGTTTGATTTTGTTGGATACTTCGATTCGATTCGATTCAATATTTTTATATAAAAAAATACAAATTCAATTTAATCATTTTATCAAGGCAATCAAATTAAATCCAAATACGCATCCCAATCCATCCAAATAAAATTTTATGGAATAAATTGAATTTAAATAGTCTGCAACTTGTGGGGTCAGCTTGAGCTAAAAATCAGTTTTAAAAGTTGCGACGCAAAATAGGTTGGTTTTCGCTGGCCTATCAGCACCACCCCAAAATTAATGTTATATTATTATCACCGTACAACACTCCTCAAATTATCGAATCAGTACAATAATATAGTTATGTGAAATTATAAGGTCAAGTATTGATTTAACTTTTACCAAAAAAAAAAGAATTAAAAAGAAAGTTCTCCTTTTCCTCCAAAATATTTCATAAATAAAGATGCTTCACCGGGTAACTTCATTATTATTGACCCATTTAGGAAAAATAAAATAAAACAATCACCATGAGGTATCTGTGAATGCAACAATTTAAGTTTTGCAAATATTATTGAGAGCTTTTGCCATAATTACAATACGTTGATCAAAAGTAAAATTAGAAAGTAAAAAAATTCATAAGCTATGAGATCTACGCGCTAGCCAACTGCGCCATCATTCCAATGGTTAAGGTGGGTTCTGTTGTCCCTGGGACAAATTTAATGATTAGGTGGGTTCGAATGGCAGGAGGTCACAGGTTGAACCCCACCAAACGCCTCTATGGGTTTGAGCACACACCCTGGTTTTCCAAGTGTGGTTTACTTGTCGTGTGTGGTTTGCGGTGTCAGCAGACAGACCGTGGGGTTTACCCAATCGCGCACCTAAGGTAGCGGCTGCGGGTTCCCATGATATCAAAAAAAAAAAAGGTGGGTTCTGTGGTCGAGAGATCACAGATTGAACTCACCAAACGCTTCTATGGGTTTCACTGCACACACCTGGTTTTCCAGTGTGATTTACTGTCTGTGTGGTTTGCGGGCTATCGCATGTAAACGTAGGGTTTACGTAGTGTCTTGACCCAAGATAAGCGGTGCGGGTTCTCCTTATATAAAAAAAATAAAAAAATTCAAAATTTAGGAACTGAGATGCAATGACTTAAATATTATTCTAATAATTATTTCAAATG
Source organism: Salvia rosmarinus (assembly GCA_036937905.1). Taxonomy (NCBI): domain Eukaryota; kingdom Viridiplantae; phylum Streptophyta; class Magnoliopsida; order Lamiales; family Lamiaceae; genus Salvia; species Salvia rosmarinus. The sequence continues at coordinate 59,608,293 of CM072823.1, forward strand.
AATTACTTCAATTAGATCTGTCTGTATACGTAGTAATTATGTGTATGGTAGGGAATGGCTTTTTTATTTTTTATTTTTTTATTTTTATTTTAGGAAAGGGAATTGTTGCGTAGTAATGGTTGCATTATTCTTTTGCCTTTATTTTCACTTTTACGTGGAAGGAATCAGCCAATCGTGTAGAAAGGACACTTCACGGTTCCTGATAATTGCAAGATAATGCCTATAATTATAATATCTATGAAATCACATATTTGTCTGTCTTTGTAAAAAAAAATAAAAAAAATAATAATAATAGATGTTCCTTTTTCTATTAGTTTTAACTTATAGTTTATGAGTTTAATTCATTTCTTGTGATATAGTGTTTTTTATTCTAATATTATAAAAACACTACTCTAGCAAAAGTGTTTTATATTAAAGAAATTTGTATGTGTAATGCTGTAGTATATGAAAAGATACTACTAATCTACAAAAAGGACTTACTTGGGAATCTTGTAAAGAGAACAAAAAATACAGAACAAAGAAAGGCATAGAAAGGAAAGAATATCCGCAAAAAATATTATATATTTATTTCACTCTCTTATTTATTAGTGATTGCAACGTAAAATTGCATAAGTTAATTTTTCTATGCTACTATTGTTCTACTCTTTGTTTTCATTAACCTAATTAACAACTCATACAAGATCAAAAAAAGAGGTTGTTGGTTATTTCTTTTTCTTCTTTTTTCCGAGTTGGAGAGATCAAATTTGGTTACTCTACAAGAGAAATGATGAATTGTACTAATCTATAAAGCTTGATTAGAAAATGAATATCGAAATCTAAATTTTAAATAATAGCTACCTTCAACTATCCTCTATCTCGGGTTTCCAATTTTGATTGTTACAATAAACCCATTTTAATGTATAATTAATGAATACAAAATAAAGGCGAAGATTCACATTTAATTTATACAAAATTTGATTTAAAAGTTAGCAAATTCCTACTCTATTTACTCCTTTATTGCTACATTACTACCTAACACATTGATAAAAGTTGTATTATGTCGTAAATTACAATAGAAGAAAGAGTGTTGGGTAAGAGAATCTTATAAATCTCACATTGCCCCTTTAACTACATGCTCGCCACTCTTTCACCCCTTTTATTTATACAAATGTACCATATGCCTCCTCCAACCATGAATAATATAATATTTAAACCTTATGAAGAAAAATATTGAATCAATAATAATATATAAATAAATTCCCCCGTTTAAACTCATTTTAAATATGACAGCACATGTTTATTTGTAGACAAACTAAAGTATTTTTAGGTAATTACTGACCAAAAAAGATACAAGCTAAATATATCAAAGAAGTAATTATACTCTCTCCGTCCTACCCAAGATGACTCGTATTCCATTTTGGGCTGTCTCACCCAAGATGGCCTATTTCCTTTTTAGGAAATAATTATCTCTTCAAAAGTTGTGGGTCCTACCTACTTTTTATCACTTTAACCACTTTATCCATTCTCCTAAATAACCGTGTCGAAAAGAAACGAGCCGTCTTGGACGGGACGGAATATAAGCCAGTGATATTTGAAATGTGATAGTATGATACATTGATACTACCAAAAAGGAATATGATTTCTTTTTCTGACACCCTTCATTTTATATCAAGATTACAACTTTTAGTTATGAAAATCCAATGAATTGTAATTTGGTTAAGGAAAACCCAACTAATAGTTAAGTTAATCAACATTTGTTTTCTTTTTAAATTGGGGAATGGGGGAGTTATTATGACCAAATATTTGCTACAACAAATTTCTGACAAAGGGAATATAGTTATTATGACCAAATAGTTAAGTTAATCAACACTTATTCTGACAAAGGGAATATAGTTATTATGACCAAATATTTGCTGCAACAAATTTCCTAATTTTGATATTATTATAAGTCTTTAAATTAATTGTTCCAAAAAATACGATTAAATATAAATGAATTTTCAAATATCGCAATGAAAATACCAAAATTTTAAAATAAAACATGCGGACAAACATAAATAAGTTCACAATTACTTTTTCCCTTTCCAAAAAAAAAATCCAAATCAAAAGAAATATATATGATTTTCCAAATATCACAAATGAAAATATCAAATTTTAAAAATACAACTTGTGGAAATTATATTCATAGACCAAACTCTTTTGTATTTTTATCTTGATTCATTTTCTTTTTCTTGCTCTCTTAGAATATTTTAGAGGCAATATATACACACTATATAATTGAAGGGGCAAAGTGGAATTAACCTTAAAGTATTCATATTTTAATAGACACTGAACTTTCCATGTTTGCCTGATTTATTTCTCTCTCAATCTCTCTCCAACCGGAAGAAAGCCAGCACAAAATTTCCTAAATTTCGAAAACCCCAGATCTCTCTCCTCCCTCACCTCTCTTAATTAATATCGCCTTCCGCCGAGAACAGGTGATCTGAACCAATCTCCGCCGCCTTCAGCCGGAATCTTTAACACGTTCAATTGTCCGGCGGACAGCAGCGATCCGCTTAGAGATGAGTAACAGCGAGCTCCTTCAAATTGAACCTCTCGAACTTCAATTCCCATGTAAGTGAGATTTCTCTTGTATTTCTAATTAGAATTTAAGTCTGGCTTAGTGTGCTGGAAAGTTTTTTGTTCAATTGAGTTATAGAAAATTCTGTGATTTAGGGAAGACAGTGACGAGGGTGATTTAATTTTTATTCTTTTAGATCCACGCTTTGGATTTCTCCTGGTTTTGATGTTCTTGGGTTAATATGTTTTTCATTTGTTGTGTGCGATAGTCGAATTGAAGAAGCAGATCTCATGTTCGATGCAATTGACAAACAAGTCTGAGAATCATGTTGCATTCAAGGTAGCTGTTTTGTGTCCTTAATAGCCGTCATTTGGATTAGGATTATGTTTTACTTCATGATTTATTCGTTTCGTGAATTTGAAGGAAACACGATTAAGAAATTCCTTGATGTGGAGTGGAAGTATCTGAATTACCTTCTTTTTGGGTTTTCTGCTTCTGTATTCAGGTGAAGACAACGAACCCGAAGAAGTACTGTGTGAGGCCAAACACTGGAGTCGTGATGCCACACTCTAGTTGTGATGTTACAGGTGTCCCCCTAAATCCCACCTCTCTCTCTACATGTTTGTGCATGCGCCCACAGTTAAATTTACATTTCAACTAAGGTTATGTAAATTTAGCTACTTTTAGATGGCGGAAGTGTTTTAAGAGGATATTTTGTTGGAATCCTTTGCTCCTTCATTTCAGTTACCATGCAAGCCCAAAAAGAGGCTCCACCGGATATGCAATGCAGGGATAAGTTTCTCCTCCAGAGTGTAGTGGTGAACCCTGGGATATCTCCAAAGGATATTACTCCAGAAATGGTAATTTTATTATTGTTGCTGCAGCATGCAGTATATGCTGTTAAACAAAGATTGTTAGGGCTGTGGATATTTTGTGAAAGATGGTAAATATATTTACCTGATCTGCATTTAGTTCAACAAAGAGTCGGGCAACCAAGTAGATGAATGCAAATTGAGAGTAGCCTATGTTCCACCCCCTCAACCACCTTCACCTGTGCGAGAAGGGTCAGAGGAAGGCTCCTCACCTAGGGCATCATTTTCAGAGAATGGGACTGTAAATCAGGCTTCTGATTTGAACATGGTAAGTATTGGATGATGTAGCATATTTTTTCTAACTAAGAAGATATTTTAAGATTAAAGAAGCAATAATCTTTCATTATCTTTATGACTTTGCAGATGTCAAAAGGATTCCCTGAAACAAATGAAATCACACCAGAGGTTATATCATTCATTTTCTGTTTTTATTATGTCTTGTCACTAGTTATGTAATTTGGATTCCTGGTTCTTGTGTCTATCACCTCTTTCAGAATTGTATAAGGTGTTTCTAGCTGGAAAGACCCTTTTATGACATTTTCTTTTAACTGGCATCTCTTCCTGTTTTAGGAGTTTGCTGAATTTCATTTAGATGATATCTTCGCTCTGACACTAGCAAAGGTCATAAGGATGTTCCTATTGCTGATCGTTGGTCTTTGCTCATTTGTAGGTAAAAGCCCTCATCTCGAAGCTGACTGAAGAGAAACAATCTGCTATTCAGCAAAATAACAGGCTTCAGCAAGAACTGGTAATCATTTGATGTCTCATATCTCAGACTTTTTTAAGGTCAATGATAAAACATTACGAATATAATATGATTTATTTTCTGTTTTGTGTAATGGACTACTGGGGACAGAACACCATGAAAATTTCAGAAATATGTTAATATTGCTCAACTATGGCAACATTGACTTGTGATTATTAAGCCACCACGCTCCAATTGGTTTCTGCTCTGAATTGAATGGTTTTTATATGAGCCTGACCTCCAGTTTGTGATCCCATGTATGATTTGGCAAAGCTGAATGTTATCTACAAATTATGTATACTAAGCACTATGTACTGACCGACCAATAGAAGTGCCTACCATCAATCTATTAAATCCACAGAAATGCCTTTCTGATCCTGAGAATCACTGAACTTGTGAAACCTCAACTCTCACTTGTTAAATAAGACAAAAAGGAAGTTTCTTATGAAGATATGGAAATTTCTGTTGGCTCAAAATGAATTTGTTTTGAATGAATTCTGACTTCTCTCAGATATCTCTTTTGTGCATAATTTGCTTACATGTAGTTGCTTGTAGATATCCTCTTTATAGCCAAACAGTGTTTCTTTTATCAAAGAACTGCATTTGAGGAAAGCCAACTTTCATATGATCTTTTTATTTGTTATTAGTTTCAAGTTCAGCGTGACATTACACATAATTGATGTTTGGCAGAATCGGATTAGCTTTAGACAGATAGCGTTATCTACCTTCAATCATTTTAGTTATGCATTTGCTTATGGCCTGCAGGAGCTGGTGAGACGTCAAGGTAGAAGCCAGGGTGGTGTCCCCATCATGTATGTCATCATTTTTGGCTTGATTGGGATTCTGTTGGGGTATCTTTTCAAGAGAACATAATCACCGGATGTGTTTGTGTTTCGACACTCAGTTATCAGAATCAGTTGCCTGCATGTTCAAATTTTAGGACATTGAAGTGATGTCACTTATATGAGCTTAATAGTTTTGGGTTAATTGTTTGTTTGACTGTGTAGAAACATGATGCCTAGATGGTTTGGTTGGTTTCTGTAATTGCTCAAAGTGCATTTGTTGTGTGACTAGCTTTAGCCTTTTTCAGTTATTTTTTACAAGGATACATATATATTTTTACACACTCGGTCTCAGTCTTTTGGATCTGGCTATCCTTTGCTTCAAACTATTTGAAACGTAGAATGCCTAATTAATTTGCAAGTGAGGTTAGAATTTGTACAATGGTTGGCTCAGATTATCAAGACTTTGCTTGTGGAGAATTAGTATATTTTAAATACTTACAACCAAATAGGATCTGGTCTGCCGTGACCAAGTATAATCTAGGAAAAACTCGATACAAATATTTGACAAATTATGAACTTTTATAAATATAAAGAAACCCTAACGTATCCGAGGATCGAGAAGCATTTACAACTTTGCATATACATGATTCGTACAGCGTCACTGGTCCGAATTGTACATGAATTTCCATGGAGAAAATAGGGATGCAATGAGTGCTAGAATGTAGAAAATACAAATTATTGTAGAATGATTCATAATGCATATGATATGGTAAATATTCGGGTGACATTATTTGACATAGAGAATCTAAATATCGTGTGCGTGGTGTGTGTATGACCAGTGGTAGGATAGTTAATATTTGAAACCAAATTTCTCATGTTCGAGTTATACTATGATCGTTCTTTAAAATTTTGTATAAAATTGACATAAAAAAAATTAGATATGGCAATCACACTTTCATCTAGACCATGATACAATAATTTGGATTGCACCCTTTTATAGAATCATACACATTCAAGTAATTGCTCTATGGTATGAGTTGCACCAACATGTACGGACAACGTTTAAATCATTAACTTTCTATATTAATTTAATATTCGCCGAAATTGATATTAAGAAAACAGTATTGCATAAATATCGTAGAAACATATAGTTTTTTTCTAAATTTACAAATTAGTCCTATCAAATGAAACAATTGGCCACACAGTGTCCTCTAGTAAACCAATTTCTAAGGACTGACTATCTTTTCTTTCCTTTGGGTTGAGTGAATGCATCTTTGTAATTCACTAATTAAACCCAAATACCATTTTGACTGTGGGTGGCTAGTTTGGAGTGACATATTGTATGTATACATCTTATATAAATTATGTGAAAAAGAAGCAAACATTGTGCAGCAGGACCAGGTAAAAGTGTTCGTGGACAACCTTAACAAACTACAAAGATAAGACCATGTTTTTGGGCAGCCTAACTAGGGATATGTCCACGTGCCCACTTTATTTAGACAACCCACACACACATCTCACGCTGGACCGTTATCGCTCGTTAGATCAATTAACTTGTCACATTTTCGAGATCTTAATTTCTCTTTCTTGCCTTTCCCACTCCAAACTTCAGTTTGGCAATAAAACCAATGTTCTGTTGGGTATCACATTGCCGGTTATATTGGATAGTGATACATTTTTCATGGATATTTTAAATAAGATAATTATGATACAGTATTTATCATGATCGAAAAAAGTATATTTTTTAAACTTGGGGAAGAGGATTGAACTCAAGACCTCACTGTTTACACAAAAGGTCTTCGCCGTTTGAATGATCTCGAGGGAACATATCCTAATCTAATACTTCTTTCGTCCACCAAATGCTTACATTTAATTCATTTCGATCAGTTCACCATAAGCTTGCATATTTTTACATTTAAATGTGAGATTAATTCATTCTCCACTCACTACAGTTTATTAAAATCTGTGTGACCAAAAGCAATATTAAACTGTGAAACGTAAGTATATTGTTTTCGTTTATTAATTAGGCTAACAAGACGCACAATATATGTATCTTATGTCTATGCACTAGTCGTCAGTCGATGCATTTTGGTCATGTATCATACAAAATTTCAAATCTCAATTTGCAATAAAATCGTTTTGTTTTAAATTTTATGAATACATTTTGTACTTTTCATCGGTCAAAACAAATAATTTGTATTTAGGACTTCGGAGTGTATGCTTACTAGTAAACCTTAAACAGTGAGACACAACTAATTGCTTAGAAAATTACACACACAAATCAAAATAGGGTAGCTAAGCTGAAATTTTGAGAATATATAAGGCGAACATTCATATTTCGTATTGGATTTTTGTCTAATTGGAATTGATCCAAAAATTCAAATTTTTACAAGAAAAAGATCCGATTCGAAATATATATCCGAAAATCTGAAATCCAAAAATTCAAAATTTTACTGTCAAATCTGATCCAAACTGAAAAATCTGATAAATTCAAAAAAAAATCCGAATATTAGAATATGTTTATAATTATTATAATGTTACTTAATACTTTAATTATTATTTTTAATTATTTTCATCCCATTTTTAATGGGATTTAATCATTTAAGTAATATATATATATATTATAATGTGGATTTCGGATTTTTTCGATTTTAAAATATATCAAGCTAAACTGATCCGAAAATCCGATCCAAATTTTAAATTTTGGTTTGGTTTGGTTTGGATCGAATATTTGAATTTCCGATTTCGAATATTTTGGTCAGCGATGAGAATTAATATATATATACTTGGGTGTTTGCTTCCTAGCTAGATTAGTTCTATTCAATTCAAACACTTCAAACACATTGAAATCAGTATATCCTTTTACCACTTGAAAGGATGTACATCAAAAGCATAAACACACATTTGACTTGTTTGTTTAATTCAAACAAACATTCATCGTACATACATTCTTTTAATTAATTAGCTTGAATTATGTGTATACATCCACAATTCAATTTCGTATTCCATTACACCAACATATTATTAAAAAACGTACGTAAAAAATGGAGTGCTTCATACACACTATATAAACACAAAACCTCACATGCAACAATTAAATAATAATATTTGATATAATAATTCACGAAGTGTAACATTGAACAAACAGAAATTAGACAGAAAGCCCTTGACAGTGAGTCAAGTTTCTCAATCCCAACGAGGTTCTCACTTTTACTTTTACATCATTATGATATTAGAAAAATATGAAGGATTTTACTACAGGCAATATGGTGGGGGAAAGGCAAGAACAAGAAATCAGGATGCACAGCTCATTTTGCCACAAAACTTGACGCACAAAGACAAGCGAAATAAGGGTGAATTCTTCCTCGGTGCTAACAAAATTCGACAGGCTCTTATTTTCTTGTCGCTCATGTTCTTTTACATTTGTTAAGTTTTTTACTATGAATATTTTCGAAGGGAAAAATGGGAAAAAAATCTCTATTTTGGACTGTTTCAGTTTATTCATCATATATTATGCAGAAGGGTTGTGGGTTTTGCTGATCTTTCTCCATTACTTTGGGGTCCCAAAATTTTCCCATCTTTTTTTGTCTGGATGATCTAACAGATTACTTGGACCGAATCTCCCACTTTTAGTGTTCCCTTTTCTCCCATGTTTCGGCTCTCTTATTACCTGAAAATTGTTATTTATGTAAGTTTTTATCTGATTCGTGTATTGCCTCAAAATGTCGATCATTCTTGCTCTACTTGTTCTATTTCTTTCTCTGCGTTCAAGCAATGCTAGAGTTATCGCGGTGGCTAACAATGATCCTGCTGAGGAGTTTCACCACTACTCCATCAGCAAGGTATATATATAAGTCTCTCTCTCTCTCATGAGTCATGACTGAATTAAGTGATACTGATATGTGTTTGTGTGTGCGTGCTGGAAATTGATGAGAAGCTGCATGCCGGCGGGGCCCGTCGTGTTTTGAGAGAAAAATCAGTAGGAAGTGCAGAGAGTGTGAAAGTTGTACAAGATTCTGCTTCAAAGAAGAGTTTTAGGGTTCCTCAAAAGAAAAGAGGAGAAGATGAAGAAGCTGCAGGTTTCAACCTCGATTATTTGCCACCCGAGACTCATCCCCCCTCCCATAATTAATTGTTTTTGTGTGTGTATATTGGAGAATGCTAATATGTTCTGGAAGTCATATACAGACACAATTATGAAAAGATCCCTAGTCTCTGTCACAAATATGATCCTTCCTAGGTTTAAGTCCAAACGGTTCTTTTTTTAAGGCAATATTGATGGTGGATCAGATATAAACTTTCTATAACCTATGGGTATAATAAAAAGAGAAGCATGATAGTACTCCATCCGTCCACCAAAATCGTTCATTGATTTTGGTGGCATGAATTTTAATAAATTGTAATGAGTATAAAGTAAGTGAGTATAAAAAGGTGAGTCATGTGGATAATAAATGAATATATTAATGGATATTGAGTGTAAAAAGATGGACCATATGTGGTTTTTTTGTAAATAAGTAGATAGATTTAGGGTAAAAATGTAAAGTTGATGTTTCCAAAAAAGGAAAATTAACATTTTTCGTGGACAGACCAAAACGGAACTAAATGCATGGATTTAGTGGACGGAGGGAGTAATAAATAAAACGTATCATTATATAGAAGCATTATTATATATATATATATATATATATTATTATTATTATTATTATTATTATTATATAGAAAGAAGTATTATTATGTTTGTGAAAAATATATAATTCTTAGTTTCTGTGAGAGAACGTGTATTATAGAAATGATTGTCAATAAAAACTTTTCCTTGTCCTAAATCTATTTATTTTTAATTAATTGAGTTAAGTGGGACAATAAAAACTTTTTTATATACACAACATTGGCCACACGTGAAAAGTCTATGATGTTTAAAGGCCAAACATAAAATAAATAATCTTTTCATGTTGATTTTCGAATTGTTGAAAAAATTTGAAACATGAATTTTTTATAAACCAAAAGATGGGTCCAATTTCACCTCAAAACATTTGTCTATGTGTAATAAAGACTTATTTAGACTTCCCTTAAAGAAAGACTTATTAAGATGTTCCACATTCCACTTCCATTCTTCTCCAATAGCTTATCAATCTATTTAGGTAAGATAATTATACATAGATAACACAATTGAAGTTGCATATGGTTGGTTCTCCCTTACAGTCTAAAGAGAGAACTAATATCCATTCTCATATATATAGTAAAAATAAAAAATTATCCATTCTTATAAAAAAGATAAAAAATAATCCTTTTTACTATTTTACTTATTCTTGTGTCATCTTATTTGCCTAGATTTAAGAGTTGAGTTGAATTAACTTTTGAATTAATCGTTTTCATTTTTAATTTAAGACTAAACTTGATTTTATTCTTGAATTTAGATATAAAATTGACAATTTATGTGGAACAATTCTTAAAATGGTTGCAAATTTTGTAGCCCTGCAAGAATAAGAAAATTCTTTAACACACAAAGTGACTATTCTTTATCTTTTTTAACCTAATAGATCATTTTATCAAAATGAATATTTTGATATATTAACTCTAAAGAAGATACGTTGAAAATAAATTCCAAGGCGAGAGAGATTAAATCGAAAGGAGTCAGAATTCACAGAAGACATACAATATCCGGTTAATTTCTTCTTCAACATTTAAATTAAATTAAGTTTGCGCTATGCTCAATGAAATTGAAAATTCTTGATTTTACAAGAAAAGCGAATATATTGATGAACTTTACTGGTGGCACAATAATTTTGCAACGACAATCATATCAATTAGATTTCTATCCAAAAAAAACAAAACTTATGTGCGTGGCCACAGTGATAGAGATAGAGTGGTTAATATCCGAGACAAAAAAACTCACTGACATGTTTAATTGATATACAAAAAGAATCACACAACAGTCCAAAAGTCCAAAGCCAAGAGATCATCATACTGCAGCAGCCTAAATCATAATTTCTTACCCAAGGTAAATTTAAATTAATTACTGGCATCTTTAAAATTCCCCCTGCCAACATCACTATTTGTATCAACTGGGAGGGCCAAGAAACTAATCTCTACAAAAATTTGAAGGTGAGGTTTTCACCCTAAGTTGGGTAAAAACAAATGTGAAATACCAGTTCTACCCTCAAAGTCAAAATCCACACCGTGATGTCAATCAATAAAGTGGAGAACGGTGAGGCGTACCCTTTCTCCGGTTCATAACGTAAACCGGTGCGCAAGCCGGTCTGAACATGGACCGGAGATGATTGCTCGTTTTGTTCCTCGTATAATCAGTAGTAAGAAGGCCACGATGTTTGCCCAGACCGGATCCTGTCCTTGCTGAATCGGAAAGTTCTTCTAACACCGAGTCAGGTGTCAATTGGCCATCGTCCAAACCCGGCTCACAAAAGGCAGGAAAATTGCAGTTGCGAAGAAACATCGAAAGCTCGCTCCCATTTCTTAGTAGATGTTGAAGCTGTAGATAAAATAACCAAAATCCATAAAAAAATGAAAAAAATAGTTATGATTTACTAAAAATCTGAAGTGTTTGAGAAAGACATCTTAGACGTGGAACATGTAAAGCCCTCTGAAAATTCATATATGAACTACTATAGAACCCCAGTATTCTTAAAAATTAAGTTCATTTCTAAACTATAAAACTCAAGAAAACAGCTCTCTCTCTCTCTCTAGGTACCTTGCAATAGAGACAGCAGAAGTTATAGGAGTCTTGCAAATTTTTGCCGCAGTTGATGCAAAAGCTGCTGCAAGCTTTACTTGGTCTTGTTGGCGGCCTCCGATTCAAGAACACTACTTTCGCTCTGTTAGTTGTATAAAACTGCACAAAAACCAAAGTTAAGTTAATATACAGCAAAACTGAGTTACAAATTCTGGTCGAATTTGAGTTGCTTACTTGCACTTGAGCACAGTCCATTAATTTCTCCGCTTCTCTAATCCTTATCACATCATGATACATGTATCTTCTTATCTGAAAAAATCAACCAAATTGAATCATGTTATGAGATTTCTTCAAATTGCATACAAAAAACGAAGAGAGAGAGAGAGAGGCCTGCAAGAGGCGGTGGGAACGGTGATGAACGAAGCAGTAGGGGCAAATGCCGGCGCAACAATCAAAGCAAAAAACATTCTTTTCATTTTTCTTCTCATCCTCGTGAATTATGCAGGCATTGAAGAATTTCTCAGTGAGAAGCGCAGACAGCCACCCTCGGATCTCTGAATTATTCGACTGCAAATTAAAGGATAAATTCAATCATCACTCAAACGAACAAAACACTAATGCGACGTACACTAGAGAGAGAGAGAGAGCTCACCATGGCTTGCACCCCTTGAAAACGCTGTTTAATTTATGAGTTATGAGCATGAGACTCTGAGATTCAGATAGATATAGAAAGACGTGGTAGTTGCTAGAAAAGAGCCTGCAAATCTTCTGATAGTGGCTGGTGTTGGTGCGACCAATGTAGCAGAGGGATTGGGCTGCCCTTCCCTTCATTTAATGTTTTTAAGGCTGCTTTTTATGTACAGTAACAGGACATTACCTGCACATATTTTCGCTTCCGTCCAACGTTGCTGTTTGTTTGTTTCTGGACAAATTAATTAGTTCTAATATCACGAAAGAAAATTTGGGATTTCTGCCCTTTTCTTTGTAGTAGTGACAGAAGAATACCCACAGTTTATGGCTGCTGATCGAGCGTAGGATGTGGAAAACTACTTGGTATCAATGAACTTGATTTATAAAATTTTATCAAATCTGAATTCTTGATCTTTTATATGGGGGAATTTTCATAGATTACGTAGGTATACTAAATCATCTCTTACATGATAATATTTTATTTTTATATGGATACAAACTTTACCAAAAAAGGTTGGTCTTATTGTTTGTTGCTTTTCAGACTTTCAGTAAGATTGTATTACAAAGTTTTTTTAAGATATATTAACATTATCAAAACTAATAATTAGATTCCAAAATTAACTTGTTTATACTGATACATCAAGTGCTTTTTGGAAATTGAGATGCTTGGAATTTGATGATGCCATCTACAGAATGAATCTTGAAATTTTATTGGTTTTTATCTTTCGGAAAAATAATATTTATTTTTTTCTATGTATTTATGTAGTAATACAGATTATCATTTAGATATGAATATTGTATTATAGGTGTCGTAACACCCCATGCCAGCGGATTAGTATGTCCAATTTTAGGTAGCTAGACACCCTCACGTGCAATCTCGTTACATTTGTTAACTTAATTGATGTTATGTTCCATAGTGAAGTTGACAACTAATAACAAGATTCGTGTATAAAAAGATAAAATTAATTACCCATATATTACATTTTCTTTATTTAATACATATCTCATATGTTTCTATTGCAATTGTACTTGCAAAGTAATAACCTTTCTCGAATAAAGAAAAGAGAGGATGATTTAACTCGAAAAAGAAAGTGTGTAGGTATTATACGTGTAGAATTAAATGTGCAATGCTTTTGAGATAGCACGTTTTTGGGCTTTCTCGAATAAAGACAAACAGCAGTTTCGGAATATGGCCCATTAGTCACACTAAAGAGTGGCTCTGCAACTTAAGTCCTCGCTGCTTTCCCATAGCAAAATAAATATATGTCTCTCAATATTTCATAATTTTTTAATTAATATCTCAATGTTATATTATTATTTTGGTTCTTAATATTATAGATTCTTTTATTAATGTTTCGTAGATCGATTTTCGATGAATAAACATTTACATGACAATTAGAGAGTCATGTTGGACGCCACGTCAATTAAGAAAAAACGTGTAAAAGCTCACCAAAACGACAGAATATAAAAAACTCTTGCATTGAGATTGGTTTTTCTGTAGTTTTGATGAACTTTTACATTTTTTTTAATTGACGTTTGTGCCCAACATGTCTATTCGATAGTCACCTAAGCGTTTGTTCGTCGAAAATCGTTAGAGACTTACGTTTAGACATCTATTAAAAAGTCACGAAATATTGGCACATAAACTAACATTTATCCTGACAAAAAAAAACTTAATTGATCGTGAATAAAACTACTCCATCCTACTCAAAATAAATCCAGTCCAATAGACCATACATGGTTTCAAGCCAGATTAGGCCCGACGAAATTTCGGATCGGATTGGGACCCAAAATGATCAAAAGTGTGGTAGGTTGCGAACCTAATTCAGGCTTTTTGCTTTATGAAGTGATTTGTGAACCTAGTTGGTTGCATTTTTTCAGTCTGATAAGTTTTTGATCCGGTCTCATTTGAACCTTCTTGCAGCAGTCGTCCTCGTCCAAGACTAATAGATTCTCATGGGATATTTTAAATTTCATGATTGTTGCCGACGTCATAGCTAATTTAGATGCACACTTAAAAATAATCATTTGATTTTCAAATCTAATGGACACAATTTGTTCTTATTTATGTAGGCTAAGGATTGTATGTAAATAAACCAATTCCTGCTCACACAAATGGTAACACTATCGTAAAATCTGAAAATAAAAATATAAACAGGATTAAACTATAAATCCCAACCTCGCAAATCACGAGACAGTCGACCAAGGAAGAGCGAAGAAATGCGAACGAAAATTGCTACTTGTCTTTGATTCTCTCCTTTTTAATTTTCGAAGTTGAGAAAGTCAGGAATATTAGCACACACTCTACTTCTGCAGTTCTGCTACACAGAAAATGAATTGGTTGTTTCTTCTGTCTGTAAACACAAAACATAATCATCGAAAAATGATCAGAAACAGCGTTGCTTTCTTCTTTGAAACCACACAGAGATAATCTAAGCGCAAAAAATCATCTGGTCTCAAGCCTTTAAATACCTAGAAAATACAAAAGCACTCGATCGAAGGCATTACTCTTATTGCGCATGGAAAAACAGACAACAAATCACAGTTCTGATCGAACAAAAAGAGAGAACTTTAACAAACAAATTGAACTTTAGAAAACAAACACGACAATGAAGCAGGAATAGTTTGTAAATACTCTCAACAAATGGTGACAAAATTACCGTAGAAACAGGATTGGTTGTATTTATTCGTGTAGGTTTGGGCCCAAGCCCAGTCCCTGTCTAACTTTTATTTAGGATATTTATTTTCAAAATAAATTAATTCTCCGTGTGTAGCTCCTACCCTATTTCATAATTAAATTTTAAAAAAATACCCATTGAGATTTTGAAGAGAAATAGCACCTTCAAGGTAGTTTTCATTATTGCCTGCTTGAGGCCCAAAATCCCCTTGTTGATTACATATTGGCATATGATTTTTTCGTGTTGCATTCGTATCTATAATATATATGCATTTTGGTTGTGTACGTAAGTTCTTGAATTGAAGTAATGTATCGAGAAAAATAAAATAAAAAAACTATTTTCATATACAGATGTAGCAGATCGAACTGTTGATATGCTTTGAAATTATCTCCCGACGGTATGCAGTATTGGGCTTTAATACTCGTATTGGGCCTTATTACCCTTATTGGGCTGAGCCCAATTGATATATGCTCTTAGTACTATATATAAGGTCTTTGAGAGCTGTAATTATAATCAGAAACTCTAGCCGCTGAATAAAATCTGTTCTCCTTTTCTGTCCGTGGACGTAGTCAACTCATTGTTGGTGAACCACGTAAATCTGTGTATCTTTACATTTTCTTTTTCTTATTGCTCAATAATCATCCGTTACAACACGAACAAAAGAAGAAAATAATGGGCTGAGAATAGAATTACCTTTTTAGTTATATTCATTATTATTATTATTATTATTATTATTATTATTATTATTATTATTATTGGGGCGGCCCATATAATTAAACTGTAAATGGGCCAGTTTACGAATATCCCCATAAGGCCATAAGCACGAAATATCACTCTTTGACCGAAGAACCATAACCCCATAATACAATTCTTTTTATTTTTTGGATGAAAAATGGGTGAAATTCTAATTAAGCATAAAACCGCAGTAATAACAAATGCATGACTGCGTTATTAAACTAAACTACAAAATGGCAAACCGTTTTTGTTTTAAATAAAGAACTTGTGGTTCAATCGTTCAACTGAGAACCAACTAATAATCAGGTGGTGTTTACGAGCTAAAAAGTCATATATACTTGCTGGCTGGTCAATCTTGTTAATAATTTTTGCAATAATTTTATTATTTGTTTAAAATGGATGGTAATTGGTTGTTTATGATTAATAAGTATCTTTTAATTTTAGTAATATACCTCTTTAATTCATTGCTCCTTAATTTTGAGTTTCCTTCAAACTTTTTTATTAAATGTTTTATGCTTTGTTGGGAGAGTCATTGTCTTCCCTCTTTGAGCAAAATTAGTAGAAAGTTTGTGCGTTGTACATGATCTGTGAGTCACATTATTCAAATATTAGAGTTGATGAATTGTAATAAAATTTTACAATAATATATATTCCTCCTCCCATCTAAAACAGTCCATTTCTTTTTGGCATTGTTATTTAGGAAATGGGTATAAAGTGGTTAAAATGATAAAAAATATGTAGGTCCCATAATTTTTGAAGATATAATTATTTTCTAAAAATAAAACAGGTAATCCTGGGTGGGACAGTCAAGAAAGAATACAAGTCATCTTGGATGAGACGGAAGGGAGTAGTAATTAATATCAAGAAATTTTTTGAAAAATATTTTCATAGTTTGTAAAATTGTAGATAGATCTTTAATGTGGTGATGGAAGATGAAATCAAATAAACTAATATATTCTTCTAAATGTATGAAATATATTTTACATAATTACTCTTAAAAAATTAAATATTTAACAATGACATATTAAACCATCTATATTTTGTACACATAAAAGTAAAGTAGAGTCATAGATCGACTTTTAATGTGTCGATAGAAGATGAAATCAGATAGAATTCTCATGTATATCTACCGAATTAATGTATTCTTATAATATTTTTAACACATGTCTAATAAATTAATATATTCTTTAAAAAAATGTACACACTTTTAAAATTAATTATATAATAGGAAAATATAGGAAATCTAATTTACAAACAAGTATTAGTATAGATAGTCTCATTTTTGTCTCCACGGGTTTAGTTCATTTAGTTAATAGCTAGTAGATTTGGAGTAAAGACCAAGGTTGAGTCCTAGCTAGCAGCCGCAGTATGGGAGTTTCATCGAATTTCATCCTCATAAGAGTGGTTTCTTATAGGTATTAGGTATCGGTCCATCTAACTATTTAACAACTAAATGACTATTGTTTATCCTTTCACATTCTCGTATAGTTGAGGTGTGAAAGACTTCCGAAAGGAAAGATTTCCCCTTTTTAGAATAACTATATTGATGAGAAATAATAATCTTCCTCTTCTTCTGCTTCTTCTTGGAGTCTCACTGGATCTTACTTCGGAAAGTTTCCACCATTATGCCACTATTTGGGTCCTCCCATGGCCTTTAATTAATGGATCAACACTCCTCACCCATTACCAATACTTTTTTCTTTCCTGGTCAGAAATTTCAAGTTAATAGAACCAGGTCTATTTTAACTCTTCTTCCCTTCTTCTTCTATCTCTTCTTCATGTTAGTTAACTCTCAACCAGAAACAACACGGAAATGTAGTGCTTTTAGCTAGTTTTGTATAGTGCTCTATCATTCATTTGGGTCCATACCCTACCGAAAATCGAGGCCATTTATTAGGTAGGTAGGCACGATCTCCTCCCATTGTGTAAAAAGGTTTAACACAGAATCTCGTAGGATGATCTAGCTAATAACATATACATATGGGCAACACAGATATTAAAGCAAGATTCATTTTCAGAAGGGTTTAAGAGATTTATAGTTAGAACAAACTACAAGCACCGCCACATCAACCATTTCGAAACTCATAAACCTATCCGAAAATGTTCAACAGTCTTTCCCAACCTTTAACACAACATAATGACATATTAGAAAACCCTAATCATAGAACCTAAATAGATGTATTCACGTAGAAGGAAGACGACGATCTACTGCAGTTAGCTAGCAGGGCGACACGCCGATGTTTGCAGAAGCAAGAAACCCATCTTTCATCAGAACTTCGTCTCCTTCCTATCAATCAAAAAGGTTGCAGAAACTTTTAAGAAAATTAATTAAAGGGTTTCAATTTTTTGTCTGTGAGCTTTTCACGTCCTAGTGTGTGGGAAAATGTGTGAAATCTAGGGTTTTTAAGAGATAGGGGTTACCTGTTGGCACACATTTGGTTTCTTCACGGGTTGATCAGACATGAGGCCGAAGTGGATGTGTGGGTAGTGGGCCCACTGCTTGCAAGAAAACAAAATAGAACAAAAATCATTTTCAAGTAGATGAAATCGAACTTTCAAATCATTTTTTTTAAACCCTAGTTGAGAATTGAAATAAATAGATGAAGTGACTTTATCATCTTACATTTTTTGCAGCTGCGCTGAAGGCCTCCCTGTGACTGATATCAGGGTTTCCAGCTTTGATACGTTGGATCTCGTCCCTGCAAATAATAATGACAAATTGTCAAATTAATTACAATTTTCCTAGATTTTCCCGAATAATCTCGAGGGCCAGATTCCTCAATAAATGAGCTGTAAAAAGCTGCAAGAACTTAATCTACGAATACACATATCTTAGCTACGGGATGGAGGGAGTTCATTAATTAATTAGGTAAGTCAAATCCTTTCGTAAGACGAGTGCAAATAGAAGTGTTGCGTACATTTTGTATGTGTATAATTGCTTCACTTTAATTACCTTGTGAAAAATAATGACATAAAAGCTTCATTTACTTACTTGATGAAGCGATTGTAAGCAGAGGGCACTCTCTGTCTTTTCTCTGGGGCTGTGAAAAATGGGAAGAAATAAAGACAAACAATAAAACAAGACAGCAGACATTAAAATGACTGTGGTGCTGACTTTACTTTTGAATTTCTGCATTCAGTATCTCTCTCTCACTTTTTCTCTCATCACTACTTCATCATTATCTAATGATTTTCATGTCTCTAATACTTTTTGGGGCTCCACGGTTTCCAAGCCGTTATGAATCCCGAGGGAGCTAGAAAATTTTATTTTGAAAGTATTTTTAATCTAAAGAGGCAAAAACTAAAATTGACGAGGAAGGCAAGGAACTGTACAACTTTTGATACTGTTTAAATCAAATTAAACCTAAGTAAAATGGAAAGAGAATTTAGGGTTTTCAAAAATCTTGTGGAGAAGGAGAAGGAACCAGAAAATGGATACTGATCTTTTTGGAAGAATTGGTTATGAAGAAATGATAGTGTGAGTTTCTGAATAAGTGAGATAGATTTTGACAACATGAACACGGAAGCCAAAATAAGACAAAGAAAACTGGAAAAAGAGTGCAGTTTCAAGTTCTAACTAAATTTAATTTAACTTTTTCAAGTATCGGAAAAATGTCTTGGTCTGGAAGATTGTTCCACCATCTCCAATTCACAAAATGGAACAAGTTATACTTTAACTTCATGGATCTCTGTCTTTCTCTCTCTCTATATATATATATGGGTGTGTGTGTGTGTGTGTGCGGATTAAAGAATCTTACGTCTTTTAGCAGCAGGAGGCTTAGGAAGCTCATCCATCTCCCGAGGCAACAGAGAAGGCTCGTTTGGATTCATCACCAAATTCGACGGCGCGTTGCGAGTCTCTTCCTGCAGTACTCGTGTCAAATCACCACAAATTCCATCACTTCTTCACACACACACACACACAAAGAGATAAGATATACTATGTGATCTGTAGTAAATTAAGTAGACAATGTCTACTCTTCAGTCAATGTTGTCAAGCACAAACAATAAAAAACGAAGAAAATCAGCATTTCGAAACCCTAATTACATACGAGAAAATTGTGATGAGAGAAGAGGGAGTGGGCGAGATTGGGAGAAGGGAGGAGCGATCCACGCATGTTGACGGAGAGAAGGTTCGAGCAATGGCCGCATCGCACCGTCACAGTCTTGAACAAGCTCGTGCAAGGAACACCAACCTATATCAAAAAATCAATTAATCTCAACCAAGTGATAATAATGGAAATTGACAATTAAGTGAGATAGATTAGATGAGATACGGCGAGGACAGTGTCACAGAATTTGCAATGGACGTAACAGAGCTGTCCGGAATTAGAAGAGAGGAGGTTGTGGTCTGGAGGAGCAAAAGCAGATGAAGATGACATTTTCCTTTTCTTTTTTGCTTGTGTGTGTGTGTGTGTGATGGAATGGAATTCCGTGAGATTGATTTGACTGATTGACTAGTCGAGGTATGTATAGAGCGGGTGTTTGTGTTTTGGTTTAACCACCTTCCATCTCATCCCCTCTCTCATATGCTTTCTTTTTTTGGCGTGGCTTATCAAAAAGACAACGTACTCTAGCTGTGTGTGTCTGTGTGTTTGTGAAAGTGTGTGTCTCTGCGCTTTTTTATTATCTCGAGGGTCCCATTATTTTGTCGCTAAATCTTGATTTGATTGATAAATTGAATAATGGGTTTCATTAGATTTCGATATTTGTCTTAAGTTATGCTAATATGTCAGTTATCGAGTCGAGACTATTACTTTTGTATAGGATAAATTTGAGTTTCATCTTATGATAATTCTCTAGTAAAGCTGAGATTATTGATCTTCATACACTATTAATGAAAGACAAGTGATTCCAACGGACTAAAAGAATGGGAATATCCTGCATAAATTCTGTTGGAATTTTCTGAAAGTTACTGTTGGACATAGGGGTGATTAGGGTATCGGTAGTTAGACCGACACCCGATCGATAAATTCTCGGGTATTGGTGACTGACACCGAAAATCGGGTGTAGGGGTCGGGGTTGGGGTCGGGTATGACTATTTAGGTGAGATCGGGTATACCCTGATTTTTTAAAAATATTTATATTTTATATATTTTTATATATAATTAATATATTATAATATAGATTTGTTATTCTAAATTTTAATATGTGAAATTTATAAATGATAACTTAATATTAAAAATAACATATACCCTTAAACACGTGAAATGCTATCATAACTTGACAAATGAGAGTATACAACTAACATTATATATCTAAAATTATGTGCAAAAATAAAAACAAAATAAATAAACATAAAGAAAAAAATTCTATCATAACACCCTGGTAATATCTAAATATATAGCTAACATAGTTATTAGTAACATTACAACATATATATAGATTTATATACAAATATAAAAATAAAATAAATAAATAAATAAATACAAAAACAAAAATAAAAAGTGCATCTAGGAAGAATTTTTACTATTATTTAATATTATTAATTTTAATAAACTAATACTTACAATAAATATATAGATTTATATCTAAAATTTTAAAAAAAAAACATAGTCGGGTATTCGGGTAGTGACTCGGGTATTAGGGTACCCGAATTACAAAATCGGTCGGGATCGGGTATCACATTTTATGCAAAATTGGGGTCGGATACTCGATTTTTTCGGTAGGGTACCCGACCTGTACCGAATAGACAGCCCTAGTTAGACAACTCGGAAAGAATTCAATCATATTTTCCCTCTAGAATTTTAAGAAAAAATTATATAAAAATACAAAAATTCCAACCTAAATAGCTAGATATTGGAATATTATAATTCAATTTTTATTTTTATTTTGTAATTTCATGATTATCTGTGTGTGTGTGAGAGAGAGAATGCAGATGCGGCAGACGTGGGGGAGAGGAAAGTGAGAAAAGGACGTGTGCATGGGCTCATTAGCTTTCCCTTATTCATCTGTTGTTTTCGCAGTTAAGAGCATGGCCTTGTACATGCGGCCCTCTTTTCTCGATTCCCAATTTACTATTCATATATACATATATAATTAATTATACACAAAAACTATTAGAAACGTTCAAAAAATATCATTTATAATGAAAAAAAGTATAATTTATATTGAATAAGTATCATTGTCCCTGTGTAGTGTACCTCTTAATTATATTCTTAATAAACTATAATATGTTTATTTGTACAGTTATATTTGTCAATACGTGCATGTATGTATATAGAGAAAGGACCCTATTAATATACTAAAAATCAATTTGTACTGTTGATCTTGTGTGATCTTTTACTATTAAGAAACATTACGATATAGAAGCATTATGGTACTATATTAACAAAATGTGATCATAAGAAAAATATTATTGTAATATATTAAAAATCATCAATTTGCGTTAAAATCAATCATAACCATCTATATATTACTAAAAATTACCTGATTTCATTTCTGTATGTACCTAAAAAATGTTGGCTAATTGTTCAACCCCAAAAATTTTAAATGTCCTATTTGTTAATTGTAATAAGTGGGGGGAGCCGCATACATAAAATTGAGGTGGGGTTATTGCCCACTTCATTTTTTTATGTATACTTTATAGAGTAATGACGGTTATATAAGTCGTCAAAGTTAAGGAATATCAATTATAGCCATTAACGTAAAATATCAATTATAGTAAGTTGTTGGCACTATTGGGACTATTATCACCAAATAGTACCAATAGGACCAACAAAATAGTTGGTCCTATTGATACTATTTGGTGATAATAGCTAATAGGCCAAAAACTGGCTATAATTTGATATTTTTATGTTGGTGGCTATAATTTAACATTCCTTAACTTGGATGGCTATATATATGTATTTCCACTACTTTATATATAATTAGTTAAGTGTAATATTAAAAAAACTAAAATGTCCCTCTAATTATATATATTTTTTAAAGTAAGGGTAAAGATAAAACCAAATAGAGATTAATTTGTGAAGAGATCCCCACTTACGTTTACTTTATATACTTCGTATTGTAAAATATCATAAAAGTATAACTTTCTTTGATTTTATATCTTCCATACGTGTACAAAAAGAGAGAAGAATATAGAATCAAACTCAACTTTTTCATCTTTTCACATTGACTTTCTTAATTATAGATCTATGAAATTACGTTTTCTTAAGTTACATCTACTTCCACATCTTTCCGTTCGAGATACCTAAACGGTGATCATTAACAAAATAGAAATGTCTCGAATCTAATATTATAATACATCGATCCCTTTTAGGAATGGCAGCTAATTAAGGTTTCGCGGATATTCTTCTTTACCAAAATAATACAGTTTTGGGTAAATATGAAACGATTTTGGAGCGAGTATATATAATGAAACTAAGAGGGTATTTGGCTGAGCTTATAAGCTCCCCAAAAATAGCTTATAAGCTGTTTTTGGGGAGTTTATAAGCTCAGCCAAACACCCTCTAATACTAATTGTAATGAATTTGGATTGGTTTTTGAAATTTAGTTATGGATATCCACCACTCCGAAATCATATATATATATTATTAATATTATAATTTTAATATTAACTAAACAATTTTAAGATAGATTTTGTCAATAAGTATTTTTATAATTTTTATAATAATATTTTATATTTTTTCTTTTTTATTATAGCCAAGAAAGATTATATGATGAGAAGGTTGGCCAATATGAGAAGTTCCAATATCTAAGCTATATGTATATATTTATATTATGATTTAGAATATATTTATAATTATGAACCGCATAGTTTTTATTTTATACTTAGAAACTTATTTTAATCAATCATCATTTCTAATTATTATTACTACTAATGCTTACTTTATAGTCTTCGAATTTTCATTGTGACGTGTATCCAACATTATAACAGCTCATATTGATTATTTAAATAGTTTATAAATTTAAATAGGTTTGGTTGGATAATTAGTGGGTATTACCCGCCATATGAGATTAATATGAGTATTAAAGTTATTATTTAAATGGGCTTAAGATGGGTATGAATAAATAATTTTAAACGATTTAAATTTAATAAACGCTTCATAGATAATAACCGATCCATTATATTTCCATCTTTTCATAATTTAGAACAAATATAATAATTAATTTGCACTATGAGAAAACAGCCGGCTCTTTGGGAAATTGTGCGTGTAACATATATTTTGAGATAATATTCGAGCTTGTTTACTCATATTTTGCCAAGACACGGCTAAACGTTTTCTCACAGTGAATACCATCTTTGCAACTTGGTATCGGTCATCATTTTTCCAAAATGATTAACCCTAATTTCTAGAAGAATCTATTAAGCTCATACATTAAACTTTCACTACTTTTTCAATGTGAATGTCACATTTTCCGTCCATTGCACACGCCATCATTCTTGCAGGATTGCCGTAGGGCCTGACTGACCTCACCCATGATGGCTCTAATACCATCTGTAACGCTTCAAGCCCATGAGGCTGGGGAATCGTACGTAGAGCTACCGCACAACAATCTCCGCTAGTAACTACTTTATATTAATTCATTCTCGTTTTGCTAAAATGGTTAATCCAAGTAACTAGAAGGGTCTAGGGATGTCAATGGGTGGGATTTACCCGGACCAGAACCAATAAATAAGTAATGGTTCTGATTCTGGAACCAACTCATTAGATACTGGATACGGACCGGACCAGGACAATCAATTATGGGTCTTAAGCAGTCTGGATCTGAGCGGGTCTAGAACCAGAACCGGACCAGAATCAGAATTGAAACCGAAATCATTGTTTTATAATTTAATGGACTATGAGTGATTTTGGATCGATATAGATAAAATTAACTCATTGACAAGCCTATTTAAACTTAGGCTTGTCAATAGACGGGTTTTACTCGGACCAAAACCAATAAATAAGTATTGGTTCTGGTTCTAGAACCGGAACCAGATCCGGATCGAATGGACCATCAAACTATGGATCCAAATGGTCCGGGTCTAAAGGGGGTATGGAACCACGGAACCGGAACCGCTACTTTAAAATTTAACGGGTTTTGAGCGGTTCCGGATTGATTAGGATAAAATCCACCCATTGACATCCCTAGAAAAGCCCATTACATCCATATATACTGTTTAAATTTTCAATACTTATTTAATATGTGATGTCATATATATTATTTGATCCTCCCATGTATATATCTAGCTCCATTATCAATTAGCTTATAGTACTCATCAATACCATAATTTAATTTTCGTTAAAACATTCCATACGCATGCGCATCATTACGTTTACTTTTATAATATGGTTTTTTCTAGGTTATAGAGAGAAAACCGAGATTCTTGAGTTTCTATCTATTGGTCTGAGTTGTTCTTTTTGGAAAGGTATTTATTGGTTTGATTAATATAAGATTTATTTAAAATTTCTATTTGAAAGATCTATTCAACAATTGATGAGATCATGCAAAAGTAAGTTTCTGAATCACATATAATATGATTCAGGTATCAAATCATTCATATACTTTTGTTTCTTTGGAAATGGAAGAAGGATGGAGTTTGAGCCCTAGGCAATCAATTATTAGCATAGTGTACCTTATTATTTTATCAGTTAATATCCAAATAAATCCATGTTCCAGAATCATCCAAGTAAACGTTTCCTACTAATAATGTGGCTTTACCAATGATATGATAAGATTGATAATATTGTTTTCCTAGTACTATCTATAATCATCGGATAATTAGAATATTAATGTGTGCTAATCGTTTATAGTTTGATACAAGTTCATGATGTGAACGTTCCATATGATCCTGTTCATACGATCGTTATTTATGATCCTGTTCATACGATCATAAATATAAATGACTAAAATCATAAATTAATAGTTATTTAGAGGATAATTGTAAATATAAATAACTTTAGTTTTTTGTATGAAAACGAGTACAGTCACCCAGCTAGTTGGAAGAAGTTACGAAGCCTGTAATAATAAGAATATCTTGCTTATAAGGTGATGGTTAGTATTTCTATATTATTAATTATTTCTAATTAGCATCTTCAAAAGTTCTATCATGATCCAACTAAAACGATATCATGACAAAAAAAGCAAAATAAAGCACTTCTATGTATGAAAAAATAGTACTCCCTCTGTCCCATTTAAAATGTCCTACTTTCCTTTTTGGGTTGTCCCATTAAAAATGTCTCATTCCATTTTAGGAAATAATTAACCCTTCAAAAAGTATGGACCCTACCCACTTTTTAACACTTTAACTACTTTATACTTTTCTCCTAAATAACCGTGTCCAAAAGAAATGGGACGTTTTAAGTGGGACGGAGGGAGTACATGATATGTATTTTTGTATTAATTTGTAGTTGAATTATATGATTATTATTAGTTATCCGCATTCAATTCATACTCTATATATATTAGGTATGTCAATGAGTGGATTTTACCTGGACCGATCCGGAACCGTTCAAAACCCATTAAATTTTAAAGCAATGTTCGGTTCGGTTACGGTTCCAGATCGCTTAGACCCGGACCGTTTCGATCCATAGTTTGATGGTCGGTCCGGTCCGGATCTGGTTCTGGTTCTAGAACCAGAACCAATACGTATTTATTGGTTCTGATCCGAGTAAAACCCATCTATTGACAAGCCTAAATTTAAATATGCTTGTTAATGAGCTAGTTTTATCCATATCAATTCAAAATCACTTATAACACATTAAATTATAAAGCAACGGTTTCGGTTCAAGTTCTGGTTCTTGTCTGGTTCTGATCCGGTTCTGGTTCCAGACCCGGACCGCTTAAGACCCATAGTTAATGGTTCGGGTCCAGTCCGGATCCAGTGTCTAATGGGTCGGATCCAGAATCAGAACTATTATTTATTTATTGATTCTGGTCTCGGTAAAATCCATCCATTGATATCCCTACTCTATATGGTACCATGTACTATGTATGTACTTTTCTATTTCTAATTAATTAACTTCTATATTAGAGATTCTATTTTCTTACAAGTAAAATACACGAAAAGAGAGGAATGCTCACAGGAATTAAGCAGTAAATATTTTCTTGTTTTATTTTTTATTGTGATTTGACTGATCGATCAGACACAACCAGATATGTAATTGTCAGTGAAAGCTGAGGAGATAGATATCTTTTCATTAATGTACAGCCTTTTGTCCTTACATTATTTTTGCAACTCCTTGCTCTAATTCATTTATCACTGGAATTGTTTTTTAGTTCTGGGGTTTACTTTGAAAAAAACAAGAATGGAAATTAAGTTTTATGTATGCATGCAGGAACATATATGTATGATGTATCATGCGCAAATATAATTAGGTTTATAGCTAAGGATAAAAAGACATAATATTTGCTGAGAGAGAGACGGCTGCGAATT
The DNA here is from genome assembly GCA_036937905.1 of Salvia rosmarinus. Classification (NCBI taxonomy): domain Eukaryota; kingdom Viridiplantae; phylum Streptophyta; class Magnoliopsida; order Lamiales; family Lamiaceae; genus Salvia; species Salvia rosmarinus. The sequence goes on from CM072823.1 coordinate 59,635,384, forward strand.
CAATAATAAATCCCAATGCTTGTCGTCATCAAATAAATTTGGGGTAAACCTTACTAACCACGTCTCAAAAAATGTATATATCTAACATCCATTTCAAAATTGCTACACCCTATACCTGTTTTGCCTTTTAAAATATCTTTTTTATTGATGATGTTAACTGTTTGCAATCAATAATTTTATTCTGTCAAGACTATTGCATGCTCAATTTTTTATTTTATTTTTTATATCATGGGAACTCACAGCCGCTACCTTAGGTGTGACTGTGAGAACCCCGCGTTCTCGCAATAGCCGCAAACCACACAGAGACGGGTTAACCACACTTGGAAACGGTGTGTGTGACTCAAACCCATGAGGTGTTTGGTGGGGTTCAACTCTGACCCCTGCCTCGTGAATCCACCTTAATTGGTACCGTCACCCAGGGCTGCATGCTCAATTATTGAACAATATCAATGTTCCCTATGAGCGAATTTTTAAAAATATTGAGAATTCAATGATTCTAGCAGAAAAATCTGAGATTCCTATCGAGAATTTTAGGATTCCGATTGAGTATTCCACTATTCAGAACAATCGGTATCATGGAATTCTCAATCGAAATATTCGAATTATTGACTTGAATGAACAATTTTGACAAAAACAAAATCATTGACTATGATAGTCAAAATCACAATATCTTTTCAATAAAAAATGTAGAAATTTTTAAAAATGACTATTAAATGTACACACCTTAAAAAATATAGCAATTTTTAAAAATAAATATTAAATGTAGACACCTTTTAAAATATGGGTAATTTTATATATAATCCACGTAAATTTGTATCTACGAGTTTAGAATACATTTCACAACACTTTTAGTAAGTTAGATCATTTATTGCATCATCGTGCATTTTTTGCTTATTACATCTATGAATGATCATCACATGCCAATGCCAAGAAAGTTTAACAATAAATCAAATGTCGGTTATGAAAATTCTTAATCGTTTTCTATATAAATTTCTATATAAATAAACTTTTGATAGGTTTTCAAATTTTCTAGAGCCCGGCGATCATCCGTGAATGCAACGATGATATTGTAAAATATATAGCATTGTAATACAGGATCCAACTTACTCTGTGTTCACTTTTAATTCCAAGTTAATTTTCTTATATTTTAATATAATTTGAAGATTATTAATTATGATTCACTATCCAGGTTAGGGTTTATAATTTTACCTAAACACACGTTCAACATTCTCGCAAAAGCCAATGCTTTAAAACATAATATTGTAACGCGCGTAAGAGCCTCTCACTCACGCAGACCAGCAAAACCAGTCATACTTACACACAATCGAGTTGGATTTTTCTTTATTTTATAATTTAATTTATGCAAAGATCATTAGTAGGCTTATATTTTATGTGTACATGATATACATGCATCATCCATATGTAACCATAGCCATTAGCGAGAGTACGTACTACACATATACTACCCGTTTTAAGTGTTTCTTATTTCTTTTTGAGCGGTTAAATGGTTCATATTAAAAAAAAAAAAAAAATTACACAAAAGTAATTGAATTATGTGAGCCATGTATATACTTTACACACAAAACACAAATATTCTTAATCTACGTGCCTAAAAGCTATGAATCGCTTAGAACAGGATGGAGATAGTAATATATACTTCATCTATCCATCAAAAACTTACATTGCTTTTGGTGGTATGAGTTTAAATAAATTGTAACAAGTGTAAATTGAGTGGAGATAATAAATGAATATATATATTAATAAATGGATAGTGGGAGTAAAAAAGTGGGTCATGTGTGATTTTTCTTATAAATAAGTGGTAGATTGAAAATAGTTAATCTTTCAAGAATGAAAAATGCAAGCTTTTGATGGACGTCCCAAAAAGAAATTAAATGAAAGCTTTTGATTGACGGAATGAGTAACATTATATAGAGAGAGTGATGTTCAAATAAGAATAATTTGTAATGTAAGAACTAAGAACCACGAAAAATTACTATGAACAAAATGAACTCGCTATGAAAGTTAATGCATCTATTGAGAAAGTTACTGAATCCAAAATTGAAATTTTTTCACCTAGAATTCGAATCTCATGAGGAGCTAAAATCCTATTTTTTGGATTCAGTTCATTTTTCAAGAGATTTATCAATTTTCACACCGAATTCGTTACTTTTTTATTCTCACGTTCTCACGATAAAAATAATTTTCACGTTAATTTTTCTCCTCACATTCTCATAGAAGTGGGAAGAGCTTCTCCTTTTTTTTGAACAAGAGAAAGAGAGGAGCTAGTTCGTGCCTACATATTTAGCTCGACTAGTACCTTTCAAATTAAAACCTATACATACGTTTGCATGTATATAACTATATGAGAGAGAGAGAGAGAGGAGCATCATTTTGGATCCTCTATTATTGGGATCCGCAGAGGAGTCGGAGCATGGTGTCAGCACTACATATATGTTTTCATCTTTTTTCATGCATGGGACATTATTTTATAGTACAGGCACTGATGCACATAAATATGTAGACTTGTGTGGATATAATTACATGAAATAACATTTAAATCAACAGTGGACTCCAATCTGTTTGTTTTGGAAGCAGGTACTGTGTAATATTGCAATCCCAATATCCTATATTTAAGAGAGAGAAGATTAAGTGATTGTTTGGCTGAATTTATAAGCTCTTTAAAATAGTTTATAAGTTGTTTAGGAGCTTTTAAACCGTTGCAAAGTGTTTGGTAAAATAAACTCCTAAATAGCTTATAAGCTGTGAAAATAAGTTCCAACAGCTTATAAGTTCTCCCCTAAAAATAAGTTGGTCAACCCCAACTTGTTTTTTCATAAACTTATAAGCAACCATGAATTTACCAAAATAACCTTATTATAGTTTGTTATTTCCTACACATACACTAACAACTTCACATCTTATTAATTTGATCTCTCTAATTATGATTTTCTCTCTCTAACTCACGATTCTTTCTCTAGCTTATAAGATCAATTATCCAAACACTTTAACAACTTATAAGCACTCGAGACATTACCTCTTATAAGCTCTTGAAACATCTTATAAGCTCTTGGAGCTTATAAGCTAACAACCAAACACCCCTAAGTTAATTAATATATATTATTTGAATGTAGGTAGCAATGAGTTTGGGCCCAAGCCAAGGACATGTTACCAATTGATTAAAGTGTCAGCTTAAAATATATATAGATCATTTATATCTCCCATCCCTTATCAAAATGCCAACAAAAAAAGTGTTTAGTGATGCATTAGGCACGTGACAGTCATGGCATAAAGTAACACCATTCAATTCCAACATGTTTTTGTTCAAACATCAATTCCTACTTTTACCAATTTAACTTGTTATCAATCAGACATGAGTTGATTTGATTGTTTTGTTTGCTATGTTAACCCAACTTTATCTGTTGTTTTGCATCAAATCTCAGTCTGTCTCCCATAAGATTGAATATTCCACGACATTTGAAGTTACAAGCGTTTTGAAACAATTTAATTATAGTTATGTAAAATGTTAATCTTTTCAAATAATCTTTCATATAAAATCAAGACAAGTTTCCTAGATAAAATTGGGTTTCACAATACTTGTAGTTGTTATACATATAGACGAGATGTATTTATGCAGATCATGAAAACAAATGGAAATTCATATATATATATATATATAGAGAGAGAGAGAGAGAAGAGATCAAATAGTACCCGAGCCCCATATAGTATGTAATACTCAATCTCATCTATCTATCCTATTAATCGTGTGGCTGAGATTCGCGCTTGATTTTTAAAAAATTTACACGTTAATTTGTGGTAGTAAGGGTATATTAGTAATTGATTTGTTATGTGATTTTGAAAATAAACCATGCATATAGTTGAACTGAACTATGCATTCAAATGAAAACAAAAATGCATTCACTTGAACAAAAACATGCATATGAGTTTCAATTTTAATGTATCTTTGAACGCCACCCAACGCCGCTTCCCTCCAAGCCGCACCTTCAGACGCACCTAGCGCCGGTTGGGTGCAATGCAGTGTTATGTTGTTTTAAATTCTGTGTTTTATTGTTTTAAATGCAATGTTATGTTATTTCATATGCATTATTTATGTTTTGTTGTGGCTCTTCCCAAACTCAGCGTCGACGCGCACCCAACGCCCCTACCCAGCTTTGGCACACACCCAGCGTCCCTACCCAGTGTCGGCGCGCACCCAACGTTGGTTGGGTGTAATACAGTGTCATGTTATTTTAAATTCAGTATCATGTTGTTTTGAATGCAGTGTCATGTTATTAAAATGCAGCGCCCCAAACCCAGCGTCCGCGGATACCCAACGTTCGCGGACTCCTCTACCCAGCGCCGGCGGGCACCCAACCCCCACTGGGCACCTTCCCATTTTGTCCCTGAGCGAAAAATGGGTTTCCACGTGTCAAACTTTGATACGTCCACGTGTTCAAAATGTGTGGTCTAGATTGGGTACTACATACTATTTGGAGACCGGGTCTACGAAAACTAACCTATCAAATTATATTTTATCGAACCATCTCATATATATATATATATATATATATATATATATATATATATATATATATATATATATATATATATATGAGATGGTTGAGATAAAAATATAATTGATAGAAATAAAATAATTTGGACCTTTGATTTCTTTGGATCAATGGTTGAATTTTAATTTCGGTTGTGCTACGCTTTTTATTTTTTTGTGCTACGCGGGTTACTATGCAATGCAATACTAGAACTCTTCTTGTCTTCTGTGCAATAAAAATGTGCTAAACTAATATATTTAGGATATGTGCTATGAAGGGATGAAATATGTGCTAAATTAACACATGCATCATAGTAATTACGATTATGCTACAGATATGAAAGATGTGTTACTATTCTTATTTCCTATATTAAGTAGTTTTCTCAACATAACTCACACACACACACACACACACACACACACATACACATATATATATATATATATATATAGAGTTTGGTTCAAATGAGAACCATTCTTATACTAAAACTAAGAACCAAATGAATTCATTATGAAAGTTGATGAATCCGTTGAGAAACTTAATGAATTCAACGATTGAATTTTTCATCCGGTTCGAATCTCATGAGGGACGAAAATTTTATTTTTGGATTCGATAACTTTTCAGTGATTCATCAACTTTCACCGTGAATTCATCATTTTTGGTTCTCACGTTCTCACAATAAAATGGTTCTCACGTTAACCATTCCCTATATATATATATATATATATATATATATATATATATATATATATATATGGGATGGATCAAATGAGAACCACATCTTTTTTGACTCTGCGAACCATGCATAAGGCGTTGAAGATGATGCATAAGCGGTATAAAGTTGTGCATAACAAAACTTTCTAAAATTATTTTGTTGTGCAATAATTTTAGAAAGTTTTCGCTATTCACAACTTTATCTTGTTTTGTGCATTATATTCAACGTCTTATCATGGTTCTCAAGTTCTCAAAAATGAGTTCTCACTGGACCTTTGATTTGTTGGATCAATGGTTGATATTTAATTTCGGTTGTCTTTATAGTTTTGTATTTTGTATACTACGCAATTCTTGTGCAACATTAGAACCCTTCTTTGCAATGAAAGATGTCTTAAACTAATATATTTAGCATATGTCTCTGAAAGAATAAAATATGTCTAAACTAACATGCCAGAATATAAGTAATTGATTGTCTACACAAATATAAAGATGTCTTAAACTTATATATCTATTCATATTTTCTACACCAACGAACTTTCTCACCATAACTTTCTCACCATAACTCATCATAAGATTGTGGAAGATTGGTTATTAATTAGAGAGTGGAAAATTGCTTAAGGTCTGCGGCCCACATGCATTTGTCACCCTAGTAGGCATTTGTCGTTGTACTTCCTTACAAACAGTAACTACGAATTACTAGTCATTGTCATCTAAAGGCCTTCCTCAACTTAATTCTTCTGCCCATGCCCTCACAGTAAATCCCCTATTGTAATTTGTTGTTTTGCTTCAATTTTTTCATTCCATTCACACATGCTAGTGCTCCACATGTACAAACATGACATGCAGTGCTCACGATGAGTTTGATCAAGAACGAAGCACACTTCAGTATATACACAGATGCACGATGCATCTATTCTAATTAAATTTTCATTATAAATAATAAATTCTGATTGAGGATTAAAAGACCTTAATTGGAATAGATATACACAAATTTTTGTCTAGATTCTGAATTTTTTCATTGAAACACAACCTATGTAAAGGCAAAAGGCTCAAGGAAAGCTCTTGATTTGACATGTAACAAGGCGAAGAAGAAAAACCTTCTTATTAGAACTCAAAATGTTAGGTTGAGGCAGAAGAACTGATACATAAAGTGATAGTATTTTGTTGTATAATACTACATGCGTCATCTGCAGTGTAAGTAATCGAAATGCATTCCATCCATTAATGTATCCATAATATTTTATACTGAATATACATGTACAGGAAAATCCGTGTGGAAGTCCGCTTCTCTCTCACTCGATTTTGACATAATAAAACTCTGTTCACTTTGAGAGCCAATAGATGATAAGAAAAAGCGTACAAGCAGCAATGACCGCAGATAGGATGAGTGTGTCTCTTGATCGTTTTTTTCTGATTGAACCTGTGAGGATCAGGTAACAATACAAATCAAGAATGGGTTTTCATGAAAAAAGATATACAACCAAATGTCTATCGAGAAAAGTACCAATTAGACCACGGATCACTGGAAATTTGTCTCCTAGTACCTTAACCTTTCCTTGAACGTCTCCAAACAGGGCCCTTTGCGAGCCCAAGACTGCCCTAGTCGATTGAGCTTGACTGATAACATCGTCAATCTGCAGGAGGTTGATAAAAAATTAGACAAATCAAAGATGGAATACCTTATACAGGCTGTATAGAATTTGTGCAGATCATAGCCACAAGAAAAACATGGAAAAATCATCAAGAAGTTACAACTATCTTGATGAGCAGAACAGTCTATGATATGTTCGCAACAGTGAATGAGTCAGCCAAGACAGACATAATAAACAGTTAGCTAACACGTACTTCATTTCCCGGGGGTATCCAAATCTCCTTGCAATAAAGAAAAGCTGAATTGACAGAATTTTGTAAATTTTTCTGATTGCTTGGTGTCAAAGAGATTCCAAGATCATTTCTCAGACAAATCAGATATCAGACTAGTTTCTATTATTACCTGGCCCAAGAATACCTAAATCTGGAGCTTGGGAAAACATTACAGTAACACTTTATAAAGGACATCTCTGTGAAAACTAATTTAAACCCTAAAGCATTTTTAATGTTATTGAGTGACGCCACCAGCTCACTGTATCATAATGAAAAGTTTCTCTGCAATATGTACCAAGCAAATACAATAGTCAGCAGCTTAAGTCTTACATGAGATATGCTTCCATGTATAGCAGCTCTCTCCCTTAGTAATTGCATTCTTGGAGAGACGCTCCCAGAGGCCTGCATAATTTCAATTTTAGTTCAGTTGTTGACAAATGATAAATTTGTTGACTAAAATCTCCAAACAACTTTATAATTCAAGTGTAATTTATCATAGTTAAATTTGATGGAAACAAATTTATAGCAGTTTAAGTGCAACAACTTTATATGTTAAATGTATGCATTCTATTTCATACAATGATTGCATTCTCACGTATCCATTCCTATATATATATATATCATATACATATATATATATATATATATATATATGAGATGATTCATGTAGAATGGAAATAAGTGTATAAAATAGGAATAGATATGTAAGTCCAAATATCTTTCATATTTGTGTAGACAATCAATTACTATGTTGCACATGTTAGTTTAGCACATATTTCATCTCTTCGTAGCATATATGTTAATATATTACTTTAGCACATCTTTCATCAGGTAGCACAAGAAAGATTCTAGTCTGCGATAATCGTGTAGCACATAAAACATAAACGTAGACATTCAAATTAAATCTCAACCATTGATCCAATGAATCAAAGGCCCATATTCATTCTCATTTCCTACCAAATTATCCCTTCCTACCGATTCATCTCCTATATATGGGGTTGGATCCGGAGAACTCATCTTTTGAGAACTTGAGAACTATGCAGCGTATAAAGTTGATGAATAAAACCTATAAAGTTGTGCACTGAAAACATTCTAAAATTGTTGCACAACAAAATAATTTTAGAAAGTTTTCGTTATGCACAACTTTATACCGCTTTGTGCATCATCTTCAACGTCTTATGCATGGTTCGCAGAGTTCGCAAAAAAATGTGGTTCTCATTTGATCCACTCCTATATATATATATATATATATATATATATATATATATATATATATATATATATATAGGGTGGTTAACATAAAACCACCCTTAGAGTAAAAACTAAGAACTATTAATAACCATTGATAGTACATTAATCAACGGTGGAAAAGAATTGTGAATTTGGTTTGGGCTCATGAAGTCGTCCGTTTAATTCATTTGTCCATTAATGTTGGGTAAATTTGGAAAATTACATATTTACATTAATGGTAAATCCTATTTTTAAGGAAGGTAAATTTATGTTTATCTCTTCTTTCCACGACGATTAAACTTCAAATTGAATGCTTGGACACAAATTGAATCATGGATTTTTAGATTGAGAACAACAAATCCAAGAATACATTTTCGGTCTAGTGAAACCGATCTACAAAGGTCATCCACAATTTAGTTTTGAAGGAAAAACTTCATCGAAATTTGAAGATCGTAATGACATGAAGGGTGAGGATGGATCGTGAAGCTTGCGAAGGTAATGTTTGATGTTCATGAAGTTTGGGGAAAACATGTAGATCTTCTATAGGTGGATGCATATATATTTAGAGAATGTTGAATATATAATACTAGATTCGGTATGCAAAAGTGAATTTTTGGAGTATTATCGATATAGATAATGAAGTTTCATATATTATGAACCAAACAATGGATTCACGCTATATAATATATATATGAATGTATATATACTATATATAATATATTTAAACAAATACGAATGAATGTTTGATACTAAAATGAAATACTAAATACATCATAATGGACTTAGATTTTCGAATGAATGGTTTAATTTTAATCATGAATATGATGTAATTAATCTGAAACCTGTGTCATACTATATGAAAATAAATACAATTCCTGTTGAACTCTTACATTATTCTTTATGCATTACAAAAACCTAAACTAATATTTTAGATATGTCTATGAAGGATGAAATAAAATAATTTTATACTAAATCGAAATATTTAATAACTAAATGAATGATATGAAAGATGCTATATACTTATTCTATATTAATAGTTTCTCAAACAAATCAACATGAATTTTCATACTAAATCATGATATGATCTACATTATCAATCATATGTGTTACTGATTCAAATGAAAATACATATGGTAAAAAAACAAAATGAATATGATTGATTATAGTTGATATAAATACGTATAAGAAGAATATTAAAATATTGAATGATGTGAGATGATAACTAAAATAAACATATACCCCAAATAATCTAATAAAATGGTGAAGATTTGGATCAAATTAAAATCTTCTCCATCAAATTCGTCCATAATGCCATATTTATAGCTTATAAAACTATCGAACAATAAGGTGTCTTATCGATTATATTATATATATATATATAATATAATATATATGGATGAAACACATAAAAGATTTAAAAAACATAACCTTATATCGGATACAAATCATTAAAACAACGCTTTGTATAATTTGAAAAATATGTTGAAATGATGTTAGTGTTGATGAATAAAATATATTTTAAACCAAATAATGCAATAAAAATGTATAGATTTGGCATGCCATAAAATGAATATGCATATCCGATTAATGCCATAAAAGAAGCCAAATCCCAAAAATTATGCAAACAAAACGGAAACGGTTACCACCTATGTTAAAATTACTTCATTAACCTTTACATTAACATTTAATACTATCCACGATGATATTGTAAAATATATAACATTGTAATAAAGGATCCAACTTACTCTGTGTCCACTTTTAATTCCAAGTTAATTTTCTTATATTTTAATATAATTTTAAGATTATTAATTGTGATTCACTATCCAGGTTAGGGTTTATAATTTTACCTAAACACACGTTCAACATTCTCGCAAAAGCCAATGCTTTAAAACATAATATTGTAACGCGCGTAAGAGCCTCTCACTCACGCAGACCAGCAAAACCAGTCATACTTACACACAATCGAGTTGGATTTTCTTTATTTTATAATTTAATTTATGCAAAGATCGATAAAGATGGAAGCATGTTTTTAGCATCGCAACCTCATTAGTAGGCTTATATTTTATGTGTACATATACATGCATCATCCATATGTAGCCATAGCCATTAGCGAGAGTACGTACTACACATATACTATTCTCTACATCTCTGTCCCGTTCTAAGTGGTTCTTATTTCTTTTTGAGCTGTTAAATAGTTCATATTAAAGAAGAAATCAATTTTACATACAAAAGTACTTCGAATTATGTGAGCCACGTATATATTTTACACACAAAACACAACTATTCTTAATCTACATGCCTAAAAGCTATGAACCGCTTAGAACATGATGGAGATAGTAATATATACTTAATCCATCCATCAAAAACTTGCATTGCTTTTGATGGTATGAGTTTAAATAAATTGTAACAAGTGTAAAGTGAGTGGATATAATAAATGAATATATATTAATGGATAGTGGGAGTAAAAAAGTGTGTCATGTGTGATTTTTCTTATAAATAAGTGGTAGATTGAAAATAGTTAATCTTTCAAGAATGAAAAATGCAAGCTTTTGATGGACGTCCCAAAAAGAAATTAAATGAAAGCTTTTGATTGACGGAATGAGTAACATTATATAGAGAGAGTGAGGTTCAAATAAGAATAATTTGTAATGTAAGAACTAAGAACCACGAAAAATTACTATGAACAAAATGAACTCGCTATGAAAGTTAATGCATCTATTGAGAAAGTTACTGAATCCAAAAATTCGAAATTTTTTCACCTAGAATTCGAATCTCATGAGGAGCTAAAATCCTATTTTTTGGATTCAGTTCATTTTTCAAGAGATTCATCAATTTTCACACTGAATTCGTTACTTTTTTATTCTCACGTTCTCACGATAAAAATAATTTTCACGTTAATTTTCTCCTCACATTCTCATAGAAGTGGGAAGAGCTTCTCATTTTTTGAACAAGAGAAAGAGAGAGCTAGTTCGTGCCTACATATTTAGCTCGACTAGTACCTTTCAAATTAAAACCTATACATACGTTTGCATGTATATAACTATATGAGAGAGAGAGAGAGAAAGAGGCATCGTTTTGGATCCTCTATTATTGGGATCCGCAGAGGAGTCGGAGCATGGTGTCAGCACTACATATATGTTTTCATCTTTTTTCATGCATGGGACATTATTTTATAGTACATGCACTGATGCACATAAATATGTAGACTTGTGTGGATATAATTACATGAAATAACATTTAAATCAACAGTGGACTCCAATCTGTTTGTTTTGGAAGCAGGTACTGTGTAATATTGCAATCCCAATATCCTACACTTTGATATTTAAGAGAGAGAAGATTAAGCGATTGTTTGGCTGACCTTATAAACTCTTTAAAATAGTTTATAAGTTGTTTAGGAGTTTATAAACCGTTGCAAAGTGTTTGGTAAAATAAACTCCTAAATAGCTTATAAGCTGTGAAAATAAGTTCCAACAGCTTATAAGTTCTCCCCTAAAAATAAGTTGGTCAACCCCAATTTGTTTTTTCATAAACTTATAAGCAACCATGAATTTACCAAAATAACCTTATTATAGTTTGCTATTTCCTACACATACACTAACAACTTCACATCTCATTAATTTGATCTCTCTAATTATGATTTTCTCTCTCTAACTCACGATTCTTTCTCTAGCTTATAAGATCAATTATCCAAACACTTTAACAACTTATAAGCACTCGAGACATTACCTCTTATAAGTTCTTGAAACATCTTATAAGCTCTTGCAGCATATAAGCTCTCTAAAATAAGCTTAGCCAAACAACCCCTAAGTTAATTAATATATGTTATTTGAATGTAGGTAGCAAAGAGTTTGGGCCCAAGCCAAGGACATGTTACCAATTGATTAAAGTGTCAGCTTAAAATATATAGATCATTTATATCTGCCATCCCTTATCAAAATGCCAACAAAAAAGCGTTTAGTGATGCATTAGGCACGTGACAGTCATGGCATAAAGTAACACCATTCAATTCCAACATGTTTTTGTTCAAACATCAATTCCAATTTTTACCAATTTAACTTGTTATCAATCAGACATGAGTTGATTTGATAGTTTTGTTTGCTATGTTAACCCAACTTTAACTGTTGTTTTGCATCCAATCTCAGTCTGTCTCCCATAAAGTGAATATTCCACGACATTTGAAGTTACAAGAGTTTTGAAACAATTTAATTATAGTTATGTAAAATGTTATTCTTTTCAAATATTTTTTCATATAAAATCAAGACAAGTTTCCTAGATAAAATTGGGTTTGACAATATACTTGTTATACATATAAACGGGATGTGTATATGCAGATCATGATTATGAAAAAAATTGGAAATTCATATATATATATATATATATATATATATATATATATATAGGAGTGGATCAAATGAGAACCACATCTTTTTGCGAACTCTGCGAACCATGCATAAGGCGTTGAAGATGATGCACAAAAGCGGTATAAAGTTGTGCATAACGAAAACTTTCTAAAATTGTTGCACAACAAAATAGTTTTAGAAAGTTTCGTTATGCATGGTTCACGAGTTCAGCAAAAAAAATGTGGTTCTCATTTGATCCACTCCCTATATATATATATATATATATATATATATATATATATATATATATATATATAGGGGATGGTTAACGTGAGAACCATTTTTATTGTGAGAACGTGAGAACCAAAAATGATGAATTCACAGTGAAAGTTGATGAACATTGGGAAAGTTCTTGAATCAAAAAATAAAATTTTGTCCCTCATGGGATTCGAACCCGGTGAGAAATTCAATTGTTGAATTCATTAAGTTTCTCAACGGATTCATCAACTTTCATAACGAATTCATTTGGTTCTTAGTTTTTAGGATAAGAATGGTTCTCATTTGAACCAAACTCTATATATATATATAGGGGAGGGTTAACGTGAGAACCATTTTTATTGTGAGAACGTGAGAACCAAAAAATGATGAATTCAAAGTGAAAGTTGATGAATCCACTGTGAAAGTTACTGAATCCAAAAAGATAGAATTTTCGCCCCTCATGGGATTCGAACCCGAGTGAAAAATTCTGAATTTTTGAATTCAAGAATTTTCTTAATGGATTCATCAACTTTCATGACTAATTCATTTGGTTCTTAGTTTTAGGATAAAATGGTTCTTATGTGAACAAACTCTCTATATATATATATATATATATATATATATATATATATATATATATATATATATGAGATAGTTCGGTAGGAAATGAGAATGAATCGGGCCTTTGATTTTTTGGATCAATGGTTGAGATTTTAATTTCGGTTATGCTATAGTTACGTGTTTTGTGTGCTACGGATTAATATGCGAAGACTAGAACTCTTCTTGTGCTACTACTGCAATAAAAGATATGCTAAACTAATATGTTTAACATATGTCATATGAAGGGATGAAATATGTGCTAAACTAACATGTGCAACATAGTAATTCGATTGTGCTACATAGATATGAAAGATGTGCTACTATTCTTATTTCCTATATTAAATAGCTTTCTCAAACTAACATGTGCAACATAGTAATTCTGATTGTGCTACATATATATATAGGGGATGATTCACGTGAGAATGCAAATATTGGTGAGAAATAAGAATGCATCATTTAACGTATAAAGTTGTTGCACTAAATGTATAAATTTGTTGCACAAAATTCTGTGCAACAACTTTATATTAAGTGCTATACTTTATATGTTAAATTTGATGAACAAATTTATACATTTAGTGCAACAACTTTATATGTTAAATGTTGCATTCTTATTTCTCACCAATATTTGCATTCTCACGTGATCCATCTATATATATATATATATATATATATATATATATATATATATATATATGAGATGATTCACGTGAGAATGGAAATAAGTGTATAAAATAGGAATAGATATGTAAGTCCAAAGATATCTTTCATATTTGTGTAGCACAATCAGAATTACTATGTTGCACATGTTAGTTTAGCACATATTTCATCTCTTCGTAGCATATATGTTAATATATTACTTTAGCACATCTTTCATTGCAGCGTAGCACAAGAAAGATTCTAGTCTTTGCGAATCTGTAGCACATAAAACATAAAACTGTAGCACATTCGAAATTAAATCTCAACCATTGATCCAGCGAATCAAAGGCCCATATTCATTCTCATTTCCTACCAAATTATCCCTTCCTACCTGATTCATCTCCTATATATAGGGGTTGGATCCAGTGAGAACTCATCTTTTTTGAGAACTTGAGAACTATGCACAGACGTATAAAGTTGATGAATAAAACCTATAAAGTTGTGCACAACGAAAACATTCTAAAATTGTTGCACAACAAAATAATTTTAGAAAGTTTTCGTTATGCACAACTTTATACCGTTTTGTGCATCATCTTCAACGTCTTATGCATGGTTCGCAGAGTTCGCAAAAAAAATGTGGTTCTCATTTGATCCACTCCTATATATATATATATATATATATATATATATATATATATATATATATATATATATATAGGGGTGGTTAACATAAAACCACCCTTAGAGTAAAAACTAAGAACTATTAATAACCATTGATAGTACATTAATCAACGGTGGAAAAGAATTGTGAATTTGGTTTGGGCTCATGAAGTCGTCCGTTTAATTCATTTGTCCATTAATGTTGGGTAAATTTGGAAAATTACATATTTACATTAATGGTAAATCCTATTTTTAAGGAAGGTAAATTTATGTTTATCTCTTCTTTCCACGACGATTAAACTTCAAATTGAATGCTTGGACACAAATTGAATCATGGATTTTTAGATTGAGAACAACAAATCCAAGAATACATTTTCGGTCTAGTGAAACCGATCTACAAAGGCATCCACAATTTAGTTTTGAAGGAAAAACTTCATCGAAATTTGAAGATCTGTAATGACATGAAGGGTGAGGATGGATCGTGAAGCTTGACGAAGGTAATGTTTGATGTTCATGAAGTTTGGGGAAAACATGTAGATCTTCTATAGGTGGATGCATATATATTTAGAGAATGTTGAATATATAATACTAGATTCGTTCATGCAAGAAAGTGAATTTTTGGATGTATTATCGATATAGATATGAGAAGTGTTTTCATATATTCATGAACCAAACATATGGATTCACGCTGATACTAAATACGAAATGAATGTTTGATACTAAATACGAAATATTTAAACAAATACGAAATGAATGTTTGATACTAAATACGAAATACTAAATACATGCCATCTTGAATATTAAACAAATACGAAATGAATGTTTCATACTAAATCATGAATATGATGTACATTAATCTGAAACCATGTGTCATACTATATCGAAAAATGAAATACAATTCCTCGGTTGATATGATAGCATTTATTACTGATTTATGCATTTAGCTACAAAACCAAATGAATATGATTGCATGTATACTGAATATTAAACAAATACGAAATGAATGTTTGATACTAAATACGAAATATTTAAACAAATACGAAATGAATGTTTGATACTAAATACGAAATAGTAAATACATGTCATACTGAATATTAAACAAATACGAAATGAATGTTTCATACTAAATCATGAATATGATCTACATTAATACGAAGCCAATGTGTCATACTATATCGCGAAAAATGAAAATACAATTCATCTGGTGAAGACAAAACAAAATGAATATGATTGCATGTATATTGAATATTAAATACATATAAGAAGAATATTAAAATATTGAAGTGATGTTGGAGATGATGAATAAAATAAACATATACCCCAAATAATCTAATAAAATCGGTGAAGATTTGGCACGATATGACTAAAATCTTCATCACATTAAATATCGTCCATAATGCCATATTTATAGCTTATAAAAACCATGAAATACGGAACAATAACGGTTGTCGATATGAATATGATTATATAGGTAGTGAATATTAAGTATACAATTGACGAATTATGGACAGACAACACATAAAAAGATTTCGAAAAAACATAACCTTATATCGGATACAGCATCATTAAAACAACGCTTTGTATAATTTGAAAAATATGTTGAAATGATGTTAGTGTTGATGAATAAAATATATATTTAAACCAAATAATGCAATAAAAAATGTATAGATTTGGCATGCCATAAAATGAATATGCATATCCGATTAATGCCATAAAAACAGAAGCCAAATCCCAAAAATTATGCAAACAAAAAACGGAAACGGTTACCAGCCTATGTTAAAATTACTTCATTAACCTTTACATTAACATTTAATACTATCCTAAACTACTGTTTAACGGAAAAATGAGGGTGTTCTACTTCCAATCACAGCCGTTTATTTGTTGCAATCAACCATCATGATTGGTTCTATGTTTTTATGATAATTTTGGTTCTTATTTGAACCAAAGTCTATATATATATATATATATATATATATATATATATATATATATAGAGAGAGAGAGAGAGAGTTTGGTTCAAATAAGAACCAATTTTAACGTGAACCAAGAACTACGAAACAAAATGAATATGCTATGAAAGTTAATGAATATTCTGAAAGTTAATGAATCCAAAATTGAATTTTCACCGCGTTCAAATCCCATGAGGCGAAAATTCTATTTTTTATTCATTAACTGCACATGATTCATTTACTTTCATAAGATATTCGCTCTCATGTCACACAATAAAAATGGTTTTACGTTAACCTCCCTATATATATATATATATATATATATATATATATATATATATATATATATATTGTTGAAGATTGGTTATTAATTAGAGTGGAAAATTGCTTAAGGTCTGCGGCCCACATGCATTTGTCACCCTAGTAGGCATTTGTCGTTGTGCTTCCTTACAAACAGTAACTACGAATTACTAGTCATTGTCATCTAAAGGCCTTCCTCAACTTAATTCTTCTGCCCATGCCCTCACAGTAAATCCCTATTGTAATTTGTTGTTTTGCTTCAAATTTTTCATTCCATTCACACATGCTAGTGCTCCACATGTACAAACATGACATGCAGTGCTCACGATGAGTTTGATCAAGAACGAGGCACACTTCAGTACATACAGATGCACGATGCATCTATTCTAATTAAATTTTATTATAATTAATAAAATCTAATTGAGGATTAAAAGACCTTAATTGGAATAGATATACCGTACATCTAGATATACACAAATTTTTGTCTAGATTCTGAATTTTTTCATTGAAACACAACCTATGTGAAGGCAAAAGGCTCAAGGAAAGCTCTTGATTTGACATGTAACAAGGCGAAGAAGAAAAACCTTTCATTAGAACTCAAAATGTTAGGTTGAGGCAGAGGAATGATACCTAAAGTGATAGTATTTTGTTGTATAATACTACATGCGTCATCTGCAGTGTAAGTAATCGAAATGCATTCCATCCATTAATGTATCCATAATATTTTATACTGAATATATATGTACAGGAAAATCCGTGTGGAAGTCCGCTTTCTCTCACTCGATTTTGACATAATAAAACTCTGTTCACTTTGAGAGCCAATAGATGATAAGAAAAAGCGTACAAGCAGCAATGACGGCGGATAGGATGAGTGTGTCTCTTGATCGTTTTTTTCTGATTGAACCTGTGAGGATCAGGTAACAATACAATCAAGAATGGGTTTTCATGAAAAAAAAGATATACAACCAAATGTCTATCGAGAAAAGTACCAATTAGACCACGGATCACTGGAAATTTGTCTCCTAGTACCTTAACCTTTCCTTGAACGTCTCCAAACAGGGCCCTTTGCGAGCCCAAGACTGCCCTAGTCGATTGAGCTTGACTAATAACATCGTCAATCTGCAGGAGGTTGATAAAAAATTAGACAAATCAAAGATGGAATACCTTATAAAGGCTGTATAGAATTTGTGCAGATCATAGCCACAAGAAAAACATGGAAAAATCATCAAGAAGTTACAACTATCTTGATGAGCAGAACAGTCTATGATATGTTCGCAACAGTGACTGAGTCAGCCAAGATAGACATAATAAAAGTTAGTTAACACGTACTTCATTTCCAGCGGGGGTATCAAAATCTCCTTGCAATAAAGAAAAGCTGAATTGACAGAATTTTGTAAATTTTTCTGATTGCTTGGTGTCAAAGAGATTCCAAGATCATTTCTCAGACAAATCAGATATCAGACTAGTTTCTATTACTACCTGGCCCAAGAATACCTAAATCTGGAGCTTGTGGAAAACATTACAGTAACACTTTATAAAGGACATCTCTGTGAAAAACTAATTTAAACCCTAGAGCATTTTTAATGTTATTGAGTGACGCCACCAGCTCACTGTATCATAAAGAAAAGTTTCTCTGCAATATGTACCAAGCAAATACAATAGTCAGCAGCTTAAGTCTTACATGAGATATGCTTCCATGTATAGCAGCTCTCTCCCTTAGTAATTGCATGCTTGGAGAGACGCTCCCAGAGGCCTGCATAATTTCAATTTTAGTTCAAAGGGGCACCAACAAGTTGTTAATATTCAAAGTCAAATGCTTTCACCTTATATTCACTGATATCATCCCGCACAGAACTAAGAAGTTCAGCATGTTCCTTCATTGAGTTAATATTTCCCTTGATTCGCCTAAATTCCTACAGAATCCGAAGTCACTTGAGTCAGTATACTGGAAACATTGCAGCTACAGAAGATACAATTTTTAATTTCATTTGTCCACCTGAAGTTCTACGGAAACTTTTTTCCGCTCTTCTTTTTTTGGCCAGATTGCATCCTAACTCTGCTTGAGTTGTATTTTGTCACCTAGGGCTCCCTGGCGGAAGAAATATCCTGCCAAGATGTTGTCATATGTGATGCAGCTATGCGTTTCAAGGGCATTTTTGCCACTTGAGTGTGTCATTGAAGGGAAAAATCATCACAGTTGACAACATGTAGAAAATATTCCGTCATTGGGGAGCCCTAGTGCGAGAAACTACAACTCCCATAACTGTTAGGATGCAGTCTACAACCAAAGAAATAGTTTGTATAGGTTGACAGTAGGATAGATGTATTAGCCCAAATACTAATAGAATAAGAGCCCCATAGCCCAAACAAAGCCTTTCTTAAGATGAATAAAATGCAAAATTCTTAGAAAACTCCGGTCTTCAAATTTCATACCACATGCAACAGATTTTAACCTGTGACATCCCAAATTATTAATGAATGGAGATCCAGAGAAATAATTAGGAACCAAGAAGTTTATTGCATGTGCAACAACAAACTAATCAAAATGGGAAAATAATTCGAAGTAAGAAATGGAGCAATGTATCTGGCAACTTAGCTGAAATTTAGGCCCATTTACATAAACCATCATCTAAGTATCGATGAAGATGATGATAATTACATGTCATGTGCCAATAGAAGTTGTATTGTAGAAGGTAAAGCTTCATGATGGAAATAATTATATAAGAATTCTGGATTTTAATGCTGCATAGCACCAAATTGACAAAGAGTTAAAGCCAACTAGCCATATCAACAAAGCATTCTAAGTGACAACAAACCATGTCAATTATAACTAGTTTTCTAGTTACCGGATGAATATGTTATATCAGAAGTATCAGAGTAATATAAAAAGAAAAAATCATACACAATAAATTACCTGTGTAAATTCGTGCAGTATGTCTCTGTGTCTAGCAAGCTTTTGAGTAACTGAAGTAGTAGGTGCAGCATATGCAGCACATCGACTCATCGAATCATTTATATCAAGTAGCTTCTCTAGCATTGACTGAATCTCCATTTCCATAGACTTCCATGACCTGCTGGATCCAAGAGTTGGTGAACCAGCATCCACATTACCTGAAAACCCATAAAACCATAAGAACCACAAGCTTTACACTTTACAGCCAATTTGCACTGCCTATAGGGAAAACTGACTAGGGTACATATTTTGGGTATATAAAAAGGAAAATATCTTCAAAACCAAACATGGCTCCACCACTTCCCTAACCATATCCAACCATTCAGAAACAGACATTTGTGCTAAAAGATTTACTCAATATTTTAGTGTAGCAATCCACATACTGTCCAATATAATAATGAAGAAAGCAATAACTTATATATGCATGCACCAGGCAAAACTTGCTGACAGCTTAGACAAGCTCAGTGACTGGGTGCTAGCATACCTTCCAACACCAAGAACTATTAATGTCAAGATTTTCTTTAAGAGTTTAGGTATTTATTTAGCATAACTCTTGTTTCGAACAGGCTCAAGCAAGTTGCAGCTTTCCATCAGAAGGAGCTGTCCCAAATGCACAATAGAGTGACATGGGCAAGCAAACTGCATTGCAGGCCCAGAGGCTGTTTACGACATATATTTTCATTATAGTGGGGGAAAACAATGGTTTACCACAAATATTTTAGACAGACAACCTAAGAGAATAGGTTTCAGAAGAAGAATTCCCTAAGCTCCATTCACTGAAAAAGGAAAAAAAATGACCTGCCTAGCAAACATGAAGAAACACACCAGACACCAAAATGCATCAACAACTATATGCTCTAAGACGGCCCATTAAGCTCACGTGTAAACATTGCACAGGTATTGCTTCTCATACTAGAATTTTTTATTAAGTGGAACTTCTAAATATCTCTCATCTAGCCAAGGGGAACAAGGTCATTATATTCTTCCATCCTACATTATCACTGTTACATTACTTATTTTCTCTGTCAATAACTTAGTTAAAACTCTATATACAGACTTTCAAGCTACCAGAAACACTTTAAGGATTTGTAAACCAAACTTACACCAAAAAAAATAGTGAAACTTTACACCAAAAATATAATAAAACTTATTCATCTAAGAATGTTAATGAACAGATCCCCTATCAACAAGCATCCAAAATTCCCCCAACCGACACATGCAGTGGCTGCGAAAACGAAGTAAAGATTATTACGAACAATTTCAAATCAACGGTGATCTAAAACACAGATCGCAGATTCAATTTGCTCTACCATCACTTAGATAAAGTTGAAAAATCCATTCATTCATAGACACAATTTCCCAAATGCATATAGAAAATAAAACCGTATCCTCTCATTACTATCAGCAATAACGAAAACCACATCTTAGAAATGTTTTCTAAAAATATCAAAATGACAGCATATCAGTGATGGACAAGAAACTGTACCTCCGTGGGTGAAGCGAGCGCCGAGCTTGGCATAAGAGGAGAGCTTGACATCGATGTCACCTTCGATCTTCCGAGCTTCTTTCCGGAGCTCCTCCCAACCCGATTCCTGCAACGCGTCCATATTCGGATCTAAAAGGATTCGACCAGTTTGCAGAGAGCTCTGGCCCACCACCGCTAGTGTACGGGTCAGTGATCCGAATCTGTTAATTGCTTCGACAGGAAACGGGTTATCGGGTCCGAATGTAGGACAGTTCAGACTTCAGTGTTACGACTGCAGCAACAGTTGATTCAGAAATGGGAGAGGGCGTTGCCGTTGAGTTTTATCGTTTACGTTCTCATTCTTTTTTTTCTAATTTCACTGAAAGGTAAAATACGTTATTGCCCCTTGTACTTTTTCTTTTGTTTATGTTATTATGGGTCCAACAATATTGCTTTCATATTACAAATTCCCAATCTCGTCTTAATTATAGGGTTACTTAGGATTTAATTAACTCTAATTATCACAGGGTCGGCTCCCATATTAAAAGGGGATCGCGGCAGCATCCACATTACATTTTGAAAATGAATTAATTACATTTCGTTGTTTCAATATCAACAATAACGTTTTATAATTACATGGTGGTACCTATTTGACAAAACTAGTAAGATGAGAATAGGTAAAATATTTTAGAAATCATACCCTAGAACAATTTAGTTGAAACACGGCTATTTCATGAAAAGAGAGCAAAACGAACAAGAAATTAACCTAACAAAACCGAGGAGATCACAACTCGATCACTCATGGACCTAGTCTCATTAGAACCTCCTTTAGCGAAAACTTCGTGAAAAGTAGTACTCGTCTGAATACAAACTATTAATGAAAATGTAGATACAAATCATGTAGAGACATGGAAATAGGCAGAACAAAAACCTGGAAATAGGAAGACACCATTGGAGATGCTCTTAAAATAATTTAGTGAAGTAGTAGAAACATTGCAGCTACAGAAGATACAATTTTTAATTTCATTTGTCCACCTGAAGTTCTACGGAAACTTTTTCCGCTCTTCTTTTTGGCCAGATTGCATCCTAACTCTGCTTGAGTTGTATTTTGTCACCTAGGGCTCCTGGCGGAAGAAATATCCTGCCAAGATGTTGTCATATGTGATGCAGCTATGCGTTTCAAGGGCATTTTGCCACTTGAGTGTGTCATTGAAGGGAAAAATCATCACAGTTGACAACATGTA
This sequence comes from Salvia rosmarinus, assembly GCA_036937905.1. Taxonomy (NCBI): domain Eukaryota; kingdom Viridiplantae; phylum Streptophyta; class Magnoliopsida; order Lamiales; family Lamiaceae; genus Salvia; species Salvia rosmarinus. The sequence goes on from CM072823.1 coordinate 59,658,143, forward strand.
GAAAATATTCCGTCATTGGGGAGCCCTAGTGCGAGAAACTACAACTCCCATAACTGTTAGGATGCAGTCTACAACCAAAGAAATAGTTTGTATAGGTTGACAGTAGGATAGATGTATTAGCCCAAATACTAATAGAATAAGAGCCCCATAGCTCAAACAAAGCCTTTCTTAAGATGAATAAAATGCAAAATTCTTAGAAAACTCTGGTCTTCAAATTTCATACCACATGCAACAGATTTTAACCTGTGACATCCCAAATTATTAATGAATGGAAATCCAGAGAAATAATTAGGAACCAAGAAGTTTATTGCATGTGCAAGAAAAACAAAGAGCTGAGTTTGGATGAATTTGTGCAACAAACTAATCAAAATGGGAAAATAATTCGAAGTAAGAAATGGAGCAGGAAAATAATTCGAAGTAAGAAATGGAGCAATGTAACTGGCAACTTAGCTGAAATTTAGGCCCATTTACATAAACCATCATCTAAGTATCGATGAAGATGATGATAATTACATGTCATGTCTGGCCAATAGAAGTTGTATTGTAGAAGGTAAAGCTTCATGATGGAAATAATTATATAAGAATTCTGGATTTTAATGCTGCATAGCACCAAATTGACAAAGAGTTAAAGCCAACTAGCCATATCAACAAAGCATTCTAAGTGACAACAAACCATGTCAATTATAACTAGTTTTCTAGTTACCGGATGAATATGTTATATCAGAAGTATCAGAGTAATATAAAAAGAAAAAATCATACACAATAAATTACCTGTGTAAATTTGCAGTATGTCTCTGTGTCTAGCAAGCTTTTGAGTAACTGAAGTAGTAGGTGCAGCATATGCAGCACATCGACTCATCGAATCATTTATATCAAGTAGCTTCTCTAGCATTGACTGAATCTCCATTTCCATAGACTTCCATGACCTGCTGGATCCAAGAGTTGGTGAACCAGCATCCACATTACCTGAAAACCCATAAAACCATAAGAACCACAAGCTTTACACTTTACAGCCAATTTGCACTGCCTATAGCGGAAAATGACTAGGGTACATATTTTGGGTATATAAAAGGAAAAATATCTTCAAAACCAAACATGGTTCCACCAATTTCCTAACCATATCCAACCATTCAGAAACAGAAATTTGTGCTAAAAGATTTACTCAATATTTTAGGGTAGCAATCCACATGCTGTCCAATATAATAATGAAGAAAGCAATAACTTATATATGCATGCACCAGGCAAAACTTGCTGACAGCTTAGACAAGCTCAGTGACTGGGTGCTAGCATACCTTCCAACACCAAGAACTATTAATGTCAAGATGTTCTTTAAGAGTTTAGGTATTTATTTAGCATAACTCTTGTTTCGAACAGGCTCAAGCAAGTTGCAGCTTTCCATCAGAAGGAGCTGTCCCAAATGCACAATAAGTGACATGGGCAAGCAAACTGCATTGCAGGCCCAGAGGCTGTTTACGACATATATTTTCATTATAGTGGGGGAAAACAATGGTTTACCACAAATATTTTAGACAGACAACCTAAGAGAATAGGTTTCAGAAGAAGAATTCCCTAAGCTCCATTCACTGAAGAAAGGAAAAAAAAATGACCTGCCTAGCAAACATGAAGAAACACACCAGACACCAAAATGCATCAACAACTATATGCTCTAAGACAGCCCATTAAGCTCACGTGTAAACATTGCACAGGTATTGCTTCTCATACTAGAATTTTTTATTAAGTGGAACTTCTAAATTTCTCTCATCTAGCCAAGGAGAACAAGGTCATTATATTCTTCCATCCTACATTATCACTGTTACATTACTTATTTTCTCTGTCAATAACTTAGTTAAAACTCTATATGCAAACTTTCAAGCTACCATAAACACTTTTAAGGATTTGAAAACCAAACTTACACCAAAAAAATAGTGAAACTTTACACCAAAAATATAATAAAACTTCTTCATCTAAGAATGTTAATGAACAGATCCCCTATCAACAAGCATCCAAAATTCCACCAACCGACACATGCAGTGGCTGCGAAAACGAAGTAAAGATTATTACGAACAATTTAAAATCAACGGTGATCTAAAACACAGATCGCAGATTCAATTTGCTCAACCATCACTTAGATAAAGTTGCAAAATCCATTCATTCATAGACACAATTTCCCAAATGCAAATAGAAAATAAAACCGTATCCTCTCATTACTATCAGCAATCGCGAAAACCACATCTTAGAAATGTTTTCTAAAAATATCAAAATGACAGTATATCAGTGATGGACAAGAAACTGTACCTCCGTGGGTGAAGCGAGCGCCGAGCTTGGCATAAGAGGAGAGCTTGACATCGATGTCACCTTCGATCTTCCGAGCTTCTTTCCGGAGCTCCTCCCAACCCGATTCCTGCAACGCGTCCATATTCGGATCTAAAAGGATTCGACCAGTTTGCAGAGAGCTCTGGCCCACCACCGCTAGTGTACGGGTCAGTGATCCGAATCTGTTAATTGCTTCGGACAGGAAACGGGTTACCGGAACCGAATGTAGGACAGTTCAGTGTCTACGACTGCAGCAACAGTTGATTCAGAAATGGGAGATGGCGTTGCCGTTGAGTTTTATCGTTTATTTTCTCATTCTTTTTTTTTCTAATTTCACTAAAAGGTAAAATACGTTATTGCCCCTTGTACTTTTTCTTTTGTTTATGTTATGGGTCCAACAATATTGCTTTCATATTACAAATTCCCAATCTCGTCTTACTGTTTTATTAAGAAGCACAAGTATTATATCTAGAGCTGGCAAAAGGGGTGGGTCGGTTGACTCGGCATCGACTTTGTTTTCTTCGGTCGGTGATCGCTACGAAATCTTATCGACTAAAATATGGTAGTCATTTCATCCGAGCCATCGACAAACTTCGCATAATATTTAATTTAATAAAATCTTATTTTTCTTTGTTTTGTTGAGTTCTATTTCTTTTTTAAATTTAATTTAATAAAACAAATATACAAGTTGAATTAAACTTACAAAACAAAATACACAAAGCGCATTCTTTTCTGCTTGTCTCTTCAGGTTCGTTTCTTTTCTTTGTTTTGTTGAGTTCTATTTTTGTATCGTCGGTGGTCCGGTGTCGCGGAGGAGAGATGGAAGGTTCTATTTCGTATCGTTGTTGTTATCGGTCGGTGGTCGTGTCAGGGAGGAGATGTGAATTACTAACTTTTTGTTCTTGATTTATACACCTCGCAAATATGAATATTATTATATCATACTTTACATTTTTTTATGGACATGTCTATGGGTGTATTTTCCATGTCTACTTAGACGAGACGATCGGTGCACACTGAAAAGCGGACCGACCGACCCAACCCAGAGTAAATATATAATAAGATAGTTTTATAAGTTAGCCAAACGTGATTAATAAATAATAATGCAATTATTGAACTCAATCCAATCAGTTTACAATCCATAAAAAGTCGGCCATTTTTTAGCCCTAAAGAGAATTTGGTTTTGCACTCAATTCTCAAATAAACCTATATAAGCGTCCTTTTTTCTAGTTAGGGATCGGAAATTGTGATTTGTACCGTGATTTCTCACTCTTATATGAAAAAAATACCATGAAGATTTGGTGATTTTATAAAATCATTCTTATTTATTTTATTTTATTTTATGTTTTGAGTAATTTAATATAGAAATTTTAAAGGCTGCATCACGGTGGACTCGAACCGGAGACCTTTGACCTCGGATATTAACCACTCTAACACTAGGCCAACACACACAAAAAATCATTCTTATTATTGACATAAAGTGTACACTGATACCGTTACTTCGATCATACTGAAGTAGTATATTTTTATTTTTTAAAGATCATGCTGAAGTAATGCCATCATTATGAATACTTGAATAAGTGATATGGATACCAAGTTTTATAAAACGTGCTCGCGTGGCACATGCACAATTATAATAAAAAAATGAAAAGAAAATATGTGATATGAATAGTAATTTATTATTGATTGGTCTAATTAGTGGAGCGTGGTGGTTGTACTTTTGGATAATTATGAATTTTAATGCCGATAACCTTTCCATTAGAATATTCATAAGCGCTCCTTGAAGCTCACAAATAAAATCCATTATATAAGAAGTTACTATACATTTATAGAGTTAATGGTTAGCCTGTAAAATGGTCATTTTTATCAAATTTTGAAAAACTGATGCAGCGTGCGTGGATAAACAAGAAGAACAATATCAAAATTCGTTGATTCTACAGAATACCGAAGAGTGAAAGATTTGAGGAAACCTCGTTTTTATTAATCATCAAAAGCTGCATCCAAAAAGACAACTAACAACGCTTAAATAATAAACCCTAATCGACCAAAAGAAATAAAAAAACGAAAAGGTCCAAAACAATTACGAAATTACAAAAAAACCCTGGAAAAATGATAAATTACAAATTTGACCCTCCAGACGAAGGAATTTACCCGAAATCCTCCATCGGTCATAGAAAAGCTATGAGTATTGTCTATAAGGACGTTTCTACTTGAAAAACACTACGCCCTCATCGAAATCTGACATTTACGTGGATTTTTCGGATGATCCGCGCGCCGCATGTAATTTAACTCAATTTGCGTCGCATCAAAAACTAAGCATTTTTTAGAAAGAATTAAGATCATCAAATTCCAATTATTAATATCATCAAAAACAATAACCTATCAAATGACTTCAATCATCAATCTAGTTAGCGGGAAACTGTCTTACCAACAAACTTCACTTGTTACGTCACATATATTAAAACGAGAAATAGAATCATAGGTGTGTGTGTGTTGTGCAGTGGTAGAGTGGTTAATGCCTGGCGCCAAAGGTCCGGGTTCGAGTCCAGTAGCGCCTTTAAAATTTCGTATATTGACAAAAAAAAAAAAATAGAATCATAGGAGACGCAACGCTTATAAAGCGAATGATAGGCGAACAATTTAATTTAATAAACAAATGTTACAAGAAATGAACATATCTTCATTTTCATTAAAAGCCATGGTAGAAGTCAATGTTATATAGTAAGGTCAGCAAACTCCAAATATAGAACAGACAAATTCAATATAAAATAATTGAATCCACGACCAAAAGTAGGTATCAATCAACAACTTCAATTATCATGAGAAGACTTTTGAAACTGAAATATCCTTAACAAAATAACACCACGGATTAATTCACTTAAAACGACAGCTTTGTAATTATTTTGATTATAACATCATAATTACCAAATTTGCAATTACAACACTCCAAAATCATTAGGGTGAAATTTGTTCGACATTTGTCATTGATTATTTCAACACATAGACATGTGCAACCATGGATAAATTTACCATGTTCGAGATAGAGAGGAGATCTGGGATATATAAGAAAATTGAGACTTTCAAACAAATTGAATTTTTTTTAAACAAATAATAAATTCTATCGCCTTAAATGTGTATATGTGAAATTTGGTCAGAAATTTTTTGAGGGTATTGCAAATTTGCAATTATAAAATTGTTAACGGTGATTTTCATGTTTTAATTTAAAATATTTCTATATATTATAATTTTTTTAAGCCAATTATCCAAAATTTAAACCGATATTTCCTAAACTTGCAATACTGTAGTGAAAGACTAATGCATATTTACTTAATTTAGGAGTGAAAAATCAATTATTAACAGAGTTTGATACGGACGTACTTTTGGTATCGACTTGGATTTATTATTATAATAATTTTTCGAAAGTGAAATGGCAAAACAAGAATAAAATAAGTTTTATATGTTATTGAAATTAAACAAATAACAAGAATATTCAAGAATAATCCTTTTCTATTGTAAAATAGAATCGATGATCGGAGATGGAATATAAGTTCTATTATAGAGATAAATCTGTTGTAAAATGAAGTGAGATGGAATATCCGAAATCCGAATATCCGATCCGAATCAAACCGAAATTTAAAATTCGGTTCGGATTTTTCGATTTTCGGTTCGGATCGGATTGACATTTTCAAAATTTGGATTTTCGGATCGGATCGGATTGTATTTTTAATCTGAAAAATCAAAATCCGAATTATATATAATTATATATAATAATAATATTTTATTTAAATATTTTAAATCTAATATAAATATATATAAATTAACAAAATTGGTTTGATTTTGGATTTTCATAATTTGGATTTTTCGGTTCGGTTCGGATATTTTATGAAATTTTCGTTTGGATTTTGATTTTCGGTTCGGATCGGATTGTTTTTCTCTCAAAATTCGGATTTTCGGATCGGTTCGGATTAGGTAAAAATCCGAACCGAAGTCCGAATGTTCACCCCTACTTAAAATGACCAAAAGTTCCAACCCCCCAAAATTGACTAGTAAATAAGTCTGAAATTTCTAAATAAAACCAAAGTATTATTGCTAGTAAGCCATTTCTTAATTTCTTCAAATTTGTGATGAAAGTGACTAATTAATTGTTGTGTTTTGACAAGTTAGAGTAGTAAAGGGAAATTGAGGAATATCCAGCGAACGGGACCCACACGTTTTGAACAAAGTGGATTTATTATGTGGAAGCATTATCAAGTCGGCCGTTGGGGCGCACTCTTCCTTTGGAATTATCGAATTTTAAACATAAGAGTACAAGTCGTGTACGGAATACGGATTATTTAAACTATCGCCTTCTTTGGAAACCTCCAAGAGTTTTCATGCTTACTACTAGTGGCGGAGTCACGGGACCAGGAATTCTTAGGTTGATTCCATGGTGAGTGGGGGTGTACACACCCCTTCACTATTCATTAAAATATTAATATTATTAGATGAATAGTGAGGGTGCGTTCAGACTCCTCACATGCATGAGTGATGAGTAGTGTCATCTGCACTATTCGTTAAAATATTAATATTCTTGATGAATGAATAGTTGGTATTAGGCCCCCAACTTTTTCTTAAACCCATTAATATTATATATCCGTTTGTAATTTTAAAATATTTTATGGTGTAGTTGGTTAAAGATTTTATCTTTCTCCAAAAGCTCCTGGTTCGAAACCCATCTAGCTATTCTTTTTATCCCTTTTCCTCTTTTCGTTTCTTCATTTCTTTTTTCTGTTCTCTTTTATTTCTACTTTCTTCATTTCTTTTTTCTGTTTTTTTTTTATTTTTTCCCTTCTCGTTTCTCTACTTTGTCTTTGACCTTTATTTCTTTTTCTTTTTTTGTTTTCTTTTATTTCTAGCTATTCTTTTTATCCCTTTTCCTCTTTTCGTTTCTTCATTTCTTTTTTCTGTTTTCTTTTATTTCTACTTTCTTCATTTCTTTTTTCTGTTTTCTTTTATTTTTTCCTTCGTTTCTCTTTGTCTTTGACCTTTATTTCTTTTCTTTTTGTTTTCTTTATTTCTAATTTTCTATCCGGTATTCATTTTTCTTCCTTCTCCTTTCTTTCGTTTCTACTTTGTATCTTCATTTCTTTTTTCCTTTTTCTTTTATTTCTCTATTTTGTGCTCTTTATTTTCTTTTCTTTTTTATTTCTCTACCTTTTAGTCTTTTTTTTCTTTTTTCTATAGTTTGTTTTACATTGATAAAATAAAAGATATATACAAATAATAAATTTTTATATGTAAATTAATGATCAATCATTTAAAAAATATTATGATAAACTTATTATAATCGTCATAAGTAATATTTATTTAAATTTATTCTAATATGTTTTATATGTGAATTAATTTTAGATTCAATTGTTGATTTGTAATGGTACAAGAAAATCAAGATTTGAGTTTTGTAAGATAATACCATTTAAAAATTAACACTTATAATTTTCTTATTATTTTAACTTTTATAGCTATTATTGATTGATTGCTTAGTTATTTATAAATAAATCTTATTATTTTATTTTTGTAAGATATTAAAACATAATGAAGAAGAAATATATTTAGTATAAACAATTACCTCCATTCAAATAATATTACACTATTATTTAAATTATTATTATTTTCAATTTTTATTTTAAAATTGTAATTAATTGGGCCCCAACATTCATTTTCTGGCTCCTGCTTCCTACTGCCTCTACATCAAATATTTCAATCTACTATTCTAATGATATTATATTTTAATTATATACTTCTACTATATTTTTCTTACATTGTATAGGTCATCTGTTATGTTTGTTGTGTCTTAAAATCAATATTTTCGTTCAAACCAAATAATCTATGACTAATAATAAGAGAGTAAAAAGTATTTAAAGTCTCCATTTCATACTTATATATATTCTTATAACCAATAGGTTTGAATAATCTCCTTGTTAATTTTTCAATGGAATGTTCTATTATTATGAAATGAAGTTTTTCAACAAAAATAAGTATGTTAAAATATTTCAAAATCTCCTCTGATCAAATATAATATTCCATTCGTTCATCAAGAATGTGTTATTTGATGGACAGTACAAGTTTTAATAAAATATTTGGTAGATTATTTGAGTGAAAAAATGATCTCATCATGTAAAACGTAAATGGTTGGGGTTGAATTATAAGAATTAAGTGTGGACCGAATGGTGTTTTTTGGTAAATAATAATTGATTATGAGATTGAATTATAGAGATTGAGTGTCTCAAAAAGGAAAGTGACACATTATTTATAAAAATCGAATAAGATAATTGTGATATACTTTTTATGAACGAATCGAGTAATACATAATAATATCTATACTTGGAAATTGTATAGCGTATGTCAAGTGTCTAGAACAACATAAATATATATGTACATGGATTTTACTTCTATTTTTATAATTGAGTCATGGAAATTTGTAGTTAGTATTTTCAGTACATGTTGGCCTTATATAAAGAGATCGTCATCGAACCCCGTGATCGCTACGAGACTGGCGATAGCCGATCGGTTCGCCAAGGCGACGAGGTGATAGAATGAAGCGAGGCGAGAAAGGGATCCTCGAAAAAGGAAGAAGAGCGAGGCGAGACCAAAGCCGCCAGACGTGTCGCCTTGAGAGGCTCGCGCCCATGAGTCCGTGCTCGGACCGCGCACCCTGAACGACCTCAATACACTCCTTCGACGAAGCCGATGGCGTAAATCTACGAACTCCATATGGACAAGTTCGAAGCCCACCAATGACAGGGATCAAACGTCGAACTAAGGACAAGCATCGTTCTTTCCATGAGGATTATGGGCACGACAGGAGTGCCGAGACCTCATGGGAGATCGATCTTTGGTCAGGACGGGGTCCCGAAAAAGTAAGGATGGTGACCGACGATGGCAAACGAGGCCCTCATCGAGGTCGAAAAGAGAAAGCAGTGAAAAGGCGTATCATGGAAGTTATTTCCCAATATGCGCTTTATCGAATCCAACCACGCCGCATTAAATGCACATTGAATACAAATCCGTATCCCATGTAGACATCGGCGAAAATCCCGTGTTCGCCTCGGCGGACGCTTCAGAATCAAGATAAGAACGTCGTATATCCGGCCTCGCCATGAATTGCATAAACGACTTGGCATAACGCCCGTCAACGTGCGAGGTGCGACGTAACTCGGCAAACACCGCAGAAGAGATACAAACAACTCGCGACCTCGGCACAACACCGAAAAGCGAGCCACTCGACAGCGACCTCAAACATTGCCTCGGAAGGCCACCGACAGACGAAGTCGGCACCGAAAGGGCCCCGCTTCATCACACACGAACATCGGCAAACCACAACCCCCAAACCCATTATGACCTCGTTTCTGCGTCTTTTTTGGGGGGGAGGATGTGATAGGATACGGCCCAACTACCGGGCCCAAGCAACAGGTCCAATACAAATAAGCCTGACATCAAGTTCGGCCGGTAAGTTCGGCCCAAGAAGACTCCTAAATCGGTGTGAAGCGAAGATTCGACCATCTATAAAGAATCTAATTTGAAGAGAGAGAGGAAGATCCGATCTAGGGGATCTCAGATTGAGGATCTAGGTCAATATATGTGTGTATAAATAGAGGCTAGATTGGATGAGAAAGATCATCTACACTTTTTGTAATCGCTCCTCACATTATCAATACACGAATATTCTCTCTCTCTCTCTCTCTCCGTGGACGTAGATCTTATTCATAGATCGAACCACGTAAATCTTTGGTGTTCTTGTGCATTTAATTCCCTTACGAAAATAAGATCGATCAATGTTGTTGTTAATGTAATTATTATGAGGTAATTAGTACGTGTTTTATGTTTATTTATTTGTTTGTTTTATTGTTTTTCTTACAATCATAAGTGATGGGTAACTAGTTTCCATCAAAATTGATATATCTTTTATTATAAAAATTAATTTTATCAGTTATCGATAACGTGGTTACCAAACATTTTTCTCTTCTACATCAAAGTAATCCAACATTAGATAAGAGTACATTATACACTCTCTCAAGATCAAACAGAAAATAGAATTGTGTCCCTAGAAGGTCACAGGTTCGAATCTCACCAAACCCCTTTATGGGTTTGAGTCTGTCACCTCGTCACTAAAAATCATAAATTTTGGACAAATCATTTAGACTAAGAAATCAAACCCCTAAATTGAAACGTGCACTGGAAAATAAGATTGCCATAATATTCAGGTTGAGATAAGTATCCACATACAAAACCTTACTTGTAGACGTCTGCAATCCTTAATTATCATTGATTAAAGATAATTATAGGGTTACTTAGGATTTAATTATAGACATGGAAATAGGCAGAATAGGAAGACACCATTGGAGACGCTCTTAGAATAATTTAGTGAAGTAGTAGAAACAAGTTCTATCAACTAACTAGCTTATGAGATTTTGTTGGGCTATGTCCTAGTGTGTAGGCTGTCGGCCCATCACCAGCTAAATTTAGTCAACAGTCTTAAAATTAACACATATTTGACTTTTGAATTCGTATGTCGAGATGTGAATTACTACATTTTTGTTCTTGATTTATACACCTCGCAAATATGAATATTATTATATCATACTTTGCATTCTTTTATGGACATGCACATAAGCGTCCTTTTTTCTAGTTAGGGATCGGAAATTGGTTCTGGTCCGGGTAAAATCCATCCATTGACATCCCTAGTGGCACATATACAATAATAAAAAAAAATGAAAAGAAAATATGTGATATGAATAGTAATTTATTATTGATTGGTTTAATTAGTGGAGCGTTGTACTTTTGGATAATTATGAATTTTAACGCCGATAACCTTTCCATTAGAATATTCACAAGCTTTCCTTGAAGCTCACAAATAAAATCCATATATAAGAAGTTACTATACATTTATAGAGTTAATGGTTAGCCTGTAAAATGGTCATTTTTATCAAATTTTGAAAAACTAAGCTTTTTTTTAGAAAGAATTAAGATCATCAAATTCCAATTATTAATATTCCATATAAGCAAGGAATATATTGTAGAGTTGTTGTTGTTTTTAAACGATAACCTATCAAATGACTTGAATCACCAGTCTAATTAGCGGGAAACTGTCTTACCAACAAGTTACGTCACATATATTAAAAGGAGAAATAGAATCATAGGAGACGCAAAGCTTATAAAGCGAATGATAGGCGAACAATTTAATTTAATAAACAAATGTTACAAGAAATGAACATTTCTTCATTTTCATTAAAAGCCATGGTAGAAGTCAACGTTGTATAGTATGGTCAGCAAACTCCAAATATAGAACAGACAAATTCAATATAAAATAATTGAATCCACGACCAAAAGTAGGTATCAATCAACAACTTCAATTATCATGAGAAGACTTTTGAAACTGAAATATCCTTAACAAAATAACACCACGGATTAATTCACTTAAAACCCAAAAATTATGTCATTTTGCAATTACGACAGCTTTGTAATCGTTTTGATTATAACATCATAATTACCAAATTTGCAATTACAACACTCCAAAATCATTAGGGTGAAATTTGTTCGACATTTGGATAAATTTACATGTTCGAGAAAGAGAGGAGATCTTGGATATATAAGAAAATTGAGACTTTCAAACACATTGGAATTTTTTTAAACAAATAATAAACTCTATCGCCTTAAATGTGTATATGTGAAAATTTGGTCAAAATTTTTTTGAGGGTATTGCAAATTTGCAATTATAAAATTTTTAACGGTGATTTTCATGTTTTAATTTAAAATATTTCTATATATCATAATTTTTAAGCCAATTAACCAAAATTTAAACCGATATTTCCTAAACTTGCAATATATAGTGCAATACTGTAGTGAAAGACTGATGTATATTTATTTAATTTAACAGGCAAAAAATCAATTATTAACAGAGTTTGATACGGACGGAACTTTTGGTATCGACTTGGATTTGTTATTATAATAATTTTTCGAAAGTGAAATGGCAAAACAAGAATAAAATAAGTTTTACATGTTATTGAAACTAAACAAATAACAAGAATATTCAAGAATAATCCTTTTCTATTGTAAAATAGAATAGATGATTGGAGATGGAATAAGTTATATTATATAGATAAATCTACTGTAAAATGAAGTTAACCATTAGATTAACAAAGTTTTATAGATACAAATACCCAACTCTTAAAATTCTTAAAATGACCAAAAGTTCCAACCCCCCAAAATTGACTAGTAAATAAATCTGAAATTTCTAAATAGAACAAAAGTATTATTATTATTACTAGTAAGCCATTTCTTAATTTCTTCAAATTTGTGATGAAAGTGACTAATTAATTGTTGTGTTTTGACAAGTTAGATATAGTAAAGGGAAATTGAGGAATATCCAGCGAACGGGACCCACACGCTTTGAACAAAGTGGATTTCATATGTGGAAGCATTATCAAGTCGGCCGTTGGGGCCCACTCTTCCTTTGGAATTATCGAATTTTAAACATAAGAGTACAACTCGTGTACGGAATACGGATTATTTAAACTATCGCCTTCTTTGGAAACCTCCAAGAGTTTTTCATGCTTCCTACTACCTCTACATCAAATATTTTAATATACTATTCTAATGATATTATATTTTAATTATATACTTCTACTATATTTTTCTTACATTTTATAGGTCATCTATTATGTTTGTTGGGTCTTAAAATCAATATTTTCGTTCAAACCAAATAATATATGAGTAACAATAAGAGAGTAAAAAGTATTTAAAGTCTCCATTTCATACTTATATATATTCTTATAACCAATAGGTTTGAATAATCTCCTTGTTAATTTTTCAATGGAATGTTCTATTCTATTATTATGAAATGAAGTTTTTCAACAAAAATAAGTATGTTAAAATATTTTAAAATCTCCTATGATCAAATATACTATTCCATTCGTCATCAAAAGTGTGTTATTTGATGGAAGATCTGAGTTTAATAAAATATTTTGTAGATTATTTGAGTGAAAAAATGATCTCACCATGTAAAACATAAATGATTGGGGTTGAATTATAAGAATTAAGTGTGGACCGAATGGTGTTTTCTGGTAAATAATAAGTGATTATGAGATTGAATTATAGAGATTGAGTGTCTCAAAAATGAAAGTGACACACTATTTATAAAAACCGAATAAGACAATTATGATATATTTTTTATGGACGAATCGAGTAATACATAATAATATCTATACTTGGAAATTGTATAGCGTATGTCAAGTGTCTAGAACAACATAAATATATATGTACATGGATTTTACTTCTATTTTTATAATTGAGTCATGGAAATTTGTAGTTAGTATTTTCAGTACATGTTGAATGAATTCTCGTTATACTTTGATTTAGGAATATCACTGCACCATTACTTCATCCTTAAAAGAAACAATTAGTGGTACAATATTGTTGAAAATAATAAAAGTATGAGAAACCCAATTCAAATAAACAAATTAATTTATATAAGTTGCCCTATAAGCAGTGAAGCGGTGCAACAACTTTTTTTTTTTTTAATCGACCGTGCCTTTATCTTGATCCGTTGAGTAAATCTTACGTTCATATGTAATAGTCTAAACCAGGACGGATAAATCACATGAAAATTAAATGTACATGCTAAACCATGACGTTGATTTCTATTCATTACATATTATACACTACACAAAATGTAGTTGATTTCTCTATAATAAATAAAAAAGAGGAAAAAAGTTGATAGCACACACCAAATAAGCGTGTTGGGAAACTTCCGTTACTCATTCCTTCTCATTTTCACACGCCTTCTGTATATATTGCTGCTTCGGTTCCTCACCTCTGTACGGATTGTCCAACACACCATAACTCTTTCCTCCGCTCTTCGTCACTCATTCTCCAAAATGCTAACAATTCTTCCCAGCTGTTTGTGAATTTCATCTACCGTTTGATCTTCATAAACAGTGACAAAAACTCAGAATTAACCTCATAAAATGGCCAGAACACGAGGTTTCTCGCTCAAACACCGCGTAGCCGCAATTTTCCGGCGGCATGCCTCTCCGGCGCACCGCCGCTGCGTCAAACCCTTCTGCGGGCTGAGCGGGTGGGCGCACAAGCTCGGGTCGATAGCGAAAGCGACACTAGCGGGCGCGGGCAGCCGATACGCCCGGGTCGAGCAAGAACCGATTCTCGAGAAGCCCTTACCCCTTCCGAAAGGGCATATGGCGGTCTACGTGGGTCAGAACGACGGCGATTTCGAGCGGATTCTGGTGCCGGTGGTGTATTTCAACCACCCGTTGTTTGGGGATTTGTTGAAGGAGTCTGAGAACGAGTTCGGGTTCAATCAGCCGGGCGGGATAACCATACCGTGTCGGATCTCGGAGTTTGAGCGTGTCCAGACCCGGATCATGACGGGTCAGTGTACCCGGAAGTTGCTGAGGTGGAAGAGTCCGAATATGTGTTTGACGGGTTAATTTGATGGTGACGAATAGAGCTTTAGCTTATTCACCCTTTTTCTTACTTTTCTTTGTTAAACCATACCCGTTATAAATACCTTTTTTCACTTTTCATGAAGGGGTGGTCTCTTGCGTGCCGCAATCACTAAGACCTCTAATTATTTTTTATTAATTTTAATTAAAATTAATTAAAAAATTTAATAAATAATAATTTTGAATTAATAAACTATAATTCTATTGTAAAATAGAATAGATGATTGGAGATGGAATAAGTTATATTATATAGATAAATCTACTGTAAAATGAAGTTAACCATTAGATTAACAAAGTTTTATAGATACAAATACCCAACTCTTAAAATTCTTAAAATGACCAAAAGTTCCAACCCCAAAATTGACTAGTAAATAAATCTGAAATTTCTAAATAGAACCAAAAGTATTATTATTATTACTAGTAAGCCATTTCTTAATTTCTTCAAATTTGTGATGAAAGTGACTAATTAATTGTTGTGTTTTGACAAGTTAGATATAGTAAAGGGAAATTGAGGAATATCCAGCGAACGGGACCCACACGCTTTGAACAAAGTGGATTTCATATGTGGAAGCATTATCAAGTCGGCCGTTGGGGCCCACTCTTCCTTTGGAATTATCGAATTTTAAACATAAGAGTACAACTCGTGTACGGAATACGGATTATTTAAACTATCGCCTTCTTTGAAACCTCCAAGAGTTTTTCATGCTTCCTACTACCTCTACATCAAATATTTTAATATACTATTCTAATGATATTATATTTTAATTATATACTTCTACTATATTTTCTTACATTTTATAGGTCATCTATTATGTTTGTTGGGTCTTAAAATCAATATTTTCGTTCAAACCAAATAATATATGAGTAACAATAAGAGAGTAAAAGTATTTAAAGTCTCCATTTCATACTTATATATATTCTTATAACCAATAGGTTTGAATAATCTCCTTGTTAATTTTTCAATGGAATGTTCTATTCTATTATTATGAAATGAAGTTTTTCAACAAAAATAAGTATGTTAAAATATTTTAAAATCTCCTATGATCAAATATACTATTCCATTCGTTCATCAAAAGTGTGTTATTTGATGGACAGTACGAGTTTTAATAAAATATTTTGTAGATTATTTGAGTGAAAAAATGATCTCACCATGTAAAACATAAATGATTGGGGTTGAATTATAAGAATTAAGTGTGGACCGAATGGTGTTTTCTGGTAAATAATAAGTGATTATGAGATTGAATTATAGAGATTGAGTGTCTCAAAATGAAAGTGACACATTATTTATAAAAATCGAATAAGATAATTATGATATATTTTTTATGGACGAATGGAGTAATGCATAATAATATCTATACTTGGAAATTGTATAGTGTATGTCGAGTGTCTAGAACAACATAAATATATATGTACATGGATTTTATTTCTATTTTTATAATTGAGTCATGGAAATCGGTAGTTAGTATTTTCAGTACATATTGAATGAATGCTCGTTATACTTTGATTTAGGAATATCACTGCACCATTACTTCATCCTTAAAAGAAACAATTAGTGGTACAATATTGTTGAAAATAATAAAAGTATGAGAAACCCAAATCAAATAAACAAATTAATTTACATAAGTTGCCCTATAAGCAGTGAAGCGGTGCAACAACTTTTTTTTTTTTTTTATCGGGCCGTAGGCTTTATCTTGGAACGCATTGAGTAAATCTTACGTTCATTTTAAGACGGATAAATCACATGAAAATTAAATGATGAATCTCATGACGTTGATTTCTATTCATTACATATTATACACTACACAAAATGTAGTTGAAATCTCTATTAAATAAAAAGAGGAAAAAGTTGATAGCAAACACCAAATAAGCGTGTTGGGAAACTTCCGTTACTCATTTTCACACGCCTTCTGTATATATTGCTGCTTCGGTTCCTCACCTCTGTACGGATTGTCCAACACACCATAACTCTTTTCCTCCGCTCTTCGTCACTCATTCTCCAAAATGCTAACAATTCTTCCCAGCTGTTTGTGAATTTCATCTACCGTTTTGATCTTCATAAACAGTGACAAAAACTCAGAATTAACCTCATAAAATGGCCAGAACACGAGGTTTTTCGCTCAAACACCGCGTCGCCGCAATTTTCCGGCGGCATGCCTCTCCGGCGCACCGCCGCCGCGTCAAACCCTTCTGCGGGCTGAGCGGGTGGGCGCACAAGCTCGGGTCGATAGCGAAAGCGACACTAGCGGGCGCGGGCAGCCGATACGCCCGGGTCGAGCAAGAGCCGATTCTCGAGAAGCCCGTACCCCTTCCGAAAGGGCATATGGCGGTCTACGTGGGTCAGAACGACGGCGATTTCGAGCGGATTCTGGTGCCGGTGGTGTATTTCAACCACCCGTTGTTTGGGGATTTGTTGAAGGAGTCTGAGAACGAGTTCGGGTTCAATCAGCCGGGCGGGATAACCATACCGTGTCGGATCTCGGAGTTTGAGCGTGTCCAGACCCGGATCAAGACGGGTCAATGTACCCGGAAGTTGCTGAGGTGGAAGAGTCCGAATATGAGTTTGACGGGTTAATTTGATGGTGACGAATAGAGCTTTAGCTTATTCAACCTTTTTCTTACTTTTCTTTGTTAAACCATACCCGTTATAAATACCTTTTTTCACTTTTCATGAAGGGGTGGTCTCTTGCGTGCCGCAATCACTAAGACCTCTAATTATTTTTTTACTAATTTTAATTAAAATTAATTAATAAAATTTAATAAATAATAATTTTGAATTAATAAATTATAATCATAAATTAATAAATTTTAGTTTTGAATTAATAAAACATAATTGAAATTAATAAATTCTAATTATGAATAAACTTTAATTTTAAATTAATAAACCCTAATTTTAAATTAATGAACTCTAATTTGAATAATAAATCTTAATTTTGAATTAATAAATCTTAATTATAAATTAATAAAGTCTAATTTTAAATAATAAAATTTAATTTTGTATTAATAAACCTTAAATATAAATTAATATATCATAATTATGAACTAATAAAATATAATTAAAATTTAATGAATTTAATTATAAATTAATAAAACCTAATTATTCTTACTCATTATAATTAATATATAATTATTTTAACAAAAAAAGAAGAATAAACTCATGATGAGGCCAAACTTATCCAAGTTTTTGCCTTTCATGAAAATCAGGATGTAGACACGAGTTAGTTCCTTGTATTAATGGGATGATATTTTACTTATTTTCATTACATTTTATTTCTAAAGAGTGATTTGTGAATTTACTTAAATGAATAATAGACTGGTAGTGAATATTCTAAAATAAGAAGAAAAAATGTGACTATATATACTAGATTAAGTTTTGCTCCAATGTTTGCCTCCTTATATATAATTTTTACAGCATTTAGAAAAAGATGTGCTCAAAGCAAATATTCAAGAGACAAACTTTCAAAATTAAAAATGATTATTATGTTCAATTTATTGAATTAAGAAGTCTTTAGTAATAACATTTACATTTTCAGATAAATCAGTAATGTGAAAAAAGAAAAGTAATGGCATAGAAAAGGTTTTCCGAAGCTCTTGAAATCTCGAGTTCAATCCGTATTGTTATGATGCTCTCCACTCTAATAAGCGTGAGAGTCACTCGATCTTTATATACTTAACTCAGTTGGTTAAGAGCTAACATATTTAAAACAAGGGAGTCACTCACTAAATCAAACTACAGAAAAATTGACTTATAAAAATCTCAAAATTTGAAAGTTAGAAAATTCAGCTCCTACCAAAAAATTAAAAGCAATTAAAGAAATTAAATTCATAACTACAACATTTTAAATATAGGACAGAAAATGGGACAGCGTTTTGGAACAGAAAATCCGATCCCTGTGAGTCAATGTGAAAGAAGAGACTCAAATATCCAAACCTAAAGCTACCCTACACAAATAATTGTGATAAATAAGTATTTTTATCGGTTTCGTAACAAGCAACTCTTTGTTAATACATACGCTCACTCGTATTTAAATCGCATGTTTGATCGTTTTTCAATATAAAATACTGTCAACCTCTTGCTCATAAATTCTATAAGTTCAACTTGGACACTTGTTCAAGAATGTAAGTATTTCATTAAAAACTAAACAAATAATATTCATGACCACCAGTCTTTCAATAATAGATGAGCTATAAGATAATTCTTTTTTTCCTTGAGCTAACTATATGTCATTCTCAACCATGAATAGTTGATCTTTGTATGATCTACAATTATAAAAAAAGAAGTAATATTACATAAATATATAAACAATATCATAAAATAAGCATTCTGTATATATTATATATAAATAAGCACTATCATAAAGTATATATTATTCTCTATATAAATAAACATTATCGTGTATACAAATAAACGTAGTTCCTAAATTCATTCATGCGTTTCATGTGAACCTACTCTGTATACATCGATATATATTCGTGACAAGTGACAACTACATCTAGATAGGTCAACTTTATGATCATTTTTAATCAAGTCCTTGGAAGTTTGCTTAAGAAAAAAAAAATCCCTCATTTTTTTTATACTTCTTTTAGTGGTGAGGCTATAGTTCTAGATCTACTAATGAAATCTATGACAATATACATCCAAGCCCTGTAATTTGTAATCCATTGGTAAAAGACACTAGCTTGGAATACTCATTTTCAGAATAGAAAAAGGCAAACAAATTTTTAAAAAATACAAACTTCTTAAGAAGAAATAACAACTTTGTTCATATCTTCACAATGATTCGTTAACACAGCAAAAAACGATGATACAAGGGGTTACCTGAATTACCCTTGAAGAAAGTTGCATTTTTTCCAGCTGGCTGTTTTAGACAACCAGTTGATCTTCAAGAAATAGAGGCCAAATATAAAAAACAACCTTCTCACTATAATTGCATTACACTTTCACAAGAAAACCATCAACTTTTATGAGATGAAGCAGAGAGCACAGATGTACCTATTTCTGGTGCTCTGCTATTGCTCCTAGAATCCAGCTGATCCCACCAATGAAGAGTACGACGCGTTCTCATCAGCAGAAGCCTGACTCTGATCGACAGCCTTCCTCAATTCTCTCTGAGTAGCATTCGCTGTTGCTGCAGTTTCAACATTGGCTATCTCATACAGCAGTAGCCTCCTCTTTTTTGCTTCTTCTACATCACCTTCCCAGCAAGTTTCAGTAATGATCTCAGTTGTTTCGTTTAGTTTGTCTACTGGAATTAGATTTTCATTTTCCAGAAGTACGAGGTATGCTTGTTCAGCAGCAGATTTTCGGATCTGGAAGAAGAAAAGCTCCATTAAGATATAATCGTATCATGTGATCCAATATAAGTAATTGTGACATTTTAGCACCACAGACCTTGGGATACCGGTGGCCCAGGAAAGTCAGTAGATGAGAAAACGCCCTAGTGTGGATAGGATCTGAAATTGAAGCGATATATCCCAGTATTGCAATTCCTGTATTTAATTTGGAGAAGTCTTTCGTTCCTCTCAACTCTACAGTGAGGGAATCCAGAACGCCTGCACAAAATACTGGAGTCTGATCCTGACAAAATCATAAGTAGCATCATTAAGAAAAAAAGACAAAACTCATGGAAAATGTAAAATGTAAAATGGAGCATAACAGATTAATTCATTGACAGGACAGAATGTGGAATCTCAGCTTGTTTTAAATCTTAATTACAAAATATGGGGATAATAGTATGAACAGGACAATATGCTGACTAGTTATAATTTTTTCAACTTTCATAAGTAGGAAAGAAAGATAGTGTCAGAAACACTTGCATTAACAGCATATTCAACGCTGATGCACAAATGACTGAGAAAGTAAAACAATCCATCATCAAATATTCATGAAAAGATTAGATAGACCATACAGCATTTATATAGACATGTTAATTGAGTACAAGCAAATATGAGAAGCAACACTGAATACAAAGGCCAAAGAGCATAACATACTGACCTCCATGTTCAACAATAACTTCCGGCTGAAAAGAATCTCGATAGTCTGAGATAAAATGCAGGAAGTGTTAAAGATTTCAGGGAAAACAACGACACACAGACATGCACAAAAGTCTAAATCAAGGTAAAAAATGGTATCAGGATTCAGCATGCATGACATTAACAAGATATTTAGTCGGATTTATCTTGATTTGTTTTGTCTCTCTTGTTCTCTCTTTGGCATCCGTCACTGCCTTCCTAGCAATCTGCTTATGCATTACAGTTATTGATCCTTATTGCTTCTCTCCACTGAGCATAGAAAGCGTACATAGTGTAGATTTTATTCCTCAGGATCATCCGTTGTCCTAGTGTAATTTTATATTCAAACTTCTTGCTCACCAGTGGTACACCAAATCTGATGAGCAACATGAATGATGAATGATATGTTAGGCCAAAGATATACATACGACTATTTTTTCATACTTTAATCATCTTTATGTTTGAATTGAGTTCAAATATCTGGAAAAATGGAGATGATAGGTATGTTATACTTTGTCACAAGGATTCTCTTAAAGAAGTATGACTACAGTGCAATGTAAAAGATCATAACTCACAGAAATTGACTATGATTCAGGTCTGTAGTAAATAAATAACAAACAGAAGATTGAACTATTTTATGATCCAGCATGGACAAAAGTCACAAAATCTTCCAGAAACCACAATTAGCTCAAAAATCTATTCACATATTGTGGGTGGTTAAGCTTTTGAATCACGTCCTACAGAAACTTTTTATGGAGTATTGAAACAGGGGATCTTGGGCAAGTATTACTTTAAACATCAAAATAGAATAATTCTTCAAAGTCTTTGTATACATAAACATGCACACACAAGTTAGACACATCATTCTTGCTGAGAATAAAACCAAATGGTAAATTTACCTTCAAAGTGGGTAAGATGACTCTATCACACCTTCTATATTTCTGAAGGATCCATAGAATGTCCATCGACAAACTGGGTTCTTTAGAAGCATTTATTGCATTCTGAAGATAATCTAACAACGCACTGAGTGATGCCTTTCTCAAAGAATCTTGTAGCCCACCAATAGAGATAACCAACCCAGACACAACATATTTGCTATAGCAACTAACTTTAAGAAGTTTAACAAAACGAGGATAAGAAAATGTTGGCACCTGCATTAAAATAAGAATTATATTCTCAAATAAACTAATAATCAACATTATTCGAAAATATTGCTAAATTAACTTACCCCCCACTTGAGCTCAGCCTCATTGGGAACTATATGTTCAAGAATTTCCCTATGTGGTATATGAGGTACGAAGGTGGTTTTATTATAGAGGAGTCTTCGGAGAATCCTTGCTGCTGACTCCCTTAATTTATCCATCTTCTCTACAGCTTGTTTGACAATGCCTCCAACTAAATTATTGGCCAAACCAGCATCAAAATATGAGCTGAACTGGTCATCACTCGAGTCATCACTTTTTTCAAGTTGTAAAGAAGATGCTTTCTCTTGATTTAAAGAATCTCTCTTGCACAGAATATATGTACATCTCTCGAGGCCATCCATTGCTGCTTCACGTACCCAAGAACCTATATCACCCCTATTGTCGGTGGAATAATCATCAAGAGCTTTAAAAAGACTGGCCATCACTTCATTCCTGATAAGAGCAAACAAGGCGAGCCCGTCTTCTCCAGAAGAGAAATCAGATGATTCTCCCGCCTCAGATAAAGTTTCACAAACAGATACAAGTCCTTTGACAGCATTGACCCGTGTTTCAGCATCCCTATCTTCAGGATTATCCTGCATATACAAGAAATTTTAGTCAAAGTGTCATTTTTCTGCATTCAACGATAGCTGAGGATGTAGTTCCAGAAAGTTTAGATCTTTCCCCTCATTAACAAAAGAAACCATAGTTATACCTCAATTTCACATGAACCACAGAGCTTTATTATTACAGATTTCCACCCTCTAGACAGAAACTCAAGAGGCAGCACACTTAGTGCCAGAGCTGATCCTCGTCTTGCAGCCACATTAGGGTCAGTCAACTGTTCAAGATATCTTGACATGATATCATTGACTCCCTTGTTCTCGATCAATACGAGGTAAGTGGGAATGTAGTGTTTGAGGGCTTCAACGGCAGCATTCTAGAAGAATGAATAAAAAATTATTTAAGAGGCAGGCATATGAAAATTTGGCTGGAAGTATAATTTAATGAAGAGAAAAACCTGTATGTGAGAATTAGGATGCTTCAAATTCTCATTTAGGGTATCAAGCAAACTTCGTTTAATCTTTTCAGTCAGAGATATTTGAGCTATGGAGATGCACTCAATGAAACGAGAAACAGCAGAACGCATGATTTCTCCTCCTTTACCACGATAAAGTCGTGCTTTCTCAATGGCAGGAACAATACCAGCTACAACTTTCTGCTTATCTGCAAGAAAAGACCCAGACAGTAAATTAGTCATAATGCAGTTATCTACCTCCAAATTAGCAACACTTTGGTAAATTGCATAGACTCAATTGAGGTAGTTTAAAATACTTATGCAGACCTTCCTCTTTATAACTACCACAGCTTCCCTAGCATAGAATCCAATGGCCCAAATCTAGTTTGTTGTTTGCGCCTCACTTCAAACCAGATTTATGTGATTGGTCCAATTTTGCAGCAAAATGAAAAATCTGAGCTAGCACTATCAAGTACCACATCGATAGGGACACTGATACGTGCAGTTGTGCACTCTCAACATTTCATATGATCTTCACATTACCAATGTACATCTAGCCTACAAAAGTACAGAGAATAGCAAAGAGCTCGTTCGTTTTTATCCCTGAACCTCTCTTTTCAATTTTGACTCAGCTAAATTCTCAAAACACATTTAATTCTATTAACACAAAATACTCATTTTCAATTTCAGCTGTTAGTAACATTTTTTATCTTATATCACCAATACAGTGGGAGTAACCCTTAAATATTCGTATTTTCATCTTAGCAACAAATTTAAAGTAGATCCTCTCATAAAATACAAAAAATGCAATTAGTCATCCAAACATATTTCTAATTTCCACAGAAAAACAATACATTCTTCTGGAAACCTCATAGACTGCATTGGAAATAGTAAAAACAGAAAATAAGAACTGAAAATTAAAACAAAACCATTCCAAAGGGTTCTGTGCAGTGATTTGTTGAAGAATATGTATTCCTAAGCGATCACTTCAAGCTCAAGCATATAACAGTCAAAGAACATGGAGAAAAAAGATATTTGTTTTCCTAATTAAATGAAGAACAGATCTGATAGATTGTAAATTACAAGAGTATTTATAAAATTAGTCTTGAACAATTACACAATTATATCAATGTAAAACAGTATTTTATCTTGCATCATTGACAATCATGAATAAAACGCCAACTAATATTTATCTTATGCTAGCATATAGATATTTTGCTCTGGAAATGTATATATTAAAGAGAAGAGTTTCTTTAGAAGCTGAAAGAAAGAAATTAACATACAGAATATACTGCATGTGGGTACAAAAAAGCTGGACCAGGAGAAAAAGTATTTCCAAATTGAAAAAGGCAAGCAGGGCACTAACACATACCTGTTGGAAGAGCATAACTGTGCTTATGTAGAGCCAAAACTACCTCCCCAGTAGCCAAGGTTGCACCGTGCCGCATGCACAAGTCAGATGATAAAGTGCAAGGAGCTAATTTCTCCAAAATTACATTGGCAAAATATTCAGGCTCAAATTTTACAAGCAATGAAAGGGCAGTGGAAGCGAGTTCTCTCAAACCCTTTTCCTGCACATCCAACATAATTTGAATGAGCATTAGATAAATACCATAAATCAATAGGCAGCAACAGCAGCAATGAAAAGAGAATCACGTCTACATTTTCTTTTGAAACAAAGTAAATCATAGTAAATGCAGTCGCTAGAAAGCAACAGAGAATCAGTCATAACATTTTCTTAAAAATAAATGAATGAATTTCCTACTCACTAAACTAGCATCTTAAACAAGAACGATGATTAAGTCACAGTTATTTGCCTACTTGACCATCTCTATTGCCCAACTCTAGAGGTTGTTAAGGGGATATCGGATCTCCTGTTATAATTTTGTGTAACATCTCATATTTTACTACTGTTAAATCAAAGATAGAACATAATGTTGTGACAAAATACTCTATATTCATAAACTCATCAAAGCACCTATTTATACAAAAGAGTCCTAACCAAACTAGGAAAACCAACACAAGAGTCCTAACAAAACTAGGAAACTACTAAATTGCTCTAAAAGCAATACCATAAAACAAATATATTTCTAACAACTTCCATCAATGCGGACTGTGTGTATTGGTCACTGTACTGGTTTATTTGATGACATACACATGTGTGCATTGGTGAAGCGAAGTATGAGATGTAACATCAAGATGTAACTGAGGAATCAACCAAGTAAAGAGGTACCAAAAAACTTAGATGAATAATAAAATCCATTCAGGTAAGAAATTCTATTAGAAGAGACAAAATAATGAAATGGAAGATAATAAGGTTGCACATAATGTCAGATTTTAATATGCAACAGTTCATCCACCAATGGTTGAAGGTAGCAATCATATTGAGCAATGCAAACAGCAACACTAAAATACAAGTTTGCATGAGATGACAGCAAAATAATCAGTGGTATTTACCATATCTATGAGAAGACACAACAAATAAGAAAATAGAAAATTATAATGAAACCAGCTTGCACATACCCAGTGACAGATCTTATTATGCAACAGTTCATCCACAAACGGATGAAGGTAGCCAACATATTGAGCAATGCAAACAGCAACAGAAAGATACGAGTTTGCTCGAGATGACAGTGCAAAATAATCGGCAGTATTTACTATATCAATGCCATATGAGAAATTTCCTTGTCTCCCAACATTTTCCTGGAAAGCAGCAGCTGCTGCTCTTCTGCAATTAACCTAACCATTAAGCTCATAGATTCGTCATCACATCAGTAATAGAAAATAAAATCAGCATAAATGCACATTGTTGCAAAAGTAATGCACCTCACGGTCATAGCATGCCACTGTTAGAAGATGTGGAGCAACCTGTTCCAGCACATTCTTCATGTCACTGTGGTTATATGCGCGACCGAAAGCCCAACAAACATAAGCTGCAGCATCACGTACATGAGATCCAACACTATGAGGTCCTCTTCGAATATCATAATGTAAAGCCTATCAAGGAAACATGATATATCAAATCTGCTCCGCAGCAAATGAACAATTGTCATTTTTTGTTGCCTCAGAGAAACTCATTGTCAAAGTTAAGAGTAACACACAATGGGAAAGAACATAATTCTGGGTATCATTTCAAGGTGGAAAAAAAAAGGTGGAGAACCCAGGCCCAGCCAAAACAATTTGGCTGAAAAAAAGAAGAAGAAAAAAAGGGCAAATAATGAAGATCAAAAGATTCAAACTAATTGGAAGAACTGATACATCTCAACCTTGTCTTATCAAAAAGAAAAGAATCAGCAGAACATTGATTTTGAGAAAACATATAAACTAGCTGTAAAAGATTTGATCAAGTATTTCCAGGAGAAGCTACAACAGGATAAAAGAGTTGTCCTTTTAAACTCCACAACAAAAAAGAGTTGAGCTTAAATGCATAGGGAAAACTATGAAGGGAACCGATGAAACAGAGAGTCTGATGAGAATCAAAGACACAAACATATGGTAAATAAAAAGGGTGCATGCCATTCTCCAAAACCTTAGATAAAGCTGCAAGCTTAAGAACTCAAAATTCATCTAAAAAGATTTGAAGTCAACTAACTTTTGTCCTGTACCACAGGGAAAAGAAAAAGGCACACCTTTATGATCACTGGAACAACTTTAGGAAAGCTGATTGGCAAGAGTAATCCTCTGCGTGCCAGTTCTCCTAGTGCCAAGCACCCACCGTGCCATGAACCATCTCCCTGAAACAAATTATACACTACAAATTCAGAATCAGAGATAAACCAAAGTATTGCCATTACATCTTTTATTGCCTGGTAATCTCTAAGCTACAACACTGAAAGGAATATCATTCTATCTAGATGTGGTAAGCATCCTGGTCCTGCCTTCCTCTTATCTTATATGTGCAGGTGCGATAACAAGTTGAACTGTTTCAGCTATCCACAAGCGTTAGGGTTTTGTGATCTTTCCATTCAGAGACCCCGGTAGTTATTTCATGTGAGTTCTTAATCAAGATACCATGGCTTATGTTGAAAGATTAACTACAATAATAGAAGAAACTGATATAATTTAACAAACTGTGAAACTGTAGATATGTGGAAAATTATAAAAAAACTTTACAAAATTATAGAAGAAAGCAGAAAGGTTCAATAATGAGGAACAAGAAGCATGCAAGATTATGTTGCCAGCATACCTCACTAGGAGAAAAGAGTTCCAATACAGATGACAGGACCTCATCTGCAAGAGAGTAAGTTAAACGTGAAGCAACACGGCCAATACCTTTTGCAGCAGACCATCGCACAACAGTGTCCTGCATGAGTAAAAATGGGTATAAATCAAATGTAGCTCAAAGAAACTTACTGGTCCAGCGAAAAATAGTTGTATTTATTGCCTCCAAACATTAAAATCAACAGAAACAGGGAAGACCACTAGAAATGATATTGCAACTCCAGTAGACAAACTACTTAGAATGTAAACTGAAGCATCCAAATGAACTGAAAGCAAGCCTCTGCATACCGTATCTCTCAATCCTGACAGCAAAAGTTCAATAATATCTTCCAAGATATCTGGAACATCCAAATCTTCTTCTTCTAGGCAGCTCATTTCTTGTGATGTATTACAGGAATTCGTGTCCACAGGATTATTTAGTTGCTCAAAATCTCCTGTCTGATTTATGGATATATTTTCTCCAAGAGTCTTGCTTCTACCCTGTAATATATGAACAGAGTACAGAACAATCATAACACCAGTACAATTTTGAACCAGAAGCTACTTTACATTAAACCGTAACTTTCCACGATCTTTCAAATAATCTCTTTATATCAAATAACTGCTCCTTTAGCTCGATCTATGAATCACAGTTATTTTGCATTACATACATATCAAAGATAAAGAAAAATGTGGATTCGCTGTTTACCACTGAGACACATCTGTCAATACTTATGTCAACCGGTTCTAAGATTTGGAAAAAATCTCAAGAAAGTTAAGCACCAGTTCATCTTCCTGAGATTCCTTACCATTTCATTCCATGTGCATGCAATTTTTTCTTTATAAAGTGAACCCACAAAAGTTCATCAGCATATATATGTTTTCATCCTCGAATCTGTACTAGCTATTATGGATTCCTGTTACCAGCATAAAACATATGGAATGTTAACTAGAACTTAAAAGCAACTTGCATGTTTCTCTTTTCGAGAAGTTTTCCTAGGGAAAATAAATTTCCTTTTAGGGGAATATCTGAAACTTGTTCTCAGCAACACTTATCTTTGCTCCAATATTGTATTTCCTGTTGACTTCTGAAAGGCTAACTTACAGGACTGCTTGTCAACTATCTCTGAAGCAAATAGACTTATCTGTTCAAGTAAATACATAAGTGACAATCAAAAAAAGAAACTGACCACATAGTGCCAAGTTGCTGAGCGAGGCGGGAGGCTAGTTAACCCAATCCGCTGGGTTAGCTTTACAAGATGCTTACGGAGTAACGAACTCCGAGCAGCAGTACGAGACTTGATCAAAACAGACGCATCACTCCATAAAAGAGGGACCACATTCAACAATACTGATGTGCTACCGATCTGTGTTTTCATAAAAAACTTAACAATTGATGCATAATGATCAATGCATAGACAAGAAAATGGTTCAAGATGCAAAACATGAGAGATAGGAAAGGAAATTGATATGTGAAAAGTCGTGGAGACGGTCATCTTAATATTTTTAGCAAACACATGTCTTAGCAAGATTATTTGACAATAAACGCATACCTTAAAAATGGTAGACAATGCTTCAACTGCACCTAACAATCGAAAGTGGTCTAGAACATTGTCCTCCACAGATGAAAGAGTTTTATGCGCCCAATCAATAAAGCTGAAGGATAACAAACAACGTAAGCAAGTTGAAAGAACAAGTGCAAAACGAAAATTGCCAGCAGTAAAAGGACACGGGTGAGGGGACAGAAACTATTGATAGGGTTTCATAAAGAATGTTGAATTTGAAAGATAGTGGGCACATCCTTTAGTTCCTTTGTGGCATTAGTAGATTAGCATTTGAAAATATACAAAAATCCGGTAGCACTTATCATAAGTATATCTTTCTCCTTCTGAATATGACAATGAAAAGACGCACCTGGTGAATGCCTTTGACATATCTGGCCGTGTTAAGAGCTTTGACAGCAGCAACCCAGCTATGCTGCGCATAGGACCTGCATTTGATAGATAGTCCTTACAGATCTCTACAGTCCTCATTACCAGTGGAGGAGGCTCGTCTCTTCCAGTATAGTTGCTACTAGCTATACTAGTATCCACAGAGGATAGGTCAAAAGGAATCAACACCAGAATAGAAAGCCAAAGAAGTACGACGCATTTTGTTTCCATCACTCCAGTACTTTCTTGCCTCAGTGATGTATCAGAATTTGTGGCATGGCATTTCTCTAAAAGAGATACTGCAAGTTCTAGATCTGAGACCTGATGAGGAAAGAACCTGATAACAGACTTGTATCCACAAACTGTGACCAATGAATACATTATGATGCATATAGGCTGGATCACGTCCACAATCTCATTGGAGGCTGTCCCTAATTCAGTCGTTCTAGAACGGACAATAGCCATCAGAGGTGAAATTATACTCTCAAGATATGGCTCTAAAAGCTGGCCTTGCTCCTGATATTTGTCCAACTGCAGATAAGCATTATAGAAGTCAATGCAAGTTCCACAAAGATGACATGTACTGTTAAAAGAAATCTATTCTTGGGAGACAAACATTAGCACACTGATAAACAACCTAGCCAGTAGCATCTGTGGCTTTTAAAATCATTCACCAAAGGTACTCCTAGTCCGGAGACTATTTTCTCCTAGAGGCATGTTTTCAAGAAGCAGCAAAACTATGCACAAGATTAAAAAAGAAAAGAACGAATACAGAACCATCATCATAAATTAACAATAGTTTACGCTGAGCCACCATTACAGAAATCATCAGATAAAACAAGACTCAGCAAAAGAAGAATGGCATTGCTCTCTAAATATGCCAGAATATAGAAAAGAAAGCAGCAATATAACGCTGAGCTAATCATTAGAACAATTTTCAAAAACAGAGATTCGGCAAAAGAAGAAAAGCATTATTTTCTAGAAATGCCGTAATACAACAGTCAAGCACCATAACTCTAGAGTGGTAAAAACGGAATCTCAAGGCTCCCTATCCAGTATCTAAAAGCTACCAACTTTGTGATACACAGAGATCATCCCACCACGATTTTCTTCTATGCTTCTCAAATCAAACATTAAAAAGTTCCAATCAGCTACAACGATGCAAGCATAATGAGCCAATAGAGCAATCACGCACAAACGTTCAGCTGATTACAATCTGCAAATCTAAATATCAACTAACACCTAATCCAGCACCAATAATTCAGAAAATTACGACACTCCAACAGCTATCAATCCAAACAAACATAACGGCTGAAAAAGTAAAACAAAAAAAAAAATCAAATATAAACTCCCGAATTCCACCAATTTACAACATCAACTTCAGTCTGAAGTTAGGGCGGCGTACAATGGATCGAATTTTGTGGACGGCAGAGAGATCGGAGACGCGGCGAGCGGAAACAATGTCGTCGAGTAGGGATTTGACGAGCTTCCATTCTTGAAGAAAGTATCGCTGCAACACACTCTCCTTGGAATCGTACTCGTCGTATACTACTCCTCCCTGCAGGGGTGGTGACGCTGAAGCTCCTTCCTCCATTGCCATATCTTCTCAAACTGTAGATTTCGCTTTCTGCTACTTCGTAACTACTGATATTGCAATTACATACATTCCCGCCTGCAAAATGGTTAAGTTGTTAAATTCTTGTGTGTTTAGGTTTTTATCTGTTTTTTTTTGGTAAGGAATCTGGTTGTGTTTAAAGCGTTTATCTTATATGTTGTGCTAATTGAAGTATTAGGAAAAAAATAAGAATAAATAAGTTGGAAGCTATCAGTACTTGTTGAGACTTGCAAAAATACAAAGTTATTTATAATTATAATATTCTTTCTTTAGGGAGATACAAAATACAAATTAATATAATAAAAAAAGTTCTAAATAAATTGCACAATAATTAAACTAGTATCATAAATTAGACGCAAGTAACTTGGAAAAATAGTTTACGTGTAGATGAAAATCAAACCCTAAACCTCTCACTAAAAAAAGACTTTAGGTTAATTAGCCTTGCCAATTAAACTAAACTCCTGGGCCACTGCCCACTATTCACAATACTGCAATATATGGTTTCGGGCTTTTCTCTATTTAGCGGCGTGCGATTGGCGATACGAATTAGTCAGTTAGTATATATTATAATTAAGAAATATCAAATTATAGCCATCAACATAAAAATGTCAAATTATAACCAACTTACTTAGTATATTGGACTATTATCACCAAATAGTACCAATAGGTAAATTAAAATGTCAATTATAATCACCAACATAAAATGTCAATTATAGCCAACTACATATGGATATATATTATCACCAATAGTGCCAATGGTCCAATTAATAGTTGGACCTATTGGTATTATTTTGATAATAATAGTCCAATAAGTGATGAAGTTGACTATAATGGATCTATTAGTCTTATTTGGTGATAATAATCCAATAAGGCCGATAAGTTGGCTATAATTTGACATTTTATGTTGGTATTATAATTTGACATTCCTTAACTTGGATGGTATATAAAACTTTCTCTTTTGTGATTTTAAAAGATGTGTTAGGAACCATGAGCGGACCTAGGGATGTCAATGGGTGGATTTTATCCGGACCGATCCAGAACCGTTCAAAACCCATTAAATTTTAAAGCAGCGGTTCTGGTTTCGATTCAAGATCCGCTTTAGACCGGACCGTTTAGATCCATAGTTTGATGGTCCGGTCCGGTTCGGATCTGATTCTGGTTCCAGAACCAGAACCAATACTTATTTATTGGTTCTGGTCCGAGTAAAACCCGTCTATTGACGAGCCTAAGTTTAAATAGGCTTGTCAATGAACTAGTTTTATCCATATCGTCACAAATTTTAATATATTCAATGAGTGTAAAGTGAGTGGAGAATGAGACATACATAATAAAATATATTATGTAATTAGAAAATATGGATCATGAGTGATTTTTTTGTAAATAAGTAGGTTGAGTGTGAGTAAAAGTGTTGACTTTTGAGCATTATTCATGTCTATAGAAAGAAAGTGAATGAATTTTATAGACGTACCAAAATGAAATTAAATGAATAAATATTGTGGACAAAGGGAGATTATAGTTTTTTATAAAAGAAAGTGAAAAAAAAATCTTCCACCTAAGCATGCCATCTCACCCTATTCTCTCTCTCTGCGGGTCCTCCCAAAACAAAGATGAAGGTTTTCAATAAAATGAAAAAACTGGGCAGAATTGTATTAGCAACACCAATCCTTCTTTATTTCAACAATTTGATTCCATTGCTGCGCCAAGAATCCTCGCAATTACGACCGCCACAAACACCCCATTCCATTAGTTGCTGCTTCCAAAGGACCAAAACCCACCTTTTCATCGATTTCTACGTCGATTCTATCCATACCCACTAGAAAGAAGAGCGTTTCGTCGCGATATATAATACGGATCACTCCAAAAATGAGTTTTGGGATCAAATTTTGCCCATATTTTCAGCATCCATAGAGAACAGAATGAAAATATGAAGAAAATGAGAAATCTTGGATTGTTAAGCAAAGCTCGCAGCTTTGACATACCACTCTTCTTATTATTATGAGAATGCAGCAGAGACTCGAGAGAGGATTGTGAGTTGAGTTGATTCTCTGAGATGGCACCGAATCGTAGCTCTGCTGCTTCATCTTCTTGCTCTTCGACACCGCCATTTGACACACTCAAACATACAATTTTAATTTTAAGGGAGATAAAGGGTGAAAATTTTGAATTCTTGACGTAGGAATGGAATCATATTGTTGAATCAAATAAGGATTGGTGTTGCTCATTGAATTATTGCCCAATCATAACTTTATTGAACCCTTCTTTCTTTGGCCACAACTCGTAGAGAGAGAAGAGGTGAGTTTCGGACCCGATGGTTAAAGTGGGTTCGCAGTAGAAGGTAACACTGTCTGTGTGGTTTGCGCTATTGCACAAGAACGTAGGTTCTGGTTTGCGTTATGACAAGATAAAAAAAAAAAAAGAGGGTGAGATGAGATGGCATGGCATGCTTTGGTGGTTGCTATTTTGTTTTTACATTCTTTTTATAAAAATTATAATAATCAAAATAATATCGGTTTGATTGTCACCTCAAATTTGACTTTGCCAAATTAGCTTTGATTTTTGGAGGCAATCTAATTTCATAGAAAAGATCAGATAATGTATTTAAATTCATAAAAATATGTTTGCAATGCAACACCAAATAATACTAAAAAATTTGAGTATTTACAAACTATCATCCCCATTAAATATTAACCAAGTCCAAATTAAAGAGACGTCTCGTGGCTCATGGCTCCCAAAACCAAAACTGAATAAAAAAATGCAACAGGAAAGAAAGTAAATAGAAAGAAAATCGCAACTTTTCAAGACCGCTTCTTCTTCTACTTCACCTTTCTCCTGTTACATTCTACTAGTATTTTACCCCGTGCATCGCACATGAAATACAATAATACTATACAGTATAAATTAAAACCATACTACTATTTATTCTAACATAAATAGTTGTATGGAACACGAAGTCTATAACAATTAAAATACTTATATATACATCAAGGGCCACTAGCCATGTTAAAAGGGAGCCCACATAAAACTTGGTAATAAAATGAGCCCACCATTGAGAAAAACTTTGTCATAAAATGATTCAACTAAAATTTTCCTAAAACATAATATAAGAAATAAATACATTATCTAAATTTAAACATATCATACGCAATTTTGCTTATTGGGATTGAAGTTGTCAAATTAAAATTGAAATTACAACAGGAAACGGTTGAGAGACTCTCTTACTCAAGGTACAATTCACACTAAAACGCCGAATCTTTGTAGAGGTTAATATTGTTTAATCTATCATAACATACAACACCATTGTAAATTTGACAAACAATAATAAATCTTATAATTAGATATTACAAAATTGATCTGCTTGTTAAGATTGAATCCACATGAGTAGATAAAGGTTCCTATCTGGAGATTGATGTGTTCCTGTCGCCATAATCATTAATCGCTAGGCTGCGATATTACAGTATCCTTAATCTGATTTGGATGCAGGAAACAAGTAGAAATCATCAAACAAAATGGTGACAGAACCAAACAAGTAGAAATTATCAAAGAAAATGGTCACGGATGCATCGTCCAAAACACAGATTGACAGTAGATATTGCCTACATTGTCGTGTACCACATACCAAGAAAACAAACAAACACTTAAACCGGTCTATTCATAGAAGAAACAGAACTACATATGCAGAATCGGGAAGCGCTACACGAAAAGAGCACGAGACAGTTACATCTCAATTTTTGTTGGTTGATCATTTCATACTTTCTATAGATAAAAAAGCCAAAAAAGCATACCAACATATCACAAGTAGCAATGAAGGTGACCACAAACCTAAACTGCATACATAATCAAGACAGACCTTTTCTCGATTATGCCCCAATTAAGTTGTGTTTCCCTTTCTCAACCTACAACTATAAGCTTTTCAACTAACTCCAAAGAGCATGATAATTGAAGTAAGATGTGACTAAGAACTAATGCAGCAATACTAATAAAGTTCTACAGATATCTTTCTCATAACATGACGACTTCATATAAATCCATAAGTCATGTCTATTAGTTCATAAAAAGGACCATCCACCCCAAATACGCGTATCAAATCAAATAAAAAAGAAGTAATATTCCCAAAACAAGATCACACTAACCTCAGTGTACTATGAGTGAATGCCAGTGTCACATTTATCTTCTCAGGAAAAAATGAAGATCGATTACCAGCCTTGGCCACACCGTTCTCCAAATTGTAGCTGCAAGAGTATATAAAATGCAGAGCACCAAAATATACAATTGATTAACAGACATATCATCTTATCATATGTCTGATAAGAGCAAAGCAATGTAATAACACTGCACTAATAATTAATAAGAGGGGAACGGATTTGGTTAAACCGAATAATGTGGCTTGACAGAAAGAATGACCATGCAGCTGACGAAGTCCAATTTTTTGTAAGAATATGTGGAAGGTTTAGCAGCCATACTATTCTCTGCTTCTTATTTGCATTGGATCCAAATGATACATGTTCATCAATGAGTAAATTGCTCTGAATAAGGAATTCTACAATGGTAAAGTTACAACAATCACAATACTATTTGGGGTCCAGATTTGATTTGTGCTTCAATGCAGGTCAGAACACCAAGGAACAAAGCCCAACAACCAAAAGAGCTTCTTCATCGCCAGATCATGGATGTTATCTTTATATGACATTATCAAGATCATCGGAGGGGGTGTTTTTTTTGGGGGGGGTTGAACAAAATATTTCAGAAAACAATCATATGAATCAAAGATTCAAAATGGACAAGATAGAATAATCCTACCACACAATTCATGAAAGAAAAACTGCATCATTTTGCACTCTTCTTGCCATCCACATAGTAACTGCGATACCATCGAACAAACTTCTGCAACCCGGTATGCAGATCCGTTGTGGGTTTATACCCAAGCTCTGCCTCAGCCAAGCTTATGTTAGCATGTGTAAACGGTACATCCCCATTCCTAGGCAGCTTCATGACCAACCTCTTAGCCTTCACCTTAAGCAACTTCTCCAAAATGCTCACAAGATCTCCCACAGGCACAGGAGACGTGTTCCCCAAATTGTAAACACGCAATTGAGCCGCCCCCTTCTTCTTGCCACCGCTGCCAGTGCTCTTCTCTGCAGTATCCAATGCAGCCAAACAACCCTTCACTATATCCTCGATGAAGGTGAAATCCCTCGCCACAGTGCCATGGTTAGCCGCCTCAAAGATCGGGATAGACTTCCCTTTCAAGATATCCCTCGTAAAGAAGAAATATGCCATATCCGGCCTGCCCCAAGGTCCATAAACTGTGAAAAACCTCAACCCCGTCAGCGAAAGCCCGTATATGTGGTTATATGTGTGTGCAATCTCCTCACCAGCCTTCTTAGTAGCTGCATACAAGCTAGCCGGCTGATCAGTCCTATCTCTCTCAGAAAAGGGCACCTTCGTGTTCAGTCCATACACTGAGCTACTCGATGCCCACACTATAGCAGGCTGAGGATTCGCATTCTTGCAAAACTCGAGCACACTAACAAGGCCAGCAATGTTGCTGTGCACGTACGAGCTGGGATTCTCCATAGCGAAACGCACACCAGCCTGCGCTGCCAGATGCATCACATGAGTGAAAGGCACGATATCAAACAGCTTAGCCAACAATGCACCATCATTGATATCGCCCTCGACAATGTACACCCCACTGCGCTCTAGCAGAGCCTGTCTCGCCCTCTTAAGCAAGGGATCGTAGTAACTGTTAAAATTGTCAAGCCCTAAAACGCCATCGCCTCGCCTCTTAAGGGCGGACGAGACGTGAGTGCCTACGAAACCGGCGGCCCCTGTGACCAACACAGACATACCGTGTCTAGACCTAGGTTTAGCAGATTGTCTAACCCTTTTTTCGAAATTGGGGCCTGCGTATGAGCTAGTTCTAAGGGACCTTCTAGAAAGATCTGACGGGGCGGGGTTCAACGAAGACGGTGATCTATAAAAGAAAACGAATATCATTCCAAGAAATACAAAAGACCAAAAAGTGAGCTTAGCTATTGAGGATTGCATCCGCAGTCGATTGTACGGAGATTTCTCCATCTTGAATTTCCCAGGGGTTGATGGGCTGTCAATGTGCTTCATCTGTGACACAATCCACTGAAAATTTCTTGAAAGATTTGAGAAATCCCCGACTGCGGAATTCGCCACTTTTTTGCCGCTCCAATCTGCAGATTTTCTCGGATTCCCTCAAAACAGGAACCGGGAGCAATCAAATTTCGATCTTTTGCTTCGTTCCACTCTCTCTGCGTTTTTCTTTCCTTGTTGCCGATGAATGTGGTATCAAAGATTTGGGGAAAAGAAGAAAAGAATCAAAAAAGATTTCTTTAAAATACGAGCAATACAGTTTTATTGATGTGGAATCAGGTTTCTTGAAGAGATGGATTCTCTCCGAGGATCTTTTTTGGGTTTGTTAATGGAGAAAAAAAGATTTGGATTTTTGTAGAGAGATAAAGAGAGAAGGAGAATGAGTGAGTGGAAAGAGAAGAATGAAGGGATTTGGAGGAGCAGGATGGGGTTTGAAGAAGTTTAAAACAAAATGGACTAAAAATGAGGAGTTAAGAGTGGACTAATGATTTATTAAAGAGAGTCCAAATGCAGCTATAATTAATGCGCTTTGTTAGTCTTAATTAAACATGATTAGTAAAGTTAATGCATTTTGGACTATGCCTTCTTCCCTCAATGACTTCTTCCTAGATCATTGATTTTCCTTCAAATGCGCAAAAAAACTCATTTCATCAAATTGAGAGAGGGTTTTGTTGTTATGCATCTCTGGGTCTAATAATTATTAGATCTCTCTCTGGGTCTATTAATTACATGAGGATGTCGATGGATGGGTTTCTGGGATCGATATCAAAACTCATTAAATATTAAAAGCAGTGGTTCTTGTTCGGTTCAGATTTAGGCCGGAAGTTTAAATCTATAGTTTGATGGTCGGTCCGGTTCGGAATTAGATTGAACCGAACCAATACATATTTATTGGTTATGGTCCAGATAAAACACGTTTATTGTCAAACCTAAATTTAAATAGGCTTGTTAATGAACCAGTTTTATCCATATCGATCTGAAATCACTCATAGTCAATTAAATTATAAAGCAATAGTTTCGGTTCTAGTTCTGGTCCGGTTTTGGTTTCAGATTCGCTCAGATCCGGAATGCTAAGACCCATATTTGATGGTGCGGGTCCGGTCCGGTCCAATATTTAATAGGTGGAGGAACCAAACCATTACTTATTTATCTCTCTCTGAAACTCTATTAATTACGACTTGTTAGGTTCCTCTGGATTTGATTAGATCTTCTTATATGCATGCACACACTTTGTACATATCATATTACTAAATATACAATGTGCATTAGGGATTTTCAAGGATGCCTAATATTGGGATTATATTGATGAAAATATATATATTGGGATTATAGGATAACATTTGTATCATATTAAGGTTGTTGAATTTAAGGCTTGTTTGTTGGAAATGTGTGGA
Source organism: Salvia rosmarinus (assembly GCA_036937905.1). Taxonomy (NCBI): domain Eukaryota; kingdom Viridiplantae; phylum Streptophyta; class Magnoliopsida; order Lamiales; family Lamiaceae; genus Salvia; species Salvia rosmarinus. The sequence goes on from CM072823.1 coordinate 59,696,427, forward strand.
TGGGAGATTTTTGAGGTAAATAAATATTTAAAGGCTACTTTTTAAGTCAAATGACGGTGAGAGATTTGTGGGGATTGGGAATTTTGATGGCCTCTCATTATCATTAAAACTTCTTTATTAGTCTATATACTAATATTAGTCAATATATTTCATGTTCTATATGTCAAATATTCATGTTAATACTAGAAACATAAGAGAATAAAATTCTGAAAAGTTTGCCAATATTGAATTCTGTACTACTCTTTCATCAGTTTTGATTGTGTGTGCAAATGCTTTGTCAAATTTTAAACCAAAGAAGTGAGGGAAACCTTTTTTCCTCATGTAAAAGCTTCCAAAATATTTTAGACACAGCTCCTTGCTAAAATAATCCGTTTTGATTTTGGAAACCTAAAAACAAAATACTACGAATATTTATAGTTTAAAGGTTATTTAATTTATTTATTCCACTCCAATGAACTAGTCAAGTTGAATATATAGTTATCTAATTAGTTTATACAAACTCAAACTCAATCTATTTGATTTATATGTAACTTCAATTGAATTTTACTTATCATTCTTGAGTTGAACCCGAACTTCACATACAAATAGAAAAAGTAATGTTTGTTTGAATTAAATCCAAACTAATTCTTGGCATCTTTCAATTGAAGTATCCAATAATTGGTATGACATGTTAATCAACTCCAGCTCAAAATGTACATAGAAATTTATATTCACTAAAATTCATTTGACTAACTGCTTCACAAAGGAACTAAATATAGATAATTACAGAAATATGTTGCTTGGTATTAATTTATACTAACACCATTATTACCGTAAAACAACATTAGAAAGGTGACCAATTCCTTTCTTTACCTATAAATTTATGCGTAATTGCAAAGTGATAAACTAAACTATACCATGTGTTGTAAATGCATGTGTCGATTTCCAAATTGCATCGACATCCATGGGATGAAAATTATTTTCCAATACTTTTGCAAGAAACAGATTAATAAAAATCGGTATGATAAAATTGCTCAGTTTGCTGGTGAAATTAGGGATTGCAATTTGCAAGAGTAGAGAATTTATCCGCTTAGAGAGTGTTTACTTTTTATGATAAAATATATGATTGAGTATTTGAATGATAAGATTGTCAAATTTGATCATCCATCAAGATAAATCGTAGATTAACTTAAATTATTTTATATATCTATCATATCATGAAAAGTGGACATACTCTTAATAAATATTAGCATGGTAGGGATACGAGCACATGTAATTACGAGTAACATTTGATGCATGGGGATAGATATGGTACAATATTTTAGTATATATTGAGTTCAAATAAGAACAATATAAAACTAAGAATCAAATGAATTCGTTATGAAAGTTGATGAATGAGAAAGTTAATGAATTATCGAATTTTTACCCGGGTTCGAATATATAGCGAAAATATTTTTGGATTCGATATTTTCCCAACGGATTCATCAACTTTCAAATCAGACGTTTACAATAAAAATGGTTATCACGTTAACATATATATATATATATATATATATATATATATATATATATATAATTTAAATAGAATTGTAGTTTTCATATTCTGATAATACATCTTTTGAAGGATCCCTATTATTGCTCTGTTTGTGACTATTTCCTAGAATTAATTATGGAATGTACCTAAACCTTTACTTATTTTATCGGTTATATTTCAACCTTTAAATGTTATCAAATCTATCCTAATATTTTCAATTTATATTAATTTTATTATCAGAGCTTATTTTCGATGATTGAATCGTGATGTGAAACTAGAGGATGGTGTATTATTTCACTAGAAAAATAAGATGTAAACATTTTAGGCAACGAATTAGAACTAATTACATATAAAAAATTCTAAGAATCAAGGAGACTAGCATTAGTTTCACTTAATTTTGATTAAATTAGTTATGAATCATGCGCGGAGTTGCAAATAAACATAAGTTCATTAATAATTATTTTCATTCAGATAGTAAAAATAATTAAACTAACGAAAATGATTAAATACAGTGCAACTTTATCAACTCACTTGAGCATTCTGATGGTGATAAACAATGATTCATTATTTTAGACCTCATGATTTAATTGGGTTGATGCAACTAGATCGTTAGCCCTGGGCCCTTTTGAAAATTCAAAATTTTTGGACCCACTTCGAACCATAATCATATGTTTTTCTTTTAATTATTTTTACTTTTTCATTAAGACATCAAATAAAACAAAATTATTATGTATGTCGAACCAAAATAAAAAGTTGTTTCTCAGAAAACAAAATAAAAGCCTTCGTTGCCAATAGAAATGTAAGAATCATAAAACCTCTGCCACTAATTCCAAATTTAGGTACGGGTTTGAAAGTGATGTTTCCATTTAAAACGTTGACGTTCTTTAACGGGTTTCTTTAACGTTCAAATTAATGAATTAATAAGGAGCATACAAAGATTAGGACTTTCATCTTACAATACCATCAAATTGGTGCTGACATTATATTTACTACTTCTAATTAGAGCTATTAAAATAGCGGAGTTGGATTGGTTAGAATATTTTTCGAACTATTATTTTACTGACCAAATACGACCTGAAACATAGGTTTATACACAAAAAATTGGGCCGAGCCGGACTAGCTCGATTTTTCGAACAAAAGATTATGCAGTCCTCCCTAGACCGAAATATCCCGTCCCGAGGAGGGTGTTTAATTGAACAACGATTTTGACATAAAGGCGATCAATGTGTTTGAAAATAAGTTCATAAACAACTTATAATTTGTGAAAATAAGTTCCAACAAAATAAGTTCTATAAAAATAAGTTGTTGAACCACAACTTATTTTTTTCCCATAAACTTACAAGCAATCATGAATTTACCAAAATAATCTTATTATAGCTTGTTATTTCCTACATATACACTATCAACTTCACATCTCGTCAATTCATATCTCTAACTATGATTTTGTCTCTATAACTAACGATTCTTTCTCTAACTTATAAGATCAATTATCCAAACACTTTAACAACTTATAAGCTCTCGAGACATTACCTTTTATAAGCTCTTGAAACATCTTATTAGCTCTTGGCACTTATAAGCTCTCTAAAATAAGCTTAGTCAAACACCCCATATACCTCTTTTGAAGAGCTGGACCTAATGTATATGTAACTTCACTGACCATGTATTTATAGACAACAATTTCAAATAAAATACCAATCACTATTTGTAGTTCCATCGTTGAGTAGGAAAAACTACAACAATTGGTGCATAATGACCAAAGTTTTGCTTGTAACGAAATGTGTTGAAGCAAATTAATATGCATTTTCTTATCTTCACACACACACACATACATCGACAATTTTTAGTTTTCGTATCTTCACACACACACATACACACACACATGCATTTTCTTATCTTCAAATTTGTATAACAATATTCAAATCTAACTACAAATATGCTTTTAGATTCATATGCTATGTTTTTCATGGAAAATACTAATATATATCATAGTAGTATTTATATTTAACTACAACAAAATTGTCTATTAATGAGTCTAATGACATAATTTTTGTGGCGCTAATATATTATGAAATCAAGGGATGTAATAAAATTTAGTTACACCCACACATACATCTACATACTTTTATTGTATATAAAAATATAAATGGATTTTATTAATGTAAGTGAATTTTGTTCACATTTAGAATTGTATAGATTTTGTGACATCTATTCATGTAAATAAATTTCCCCATATTTAAAATCATTATAAATATTTTTGTTACACATAGATGTCATAATCTCTCTCTCTCTCTCTCTCTCTCTCTCTCACACATAGGTATTTAAATTTTCGAATTTTTTTTCTTTGATTTATATTTTCTTATTTTACTTTTAACCATGACTACTTTTTTCTATGAATTAATTATAAACATTTTTTCATAAACAATAATTACATTCCACATGTAAATTTTTTTTTAACTATATTCTTACATGTCACAAAACTAATTACACTCTCAAATGTCACTAAATTTGTGAAATATTTTTATTTTTGTAATGTGCATAACAAATATCATCATAAGATGTCGTAACTTTATTTAGTTTCATTTATAAGTTTCACAAATCTTCAAAACTATGTTACTACTGGAATATTTCGTTGTAATATTTACATATACCTAGACTGTTAGAGTAATATAAATCTAAATTGTTAATATATATATATATATATATATATATATCAGGATAATTATAATATAAAATTTTCCCCGTAAATATAATGAATCATATTTCTTTATATATACAGTAATGTTTCTTTTATGTTAATTTTCTTTTCTTTATTTTGAGTTGGGGATAGGTGGATTGGAATTCAGTCTTTGATCACTCATCCTTGCAAATGGAGGAATACCACTAAGCTAGAATTTTGGATATGGTAATATTTTATTTATATATTACAAAATACTCCTTTTTAACAGGTTTTAGTAATTAAAGGAAAAAATATATTTGTCATCTCCCTACACACACACACACACACACACACACATATATATATATATATATATATATATATATATATATATATATATTAATTGATGTCATCAAAACAAAATTTTTCTTTTATTTTTCTTAGAGAAAATCATATACTCCTTTGTCCCTCAGTTTTATTCTTGGAAATCTTGACATAGATTCTAATAAAAGTTGTTGAGTGTATTGTGAGTGAAGTAAATATCTGACATTAGTGTAGAGTTAATTAAATTAGTGGTGAGCCATTGATGATAAAATATATGAATAAGTGGTGTTATTGAGGTAATAGATAAGGAAAATGGTGAACTATTGATGATAAAATGTGTAAATAAAGGTTTTTATTGAGAGTAATAAGTATGAAGTATTTTGTGGGATAATTTCCACAACTGGAATGTAAATAAATTTGGGGGTTCGTACCAAAAAGAAAAATTGAGGATAAATGGAGTATAAACTTTGGTTAAGTACAATGTATGGCCTAACTTTGAAGACTTGTTCAAAAAATGATATGCACTTTCATTTAATTTTTAAGAACCTCAAACTTTGCATGAAAATTTTAATTTAGCCCGCATGAAAATATGCATATTTTTTACCACCTAACACCCAAATGAGACATAATAAAGTTATTTATTGTATATTCCGCATGAAAATCTGACGAGCTGACACAACTTTCCTCTATAATCTTGGTTGCGTATAAAGTTTGAAAATTATAAAAATAAACAAAATGTTAATTTTATTTTTTTGAAAACTCCAAAGAATATAAACTATACTATGCCCTATAAACATTGAATTCGATTAGTATGTCGAATATTTGTTTTTACACTACAAAAATCATAAACTATACTATGCTCTATAAGCGTTGAATTCGAATATTCGAATCATGCTGAATGTATATGACAACAATCGAATTCAATTTAACTTATGTTATTAAATGTTAAAAGAATACGAGGGAGAGTATTTTTCAATCTAATTAAATACAAATAAAAGATCTAATGTACTCCATCCATCCCCCAATTTCCTTTATAGTTTTTCTTTTTGGAACGTCCTCCGATTTTCTTCCTATCTATTTATGGTAACTATCTTCTGAACTTTACCCTCAATAATATTCTTTATTTACACATTTTACAACCCATGATCTACCATTATTTCTCTTTTTTACCTCCAACAACCTATTTATTTATATCTTTTATCACCAATGATTCATCACTAACTAATTTAATATTATATTATTATGGGACCCTTACTCCACTCATAATACATTTAATAATTTTTATTAAAATTTGTATCGAATATTTCTAGGATTATATTTGGAAGAATAGGGAGTGTGATTTTGTAATTTGGCAACTCGCAAATTACGGAAGGGAACACGTGGTTGCTGGCAAACTTTGAGTTGTTATCTCCAAATAGTGCGACTAACACTCACATCTCACCAACTACTTGTGTTGTGTGCTACACCAAATTCTTTTTAGGTTTGTCTTTGCTTTGGTAATACTCAAGAAAAGACACCAACTCCAAGTTGATCGTAATGCGTGTGTTGGGCAGTGGTAGAGTGATTAATCTTTCGAGGTCAAGTCGTCGGGTTCGAGTTCACGTGTGTGGCTTTAAAATTTCTGTATTAAATTGATAAAAACTCCAAGTTGACGGGGTTTAGTTCAAGTATTGGATTTGAAGTATCAAACAAAAATTTAGTGAGAGATTTTCGGTTCGATTTTCATTTAAGTGTGAATTATTTTTCCAATTTTCTTTGGATCAATTTGGTCTAATTGTAATAATTTGATTATTGTGTTGTGCTTTGGAATACACATTTTCAAGATAGCTTACTAAAAACTATTTTCATAATATATTTATATTTGTAGCAAGTTACATGTTTAAATTGTTTCTATTACTAAATAACAAATTTATTTATTTATGTTTTCACATCTCCCTAGTCAACCTACCCAAATGAGGCCAAAGAAAATATATATAGTGCATATTACGTGGAAAGTTAATATATATGGTTGAGTTATAATAAAAATTATTTTTCTATAAGTATCTAGAAACCAATACATTTTATGTACAATGTAATGCACTAATAGATTCTAGTAAAAAAATAATGTTGCTCATCAATATTATCTTAGTGGAGTAACTTTATATGTAAAAATACTTTAGTTCGTAAGTTCTTACGAAATATATACATATATATATATATATATAGGAATGTTCAAATAAAAATATTTTTTAAAGCAAGAACTAGTTTAGTCATTCGATCGTGAAGAATGAAGATCTACGATGAATGCATCACGCAGATTCGAATCATGTGAGGCACGAATATTCCATTTTTTGGATGCAGTAAATTTCCTGATGAATACATCAAAAGAATGGTTCGTTCCGTAGTTCGACAGCATCTTCGTCAACTTAACTTCAATTTCAAGAAAAATTTAAATTCCCCAATTCAAATCTAACTTGTAATAAAATAAGTAGCACCTAACTCGTTCATAGAGGTTTTGAAGTTCCAATAAGGTAGAATTAACGTGACAAAGATCGTAAGTCTCCAGTAAATTTATTAATATAGTATATAATCGTTTGTTTGAAGAGCTTATTTTAATTGATTGTTTAAATAGCACCCATGTGAATACATGCAGGAAAGGTAATATATACTAATCATAAAAAGAATAGCTTTTCAAATTTATGAGTATTAATTATTACTCCCTCTGTTTTTTTTTTAAATGTCATTTTTCAGCAAAAAATGTACAAATCAAGTAAATAAATTTATATTTACAACCTCATTAATTATCATGATAAATACATTCATACAATTAATTATCAATTCTAAGAATATTGAATAAAGGTTAATAGAAAATACATCATAATTTTACACTTTATTAAAGAACAAAGAAAAAATGCTTATAAAACACTTAAAAAAACGAAAAAAATATATACTATTGCGAAATTCTTACAATATAAAGTTGATTGAACATAACGTGGCAGCATATAGTTTTCAAGTTTCAACACCCAAGAAAAAGTGTGCAAAATACAGTTGCTATATTTCCAACTAAACCTAAAAGTAATCAAAAGCCAAATAAAAAGGTCTCACCAACCACATACAACAAACCATTTTCAACCACCAGAAAAGAGTTAGTTGATAGATCCCTCTTTGTAATGATGATGACCCCTACCTTTTCAATATAAATGCAATAGTACATTCACACCACATGAAAGCACAATATTTTACTTTAAATTGAACTGACATTAGTTTTTATGTTTTCGATAAATCAGAATGAAAAACAAAAACCACAATTTTTTTTTTTTTTTTTGTCAATTAATACAAATTTTTAAAGGTCATGCATGGACTCGAAGCAAGGGCAGCTGGCGCCGGCGTTAACCACTCTACCACTAGGCCAATACACACGCACAAACAAAAACCACAATATTATGACAGAATGGCACAAGCTATCTTCAAAACTCATTCATGTTATACGCAAATCTTGTAAAATCCATCGGAAACACATCTAAATTACACATTGAAGTAGCATTCATATTGCCTAATCTCTCTCTCTCTCTCTCCTGCTATCGTAATTTCAAAAACAAAACAGAAACAAAAAAACCAAAATCTGCGTCTTTTATTAGGAACTCTTGAGGGCTGCACCGTACAGTCCTTAGCTTAACAGACTTCTTTAGCTGCGGCTATAACAGCTTCTACTGTGAGCCCAAATTCCTTGTATATTTTGGGTGCAGGTGCACTAGCTCCAAATCGATCGATTCCAATCGCCTTTCCTTTATCTCCGACGATCTTGCCCCACCCAAATGTTGTTCCCGCCTCAATGCTAACCCTGGCCGTTACAGCAGCCGGCAGCACACTTTCCTTGTACTCATCAGACTGATCATCAAAAGCTCCCAAGAAACGAATGAGACGACCTCACGGCCTTCCTTCCTTCCTCAGCTGACAACCAAGCGGGCCTTATACTTTTCAATTGATCCATCGCGCATCTTGCTTTAAGGATCCACTTGCATCTAAGGGCTTACAACCTTACGGCAAATCAACGGCACCAGTGTGGTTTTGCAAAATGGAATCAATCTCACTGAGCGACCTCTCGCCGAGCATCCCGTCTGGCCGAGCATAGGCTACTGATTGAAGTTGGTTCTTCGTCCAACATGAGCGCAATATAGTCGGGACCAAAATCCTTTGGCGTTCGACTCTCGCCACGTCTCGGTTCCGACCCTCCGGATCGGACCTCGATCGCTTATGCGATATCGGTTCTTCCTCCAAAGGTTTAGAACTCGAAGCTTCACCATCGGTTCTATTGCTAGAATTGGCTTCACTTTTATCCTTATCTTCTGAGGATAAACACTTTCAAAGAATATAGCATTCCTTGACTCGATCGTCGTCCCCACGGTCATATCCGGTACCTCGACACGTGGATCGAAACGATAAGCGGCTTGCTTGGTGCATACCCAATAAAGATACAATCATTGTTTTAGGTCCAATTGTAACTTGTTTTGGAAGAGCACCTCAACCTTCGCCAAACACCCCACACTTTGAGATATTTATGCGATGGCTTTCTTCCTTTCCACAACTCGTAAGGAGTGACATCCTTACTCTTGGTGGAATCTTATTCAAGATGTAGTTTCTTTGTCAAACGACTTTCCCCACAAGTTCGGGACAACCACGAACTAATCAACAAAGCATTCATCATCTCCTAAGTGTTCGATTTTTACGTTCAAGAACGCCATTAGATCGAGGTGAATAAGGGCTGTCGTTTGATGTATTATACCACTTTCGTTGCATAATGCCTCAAGCGGAGCTACATATTCTCCCTCTATCACTTGAGCGGTCTTAATTCGACGACTTAGTTGATTCTCGGCCGTTCTTGAAGTTTTAAAAGCTTGATAGCCCGTCTTTACTTAGAAGATAAAGATAACAATATCTTGTACAATCATCAATAAGCGTGATGAAGTACTTTTTACCACCTCTAGTTTGTACAAACTTTAAATCACATACATCGGTATGAATAAGTTCTAGAGGCTTAGTGCTTCGTTCTACCAGATGAAACGGTAACTTAGCCATTTGGCTTCCACACAAACCTCGCATTTCGTTTGTGTATTGACTTCATTTAACTTTAGTAAATCTAAATTTACTAATCTTTTATTGCATTTAGATTAACATGTCCTAATCTACAATGCCATAAATCGAGCACTCGGTCAAGTAAGAGGAAGTAGATCTTTTCATTCATCATAATTTTGGGTACACGGTAGACAATTATTACATTTAGTTTGAAAAGACCCCGGTGAGATAACCTCTACCAAGAAACTTTCCAAACTTAGTCAGACAAACTTGTCCGACTCAAAACTAGTCTAAAACCTTTATTAACTAGAATAGAGGCGACACTAAGTTCTTGCGAATATGCGGGACATGCGAGACATCCTTTAATGTGATCTCAATGCGGACGTCATCTTGAGCACCACATCACCAACTCCGCAACCTCGGATGACTTGGTTCCCATGTTGAGCTTCCTCCCTCAGCAGGCTTGTAGGTGGAGAAGCGCATCTTTTCGGCACGGGCGTGCGGCGGTTGCGCCGATGTCGATGAACCATCCACCTTGATTCTCGGCGTGGTTGACTTCGGTCACCACAGCAGCCAAGTCATCCTTGTCCCATTTGTCAAGTCCTTCCGACAACGTTGGCAACTTGCTTAGCCTTCTTCTTCTTAGGACGACGGTCCTTACTTGTGTGGCCATGCTTGCCACAATTATATGATCCGTCGAACTTGCGGGCAACCACCTTCCTTTGCCTTTGTCATTGGCATTGGGACGAACACGTTGTTGGAGGACCGCCTCTCCAACGGGTTGGCTCTAGCATCGATCAAGCCCTTCCCTTTAGCTCTAGCTTCTTCACGTCGGACTCGATCGCGGATCGGCGATCAAGTCTTCAAGTGTCGTATCCTTTCGCTTGTGCTTAAGGTAGACCTTGAAGTCTCTCCACCCCGGGGGTAACTTCTCAATCACTTTAGCGACGACAAAGCCGTCCGAAACAGTGTGCCGCCGGCGAACCTCGTGCACAATGAGTTGAAACTCTTGCACTTGGTCCATGATCGGTCGGAATCGACCATCTTGTAGTCAAATATTTGGCTACAATGAACTTCTTTGTACTGCATCATCACTACGGTGCTTCTTTTCTAACGCATCCCACATACTTTTGGATGTCGTTACAACAGCATAAACACTATACAAGCTATCTTCTAAACTACCAAGTATAAAATTTTTACAAAGGTAGTCGCCGGTCGCGCCATTGTCATATCTTTCGGACGTGAAAGTCCGTCACTTGACCGGGCGGCGGGCTCATCTTACCGAAGTTGGCGGCCCAACGTCGTGGTGAAACGGCATCTTTTTTGCCATCTCTTGAAGTCGGATCCTCCAAACTTGGCGGCTTCGGCGGGCGGCATCATCCTTGCGGTATGAGCAGGCGCGAGATCGATCCATGGCCGGATCCACGGTGTTAGATCCCGTGGATCCAGCGATCGACCAGCGAAAAGTGCGATCGTCGAACGAAGGAACCACTAAAAGTGGAACCAATTGTTGAACCACTAAAAGTGGAACCAACAATCGACCCAAAGGGTCCCATGGTTGACCGAAGGCATCGAGACCAAACATGACGAAGCCATTGTGCGAAGTGGCGGCGGCGAGAGGCGGCAGCGGCAGTGAGCGGCGGCGGCAAATAGCGGCGGAGGCGGTCGGTGGCGTACGGTCGACATCTCCAAGCAAAGGTATTAGTTTGAGCGTTTTAAGTTTATTAAGAGTCGAACTCCTTCGTGGCAAGTAGTATCTCGTCTTGCGATTGTTGGAAAAAAGGTGTACAAAAGCGATGCAGAACTTGCGGGCGTATTACAGCGTGAAGCGAAGGTAGAAAGATCAAAACTAACAATGAATTTGAAACTAGAAAGCAGAATAAAATCTGATTAACCGTATTCTAATGCCGAGTCGAGGCCTCTTTCCGCAAGCGAGATCGCCCGGTAGTGCTCTCGATTACGGCGTATATCTCCAAAGATAAAGCAGCGTCTCGTGGGTGGCGACACCGCGGACCAACGAGCTCCGCGACTGGAATGAGGCGAGGACAAAGCTTGGACACTAGCTATGTATGCGAGGAGTGCTGGAATCTTTGGAATGCAGATTGGCGATGGGTGGCTTATCTTTGAGGACATGTCATATTTATAGCGTCCTCCGCCATGGGAGCATCTTGGAGTCAACACCGTATTGATGTCGGGTGTTACGGAGTTATGTCCCCTATTGAGTGCGTGGCGGTTTCGGAGACAACGTGGGCACGTTTCCGCAGAGCCATCGTGTCGGGCGTTACAAGCAGTTCTGACGAATCACGGACAACGCGTGCGTCGAGGTTCGTTGGGCGTATCCGGGCGTCTCTTCAGTGCAGCGAGCCCAGCGGATTGGGCCACACGAGTTGGGCCCGGACCAACTCCGTCTTTGGGCTCGATCAAGCGTTGATCCAAAATATAAGCGGCGATGGCCACGAAGCAAGCCGAGCAGGCCCGAGCGACCCAAAGACCACCCAGACCAATTGCCAATTGCGAGATCCAAGATCCAAGATCCACGATCCACGGACCGAACGGGCCGGCCGGGCCGGGCGGGCGGCCGCTGCGAACGCGGCGCGGCGCGGCGGCCGGGCCGGGCCGGGCGGCCGGGCCGCCCGCGGCGGCGGCAGCGGCGTGTCACAAGTGTGTGGGCTTTCGACCCATCACTTGTGCACATAATTATACTAAGTGTTCAATGACCCACTTATATAGACAATTAATGAAGGTACATTAATCAATGTGAGATAAGGATTAATTAATCCATGCTTATCCCATTAATCACATAACTCCATGTTTAAGTGACCAACTTTGATCCATTATTTCTCACTCACCGGAAATCGGATTTGAGAATGTGAATACACCACGATCATCTACTACGAGCGTAGATCGATCCTATGCCGTTAATTTCACAAAATTAAACGTTACGTCACTCAAAATCTTGGTCAAAATAGCTTCCGGAAACTTGACCACATATATAATATATATATATATGCACGCGATTTTCAAGATAATATCATCGACCATGTATTTATAGACAACAATTTAAAATAAAATACCAATCACTATTTGTAGTTCCATCGTTGAGTAGGAAAAACTACAACAATTGGTGCATAATGACCAAAGTTTTGCTTCGATCCTATGATATATGAGATCTTGTAAAGAAATGTGTTGAAGCAAATTAATATGCATTTTCTTATCTTCACACACACACACACATTCCCTTGTCCTCTTATTACTCATTTTGTTTAGGCTAATTCGCTCTTACCATTTTCTGAGTTCTTGCACTGAAGGGAAATCAACCGAGACCCCGTGCAGGAAGACGAGATCAAGCAAAACTAAGGTATGGTATCCAAGGAAAAGCATCCACCTTGAAAAAGCTAAATAAATAGGCCTCTTCTCTTTTAGATGAATGGGGTGCTTTAGAAGGCGCTTTCGATCTACGGTCCTCTGAGCAAAGGTTAGGCGGTAGTATGGGCCCTCGACTTCCAGCTATGTGTGTGCGGCTCCATGAAGCGAAATGAAGGAAGCTCGAAGAGCTTCTGGTCTCATAAGAGGGTTTTAACTTTTAATCATCACTAAATTTCAGATAAAGAATATCATGTGTCGACTGTCGAGGGAAGAAATATTATCGTATACGAGTTAATTGAACTTTTGAAGTCGATATTCAAATTTGTATAACAATATTCAAATCTAACTACGAATATGCTTTTAGATTCACATGCTATGTTTTTCATGGAAAATATTAATATATATCAGAGTAGTATTTATATTTCACTACAACATAATTGTCTAGTAATGACATAATTTTTGTGACGCTAATATATTATGAAATCAAGAGATGTAATAAAATTTAGCTACACCCACACATACATCTACATACTTTTATTGTATATAAGAATATAAAATTTTCCCCCGTAAATATAATGAATCATATTTCTTTATATATACAGTAATGTTTCTTTTATGTTAATTTTCTTTTCTTTATTTTGAGTTGGGGATAGGTAGATTGGAATTCAGTCTTTGATCACTCATCCTTGCAAATGGAGGAATACCACTAAGCTGCAATTTTTGGATATGGTAATATTTTATTTATATATTACAAAATACTCCTTTTTAACAGGTTTTAGTAATTAAAGGAAAAATATATATTTGATCATCTCCTACACACACACGTGTATATATATATATATATATATATATATATATATATATATATATATAGTTTGGTTCAAATAAGAACCATTCTTATCCTAAAAACTAAGAACCAAATGAATTAGTTATGAAAGTTGATGAATCCGTTGAGAAAGTTAATGAATTCAAAATTGATTTTTCACCGGGTTCGAATCCCAAGAGGCGAAAATTCTATTTTTTTAATTTTATGGATTCATCAACTTTCACGTGAATCATCGGTTTTGATTCTCACGTTCTCACAATAAAAATGGTTCTCACGTTAACTCTCCCCTATATATATATATATATTAATTGATGTCATCAAAACAAAATTTTCTTTTATTTTTCTTAGGAGAAAATCATATATTTGTCCCTCAGTTCTATTCTTGGAAATCTTCGACATAGATTCTAATAAAAGTTGTTGAGAGTATTGTGAGTGAAGTAAATATCTGACATTAGTGTAGAGTTGATTAAATTAGTGGTAAGCCATTGATGATAAGATATATGAATAAGTGGTGTTGTTGATATAATAGATAAGGACACTGGTGAACTATTGATGATAAAATATGTAAATAAAGGTTTTTATTGAGAGTAATAAGTATGAAGTATTTTGTGGGATAATTTCCACAACTGGAATGTAAATAAGTTTGGGGGTTCGTACCAAAAATAAAAACTAAGAAGAAAAATTGAGGATAAATGGAGTATAAACTTTGGTTAAGTACAATTTATGGCCTAACTTTGAATACTTGTTCAAAAAATGATATGCACTTTCATTTAATTTTTAAGAACCTCAAACTTTGAATGAAAATTTCAATTTAGCCCGCATGAAAATATGCATATTTTTTTACCACCTACCACCCAAATGAGACATAATAAAGTTATTTATTGTATATTCCGCATGAAAATCTGACGAGCTGACACAACTTTCCTCTATAATCTCGGTTGCGTATAAAGTTTGAAAATTATAAAAATAAACAAAATGTTAATTTTATTTTTTTAAAAACTCCAAAAAATATAAACTATACTATGCCCTATAAACATTGAATTCGAATATTCGAATAGTATGTGGAATATTTGTTTTTACACTACAAAAATCATAAACTATACTATGCTGAGATGCTCTATAAGCGTTGAATTCGAATATTCGAATCACGCCGAGTGTATATGACAACAATATCATCGAATTCAATTTAACTTATGTTATTAAATGTTAAAAGAATACGAGGGAGAATATTTTTCAATCTAATTAAATACAAATAAAAGATCTAATATACTACATCTGTCCCATAATTTCCTTCATAATTTTTCTTTTTGGAACGTCTTCTAATTTTATTATTATCTATTTATGGTAACTATCTTCTCAATTTTACAATCAATAATATTCTTTTTTTATACATTTTACAATCTATGATCCACCACTATTTCTCTTTTTTACCCCTAACAACCTATTTATTTATATCTTTTACCATCATGTTCCACAACTAACTAATTTAATATTATATTATTATAGGATCTTACTCCACTCATAATATATTATGTATGGAAGATTTCTAGAATTATATTTGGGGGACGAGGGAGTGTGATTTTATAATTTGGCAACTCGCAAATTACGGAAGGGAACACGTGGTTGCTGACAAACTTTGAGTAGTTATCTCCAAATAGTGCGACTAACACTCACATCTCACCAACTACTTGTGTTGTGTGCTACACCAAATTCTTTTTTTAGGTTTGTCTTTGCTTTGGTAATACTCAAGATGCTACACCAAATTCGTATTAAATTTTAGGTTTAGTGAGAGATTTTTGGTTCGATTTTCATTAAAGTGTGAATTATTTTTCCAATTTTCTTAGGATCAATTTGGTCTAATTTGTAATAATTTGATTATTGTGTTCTGCTTTGAAATACACATTTTAAGATAGCTTACTAAAAACTATTTTCATAATATATTTATATTTGTAGCAAGTTACATGATTAAATTGTTTCTATTACTAAATAGCAAAAAAAAATTTGTTTTCACATCTCCCTCGTCAACCTACACAAATAAGGCCGAGGAAAATATATATAATGCATATTACGGGGAAAGTTAATGTATATGGTTGAGTTATAATAAAAATTATTTTCATATAAGTATCTCGAAACCAATGCATTTTACATACAATGTAATGCACTAATGGATTCTGGTAAAAAAATAATGTTGCTCATCAATATTATCTTAGTGGAGTAACTTTATATGTAAAAATACATTAGTTTGTAAGTTCATACGGAATATATATGTATATATATATATATATATATAGAGAGAGAGATGAAGATTCAAATAAAAATATTTTTTAAAGCAAGAAATATTTTAGTCATTCGGTCGTGAAGATCTACGGTGAATGCATCACGCGGATTCGAATCCTGTGAGAGACGAATATTCCATTTTTTGGGTGTAGTAAATTTTCCGACGAATACATCAAAAGAATGGTTCGTTCGGTAGTTCGACAACATCTTCGTCAACTTAACTTCAATTTCAAGAAAAATTTAAATTCCCCAATTTAAATCTAACTTGTAATAAAATAAGTAGCACCTAACTCGTTCATAGAGGTTTTGAAGTTCCAATAAGGTAGAATTAATTGACAAAGATCGTAAGTCTCCAGTAAATTTATTAATATAGTATATAATCGTTTGTTTGAAGAGCTTATTTTAATTGATTGTTTGAATAGCACCCATGTGAATACATGCAGGAAATGTAATATATATTAATCATAAAAAGAATAGCTTTTCAAATTTATGAGTATTAATTATTACTCCCTCTGTTTTTTTTAAATGTCATTTTTCATCAAAAATTGTACAAATCAAGGACGTAAATAAATTTATATTTACAACCTCATTAATTATCATGATAAATGCGTTCATACAATTAATTATCAAATTCTAAGAATATTGAATAAAGGTAAATAGAAAATACATCATAATTTTACACTTAACTTACAAATCATGACATTTATTAAAGAACAAAGAAAAAATGCTTATAAAACACTTGAGAAAAACGAAAAAAATATATACTATCGTGAAATTGTTACAATATAAAGTTGATTGAATATAACGTGGCAGCATATAGTTTTTCATGTTTCAACACCCAAGAAAAAGTGTGCAAAATACAGTTGCTATATTTCCAACTAAACCTCAAAGTAGTCAAAAGCCAAATAAAAAGGTCTCACCAACCACATACAACAAACCATTTTCAACCACCAGATAAGAGTTAGTTGATAGATCCCTCTTTGGAATGATGACCCCAACCTTTTCAATATAAATACAACACCAAATTAAACATATATTAACAAATGCAATAGTATATTCACACCACATGAAAGCACAATATTTTACTTTAAATTGAACTGACATTAGTTTTTATGTTTTCGATAAATCAGAATGAAAAACAAAACCACAATTTTTTTTTTTTTTCAATTAATACGAATTTTAAAGGTCATGACGATTTCGAGCAAGGGCGGCTGGCGCCAAGCGTTAACCACTCTACCACTGGCCAATACACACACACATAAACAAAACCACAATATTATGACAGAATGGCACAAGCTATCTTCAAAACTCATTCATGTTATACGCAAATCTTGTAAAATCCATCGGAAACACATCTAAGTTACACATTGAAGTAGCATTCATATTGCCTAATCTCTCTCTCTCTCTCTCCTGCTATCGTAATTTCAAAAACAATACAGAAACAAAAAAACCAAAATCTGCGTCTTTTATTAGGAACTCTTGAGGGCTGCACCGTACAGTCCTTAGCTTAACAGACTTCTTTAGCTGCGGCTATAACAGCTTCTACTGTGAGCCCAAATTCCTTGTATATTTTGGGTGCAGGTGCACTAGCTCCAAATCGATCGATTCCAATCGCCTTTCCTTTATCTCCGACGATCTTGCCCCACCCAAATGTTGTTCCCGCCTCAATGCTAACCCTGGCCGTTACAGCAGCCGGCAGCACACTTTCCTTGTACTCATCAGACTGATCATCAAAAAGCTCCCAAGAAACGAATGAGACGACCCTCACGGCCTTCCCTTCCTTCCTCAGCTCGTCACCGGCCTTTGCTGCAATTTCCAGCTCCGAACCAGTTCCAATCAATATCACATCGGGCTTGTTACCTGTTGAGTTGTCTGATATGGTGTAGCCTCCCTTCTCCACACCTTCGATGGAGGTACCCGGCAGGTTCGGCAGCTTTTGTCGAGAAAGGGCAAGGACCGACGGTCTCTTTCTGTTGAGTACAGCAACCCTGTAAGCACCGGCTGTCTCGTTGCCATCAGCTGGGCGGAGCATCAATATGTTGGGCATTGCTCGGAAACTAGCCAGATGCTCGATAGGCTGATGAGTCGGCCCGTCCTCTCCAAGACCAATAGAATCGTGGGTCATCACGTAGAGAACCCTAGCTTCGGACAAGGCAGAGATCCTCATGGCTGCTCTCATGTAGTCGGTGAACACAAAGAAGGTCGCACAGTAAGGAATGAGGCCAGGGCTGTGAAGGGCGATTCCGTTACATATGGCCCCCATACTATGCTCACGAACACCGAATCTCACATTACGCTCTTCAGGTATGTTCTTTTGGAAGTCACCGAACATTTTGAGGAGGGTCATATTGGACGACGCGAGGTCAGCGCTGCCCCAAGCAGACCAGGGAGAACTTTTGCTAACGCGTTGAGGTTTTGCTGAGAGAGGTTTCGGGTGGCATCAGCTGGGCTCTCGGGGGTGTATGTCTGAAAACAGAGATTATTGAACTCACAAACATATTTGAGGATAGGCAGCTATTTGACAGAAAGAAAACGGAGTTTTGTTTATGCAATTCATATCCATTGTTCATTGTCACATCAACGATTACATGTTCTTGCAAGAATTTTTCCCACATTACGTTCATCGCCCACTATTCATAACCAGTGATTATTCATCAATCAACAAGAATAACAAAAAAATGAACCACTCACAGGAAGAGCCTTCTCCCAACCCGCCGGGAGTTGGCCGGTGATGATGGAATTCAGTTCGGCCGCTTCCTCTGGATACTTCTTCTCGTATTGAGCAAATTTGGTGTTCCATTCTGCTTCAAGAGCAGCACCATCAGCCACGTGTCTGCTCCAATGTCTGCCATAAGAACATAAAAAATACAACTTAGCACTCAACCGAAAGTGTAAAGAAAAAAATACAAAGCCTGGAGCGGGTTAAGGTAGCCCAAAGATCCCTACTTCTTCACATCCCCAGGCACATGGAAAGGCTCATGAGGCCATCCAAGGTTCTTCCTCGTGGCTTCAACTTCCTTGGCACCCAATGCACTTCCATGCACACTGTACGAGTTGGCCTTGTTGGGGGACCCGAAACCAATGGTAGTTGTAACCTGCTCGCATTATTTTTGACATTAAAGAATCAGTAAGCGTGTCTTGCAACTATGATATTCAAGATCAAGGAAAAAAAATCTACTTGACTTCTCATAATTCTATCATACAAACGGAATCTGACCTTGATCAAAGTGGGCTTGTCTTTTACAGCCTTTGCTTCCTGGATAGCAGCACGTATTTCATCATAGCCAGTGTTACCATTCTTCACCCAGATAACATGCCAACCAAGAGCCTCGAATCGGGCTTCAACAGACTCAGTAAACGCAATTTCTGTATTACCATCTATAGAGATGTGATTATCATCATAGAAAGCGATTAACTTCCCGAGCCCCCAGTGTCCAGCAAGAGAACAGGCTTCGTTTGCAATACCCTCCATTTGACACCCATCGCCAAGGATACAATACCTGTGATGTGAACATTGCCGTTGGTCAGTCAAGTCATGTAACAATAACAATGGACCACAACAACAAAAAAAAACAAATGTGAGAGTAAAGCAATCCTCTTACGTATAGTGGTCGATGATCTTGCTATCTGGCTTGTTGTAACGGGCAGCCAAGTGCTTCTCTGCCAGAGCCAAGCCAACGGCATTGGCAGCACCTTGGCCTAAAGGGCCTATATAAGAAAAGTGAAAGAGGAAATCACAATCACTTAACACGTTTCTTAACCAAATGACTAGATACTTTTCGGGACAATTTTTGTACCAGTAGTGACTTCAACACCAGGTGTCTCGAAATTCTCCGGATGCCCTGGTGTCTTGCTTCCCCATTGACGGAAATTTCTCAAATCCTCTTCCTGTCAGCCAGGTACTTACAGTTAAATTAACAAATATATGAAATACAACATATATGGAAGCTCCATATCCCCACAAGATTGACATGATAGCAGAAGAAAAGGAGATAGCATCCAATGAACTCTCATAATCAAGCTCAAAATTTCAAGTCCCAAAATTTTTCTCAACATGTGCACAATCACAAAATGCACTTCAAATGCTACAAGCCACCAACATAATGATCACACCATAGCAAGTAGCCAAAAGTAATAAAAATAAAAGAAACAAAAAGAAAAGAAAAAGTAGAGTAAAATCAGATCCAAGAAACAAGAATTCATCACCTAACATAAGCAAACAGACTGCATGCCAATCTTCAACTGATAAAAGAATCAAGAAAACTGAGCTAAGAAGACTTTCAAGTTAGCAACGTCTAAAAATCGGACCTTAACGGCGTCGTATCCAGCGAGGTGAAGAAGCGCGTACTGCAGCATGCACCCGTGCCCGGCGGAGAGCACAAATCGATCGCGATTGAACCAATAGGGGTTCTTAGGGTTGTACCTCATCACTTCATCGTACAACACGTGACCAATCGGAGCGCAGCCCATGGGCAGTCCGGGGTGGCCGGAATTCGCCTTCTCGACGGCGTCGATTGACAGGAAACGGATCGTGTTGACGGATTTCTCCATCAACTCCGTGTCGGTGGTCTGACCTAGGGTTTCGACAGCTGCAGAGGCGCGGATTGGGATGGGGCCGTGGCGGCGGGAGGCGGAGGTGGTGGTGATCGAGGTGGCAGACTTGAGGCCCGAGGAGGGAACGGAGAGGGAGGATGATGCCGGGATGGAGCCATGGCTGGCGAAGGAGGAGCGAGAGAGGACGACTTTAGAGACAGTGAGAGAGGTAGAAGAAGCCATAGCGATCTCTCTCTTTCTCTCTCTGCTTGTTTACTCTGTGTGTGTGTGTGTGTTGAAAATGTGAAGGAGAACAGTACTTATGGATATATATAGGTACTAGGTAGGTGTGACAATTATTTTATTTTTGTTATTACAAGTATGAATATATTTTGTCTCACAGTAGCGGTTAAACTAGAATCCTTCACAAACAATTTAAGACGAATTGTTTTTCTCATATCTACTTCAAACATTTTATTTCTGAATGTGAAATTTGTTAATCTTTGTATGCGATCGACTAATATCTGTTTCCGATCAACCGAAAACTAACGTAATAAATTGATTATGTAATATAACAAATTAAAAGATTGGGTATGAGGAATATACTTTTAAAAAAGTATGTTGTTGTATATAATTCCACTTAAATAATTTTGGCTTCACAATTGACATGCCTTGTACATTCAAGTAAAATTTAGTACTCCCTCTGTCTTATTTAAAAAGTCTCACTTTCCTTTTTGGGTTGTCCTATTACAAATGTACCATTCCATTTTAGGAAATAATTATCCCTTCAAAAAATATGGGTCCTATCAACTTTTTAACACTTTAATTAATTTATACTTTTCTTCTAAATATATGTCCAAAAAAATGGGACACTTTAGACGGGACGGATGGAGTATTTTGGTTTTGGTGGGTGATGATTACAATGTTGGATTATTAAATGTATATAGTGGGGGGTGGGAAGGTTAGGTGAGCTTTTGGAAAGAGATTAGAGGTATATAATATTTGGCACTATGCGTCTCCCTCCTATCTATCGCTATGGCTGTAAATTTAATAGGAATTGCTATTAGGAATTTAGGAGGCGAGGTATCAAAATATACGCACACTTGTGTCAACGTGCAGATCTAAATAACACCAAAATGCTAAAAAATAAATAAATCAACTTTCCACGTATTTAATGAAAATAATTTGACATGGTAAAAGTTTATATATAACAATAAATCGTAGATCATAATAATCCAGACTAATTCACAAGTAATATATTTCGAAATTACGATCTACTTTCTAATTTAATATATGATCTTTTAAGAAATTGCAAAACACACAATCTGTAAATCTGACAATTTTTCAGCTCCGGCCAGTAAATTTTATAATTATTTTTTGAGGAAATCAATAAATTTACAATATTTACTCAAACCTAAATAATAACTATAAAAAACTACGCATACATTTTTTTAGCTGGGGATGGTGGAGTTTGAACTTTGAACGGCTAGATCCATGCCTCTTATATAGGAAATATCCATCGTTTGGACAAAAATGTTCACACTTTTACTTTGTACAAATTTAATACTCCATCTGTTCCATTTAAAATATCTCACTTTTTTTTTGGGTTATCTCATTACAAATATCTTATTTTATTTTAGAAATAATTATCCCTTCAAAAAGTATGGGCCCTACCTATTTTTTAACACTTTAATTACTTTATACATTTCTCTTAAATACACGTGTCCAAAAGAAATGAGACACTTTAGGTAGGACGGAGAGAGTACAATTTTTCATTCTTATCAAACATCATTTGGACTTTTTTTTTTTGGTTTTGTATTTTTTTCTTTGTTTTGTTTTCTGATGTATTTGCTAAATAAATAGGAGATTATCTGCTCCAGAAATGACCTATTTTCAGTAGCCATTCAAAGAATTATCAGTTTTCCTTTTTTTTTTTTGATAATTTAATACAGAAATTTTAAAGGCTGTATCACTGTGGACTCGAATCCAAGACCTTTGGCCTCGGACATTAACCACTCTACCACTAGTTCAACACACACACACGAATTATCAGTTTTCCATTGTCATGTTGATGTTATGTATATACATATGAATAAATGACGTGAGCAATTTTAAATAACGTATTAATGATTGAAAAAACATACTTTGCACTAACAAACAGTCTTTGAAGATCATTGTGAAGAATATTAAAGAAGACGTTTTGCTATTTTATTTTCATACTATGCACTAACAAATAGTCTTTGGAGACCATTGTGAAGAATATTAAAGAAGACGTTTATGCTGTTTTATATTCTATGTATTCCGTGGATCTGGTTGTTTCGCATTTTGAGTTGGCTTTGTAGTGAGTTGAGGGATGTCTCAGTCTTGTTTTGGGGTCCACTTTTGGGATGTCATATCTTATATTTTATATCTGTTAGTGGTTTTTTGAGTGTGTGTGTTGAGGGACTGCTTAGGCCCAACCAAAGCAGTGCACCTCATGTGGTTGCATGTGTTCACATTCCTAATCCCCTGAGCCCGCGATCACACTGAACAAGGATACTCTTTTTCCCACTGGTCATGGGGTTTTTAATGAGCCCCGCCCCTTCTGCGTCACTAAGGGGTTGTTGAGGAGGTTTGTTTCTTTATCGCTTTCATAGGTTGAGCGAGTCGCTCTTTGGCCTATGTGTTTTGGCCTTTAGGTCTTCTATCCCTCTCCTTGCCTTGTTTCTACGGAAATTTGGTTGTATCCCCCGGGTATGCCTGAGTTCAGTTTGTAATATGTTTCTCCCGTTTTATGTTATTTCGTACGTTTTAATCAAAAAAAATAAAAATAAATAGTAATAAAAGGACATGTGTGTTGATTTAATAGTAGAGTGGTTAATTATTGAGATAAAATAATTTTGGTTCCAGTCCATTATGATTTACCTTTAAAATTTTATATATTAATTGATAAAAATATATAAAAAAAAAATAGCAAAAGTTGTGTCCCCTCTTCTTACTTTTCAT
This sequence comes from Salvia rosmarinus, assembly GCA_036937905.1. Classification (NCBI taxonomy): domain Eukaryota; kingdom Viridiplantae; phylum Streptophyta; class Magnoliopsida; order Lamiales; family Lamiaceae; genus Salvia; species Salvia rosmarinus. The sequence goes on from CM072823.1 coordinate 59,719,959, forward strand.
ACTAGGCAGTAATGGATTGTTTTTTGTCGGACCAAATTTTCACGCCTTCCGCCTAAACTCCTTCTATCTCTACTCTCAACTCCACGGCTCAATTCTCCGGTGAGATCTCCGTTTGGTAATTTCTCACACCTCTTATTTGTGTTTTTGTGCATTTACGCCTTTTGATTTACCGATTTGTGAACTTTGATGGAAGTTTTAAAAAAAAACGATTCCGCCATCTCTAGGTTTGTTTAATTATGTTAATTAACTGTTCTTTGTAGTGACAAGCTGATTGTATGAAGCGATTTGTTGAATTTGTGTTATTGAAGGAATTCCAAGTTTCAGTGATGATTGGAGTTGAATAGGTAGTTAGATTATAGGGGTTGGGATGTGAATGTAGAAGAAGAGATTAGGATGCATTCAACTTTTCTGGTAATGGAAATGTTGATTTGTTAAGAAAGGTGTTTGATACCCAGTGCCCTTGTTGTCTGTTTGATTGCCACCGCTGTGTGGAAGGGAAATAGTGTTTTTGCGAGGTGTTAAATTTCTATGTGACTTGCTGGCAATTACATTGATTAGATCATCTTTTAAGACCTTAAAATCTTTGTTTGGTACACCTTTTTATAGGTGTTGAATTTTTTCCTTTTATGGTTTCCTGCTGCTATAGGAGTATACCAGGATAGATCTCATTGATATAATTGTTGGTTTAAGAAACGATGCTGAATTTGCTTCCAAGATATTCCCTTTTCCCTGCTATAAAATGAAAAGTTTAAACTTTTCTGCTTGATGTCTGGTAGACTGGAGCATTGGAAGCATTTAACTCTTAGCCATGATGAAAAAGTAGGAACAGGTTATACTCCTTTTGTTTTAGTTTGGTGATGAAAGGGAAGGGGAAGGGGACGAGAAGAGGAGTAGAGGGTGAATCCATTGCATGTCACAGTTTCTTTTTTCTATTCTTTTTTTCCTAATAGAACAATTTTAGTTTCTGTTTTATGAGCTGACAACATTTCAATTTTAGTGAAAGTGCAAACAATAGGTAAAAGACTGTTTTAGATAATCCCTTACATTATGCGTTGCATGTTAATTGAAACAAACACGTCGTTTGCTTGTGAAAAAAGAAGGCTGTTGTGCTTTGTGGATGGACATGACTTCTTGTGCATATGTGTGTGTTACATTGTATATGTACATGAGACTGAGACTTGGATCTCTTATGAAATGTTTTGCTCTTTTTCATATAACTGCCATTTAATTGTAAGCAATAACATGGCTATAGCATTTGTCTTTATACAATTCTAAAACATCGAGCTTTCATTCAATGTTATCTTTTCTCTATGTGCTATTCTATCTGGTTTGTGTGGGGCACAGAATCATATTCTTAGAATCTTAGGATTATAAGGTTTCTTAGGCTCCAATAGTGTAATACATCTAAAAATCATGTCAAGGTATTAAAATACGAAGTGAGGCCTATATAGATATCCATACACAAGGACAGATGTCACAGATCCACCAAGTTTTGGGTTTTTATTTTTTTCTTTTTCTATGAGAATGGATTCTTTTGATTAACCGAAGTGGCGGATGTCTGGTTCTCAAAACTTTCTTTTTTCCTATTAAAAATTAGGTGTTAATAAGAAATGGTGCCTGGCTGCCTGCATCTTTAGGGAGTTCTTGTCCCCTTGTTTCATACATATTCGCGACATCTTGGTTTCTTTGCTTGAAGAATATGATCATCTATTCTCAAATATTTGGTTTCCGAGTAGATGCTTTTTTCTCTGTTAGGTAGCTCTTAATACAGAGTATAAGCTTTGGAGCTGAGCAAGCCATCAAGATTGATATTGAGGTTTCTCTATGATGTCAATCTGTTCCCAAGAACCCATATGATTGTATATTATTCTTTTCAACCTATAGTCACAGACAACCTTCTTTTGTTTGCAGTTGTTGCTGAAATATTTCCCTGTGGCCCAAAAGTAATTTGGTGAGTTTTTATTTTCAGTAAAGTAGATATGCAACACACTGGTGCAAAGGATACCCAACTTCGTGAAAGCAGCAACCAAAAAGTTCACCCCCAACCAATGGAAGAGGCAACAAATCAGAACCCTGAAGCCATGGAAGCATTAGTGTCTAGGATATTTACAAACATCTCCTCGTTGAAGTCGGCTTACATTCAACTACAAGCTGCTCATACTCCTTATGAACCCGACAAAATTCAAGCTGCCGACAAGCTTGTAATATCAGAGCTAAAGAATCTTTCTGAACTCAAGCATTTCTATAGAGAGCACAACCCTAAACCTGTCTGTGCATCTCCACAAGACTCTCGATTGGCTGCTGAGATTCAAGAACAGCAGAGCCTGTTGAAGACATACGAGGTCATGGTGAAAAAATTTCAGTCTGAAATTCAGAATAAAGATTCTGAGATCGTTCAATTAGAGCAGCAGATCCAGGATTCCAGTCAGAAACGAGTAAAACTTGAGAAAAACCTGAAGCTTAGAGGCTTGTCAATGAAAGAATCAGAAGGGAGTGGTGGCGAAACTGGACACTTTTCACTGGATTTATCCCCTGACCTTTTCAGGTCAGCTGTAGAAGCTGCTTCCAGGGCCATTCATGACTTCTCCAAGCCATTAATCAACATGATGAAAGCAGCTGGGTGGGATCTTGATGCTGCAGCGGACTCCATTGAACCAAACATTCTTTATGCAAAAAGGGCTCACAAGAAATATGCCTTTGAATCTCATATTTGCCAGAGAATGTTTATCGGGTTTCAGGATGAGAGCTTTGGCATGAAACTAGAAAATCAGGCTGAGGCGAAAGAGAGTTTATATCGGGAGTATCTTAGTTTGAGGGAAATGGATCCGCTTGATGCTGTGGGCCAGAATCCAGATTCGATGTTCGGAAAGTTTTGCCAGAGGAAATACCTCGCTGTTGTCCATCAAAAGATGGAAGCGTCATTTTTTGGGAACTTAGATCAACAGAATTACATAACAGGTGGAGGGCATCCAAGGACGGCCTTTTACCAGGCTTTTCTGAAATTGGCTAAGGTGATCTGGCTTTTGCACCGGTTGGTGCATTCATTTGATCCTCCAGTTAAGATTTTTCAGGTAAAGCGGGAGAGTGAGTTTTCAGAGGTTTATATGGAAAGTGTCGTGAAAGATTTTGTTGTAGAAGATGGTGATGAGAAACCTAAAGTTGGTCTGATGGTAATGCCGGGATTTTGGATAGGTGGTAGCATCATCCAATCTCAAGTCTACCTAACAGGTATTAAGATTGCAGAATGACACCTCCTTCCCTTCCTTTACTTTTCTGCTACAAAATTCTCGATTTGTATGTAACCCTCTATCCAATGTGTGTATCAGATACGTAGAAGTTGCACTTCTCTACTGTTTCATTCGTTGAACCAGTAGAGAAATGTGGATCCCAACGAGAAAATTGTTTGAGTATAGAATGTAATGTGCCCCTCTAAATTGAACTTGGAGAAATTGTCCACTTCTTTTTAATAGTGTGTTTCTTGTTAATGATGTGTTAGGCCGTCTTCGAGTTCTTTGAATGGCTTGTTTCATTCAATTAAAAAGGTTAGGATGCATAAATTTTCATCATAAATTTTCATTATACTGCCTATATCTTTCGAGTCGTTTGAAGGCTTTATTACTGCATAGCATTAGGAGGAGTTTGTTTAGTTATGCAACCTTTTTTCTTTATTGCAAACTCAATTGCCACATTTGATATTTTACGGGAAATTCAATGGCATCCTCAAAATTTCTTACCATGCAACCTCAATATTATTTTTGATATGCGAGTAAGAGGGTGATTGGTTAAGCTAATTTTAAAGAGTTTATAAGATATTTTAAAGTTTATAAAATGTACTATCTCTAGAGTTTATAAGTTGATAAAATATTTGGATAATTGGGTTTATAAGCTACAAACAAAATTACGAGTTGGAAAGAGAATTCTAATTAGATAAAGAAAATTGAAGAAAGAGGAAATTGGAAGGGTGTATATATATATATATTCTATAATAGGATTATTTTTGTAAACTGAATGCTGCTTATAACATTATGAAAATACAAGTTGGAGTTGAAGAACTAATTTTTTCAAAACTTAAAAATCGCTGAAGTTTATTTCCATGACTTATAAGTTGTTTTAAAAAGTTTATAACTCAACCAAACATCCTATAAAATAACTTTATAGGAAAAGCTTCCAAAATGCCCATCTGCATATTTTTTTCTCAGCAACGGTGGCAAAGATAAGTGAATTTGGGTGTGAGTGATCGGATTGGGTGAGATCTATAGCCATCGGTAAAGGTGATGCAGATTCCTACACCGGACAGAGGGGCAGGAGGGAATATTCCATATTTTCGATATTATATATGGAAGTTTATAAAGAGAAAAAAAGGGATACCACTAATAGAATTGTCTTTTTGTTTAGGGCATGAATATAATTGTCTTAGAGCAGCACGTACGTGTATTCAAGTCGGCAATATCTTGGAATTGAGAATTCAAAGTCGTGCTTTTTTTACAAAGTTTCAATACATGATATCATCTTGGTTCTTGAGATTGAGGCTGAAACATATACACCATTCTATTTTGGCTTGGTGGCTACTTATTAGTACCTATATATAATATTATAAAAATTACAATACTTATTAGTACCTATATAATATTATATTATAAAAATTACAACTTATAATTTCATTTTTGATTATATAAATATATACTAACAAAGTAAAAAAGAAGAAGAAGAAGAAGCCAACACATCAAAATATACTACTAGAGTAAGGTTCAAATGAGAATAATTTTTAAAGTAAGAACATAAAAATCGTGTTCAATCATTTAATCGCAAAGATCTATGGAGAATGCATTATTTGGCTTGATAAATGCATACAGTTCCAGAGATGAAAATTTCATTTCATAAAGAATATTCATAATTATAAAGAATTACAACCAGTCATACGAGAGATGAAAATTTCATTTCATAAAGAATATTCATAATTATAAAGAATTACAACCAAGTACCTTAAATATTGACATTTCATTATATATAACCTTTTTATTAACATTTCAAATTTCAGATATGTACATTTACCTTTTCATTATCATTTCAAATTTCACATATGTATTATATAATTATATAATGTGACGCATAATAGTGATATATAAGACGTGGCACAAAAATATAATAAAAAATTACACTCAAATAGAGCAAGCGTTCTCATTCAAAATCAAAATTGGGCTACAATAGTTTTTATGAAGTGAAGAAAATTCTAGAATAATCTGGTACTATTGGATTTCATGTTAATTAGTTCGAGCAAGTCGTACGTTGACTTCGCTTGATTATGCCATCAAATCTGCTTTTGATTGCAAATGATCAAATCCATCCCAATTAAATAATTTAATTGTTGCATCAATTATTGGCCGGTTTAAGAAAACCTTACCACAATTTCACCCCAACAGCTAATTATAAGCATGCCGAGAGTAAAAGAGTTTGTGGCTATAAATTAAAAAGTGCCTCTAAATAACTATTTTGCTTAACAAAAGATTAATTGTAACCATAAAAACAAAAATATATTAATTGTAATCAATTTTATAGTAAAGAGACAACTTTACCCTTTTTATTAAGTTATTAATATATTTTCGAAATAAATATAAAAATTGATAAAGAAAATAAAAATCAATTTTTCTTTTCAAAATTGTTTTTTCACAAGTGTCTCAATTAGCAATTTGATAGTAAAATTATGATACTTCCCATCTTTCCTTATTTAATACTTTTAGAATTTGATAATAAGTTATGTGTATGACATTTATCATGACATTTATCATGATAATAATAGAGTTACAAAGTATTTTTTAATTTATTTGTTTGATATATGTAATTTGATGGTGGCAGATATTTATAAAAAAATGTTGGGAGTAAGTTACTTCACTTTAAAGTTGATGACCAAACCAAACAAAAAAAAAAAGGAAAAAAAAACGTTGCCCCTAGATCATTAAAATTATTTATTAGCCCTCGTTAATTGACCAGGAGCAGCTGTAATACGTGTAGAACTTGTTGGTTAATCAAAGTGATGGTTTTAATTTATTCAATTTTTATTCATATGTCGAGACAAGTTGCCGCAGATTAATCCGACAAGCCTGCTCGCTGCCTCATCTCGTTCAATTTGATCCTCTATTATTTTGATTTTATATTTTATTTAATTAATGTATGCCAATATATAAAACAAAACATAATATCAACTAGCATATAACAACTTATGGTCCGCATTAATAAAATAAACATAAGATTTGATAGGATAATTAATTAGGATCTCGTATACATTAATTTCGTTTAAATTTAAGTCTTAGAATCATAGAAAATATTGGTCACGTCCTTAACTACTAATTAATTTAAATCCATTTATTCCAAAAATAGAATAAAATAAAATAAAATTATTGCGTGTTACAGTAATATACAAACAATTAAAACATTTTGTACACCCAAATTAAGACCATGTATAAAAGACGTACGTAGTATTTTGAATGTCATTCGTGACCTATAATGTATGAAAAGGTTACTTCCCTTGCCAAGTTGCTCAAACATGAATTAAGCTTTTTGTTACTAATATATACTAACCACCTGGCTCCTAGAAACCCTAGCTAACACGTGCACAATCATAAAAAAAGAAAAATATTTTGTACCCCAAATTCGGATTTAATTCTTGACCTATAATGTAAAGTAAAAGGTATAAAAGGTGTCCCTTGAGATAATAAATGAATATATTAATGAATTAAGCTAAAAATGTGTTACTGAGTGTTTTGTTGTAAATAAATGGATAAGTTGAGGGTAAAAATGTAAACCCTTCTAAAAAGGAAAGTGCACATTTTGGTCGGATAAAAGGAACTAAATCTTGCGTTTATAAAGGAAATATATAATACTATAAACCCTAAGAAGCTTCCCTCTATATAAGCCATGAAAACCTCCTTCATTTTCAACCACAGACATTTCCAAACTACTTAATAGCATTCAAACACTTCACACACACATCAAGAACGATGAGATCACTCTCTCTCTTCTTTCTCTCTCTACTTCTACTCGCCTCCGTCGAAGGCCAGCACCTTGTCAGTCCGGAGGCGCCGTAACGGGGCCTTCATCGAGTCGCAATGCCGATTTACGCTATACGCCGATTTACGCAATTTCACAACAACGAGTCACCAGGACTCGCCCAAATAGCACTCAAAGTGAGCTGGGGCGGGAGTCGACACGGGCCTACGTGGTGATCGATCTTAATTTCAGAACACCAAAGATTTCGTGGTTCGATCGTGAATAAGATCTACGCACGGGAGAGAGAGAGAGTATGTTATAGAAGTGATTACAGAGGTGAATGATCATGTCGTCTAATCTAGCCTCTATTTTACACAATGTATTGACCTAGATCTCGAATCAAGTCTTCTAACTAGGATTCGAGATCCTATCTTGAATTAGGATTCTTTTAGATATGGGTGAATCCCACCGACTTTACGAACTTGTCGGGCCGAGCTTGATGTCGAGGGTTACTTGTACGATCTTGGGCACAGTAGTTGGGCCGTATCTATCACAACCCCCAGAGACGAGGTCGCTTTGGATTGGGGTTGTTGTGACAAGCGGGGTTTGGACGATCTTTGACATTCTTTTCATTGTCGACTTTGTGTGTGTCACGTCGTATATGGTAAGAGTGCCGAGTCTTGTTTGTTGTTTGTATCTCGGCGAGGTGGCCGCAACGAGGCGTTATGCCGAGGTCTTATGGCCGAGTCGTTAACGACGGCTTCACCCAGGCGTTTAGTGAAGTCGTGGCGGCGTTAAACCGAGGCTTCACTCGGCCAGTTGTTCGACAGCTCGCTGTCGGCGTTAAGTTGATGTCTTTGGGGTGGCTTGAAAAGCGAGGTCTTGCCACTGCCGAGGCGTTATGCCGAGGTCTTACCACGGCGTTAGCCGAGACCGCTTCACGGCGGCGGCGAGGTCTTCGGCCGGCTTCAGGACGGATTTCTGCCGTTTCTTCGGCCGGATCGCATTTAATGCGCATTAAATTAGCAGCGGTTGGATTCCCGATAAAGTGCATATAGGGGAATGTCTTCCTTGATACGCAATATCTCTTATCACTTTGCATTTCTCGGTTTTCAAAAAACTGTCGAGCAGTTATGCATGGCGACTTGAAGCTTCTTGTCTTCTTCATCGATAAACAAAAGTAAGTAATGGCTACTTCTTATAACGAGTCGCTGGCGTCAAATCGTGTCATTTCCCGTCTAATTCGTTAGTGTCTCTTTGTTTTACCCGTATTCATATGCCTCTCGAGTGACGGTGGGGATTGCGGTAAAGGTCTTCTTTTTCTTGATCTTAGGTATTTCGATATTAGGGATATGCTTTCAATATAGGGCTTGTGCCCTCAGGATGGTTTTATTACCGTGTAACTCGAGGCTGGTCTTCGTCTTCCACCTTATGTATCGTTGAGTTCAAGAGATGTTTGGCCTATCTCTTGCCCAACTCTCGCCGAACTCATTCGGCATATAGCGCCTAGGTGTCTATGCTATGGTGGCGAAGAAGTACATCGGTTTCGAGGACATATGAAGTTTCCATGGCGATTTGGAGGAGTACTGGACAAATTGGCCTTGTTGACGAGGTCTTCTCGAGGCCGAGCTTGCGGTGGCGGGGCTTAGCCCTTATGATCCTACCTCCGGGGTGGAGTCGGTGAAGGTGAGGCCCTTGCTTTTTTTTTTTTTATGATTATACGTGTTGGACCTATGTATTTCACGGTAGTGCTAAGGGAAAAAAGAAGAAAATGAAGGGCCGATCTACGTGGCCGAGCCGATCTCTGCGACCGAGCCATGTCTCGACCTTGAAGGATATCGAGGACATGCCCGAAATGGGTGTGGAGCCTTGAGGTCCCTTCACCGCACCACTCAAGCCTTGAAGGCGGAAGCATGTAATCCACAGTCTCGGTTCTTGCCGAGGTGAGTGCGAGATCATTGGTTCCAAGTCGTGCCTCGTCTCTTTCCGAGGTTTTGTACTGTCTTATACTTTGTGTAGTAGTATAAAATTGTGTTCTTGACCGATGTATATATGTATAGTGTCAAAAGTATCCGATCTTATATCGGATTACTTGAAGAAGCGCCGTTACAGCGATTGTGAGGTGGCGGTATGCTCGGGAGGTGGAGGCGGAGAATACCTCCTCGCTCAAGAAATATCGAGGCCGAGGCTAGATCCGGGACCTCGTCAAAGCGAAGCGGAGGATCGACGGCCATTGAGGCGGCGGCGGCTAGGTCGGAGGAGGCGGTTGTGGGCGGAGGGGCGGGCGGCGCGGCCGAGGTTGCCTTCATGAAGGCGAGGTGGGACAGTTCGCCGTCGGGAGGCGGACATGGCGAGCTCGCGGGAGAAAGCAACCGTGCCTTTGCGGAGAGCGCCGTCTCGGATGCAATTGAAGAGGTCGCCGAGACTACCGGACTGGACAAAGCCAGTATGGGTGCGAGGAGACCGAGGATGATGTCTGAGGCAGACTATTTTGATGTGCTCGTCCGCGGCTGAAGGAGCTTCCGTCTTTGCGAACCTTGCCTCGCCGCCGGTTCTTTTGTCCATGGTCTGTTCGCTTTGTCCGTGGATCGGGATCCCGACAAAGCTTTATTGTCGATCATGCAAAGGGGTCGGGAGGCGGTGATCTTGAGGCGTCGAGACTCGGTGGTTCCCGAAGAGGAGGCGGACGGGCGAAAATAGGCGGAAGAGTCGAGGCTATCCGAGCTTGAGGCGGCGGATGTGGTCATGGCGAAGCTTACGGAGGGTCGATTGATCCACGTTTTTCACTCCTTTTTTTTTTTTTTTTGAATGTAAATATACATTGATTTTTACTAAGGGCATGTTAATAAAATCACAAGTTTATGTTAAAAACTTATCTTTTTATTCGATTGTCTCACGAAATGCTTGATGCTTCTCCTTGGTTGAACCGAATCGAAGACCTATCGCGGGCTCTTGAGTTGAAAGAGATCGAACTCCTCCATATAAAGGGACGGCTTGGTCGTATGCAGAGTCGATGTCAAGCATAGAGCCGCTCGGGAGGCTGTGACGAGCTCGAGCTCGCCTTTTGGAATTGGAGGAGGCGTTCGAGGTCGCCGAGAGAAGGCAGGTGATAGGCGAGAGCATCTTGAGTGCGAGGTTATCCACGAAATGGTGGGATGCGATCCGGAAGTTGAAGCGAGGTTGTCGGCTTGCCCGTTGTGGGTGCCGTGCGAATATGGTTGGACCTCCGGTAATTCACGGAGCGATGCTGCTGAATTAAAAGGCTCGGGAGCATATATAAAATCGTGCTCGACAACCACAGCTCGACGAAATACTTGACGGGATGCGAGGCCTCTTCTGCCGGAGCTTCTCGATCTAGAATAAATGAACCAAATTATGATGATCCGGTGGCGCGCGCAAGAGAGGCGTGCTATTTCCTTGAGCGTCGTGGACCCTCAAGGCGTCGAGACCGGGCGTCATCAAGTGGCCGAGGCCGAGCTCGATGCTGCATCGTCAGTGACCGAGGTCTGGCCGGGCCCGTAATATAGACGAGGGGACGAGGTGAGGTAGGATTAGTATAGATGAGCTGCTGAATTCGATTTTTCGGATTGGCTCGATTTTCCCGATCCGCTCGTCCTCGTAAAATGTAACCTGTCATCTTTTATTTAATAAGAATGATTTCTTGTTGACTTTGTATTTCGTGAAATTCCGCTTGAAATAGGCGAAGGAAACATAGAAGGCTGCTTGAAATAAACGGTGTCGATCTCGTATGTAGGAATGGTTCTGTTTTTTCCGAGGTTATCGGGAGGGTGGTCCCTTCATCTACATAGAGAAGCGCTTCGAAATCGAAGGTAATCGATCTCGTATGTAGAATGGTTCTGTTTTTGCCGAGGTTGTCGGAGGGTGGGGTCTACATAGGGCCATCGATCTCGTATGGGAATGGTTCTGTTTTTGCGAGGTCATCGGGAGGGTGGTCCTTCATCTACATAGAGAGGCGAAGGTAGTCGATCGATTAGGCATCTGTGGCGTTTAAATTTACATTCGTATGAAACGAATGTAATCGACCTCCGTCGAGGAATTTGTCCTCCGTAGAGGGTAAATAATGTGAAGATTAATTATGCATTAGTGACAAGTAGAACTCGTAAAATAATATTTTATTGATAAAGATGACGCGACCACCAAATAAGACTCGGACTCTAAACAGGACTTTAAAAAGCGACCGAACAAGACCCGACCCTGACACTTATGCATAATATTTCTTGGATGGATGATGTGCCATGCGTTGGGTAATTGCTCACCGGACAATTGAAGCGAGCTTATAGGCCCTTTGCTGGGGACTTCGTCGACCGGTAAGGTCCTTCCGTGTGGCTTCGACTTGCCGGCTGCGGCTTTCTTGACTTCATTATTTGGATCTGGTCGCCCACTTGGAATTGTCGGGTTTTAACACGCTGGTTGTAATACCGAGCTACTTGTTGCTTGTCCGAGCTTCCTTGATGTAGGCGAGGTCTCTCTTTCTTCGAGTAGGTCTAGATCAGCTCGTAGATTTTCCCCATTTGCTTGACGGAGAAGTCGATGGTGCGGGGACTCGATACTCCGATCTGCGCAGGATCATCGCCCGGTTCCATACACCAAAGCTGTATGGTGTTTCTCCGTTCGAGGTTCGAGGTGTTGTTCGTGCGACCATAAGACATGTGGTAAATTTTCCACCCGAGGCCTTTAGCTCGGTCGAGGCGAGTTTTAGCCCCTTACGATGGTCTGTTGGTAACCGGTCGACCATTTGCTTGAGGATGGGCCACCGAGGTGAACTTTGTTGGATCCAAGCTCTTGACACCAATCTTTGAATGTCTTATCCGTGAATTGTGTTCCGTTATCGAAAGGAGGATATGGGGGATCTGAGCGACACACTATGTTCTTCCATACGAAGTTGAGGCGTTCTTGCTTGTGATTTTGCGAGGGCTCGACCACCCACTTCATGAAGTAGTCGATCGCAACAATTAAAATTGGAGCTGTCACGGTGCTTTACAAAGGGCCCACAATGTCGATCCCCATTGCATAAACGGCCGAGGGCTCTGTATGGAGGTGAGGTCGGTGCGTGGTAGCCTTAGTGCGTTCCATGGATTTGACACTTGGATACTTTTTACAAGGTCCATTGAGTCTTGGAACATTGTTGGCAATAGTATCCCCATCGCATGACTTTCTTTGACAAGGCTCGGGGTCCGATGTGGCTTCCTTACGAACCAACGATGTATTTCTCGTAAACGTAATTAGCTCGATTCGGACCCAAGCACCTTAAGAGGTTGGAGATATGACTTTAGATAGGACTCCTGCTCAATTGTATATCGCAGATTTGTTCGGGATCCTTCTAGCCTCCAAACTTGTCGGGGGAGTTCGCCTTCTCAAGTACTCTCGAATGGGAGTCATCCAATTGGGTTCTTCATCCGAGACTATGTTGACCTCGGCTCCGTCTTGACATCGTTTATGCTCCTTTGGACTTCCTCTTGGCGGGCTCGTTGATGGCGAGGCCAATTTACTTAAGATGTCACTCGGCTATTTTGCTCCTTGGGATGCGAACTATCTGGAAGTGTGAGAAAGTCCGTTGCGAGCTTTTGCTTTTCAAGATACTTCTTCATTCACCGCTTTTGCCTCGTATTTTCCCAACATTTGGCTTCGACGACTTGAGAATCGTTGTGAACTTGCGGCTCGTGTCACGGAGACTTTGAGCGGCGAAGTCCTGCGATCGGTGCCTCGTACTCCACCGTTGTTCGTATTTTTGAATGTGAACCGAAGTGAATAAGCGATCTCTTGGTTGTCGGGACTGGGAGTAAGATACCGCTCCATTGCCGCTGTTTTCCGAAGCCCGTCAGCGTAGAGTTGCCGGACTTCCCTCGGTGTTTCAACCATGGGTTCGGCTATGGCATCGTCGTCTACGGACTCGGTGGGCGGTTTTCGACAAGTTAGCCTCGGCAAGGAAATCCGCTAGAGCTTGACCTTTGATGGCTGGCGGGGCGAAGGATATATCGTGCTCGCCCGATTCGATTGCCCATTTCGCGATTCTCACGATGCTTGGGCCGTCAATACTTGCAGTGGGTAGTCGATGAGGACTTGTATGCGATGTGCATGGAAGACGGACGTAGTCTCCTCGCGGCATTTACCAACGCTAAGGCAAGCTTCTCGGTGATACCTCGTTTAGGGCCTTTTAGTGCTCGGTGATAAAATATACCGGAGTTGACGTCCCTTCCCGTGCAAGCGCACTTATAGACTCGTCCGGGGCGAGGTAGAGAAAAGGACCTCTCCTCTTCGGGACGGATAGAGTGGGGAGCTTGGCGAGGTAGCTCTTGAGGTCTTGACGGACTGCACCTCGTCCCATGAGAATTTCGGGGCCTTTTGAGTATCTTAAAGAAGGGTAGCTGCTTATCCGCGGCTTTTGAAAGCGGCTTAATGCGACTATCTGACTGTCGACCAGGTGCGTCATGGATGGTCTTGCATCTTCATTTCCAAAATGGTTTGGACCTTGGGCGGGTTTGCTTTAGCCCTTCTTGTGAAACCCAACACCCTAAGAACTTTCGGACCGGACTGCAAGCGTGCCCACGGGGATTTAGTTTTAGGTTGATTTTCGAAGAAGGCCGAGGACGATCCGGAGGTCACACGACCTCTTCCTTGCTTTTGACGACGATGTCGTCTACGTATACTCCACATTCGACCTATGTGGGGTTGAAAAATTTTGTCCACCATCCTTTGATAGGTAGCCACTGCATTTTACCGAATGGCATCTTTTTATCTGTGAAGACTCAAGTCGGTAATGAAGGCTGTTTTGGCGTCTTCATCATCCATCGGGACTTGGTGATACCTTTGTATAAGTCCAAGCGAAGACCTCGTATCCGACCGGTAGCGTCGACCTTCTTGTCAATGTTGGGAAGGGATAGCAATCCTTTGGCGATGCTTGTTGAGGTCGGTGTAGTCGATACACATTCGCCATCCCTCCTCCTTTCTTCACCATCACGGTTGGCTATCCGGTCGGATATTTGACCTCGAGCGATATGCACGGGCCGGTTTACCTCGTCATGAATGACTTGGTTCCGTTCGTGCGAAGATTCTTTGGTCGAGCGGCTTTATGTCGGGTCGATGTTGAGCCGATGGTGATGATACTCGGCGAGACTCCGGTCATGTCGAGGAGACCAAGCAAACACGTCCGGAATTCCCTTAGGAGTTGGATGATCGATACCTCATTTCGGTGCCGTGGTGAAACCAACACGGACGACCTTGATAGCTCGTCTTTGTACAATGCGACCTCTTCCACGACCGCCGGGGAGTGGCGATGTATTTCGACTCAACTCCCGGGTTTCCTTAATTGCTAAGCCTGTGGGTCTTTGGACCGAGGTCCGGCACCTCGTAAAGCGACTACGCATACATTCGCTTGCTTCTTACGATCGCCTCGGATCACGGTTTGTTCCGCCGTGGTGGGTATCTTTATCGTCGGGTGGTACGTTGAGCATACCGTCCTTACACGTTCACCAATCTCGCCCTAGTATGATGTTATCGGCGAGTGGGCCTTCACTACTGAACCGCACCACCTTGGTCGAGGTTGTTGGTGCCTTCCCGCGTGACGGTAGCTCGATTATTCCTTCGGGCGCGTCTCTTCACGGACGAAGCTTGAGTGGCGGTGTGCTGTGCGGTGTGCTTCTTCTACTCACTAGCTTGTCACAAAGCATTCCTGAAGAGGATGCTCACCGATGCGCCATTGTCGATGTCGCGTTTTACCAACTTATTTGCGACTACTACGGATCACCAACGATCTGGTGGGAGTCTTCGGGTCGTCCTCGGAGAAGGTGATCGCCTCGTCCTTCTGAACCTCTTGTTGGTAGGTTCGCTGTTTTTAGGACTTGGCATCGGCCTTGGGAGGACTTCGTGACTCACGGGAGCCCGTAATAGTGGAGATCACCCGTCATATTGGGGTTCGTCACAAGGCCGTTTTATTGTAGGGCACAATTTCCCTCTTCCTCGCTTTTCTTCTTTTGACTTTGGTCGGCTTGGCGACTGTCTCGGTATTTCTTGAGGATCGGTCCGAACTAGCATCTCTATTTCACCCATGAGCTCTTTGCACTCTTCGATGTCGTGCCCGTAATCATCATGGAATGAGCAGTATTTATCCATAGGTCGGCACCTCTTCCCTCCTGTCATCGGTCGAGGCTTCTCGAACAGGTTCATATGGAGTGCGTAGATTTCTGCCCTCGGCTTCGTCAGCGGGGTGTATTGAGGTCGTTCCGAGGCGTCGCGCGGACCGAGCCTGGATTTTATCGGGCGATGTAATCTTTCCAAGGCGCTTCGCCGGCCTTGGTTCCGATCTTCCCTTCCTTCGTCTCTTCTTCCTTTTTCCGAGGGTCCTGCCTTGTCTGCTTCGCGCTTTCTCTTGTCAGCCTCGTCCGCTTTGGCGAACCGGTTGGCTATCGCATGCTACTACACTGCGATGCGGGGTTCGTACTTGACGATCTCTCGGTATAAGGCCCCCGGCAAGATGCCGTTTTGGAAGGCCGAGATGACCAACAGGTCGTTCACGTCTTCGACCTTTAAACACTCCTTGTTAAACCTTGTCATGAAGTCACTGATGGACTCATTACGGCTTTGCCTTATGGTGAGGAGGTGTCGATGGCGTTTTGACTCGACTTTTGGAAGAACCTTGATGGAAGGTCGCCATCAGTCGCGATAGAGCCGATGCTTCCGTGAGGTAGACTGTCGAACCACTGCGGGCGTTGTCGACGAGTAACTCCGGAAGAGTTTACATATGAATGAGCGGTGAGGCGTTGGTTGATCATGTTGTATTGGAGCTGCGAGAGGAAGTTCGTGGATCCTCACCCGTCATAGGGGCGATGCTTGGTACCGTATTTATCCGGAGAGAAGTGTTGAGTATTCTATTTGAGAACGGGTGACTATCTTCCGTATCCATCGAAGCCGCCCTCGGAGGCGGGACGGAGTTCGACGATCGAACTCGTTTAGGTGACTCGGACCGACTTCGCGGCGGCCCTGATGCCTTTTCCTGCGCTGCTCGTCCCCTGGAGATCGGGGCGGAGTTCGCTGGATGGATTTATTCTGGCGATCGAGGTCGGCCGCGGCGATCACGATGTCCTCTCCCGCGTTGCTCGTTCCTTGCGCGGTCGGTTTGGGCTCGACCTCTCGTTGTGATGCCTCGTATCTAGATGAGGCTTGGTGTTCCGTTCTTCAGACGTGGCCGACCCATGCTTCACCGAGGTCTTGGAGAAGCTCTCCTTATTTTTCTCGAAATCCCTCGCGGCGCCGTCAAGGTTTACTTATGAGCCGGATGTTCCCCGGATTATTCTGCGATTTCCTTCGCTATGGTAACCCGCCTCTGCAGGCGGGGTGTCCGTGCTCGTCGAGACTTTGGATATGTCCTTCGGGGTTTCTTCTCGATTGGGCTCTTCCCGAGCTCGAGCTCGTTCCCTTTCGCCGCCGGCGTTGTTGTTGCCTGACGATCCTGATGCATGGCTTCGGTGTACACGGTCATGATTATTTCCACCTGGTGGTTGATCGAAAATACAAAATTTCGTTTCCCACGACGGCGCCGATGATCGATCTTAATTTCGTAAGGAAATAAACGCAAGAACACTAAAGATTTACGTGGTTCGATCTGTGAATAAGATCTCGTCCACAGGCGAGAGAGAGAGTATGTGTATTGAGAGTATAAGAAGTGATTACAAAGAGTGAATGATCTATATCGTCTAATCTAGCCTCTATTTATACACAATGTATTGACTAGATCTCGAATCCAAGTCTTCTCTAACTAGGATTCGAGATCCTATCCTCTTGAATTAGGATTCTTTAGATATGGTGAGCTTTCTGCGTTCCCACCGACTTTAGGAGTCTTCATGGGCGAACTTGTCCGGGCCGAGCTTGATGTCGAGGTTACTTGTATTGGGCGCGATCTTGGGCGCAGTAGTTGGGCCGTATCCTATCGATGACCGAGGTGGCCAAGGAGCTGAAGCTGAAAAGGCCAAGCACTACCAAGAGATTAAGGACTGTTTGGATCAAATAAATGATGGGGTTGCGCAGCTGTCGAATTGCATAAAAGAGACGGAGATGATAAAGGGAAATGGTAGTGATTTTCCTTGGCATGCTAGCAATGTCCAGACGTGGATGAGCGCTGCCCTAAGTGATGCGAACATGTGTATCTACGGGTTTTCGGGGCGGGCCATCGCGGGGAAGACGAAGGCCATGATTAAGGCGAAGGTTTTGAATCTTGAACAGACGACAAGCATTTCGTTGGCTTTGTTCAATAGGTTTGCTGCGAGGTATAAGTCATCTCATTATAGTGATCATCAACCCTAAGCCTTATGCCCTTTTTCTGCAATTTCGTTGGATTTTTTAGTTTTCGTTCTTTATTTTTGTTGTGGTTGTAAGGGAAAAGACTCTGTGAATAGACTATATATATTAAAAAGTTTTGAGATATTATAAAGTTGTGTTTTGATTTTGCATATCTCTCGAGTTCTTTAAGATTAAAGTTTTATTTCTATCAGTCTCTAAAAGGATTAGTAATTAAAATTGGGCCTTTATTTGGATGATTCTCTCTCCTACCCATATTGGTTGGATTCTCAATGAAGAACTCAAAGAATTAAAGTTGATGAAGATATTTGTTTGAATCTTTGTTTCTAATTTTAATAGTATATATCTTCATTCCACTCTCCTCTGATGACTTTGAAATTTGTTTGAATCTTTGTTTCTAATTTTAATAGTATATGTCTTCATCCATGATGCTTTTCAAATTTTATAGTTATGGTTTGATCTGTGATTTGATCTTAGCTATATAGCTTAGATGATGACTGGTACGTATGAATAAAATTATATTAAAATATAATAGATTTTGGAATGAAATAGTGATAAAAATTAAATGAAATGTAATAGAATAGAATAAACATGAGATTTTTATTACTGATATGTACAAGAAATGAACGAGTAGAATTCATGAAATGAAATGAATGAATTAACCATAACCATAATAATAATAATAATTAATAATAATAGTAGTACTAATATATTATTATTGTTGTTGTTGTTGTTGTCTGTTTTGTATGTTATTATTTTATTT
This sequence comes from Salvia rosmarinus, assembly GCA_036937905.1. Classification (NCBI taxonomy): domain Eukaryota; kingdom Viridiplantae; phylum Streptophyta; class Magnoliopsida; order Lamiales; family Lamiaceae; genus Salvia; species Salvia rosmarinus. The sequence continues at coordinate 59,738,017 of CM072823.1, forward strand.
TATTGTTATTTTTTAATTATTTATATTGTTATTATTAGTAATTATTATTATTGGTGTTGTTGTTAGTACTATTAATTTTATTATTGTTACTATTATTATAATATTCTTATTATCGTTATAATTATTATCATCATTAATTATATTGTTATTATAATTAATAATATAATTGAGAATGAACGTGGGATTGTGAATGGACGAAATAATCATCATTAAAATGCATACCATTACAAAGATCTTATTAATCATAGGATTGAGACTCATTTCATTCTCATTCCAGTATTGCATATCAATCATATTTTTAGAATTTTAGTGAGGTTCGCTTCGAACCCGTGATGATGATTTGATGATTCTATACTATAGCCTAAACTTTATTAAAATGCATTTCTAATTGCGATGGATAAATCCCGACTGCCACAATTCTTTTGTGATAGCTCTAAATACTTAAAATGGTCGTGACTCGTGTCGTATTTTATGATTAGAAATTAAAACTAAAAAGCTATAAACCTTAATTATGAAAATCCTAACAATTGACCAACTACTCGATAAAAGGTTGAAATTAAATTTTTAAAAATAAATACAAATCCTAATTGAATATAGTCAATCATAATTAAAAGTTATAGATAAAATTAAAAAGCAAGAAACTGAAGTTAGAAGAGTATTTTTAAAAGTAGTAAGAAAAACTGAAAAACTAATGTGGTATATATATATATATATATATATATATCCAAAAGAAACAAGTGATACAATGCTATGTGATTTAGTGATATAAATTCCTCTCATTTATAAAGTTTAAAAATCCAAATACAAATCTCAATTTCCGACTCTTATTCAAATTATAAATAATACTGATTTTAATAAAATTATTGATGGGTGTTATTTGATTGAAAAAAAAGTCTCATCATGTGTTAGGTTGTGAGTGATATGAATGGTTGTTTAGTAAATAATGAGTGGTTGTAAAGTTGAATAATAAAATATAATATTTTAAAAAAAAAGATATATTTTTTATAGATATTAAATAAGATAATTATGATGCACCTATTATAGATGGAATGAGTACAATATTTATTTAAGTACTATTAGGTGGTATTTACTTTGCATGATTAGCATTTTGAATGATTGACTATTTGATGGATTAAATATGTGATAAGATAATTTTTATCTATCAATCCTTTGTTTACTACAAAGGATTAGTGAATGATTAAGATTGTGATAAATAATTCTCCCTTTATTTTATTTGGAAGATTATTTCAATCCTACCTATATTGGTTGGATTAATATTAATGAAGAATAATTCAAATGATTAAAATAATCCCGGGCTTTGGGATATCCTCAAATATTAATCCTTAAAAGTAAACACTTGATTAGATTAAATTAATTTTATGTATCCAACCTAATCATACAGACTAAACACCTCCTTACAATTTACAATATATAGTTGAGATTGAATATAAAGTAAAGTAAAAAGTTTAAAGAGGGTCAACGCCCACCTTTATAAACGAGGACACGTACTTGAGTTCATTAATCGGTTCTACTTCTTGGATCTCGCGATCACCGATCAGATTATGAAATGGAGTCAAACTTGATAAGTTACTCCATACCCTCCATCAAAATCATTCTTTTATTGATTTTGATGTTACGGATTTTAATATTTATATAAATATAAAATAAATGGTTATAAAAAGATATATTATAGGGATAATAAATAAATATATTAGTAAATAGTAAATATAAAAAGATGGCATGAGTGATTTTTTTATAAATAAATGGATATATTTAATGTAAAAATATAAAATTGATATTTTCAAAAAATGAAAGTGAACATTTTTTGTGAACATACCAAAATGAAATTAAATGGACGTAGGGATATCAATGGGTGGAAACCCATTAAATTTTAAACAATGGTTACGGTTACGGTTCGGTTAGAACCGCTTTAGACCCGGACCGTTTAGATCCATAGTTTGATGGTCGGTCGGTCCGGATCTGTTACGGTTCAGTAATCGAACCAATACTTATTTATTGGTTACGGTTCGAGTAAAACCCGTCTATTGACGAGCTTAAGTTTAAAATGGAATTAAATCGAACATTAAATTATAAAACAACAGGTTTGGTTCTATTTGGTGGACGTGAGAGAGCTTAAAACTCATAGTTATGTATTTGTAATTCCATTTATAATACATCATAAGTAAAGTACTTGTTTAATTCGTTTCTTCTATATGCTATGATCAATGACTTGTACTGCCTTTTATTCATATAAGGACTAATTTTGCTACAGTTAATGAATTTTGAGCTGATTTCGTTTTTTAAACGTTTTATTAATTATTACAATGATAATATTACTTCTAATTTGTAATAACGTAGATGCCCAAATGTTTACAATGTTTTTTTCTATACTGACATGAAATTTGAAGTGTAACCACCACATATCACTCATAAAATAACTTCTATGTATATTATAGTTGAAACGATGTCATCGAAATATATTGAACGTGTGTATTTTGCTATGAATTAAAAAGTTTATATATTATTATAATAATTTATAAAATATATCGAAAACCAAAATCCGATTATAATTTGTGAATTTCTAGCAAACCTTACGTTTAATTTGAATGTATATATACACGCTACATATCAAATCGACCCAATGGTGATTGAGCTGACTATTTATTTTTATTTCTGTTCTTATTTTCTTCATTAACAGTGATTTAGCAAGCACAAAAGAGGTGTAAATGAAAACAGTGGAACTTGGAGGGCTCAAATAAAAAATAGAGCGCGGGCGTTGTATTTCCACTTATGCACTAGGTTTACGCTTGACTACGAAACGGCCGCAGCTGATCGAATCGCCACCGCAACTGCCTCCGTTTGCTGGCTGAAGCAATCTCCGTCATCGAAGAACCGCTGCCATGGGTCGTATGCACAGCCGAGGGTCAGCATTCTCCCTGCCCCTATAATTTTCTCTGACATCGCTTCTTTTCCGTTTCTGAAATTCGGTATATCATATTTTTGGTGAAATGCAGAAAGGGTATTTCAGCATCAGCACTTCCATACAAGAGGACTGCACCGAGCTGGCTTAAGATCTCTTCTCAGGATGTAAGTGCTTGCACTTTTTAACTTTTTATGTTCTTTATTCATATGTGGATTTGTTGAATGAATGAGAATTGAGAAATGTTTGTCGTTGGTATATGTTGCTGGAGAGATCTTACAATTAATTAAAATGTCCTTGGAATGGTTCATAGATTACAGTAATGTGGTTTGATGCCATTGTTACGGCTTAATCCTGCATAAAGTGTGGTCTGTGGAACTCAGCTTACAGACTCCTGTTTCGCTTGCTAGGCTCTTGTTTTGGTCGGGTTAATTGAAGTTATTATCTTAGTCGATGGCTCAATGCCAGTTTTGTATTTCATCGAGTTGGTAACCTGAATTTTGTACCTGTCTCAAAATTGTGGTCGAAATATGTCGTGCATTGGTTAATCAAACATTGTACTTTTATGAATAACTTCATTGTAAGTGATATTTGTTTCTGTTTTCCAGATTTAAGATGTGATGTTAGTCTCTCTGTGTTCTCTGTGATGGGTAATATAGTGCTGAAGATGAATCAAATGAATTAGTTGGAAAATACAAAACTGTAAAGCATAAGGGAACCATGACTTTGCTTCTCATCTTTTCTGGCACTTTAATTAGATTGTTATCATTTAAAGCTGTGAATCGCAACATATTAATATCTTGGTTCATGGGAAGTTAGGATGATGATAGCTCCTTTCTAATTTTTTCTCCCTATTTCAGGTTGAAGAAAACATCTGCAAGTTTGCAAAAAAGGGTTTGACACCCTCTCAGATAGGTGTTATTCTTCGTGATTCTCATGGAATTGCCCAAGTGAAGAGTGTCACTGGAAGCAAAATTTTGAGGATACTCAAAGCACATGGTATATCTTTTGTGGCTGTCAATTGAATGTTAAAAGTTATGTTCTTTAGTGATTGCAGCTAACCTTATACTAAATTGAAGTTTGTTTATTGGTATGGTTCTATGCCTTTGCAGCACTTGCTCCTGAGATACCTGATGACCTTTACCACCTCATCAAGAAAGCTGTTGCAATCTGAAAGCATCTGGAAAGAAACAGGAAAGACAAGGACTCCAAGTTTAGGTTAATTCTTGTTGAGAGCAGAATCCACAGACTGGCTCGTTATTACAAGAAGAAGCTTCCACCAGTCTGGAAATAGTAAGTTCATTTGAAGTCTTTTATGGAGTCTACTTCTGGCTGGATTTATAAACCAAGTTCATTTCTTTTGCCCCAGGATGAATTTTTTATGTTCTAGAATGTGCTTCCTTAAAAGAAATTCTCTAGATTTATGCTTTTACTGATTTAGTACGAAAATGTTTGCGTGTCATCTATATTGCAAGGTCACAATTGAACAACTATTATATCGTTTTTTTCTCATCTATCTTACTTTTCTATCTATAATTCCATGTTGAACTTTATCCTTTCTTTTCATTTTTGATTTTATAAAACCCTTCATATTCTGGTTCTTCTTTGGTAGGTTACTATTGTAGTTCCTGTTACCAATGTTAGGAAGCTTATGCCACAATTTCCTGACCTTCCAGCCAATTTGTGTCTGTGTTAACCTTTATGTCTGTCTCCTATGCAGTGAATCTACTACTGCCAGCACTCTTGTGGCTTAGAGAATATGCACTTTGGAAATTTGAATATCTGTTCAAGTGATACAATGAAGAGAGATACTCCAATATTGGAGTATTCTAGTTAAGCTTATAATTTATGCTGTTGCTGCCAAGATTTTTGTTTATCATATTAGCAAATCTCAGGCTTAATCGATGTTACACTAGGAGAAGTTGAAACCTTGCTTAGCAGAGTTGAGGGCATTGAAGCTCTACAAATTCTTCTCTTATTAACTTGCATGGTACTCTAGACATATTGCTTCAGTCTACTCCATCCGAACAATCAAATTGTTCGCAGCTTAACATTTTTGTAGATATTCCTCCAAACCGATGAGTGGAGGATCACTGCATTGCAACGCTATTTGAATGCTTGATTTTGGCAGAAGCAAGTATTGGCTCTGAAATTTGGAGTTTTATTTCACTACGGGAATGTTTACATCGTGTGATAGATTACATTCAGTATGTGGTGGATTAGCTTCCATTTTGTTATTATCTATTTAAGCCGACACTTCAAGAAAACACCCTTATAAATCTTGTTGATGCATGTTGGTATGTGTGGTTGTATATACACTAAGGGTGTGTTTGGCTAAGCTTATTTTAGAGAGCTTATAAATTCCAAGAGCTTATAAGATATTTCAAGACTTTATAAGAGATAATGTCTTAAGTGCTTATAAGTTGTTAAAGTGTTTGGATAATTGATCTTATAAACTAGAGAAAGAATCGTGAGTTATAGAGAGAAAATTATAGTTAGAGAGATAAAATTGATGAGATGTGAAGTTGATAGTGTATATGTAGGAAATAACGAACTATAATAAGGTTATTTTGATAAATTCATGATTGTTTATAAGTTTATGAAAAAATAAGCTAGGGTTGACCAATTTATTTTTAGGGAAATTTATAAGTTGTTGAAGCTTATTTTCACAGCTTATAAACTGTTTAGTAAACACTTTACAATAGATTATAAGTTCCTAAACACTCAGCCAAACACCCTCTAAGTGTGGTTTACTAGATGAGTAGATGTAACTCGGATAAACTCTCTTCGTTAATGTGATTGAGAGTCTTGTTTCATGTAGCCGATTTGCCCGTTTCACGTTTATTTTGTTTTGCTAATTGGCTACATGGTGAACAAAAATGTGTCAATGAGCCATTTCAAAAATCGATGATGTGTTTGGATTAATTGGAAAAGTATTTAACGGGAAGAATAATTAATAATATAAGGGTTGATTGATTTAGAGGGTGTGATAAATTTCAAAGTGGCCTTTCAGGTGAGAACAGTCAAGTTAGAAGTAGTTAATTATTCAATAACATTAACAACCATATTCTGTTTCTTACACAGCTGTAGTAGTAAAGCTTCTGAGCCCAACTCTGTCTCCTATACAAACCAACTTTACTCAACCTGAGTATGCCTCCAATTCACGTAATTTGGTACTCTACCACAAACTTCATTTATAGCTCGAGTCCAAAGAATTTTTTTGTCTGATTATATTGTATGTGTTTGTCAAACCGAATCAAATATATATATACAGCAACTAAGATTTAGTTTTTACACGTGAAAGGTGGGAATAGGGTTAAAAAGATTGTTTCCTGTCCAAAGAAAAGATTACATAATTATCGACAAACGAATGTATGTCTTGTGATTCCTTTCATGATGGAAAGATGACATAATTTGAAGCAAGCGACAGCATTTTTTTTGTCCATGCAGTTCTCTGGTTCAAATCTTTAATCATTATTTGCATCGGTAGGTAAATTTATAGGTAGAAAGATATATAGTCACTTTCGATACTAATGTGAGTTTTATAGGAACAATTATAAGAATACTAGTTTATTAGCTATTTTTGCTGTATAAGTCAAAAGTATTTTGGAAGGTTTATTTATTTTGGACCCCAACAAGTAGGTGTAAATGGTAAAGTTATTCATGAAATTTATTCGGTTTCGGTTCGATAAAAGTTCGTTCGAGTTTGTTTAGTGAAGCTCGTTAGCTAAACAAACCAAGCTTGAATATGATAGTATTCTACTCGTTAGCTTGTGAACAAGTTTGTTAACGATTTACTTTAAAAATATAAAATTATTAACCGATATAATTATTTTCTTTCTATAATTAGTAATTATTGTATTAAATCTCTAACTATTTTTATTTGTTATAAGAAATCAATAAATATATTATGTTATTATGGATAAAATAATTTATTTTTAAAATAAAATAATCAATATTCTAAACATATATCTAAATTTAGAAAGTTTATTTGGGTTCGATTAAAGCTCGAATAAGCTCGTGAGCTCGAAATATTCAATAAATAAAACTCGAGACTCGATTCGATACTAAACAAACCAAGCTGGAAAGCGATAGTGTTCATTACCGACTCGGTTCGATTACATCCCTACCAACAAGGGATATCCTTGGAGAGTGACTATAAAATCCATTGGAAATGGCCAACTATTACTTGGACATGTTATTTTACACAAGGTGTTTGAATGGTGTCCGTTATCGATTTTCGAATAATACCAAATCGAATTGAATCCCATCATATTTGATTCGCGATAAAATATCTTGACTTTTTTCTATTTTCGGTTAAACCATAACTATATAGTTAGCCGAACCAAACTAATCAATTTTATTTTTATTTATAATTTTGTAAAAAAGTAAGTTAATATCGAACCCTATTATTCTTATGGGCGGGAATTGGTTCCGTTGACCAAACCAAACTTATCAATTAACCGAAACCAACAAGCATCGGATGATAGTGTTACATATGGATCATATTAAAGACGTGTAAATAACACTATATTTATTGTATTAATAATAATATACATTACATTTATTTTTTGCCAAAAAACTATGTGTATTTTTAAATAATATTATATTTTAGAGAAAATCAAGGAGTCATTGAGATAAAAAATATCTTTCATCCATTGGGAAAGATAGTTGCTTCGGCTGGTATTACAAAAATACTTTGTTGTAGATTCATATACTGGTGTGTGTCTTTTTTTGGTGAGTTGTTAGTTTTAATTTGGTAGATAAACTAACAATTTTAAATTTCGTGTGACGGTGGATTCGAATTTAAAAAAATTATGATTAGTTATTTGCCAATGGCACCGAATATTTCATATACTTATTATGTTAATGCGTTAACATAACGATCTTATAACGTGTTATAATTGCTATGATTTTTAATTTTTAATGATCTATATTTTAACGAGCATGAGATATTGCATATGGCTCGTCAATAGGGGTGAACATTCGGATTTCGGTTCGGATTTTTGCTTAATCCGAATCGATCCAAAAATCAATTTTAAGAGAAAAATCCGATCCGAACCGAAAATCCGAAAATCAAATCCAAAATCCGATTTTTATAACAAAATCCAAAATCCAAATTATGAAAAACTGAAAATCGAAACCAATTTTGTTAATTTATATATATTTATATTAAATTTAAAAATATTTAAATAAAATATTATTTATATATATAAATTATATATAATTCGGATTTTCGGATTTAAAAAATTTCAATCAGAAAGTCCGAAATTTTGAAAAATTTCAATCTAATCCAAAAATCCGAACCGAATTTTAAATTCCGATTTTGTTCGGATCGAATATTCGATTTTCGGATTATTTGTTCACCCCTACTCGTCAACAGGTTAACGTGTTTACGAAAGCCCACAATATTATAAGATGAGACATCTCATTTTTAGCAAGAGTTTTGTCTTTACATTGGATTAGCAAAAGTGAAACATCTCTTTCATCAAAGCGGCTAAAAATACTCTTTCTTTATCCAGCATGACTATTGTCATTTTGTATAAGAATAGAATTATGGATGTATATAGTATTTATTCCGTTCACCAAATACGTTTATTTAATTCTATTTTTGTCTGTTCACAAAAAATATTTACTTTTTTTTGGAAACATCAACTTTATATTTTTATCCTAAACCTATTTACTTATTTACAGAAAAATCATTCATGACCCACATTTTTACACTCATTATCCATTAATATATTAATTTATCATACTCATGGACCACCTTTTTACATCCACTTACTTTACACTCATTACAATTTATTAAAACCCGTACCACCAAAATCAATGAACGATTTTGGTGGACGTAGGTAGAATGACATTTCTAATAAATTCGGACTATTTGCCCCCTCCCCCTATTTAAAAAAATATTGCCACATGTTTTTAGCTTTGATATTTATAATAATGTCATCACTTATTCTATTGATTTTCGATTTTCCAAATTATCCTCCTTCAATATTTGAGATTGATTCCTAGTTCTTGTCAGATTTTTTTTTTTATATTGTATATATGATATTTTCATAAATGTCTATGAATAGGACACTTACACGAATTAATTTCAATACCATTAGAGGTTAGTTGATGATGAAAGAGGAATTCTATATCTGAATTTGAAATGGACATTTAATGCCCATCTTGGAAAGCCACAAGATTCAAAATATACGAAAGATATCCGAAATAAATTAGTAGAATCTTGTTGCGGGTTTCCGCTACAAGTTTATCCCCAATTTCGGACAACATTTAGAACTATCCAATAAATTTTGGTCAAAATCCAAAAGAAATCAGTTTGAAATTCGAAAACATTTATACTATTTCACATGCCCAACTGTGACATGGTATAAATCGCAAATTTGATTGGACATGGGAATTTGATTGTTAATCTTTAACAAAAATACATACTCCTTCCGTCCCCCAAATATAGTCCTAATTTTAATAAAAAATGTTGAATATATTATAAGTGAAGTAAAAATCTCATAATATTGTAATATTAAATTAGTTAGTGATAGATCATATGTGATAAAATATGTAAATAAATATGTTGTTAGCGGTAAAAAAAGAAATAGTGATGGACCATGTGTGATAAAAGATATAAATAAAGAATATTATTGAAGGTAAAGTTGAGAAAATAGTTATCATAAATAGATAGAAAGGAAATTAGGGTTTATCCCAAAAATGAAAACTATGAAATAAATTGGGGGACAGAAGAAGTATATGTTATCATTTTATTAAATTTAAGTTTATTGCTTTTAAAAAATTTCAAACTCAATTTAATTATTTTCTAACAGTTCAATAAAATATAGATATGAATTTAATAAAAAGTTATATTTTCAAAATATTGAAGGTTTCATAGTTTCAATCTCACTATTGCTCCCTTTTTAGGGAATCCCAGCAATAGTTTACTTATAGGCATCAAATTTTCCATTTTTCTATTTTTAGTCGTAGAAATTACAATCGCTATCTTTGACGTGCATGTGATAAATTTATATTCATGTGGTTGTGTAGCTTATAAATTAATAAATTATACATGATAAATAAATCACAAGTGAAAAGTTAAATATACAAAAATTAGATCTATGAATAGTAGGTGAGATTCAAACCTAAAATTGAGTACAATAATACCCATCCATCCTGAAAAGTACAAAATTTTTGCTTTTATTTCAAATTATCTCTTTAATATGATTTTGAAAGTATTAGATATAAAATTGAAGTTTTGATCGGGAATAGGTCAGCAATTTTTCTCAGTAGAAAAAAAATACCTAAGTATGTGGTTCAGATTCTTCTGATCGAAACATGAAAATATTCATTTGCTCAATTCCAAAATACTAGCCCACAGAAAAATGTAAAAGGTTGCAGTAAGCCATGTGATTGCTACCAGCTACCGGTCTTCCCGGTCGCCACAAATTCAAATTTGTCCCAACAACAGTAACACCGGGCGACAAGGATCTCTGCTCCTCTCTCTCTTCTTTCTCTCTCACTCACGCACGCATCACACACACTCAGCCAGTGAGAGAAAGCGACACACACTCACCCAGTGAGACCCTTCTGCAACCCCAGGGCTATAGAGAGAGATAGAGAGGGTGCTCTGTGACTCCATTTTTCTACACCAAAAAGAACCAAACTTTTCATACAAGTGGGCTTAGCGTAAAACTCCAATTGATAAAGATACAAACTTTGCACACTACTTTGGTTTAGCAAAGAAGATAGAGGGAGCTTCTTCCAAACCAACTTTCCCTTTACCAGTTTTGCTTCGAAGCCACAAATGGCTTTCCTCCCCCTTTTCACACTCTTCCTCACACTGGTCCTTCCATTCCCCTCTCTCTCTCAACCCTTAACCACCACCACCACCACCACCACCACCACTCTCTCTCCTCATGGCCGTCAAATCCTCACTAGACCCTCAAGGCCTCGTTTTGTCATCGTGGTCGCCCAATGCCACTGACCCATGCAATGCCTCGTTTGAAGGGATTGCCTGCAACGAGCATGGCCAGGTGGTCAACATCACCTTGCAAGGAAGAGGGCTTTCTGGGAAAATCGCACCTGAGATTGGGCAGCTCAAGAGCTTGATTGGCTTGTACCTGCACTTCAACCAGCTTCATGGCGTTGTACCTAGTGAGCTTGCCAACTTGACCAACCTCTCAGATCTTTACCTCAATGTCAATAATCTCTCTGGTGATATTCCTCCTCAGATTGCTGATATGTCTAATCTTCAAGGTCAGTTTTTTTTTTCCGATTATGAAACCTTAATTAAAACTAGAATTATTAAAAAGCATCATTTTTCATGCATTTTATCGCCATTTTGTTTGGTTAGGGATTATGCTTTGGAGAAAGATGGAAATTTCAATTTGTTTATTTGTTGTACTGAACATTTGTTTCTAAAATGTCTTGTAATAGTGAAATATGACTTGATCAAAAGTTGTTGACCATTTCCGAATTTCGGATGCACCAAGAAAGCTAAAAGTTCATAACTTTTTTTCCTTGAGGTTTATGATTCTGTCATGTCATGAATGGCATTAACATTTGCTTCTTAGGTTTTGTTGCATATTAGCAATAGATTTATGCCCTTCTCTGGTAAAAAAAACTGAACCTTTTTTTCGCAAAACTCAAGTCGGGCTGATGAAGGATTTGGGCTGCTAACCTCCTCTCCAACATAACACTTAACCTAGCTCACTGTTTGCAGTGTTGCAGCTCTGTTACAACAAGTTAACCGGAAACATTCCGACACGCCTTGGCTCTCTCAAGAAACTCAATGTTCTTGCTCTACAGTCCAACCAGCTGACTGGTGCAATTCCAGCCAGTTTGGGGGATTTGATGATGTTAAACAGGCTGGACTTGAGTTTCAATCGCCTGTTTGGTTCAATCCCGGTGAAATTGGCTGTTCTACCGCTGCTCAAAGTTCTTGACATCCGAAACAATACTCTTTCTGGCAATGTCCCTCTAGGTAGCCAACCATTCCTTCGTTCTGCATCTGCTGTTATCCTTCTTGTTTTCAAATTGACACGAGCATAATGTATCTAACCGAACTGCATCTGTTTTCTTGCTGTTACGAGTTAGCCTTGAAGAGACTGGATGAAGGTTTCCAGTATGCAAACAATGCAGAATTATGTGGGCTTAGTTTCCCTTCTCTGGAAATCTGCACTGCTTCTGCTCAAAAGTCAAACAAGCCAGAGCCTTTTGGAGCCAGCACCAGCCATCTACCTTCGAAGGACATTCCAGAGTCGGCAAATGTCCAGCACAATGGAGGGAATCAGTCGAGGAAATCTCATTCCGCTGCTGTGGTTGGAATGGTTGGACTCCTTGTTGCCTTTACTGTGGCAGGGCTGTTCTCATTCTCATGGTATCGCAGACAGAAGCAGAGAATCGGGAGTGCATTCGATTCTGGTGAAGCTCATTTGAGCACTGACCAGGCGAAGAAGGCTTGCAGGAGATGTGCGTCTCCTCTAATCAGCCTCGAGTACTCAAACGGTTGGGATCCATTGGCAAAGCGCCAAGATGTGAGCAGTTTCTCGCAGGAGGTGCTGGAGAGCTATATGTTCAACTTGGACGAAGTGGAGTCTGCGACACAATACTTCTCGGAGATGAACTTGCTGGGAAAGAGCAGCTTCTCGGCCGTCTACAAGGGGATGCTGAGGGATGGGTCAACGGTTGCAATCAAGTGCATTTCGAAGATCAGCTGCAAGTCTGATGAAGCAGAGTTTCTCAAGGGATTGAAGCTGCTTACCTCGTTGAAGCACGAAAACCTTCTGAGGTTAAGAGGCTTCTGCTGCTCCAAGGGCCGAGGCGAGTGCTTTCTCATATATGACTTCGTTTCGAATGGGAGCTTGCTGCATTACCTCGACGTGAGTGCAGTGAAGGCTCTCGATTGGACAACAAGGACATATATAATCAAAGGAATTGCCAAAGGTCAGTTTACCCTAACTCGTTTCTTTGCTATATCTACATACTATGCTTCAATTAATTGAGTATTGTGTTATTGAAGATGATGTTATGTTTCTAGGCATCGAGTACTTGCACAAGAGCCAGAATGGGAAACCTACATTGATGCACAGCAACATATCGGCTGAGAAGGTTCTGATCGACCACCACTACAACCCGTTGCTCTCGGACTCCGGCCTTCACAAGCTGCTAGCAGACGACATAGTTTTCTCAACCCTCAAGGGTAGCGCTGCGATGGGGTATCTTGCCCCAGAATACACCACCACTGGGCGGTTCACTGAGAAAAGCGACGTTTACGCTTTTGGAATGATCATATTCCAAATCATGTCTGGTAAAAGTAGGATCACGCAGCTGAACTGTCACGGGCGGAGATCTCAAGATTTGAAGACTTCATCGATGCAAATCTTGCAGGGAAGTTTAAAGAGTCTGAGGCGACTAGGCTAGGGGAAATCGCTCTTCTCTGCACTCACGAATCTCCCAACCTCAGGCCCGACATTGGGGCTGTGATGCAAGAACTGCACGACATCTCTTGTTGACGAAATTTTCCCTAAATCGTGCGAGGAAGGATAGACCGACTAATTTTGACTCACTGGCCGAGTTTGCAACCGTTTGCGTTGCGTCTCACATGATGTATGTAAGTGAGTTTAGTTAACTTGCATGACTTGTAACTGCACCTCTTTACTCATCTTACTCTTGTAAGACTTAGCTAATGAAAAAATCATTATTTGTCTACTTTTGATTGCAAGTTGCAAGAATTGAGTGATTTAAAAAGGAGAAAAAGAAAAACAGAAATTGAGTTGTGTAAGGAAAGAAGGCAGTTTCTGATAGTGTAGAGTGAGCCACTAACATGGTATAATTCAGGTAAATGCATGGTTTGTGTTTTTAAGAATTAAAAAAGATGGAATCCAAGGTGATCTATTTTCATAGTCTGCACTTTTGTCTTTGTTTCTCGTGAATGTTGTTTGTCCTATTGTTTAGCTCACTGTATTTTATTCTCAGTTTGGCACACTTTCCATTGCTTTTATCATATTTCTATTTCCTGCAGCAAAATAATAAAAAACAGAGCAAAAAACTGCAGATTTTGACAAGATCTATCTCACCCAATAAGAAATCCCAACCAAGATCTGTCTACAGTAAAAATATTCTCTTGAATTTGCCGTTATTCAAATATTAACATGCCAATTTACAAATTATTTTTGAAATTTACATGAAATCACAAGAAACATACTTATCTCAATCCGGCTCTTTCCATGCTTATTGCAGAAGAGCTGCCGTCTAAGTTGAGATCATCTTGAGATCACCACTACTGACTATCGATCGACTCGTGATCGAATCGTACTACCAACAAAGAACTTGTGCATAGTGCCCTTGAGCTTGATCCAGCTGCAGCCAGAGACTTTGTTTGTCTCCCTCTGTTTCATCAATGTTATAACATTCCTAACATACTCCCAAAGCCCAAAATGAGCATACATATTCGAGAAAAGAACGTAAGAACTCGAATCTAATCCGATCATATGCTAGGCAACATGCTCTCCGATGTCCAAGCTCTCATAAGTCGAACAAGCGGTTAGGTTAGCAAAGTCCTCAAAACCACGTCATTGGGCGGAATTGGCATTTGTGATGTGCCCTCCTCGGCTAAGTATGTCGACCATGCAGCCTTAGTGCTGCACCTTTGGCACGATCTTGTGCGATCGTATTAGTCCATGAATGGCCAAGCCACCAATCATGGATTCATGTTATTCCAATGATCAGTTGTTTTCTCTAAAATACTCTCAAACACATCTATGGCTTGCTCTGTGCTCCCACACTTTGCATACATGTCAACCAAAGCAACAAATAGTTTTCCAAATGTGTGCTAAACCCGTTTTCCTCTATATATGTATGAATCACCATGCCTTTGTCGATGCAGCCCAACTGTGTTGCTGGCAGTCAGCAAAGTAACACTATCCGGAGCGAAATCGGAAGTGCTCCCTAACATGTCATGAAACACTTTTATTGCCTCCTCATAGCACCCATTACTAACGTAGCCAGACATCATCGTTGCAGGAAACCACATCACGTGGTGGCATAGCATCATATTTTAGCATAGCCATCAACCATACTAGATCAACTCCCTACATCCCTTTCCGGGGCATTCGATCAAACAGGTCACGTGCAATTTAATCTTCCGATTCTTAGCACAGCAATCAATCATGAGATTCCAAGAAACCAGGTCCCTTTGCCGCATTTTGTCAAACAGTTTCTTAGGACTCTCAAATCCGTTCCCCAATTTCAAGTAGCCACTAATCATAGTGTTCCAAGAGCAAATTCTTCATCTCTGACGGCATTGTTTCAAACAGTTCTCGCGCTTAACTCACCACACCGCACTTCACCTATCCATCAATGATCAAATTGTACGAAAAGGAATCCTTTCTAGCCATCCTGTCGAAAACCTACCGCCGGATTGAACAATCCCGCATTTGACATACAAGCAAATCAAACAGTTCTGCATGAATTATCAGACCCTAATCCGAGTTTCAACATCAAACCATGAATCCGAGCTCCTCTGCTCAATAAACACAACCTCGAACAAGATTTCAGCACCAACGAGAACGAATACTCTCATCCAGTAGTATATATCTCTAACGAGCATTAACACAAACACTTATCCGGCTCATCTCCATGCGAGAACGACTTCATAATTGCGTTCCATAGAAATGGGTCTTCGTAATTCAAAAGAAGAAATATTTCTCGCGAAATCGACATTCGGTTTGTGTCGAGAAAAGGCGAAATTGAGAATGATCTTTGTGGTGAATGAAGGGTTGTGGATATGGCCTGTAGTGATCAAATTTGCGTTGATTTGATCTATTTCCATCTGGGTTTTACATTTTGAAGCAATGTCGAATGCGAGAAGAGGGGGATTCCATGGCTGAGCTGAAGTTGCAGAGCAGCAATGGTTTGACGCTAAGTGAGTATCTTGATTGGATTCTTTGATATTTTTGGTAGGCAAATTTGTTGGGAGGATTAGAAACGTATGAATGAATCTGGCTGAAATGTTTGTGCTCCGATTTAGCTGCCACGGTTAGGTCTTAGATGCTCATAATTAGATGGCTATGGGGCTAGGGCGTGCCTGTTCCGTGTGTTTCCTTGTTTCGTATGCGTATCTGCTTAACTCTTATACGACCGAACTAATTCCATGAGAATATATTTTTTATTTCATATTTCCTCAAAAACCCACCACTTCTTGAAAATAAAAGAAAATGACTAATATTTTAAACAATTGTGTAATCTTAAAAGTTTATTTGGACTTGATTAAATTTGATTAAGTTCATGAACTCAAAATATTTGATAAGCAAAATTGAAAGTTCAGTTCAACAACAGACAGAATCAAATTTAAGTGTGACCAGTGGCAGAGTCACATGAAAGCATGGATAGACTCAAGCCCACACCAATTCTTTTTCTTTGTTCTTCAAATATCGATAATCATCAGAATTATTACCGTCAACCTATGTCAAGTACAGTAAAAGTAATGGATAGTTATGCAATAAAACTCCCTTTTAAAAAATCCTGATTACGCCACTGAGCGCGATTATATTTAAATGGACACGATTTGATTACACTTCATACAACTTTCCTGAGTTTATACAACAACAAAAAAAACACGCTTTGCATGATCATGATCAAGTATGAGTCATACCACTTCAACATTAATTTTTATCTCTCTATATATTTTAGGGACATCATCCTTTTATTACTTAATATTTGAATTTATCCACAATGATACCCAATCAACATAGGTAAAATTACAAATCAATATATATAATATTATCGGTGTTAACAATTCTAACTCATCAACAAAAAACAAATGGACAACTTTCTGTTCTTACAACGTTAGATCCAATCAATTCTATCATCAATCACCAATGAATTTAAAACTACAAAACTACAAAACTAATTTTCCAATTCTGCATCAATTCCACGATGTGGAACTAGAATCCTAAAACTGGTAATTCCAGGATCACAAAGAACACATATTTCATACAATGCAGTTGCAAAAAAATCTTTTATGATTTATGTTTACTGAGTCGAGAATTTAGAAAATAAATTAGTAGGAAAACAATTTAGAAGGAAAACACATTTACGCTTTGTTAAAGAATTTACACCCATACATGTTCATCGCCATCATCAAAGGCCAATCTAGCTACTTTCTGGTCGGTTATATAGATATATATGTTCTCTTTTATAATGTTTTGCATATATTCACGTAATTCATGATTCAAAATGCTTTTTTTCCTCACTGACTTTCATATATGTTTCACCAATACGTATATACAACATTACTTTAATCTGTGATTGTGCCTTGTAACCAAGAGTCTTGCATAAAACCTTCATAAACAGATTTCTTTAGATCAGGAAAGTAGGACTACAGCCAAACCACATATACATACATAAAAACAAGGTGGTTCCCTCTCACTCAACAACTTCAAGAGTAGCAAAACACACAGTTGATAAACTGATACCATAGATCATACCAAACACAAACAGCATACATCTCCACATTACATAATAGATATGTAGCGACATGGCAGCAATACAGTAGCACCAGTTTTTTTACCAGAAAGACTTTACTCTAAGGGGATAATTCTTCTATCAGAAGTTGGCTCGCGACTCACCATCTGGTTGAGCTCCGGTGTTTCCATAATACTCGAGAGATGGGAGAGGCCAGCCACCCCAACCACTCCAACCAGCAAAGTCGTCCCAGCTACTACTGTTAGCACCTGCATATCAAGGTCGAAGTTGAGAAAATTGGCTTTGGAAGTGTACACATTTATATGCACACCTTCTTTAAATTCATTTGTATCATTTCATATAAATTGGAGAACGCAATACGCCCCCATTCTCAGTCTCACACTTTTGTCAAAAGTTTAAGTGATTAAGTACTAACAAATAATAAATAAAAAAGTAATTACATGCAACAACAGTACATTTAGTAACCTGAGCTCTCATAAAATATCATATTGCACATAATTTTATCCAGTATAAGATATACAGCAATAGAAGCGGTGGTGTACCAGCATTCTCGAGCAAATTTAAGCCCTTGCTCCATCCAGGCAAAACATTCTCAGCATTAGTTTTCCAATTTTCTTCAAAACTGGCAAGCTCGTCTAAGAATGGCATGGAACAAAATATTAAGAGCAGCCTTATTTAACATAAACTTGCCTCTGGCATTATGGGAAGGAACCAAACCTTCTTCTAAATTGTGCAACGTCTGCAAGGAATCAACTCTGCCATCCTTAGATTGTTTGGTTGTAACAGAATGCCCCTTCATATTACAAAACATGAATCATGACATGAGACTAACAGCAATTGGTCATCTTCAGCTAAATAGCCTATCTGTTTGATTAGAGATTTCGTGAGACTGTTTTCAAATATTTTATCAAATTCACAAAGGTGAGACTGTCTGGTCAAATATTCCGATATACAGGAACAATGGCAAAGCAAAAGTTAACAATGACATTTCCAGCTTACCACATCGTATACCATACACATTACACACAACGAAGCGTTTCATTATTTAATAGATTACCTTATCATGTATCCCTTTTGAAATGGTATGCAGTGATTCGCCAACCATCCGATCATCTTCTTTCATCTCCATCAAAAGCACCTTTGAACCGACATTCAAAATAAGTAACTTAGCCCGTGTCAACATAAAATCCCTATTCCTCAGCTTGAAAAATCACTCACCCCATCTCCCCCACTTCTTTTCCCAACAGAGGAGGTGTAGTATATCCCATCGGGACCACCATAAGCGACTCTCTGGAAGCTAAAACTCTGATAATCTAGAAGCAGAGTCCAACATTCACCAAGAATTAGATACTTTATAATCACCATTTTCTATGCTAAATTCAGGGGGAATATAGGCAAAAAACCAACCCTAGCAACCTACATTCAACAAACATCAAGATTGAAAATGCAGACAAGATCAACCACAGATATCACTCCATCAAATTCCTCAACTAAAACCAATCATTTTATTACATTCGATTTTAAATGTATGATGCAAGAACAACATATACCTGATGGAGATTCATTTGAATTCTTAACAGAGACTTCTTTTTTAGGCGTACTTTTAGCATCATTGCCAACATCATCATCATGGTTCAGCTCTTCAATGGAAATTTGCTGGCGGGAACCCGAATTACTACCAAAGTTGCTGGTGAAAAACGGATCAACGAACAAGCCACCAAAAGGCTGAGTGAAAAATGGGTGATCAAATGGATTCTTCCCTCCAAAAAACGACATTTTGTGCAATTCTCGAAACGCCCTGTGAATTATGAGGTGATTACATTTAAATACCAAGAAAAAGGAAATCACAAACTGAATTCAGCTATCACGCGAATTAAGTAATAATTTCAAAAGAGAATAATGTGGAGTCTAATAAAAATTTAAAATGACGTCTTTCTCTGTATATGTGTGTGTCTGTACACGAATTACCTGCAAAATACGATCAAAACTCAGGAATTTTCCTGCATAATCTCACTCTATATGCTTGAATGTAAAATTAGACAAGAAAGAACATCTTGCAAAGAATTTTGCATCGAATTCATATACTAATTTCGAACATAACTACACACGAGATTTAGTTACCTTTATCTAGCGAGAGAGAGTAGAGTGATAAGAAACTAGCAGTGGCAGTGGCAGTGGCAGTGGTAGAACTAAGCTAAAGTCATTTTATACCCAAATCATTTTTAAATATATTTTTGTAGATTTGCATTGAATTTAATACAATCATTTCAAATATCAATCACAAAATCGTTAATTTTGACATCTTCTTATCAATTTTATTTTTAATAATTCGTATAAATTAAATTAAAGTTATCTTTATCAATTTTATTTTTTATAATTAAAGTTATTAAATTAAAAGGTAAAACTATCGATTTTATAAATAGGGGTGGGGTTGGCATTTGGGTAGGGGTTGGCGCTAGGGGTGGGTTGGCACTGGGTGGGGTTGGCCGCTAGGGATGGGTTGGCCTTGGGTAGGGGTTGGCATTGGGTAAGGGTTGGTGGGGTGGGTTGACCACTGGGTAGGGGTTGGTCAGGGGGTAGGGGTTGGCGTTGGATAGGGGTTGGCCGCCAACCCGTTTCATATCATGTCTTCATCAATCATCATTTTTCTTTATGGATGACATTGACGAGTTACACAGAAGCCAAACATGTAAAATACATTAACTAGCCATGGGGCAAAACATGCAATAATAGTTTACATAATTAGAACATTAGAGTTTACAATTTCTCCATACAAAATTGTTTGTCTCAAATAAATCAACGAGGGGCAACAAAACCATATAATTAAAATAATAAATCAACGAGGGCGCCACACTGGGTGTGGTTGGTCATGGTGGCGTTGGCACGGTCGCTTGGCGGAGGTGGTTGGCCGTGGAGGCGTTGTCACTGGAGTGGTTGGCCATGGTGGCGTTGGTCACGGTGGTTGGCCGCGGAGGGTGGTTGGCCGTGGAGGCGTTGGCACGGTGGTGGTTGGGAGGAGGTTGGCCACCGGTGGTTGCGAGAGGAGGTTGCCGCCATTGGAGGGTTGGCCACGTTGGCCGGCAAGTAAGGAGAGAGAGAGAGAGAGAGAGAGTTTATTTTGAATTAAAGTGAAGATTCTCCTCTCGAACATTTTGACTCCAAGACAAATTATTTTGTTATTTGGACACAAATTTTCATGTCTCGAATTGTAGAAACTACTGGAAAGAGAATGGCGTTAGGTAAAATAGAAAGTGCCCTATTATATTTTTCTGAATACTATTATATAGACACTTGAAAATTTAAAACAAAATCGTTCATCGTTAGACATATTTTAATAAATTGTATTGAATATAAAAACAAAATGGCGTTACCATTGGATAATAAATGAATATATTAATTTTCTGAATGTTCTTTTAAATAAATGGATATATAAAATGTAAAATTGATGTATGAAAAGTGAACATTTTTTGAACAAATATTTCTTAGTGATAAACCTAACTTTTAATGAAATATTTCCTATTCCAATAATTTTTCAGGTTATATTTATATACCACATAAATTTATATTATAATTAAAATGACAATAGGTCCAGTTTCGTAGGATGGATATATGTAAGTAAGAAACGAGTTTATGACAGATATGTGTAGTGAAACTAGTATTCGTGAAGAATTTGAATTGAGTTTATAAAATTTAATTATGGATACCCACTACCTAAACCCATTTATATAAATATTAATATTATAATTTACAATTAACTAAATATTTAAGTTTATATTAATAATCATATAAATTATGCCAGCCAATCCCCGATCCATCCCTGGACCCTATCTTTCAGCAATGCCAGTTTCATCTTGGCAATCTTGATCTGCATTTGGTTCAACTGGAAGAGTTGTCAGCATTCATCGTAGTAGGCTTCATTTTAATACTTTGGAAGCCTTGATGTGCTCGAAGAATTGGCTAAGGACAAATATTGAAGGTAAAGATAAACTTATTGTAATTTTATTTTAATTGACTCAACAATTATTTTTGTTGTTTAGATTCCCATCCAACTAGAAATTTTAGTAATTTATGTGTGATGGAGGAAAATGCGAATTAACTCTCATGATAGATTTTCTGAATAAGTATTTATTTTGTATTTTTTAAATAATGTTTTTTTATTTATATTTTAATGATTATTTTCCTTTTCTATTATAGTCAGAAAAGGTCACAGAAAATTCGAGAAGTTCGATTTTGTAACTATATTTTTTTTAATGATATAAAATATTATTTTAGATATGATAGTTTAAAGTTAGATTGTATAATTACATTTTTATGTTTGACATTTAGTATATAATCAATCATTATTATTATTAATATTTATTTCGTGGTGTTCGGATTAATTCCCCAATAAACATTCATGGCTACTTGATGGTCGGCGTAATAAATAAAATTGACTATAATTAGGCAGTCGTGCATATTTTTGGGGAATTAATTTATAAATTAATGTTGGCTGCTATTACCTGCTACAACAATATTTAATAATGTGTAGTAGTAGGTACGATCATTTTTAAACTTCACAATGATCGGCTTAATTAGCCACTTAGCTGGCCCGACAATTATAATATTTGGAAGGGTTTCTGTTATTGATATTATATTTTATAAATTTTAAAACTAAAAAAAGACATAGAATGACAATTTTATCTCGTGGGTTGTGACTGGAGCTAACATGGGCATTTCAATGAATGAGTATAGGAGCACTAAAGTTTATATTCTGTACAACTTTTAGAAATTGACACTGTTGGGGTTGTAAGTATAGGAGAATGTTGCCTAGTTGTACGTAATAGATTGGATCTTGTTAGGTCTAGATTTAGTTCATTTTTTTTCCTTGAGTCTAGATCCGATCTAGATTTATTGGGTCCAAAAAAAATCAGATCCAAATCCATAAAATTCGCAGGTCCAGGGTTTAAAACCAATTTACATATTTTATCTTCTAAAATAAATCTTAAATCAACAATAATTCACAGTAATACAATAATAATAATCTAAATATACAATAACACTATAATAATTATTTAGAATTTCTACAATCATCACTATACAAGAAGATGTTAGTTACAAATTTATTTTTATTTTTATGACAACAAATAATATTACAATAGGAATAGAAATATTACAAATATCTTAGAAAATGGACCACTAATATCTAATTCATATATAGAATTTTTTCGAATTCAATGTGCAATTTTCTAATGTTATTGACCTAACATCCAATTTGATAACCTAATTTATCCAACTTCGATTAGAAATAAAAATAATATAATATACTTATAAATAAAAAAATATATATATATATATATATATATATATATATATATATATATATATATATATATGGATTCATGAGTCGGATTTGGATCTCAAAAATCAAGATCCAGATCCGTATTTTAAGGAATGGTCCGGATCCTCTAGATACGTCCAATCTTATTTTTTGAAGATCCAGATTCTAAAAAATTAATATGGATCTATAGATTTGGATCGATCAAGGATCCAATGTCATCTCTAGTTGTGCACATAATGAGTTCGAAGTAAATTTACCACTCCTCCTTATACGATAAGTTTATCATATTGATTTATTCGATGTCCATGAAAAGTGTATTATTTTTTTATGACATTACTCTTTATTATTCAACTTTACAATAATTTATTATTTATTTAGAAATAATTCTTACCATTCACAATCTAATACATGATGAGATATTTTTTCCATTTAAACAATATCCACTAATAATTTTGTTAAAACTCATACCGTTCACAGATGATACACTTATCGTGTACTTGTGGATTGAGGAAGTATATTTTTATATAAAGAGAGAAATTCACATTCTTATCTAAAAGGGAGCACCAAGTAAATTCCGTTGATGTAAAATAATTTACGATGTCGAAGTAAATTTATTATTATTTGTTCGCTTTCCCATTTGACTTATGTTTGAGCCTCCCCTCAATCCTTCGTCAGTACTGTTCTTAGAAATATATTTTGTTGAATGTTTATAATCAATAAAATTAATTATTTATGTTCAATTTCATTTTCGAAGCGCAATAAAGAAATGCAAACTAACTTTCATATTTAATTAGTACGTGCATTAATATCTCTGTACGTACGATTTAAAGGGAAATCTCGATTTTACACATTGTTTTATAAACATAACCATCTACAAAATTAAAGTAGGTATTGCAGATGTTACGTGGAGTACGTATTATTATGTATTACACCCATAAGAAAGCATAGAGAAAAATACAAATAAAAAAACTAAAGACGTCCAGTTTGTTTGCAAGATTTGATAGCTCCATCGTACATTTCTTGTAGCCCATTTTCAAACTTGAATCCACTTTCCAGAAGCTTCTGGCTTGTCAACGAGGGGAATGTAACAGGTATCAGATCCTCAAACTCCCTGCATAAACTCAACATTTATAGTCAATCACATTTTAATTCATAATTTAATAATCTATAATAAAAAGAAAAAAGAAAAACTACAACTTACTCTGTAGATGGGAGCTCATATTCAGGGTATTTAGCTGAGAGAAATTGGTGCAATTTATCAATCGTAATGTCAACATTAGAACAAATGTATCTCCCTTTTGCTTCAGGATACTCAAACAGATGAATATGGGCTCTTACGACGTCCTCCACATGAACCGAACTAGTCCTCACGAGACGCTGGTAAGATTTCTTGTCACCTAGAATTAAGGCCATGAATATGGAGACGGAATCAGGCAAGTAAGGACAAATGAAGGGACCATGAATCCATGAAGGAAGCAGCGCCACAACATCCAATCCATGCCTCTCACCAAAATCCAAAACCATCTTCTCCACCAAAGTTTTCGTGACCATGTAGGGTCCCCCAAACACCCCCAAACTCCTCAGAAAATCTACATCAGTCCACGAGCTCTCGTCGATGACGTCGAGACCGCCGGCCTTGTCGTTGAAGACGGCCGTGGCGACGCTCGAGCAGTAAACCACGCGTTTCACGGTCTTGGAGTCGACGCACGCCTGCATTATGCCCACCGCTCCGTTCACGACTCTGTCGATCTTCACTCGCTCCGCTTCTCGCTCCTCGAAATCGAGAGGGTGCGCCACGTGGAAGACTCCGACGCAGCCCTCGATGGCTGGCGCGAAGGTCTCCGGCCGGTCGAGGTCCGCGTCGAAGATCTCTAGCCTTTCTGACGCGCCTTGGAGATTTCGCAAGTAGTTAATGTCCCTTTTCCTCTCTGTGAAATGAACAGAAAAAGACGCGGAAAAATAATTTTGGGAGACCTATAAAATCAAATATTTCGAGGGATGCTAAAATAGAAAAAATAAAAGAATTCAAGGAAAATACTAAATATAAGATGAAAAACAATATATTTAGCCAGCACCCTCTGGATTCGCCCATGATCATACGTGTATAAAACTATATCAACAACTATGGGTGAGTTGGGGTGGGCTCAAGCACCCCACTAATTTTATTTTATTATTTTTGGCTTTTGAATCTGGCATAATTAATGTCTTTTTAAAGTTTTCGATTTTAATTAGCATTCTCGTAGCAGAAAATTTTCCACGAAAGCTCCGTCGTGGTTCAGGGCGCCACTTATTATCATCGTGGTGAAATGAGTAATAGACAGGAGAAAATGTGGAGAAAATGAACCTGGATGGATCCTGGTAGTTGTGTTGACAGAATATCCATGTTGAAGAAGCCTTTTGACCATCCATGATCCAAGAAAACCAGTTCCACCAGTCACACACACTCTCCCCTTGTCTCTCTCTCTCTCTCTCTCTCTCTCTCTCTCTCTTCACAAGCAAGATCTGGCAGATGTATATATTCTTGTCATTTACTGTCCTTTTACGGAATTATTTATTGTTTAATTTGTTTCCCACTCATAACTAGAGGACTATTCTTTTATTAAGATGGTGTTTGGCTGAGTTTATAAACTGTTTAGTAGTTTATAAGCTGTTGCAAAGTGTTTGACAAAATAAGCTCCTAAACAGCTTATAAGCGGTGAAAATAAACTTCAACAGCTTATAAGCTCCCCTAAAAATAAGTTGGTCAACCCTAACTTATTTTTTCATAAACTTATAAGCAACCATGAATTTACCAAAATAACCTTATTATAGTTCGTTATTTCCTACACATACACTATCAACTTCACATCTCGTCAATTTTATCTCTCTAAATATGATTTTCTCTATTTAATTCACGATTCTTTCTCTAGCTTATAAGATCAATTATCCAAACACTTTAATAACTTATAAGCACTTGAGACATTACCTCTTATAAGCTTTCGAAACATCTTATAAGCTCTTGGAGCTTATAAGCTCTTTAAAATAAGCTTAGCCAAACACCCCCTAAGTCAAAGACATCGGAAAATATAATCATTTAAGTTTAGCCATCTTCATGAATCATGATGATTGATTAGGTAGCTCGTGTTTATTCGGGAAATAATCACTCGCCTGCTGCAACTTTTATTATTTTTTCGTTCTCAAATAAATGTCATATTTCAGAACTCAATGCAATAGTGAGTCAAACTACCACAATTTACTTTTGCTCGATCCCAATATTATTATAACTTTGCGTACTCTTTGTATTCTCCACAATAATTAGAATTTAGGAGTAGGAGGAGTAAATTCTTTTCATTGATATAATTTTTAACAGCTAAGGATATTTATTTCAAACGGATAAAGTAATTTGTTAATGTTTTGACCCTAGATTGAATCTTTTTCTTTTTCTTTTTTGGTATTGTGGGTAGCCGCATCTGCTACCTACGGTGGGCACTGAGTAAATCTCACGTTCCTATGCAATTAGGGCTGACAATTTTCGACACGACACGAGAACACGACACAAACACGCACGAAATTAACGGGTTAGTATTCAGCCTTATCGTATTCTTGTCCTTATCGTGTCGACATGATAAGGACACGATAATTTCGTGTTGTGTTCGTGTCGGATTCGTGTCGGGTTCGTGTAACCCGATAATTTTCGTGTTGCATTCGTGTTCATGTCGGATCATGTCATTTTCGTATAATTCGATAATATTTATATATATTTAATATTAATATAATTATATTTTATATATTTTTATTTCTTTTATTTATTTATTTTCTAATTTTGATTTAAATTTATTGTTCCGTGTCGTGTTAACACGAAAAAAATCGAATCATATTCGTGTTCATGTCGTGTTCGTGTTGTGTCCGTGTCAGCACATTTTGTGCCGTGTTCGTGTTCGTATCGGACAGATCCTTAACGGGTCGTGTTCGTATTTGGCCTTATCAGGTCGTGTCGACACGATAACGACCCGACACGCACTAATTGCCAGCCCTATATGCAATAACATGCAAACGACACAAGACATGATAAACCACACTTTGAAAATCAAGTGTGACGGACTCAAACTCATAGAGGCGTTTGATAGTTTCGAACCTGTACGCACTAGATTGATTCTTCATATTATGTTTGATTGATCATTGGAGTATTAGCAGCCGCACCATTCCATATATATAAGTTAAAAGAACCGTTTGTAGAAAGAAAGAAGAAAAATACAAAGTTGACCACGTTCCATTGAAAACTTGAATATGGGAGGTGACCTTTTTTCTTTAAATCCATAAAAGTCCTAGTTTCTTTCTTTTTTAATTACTGGAGGTGATTAGTGAGGTAGCATACAAGGTTAATTTGATTCTGCAACCCATTACCCTCTTAATGATGATGTCATATGGAAATTAGTGGATCCCAATCAATTAAGATCAAAGAATTATGAGTTTTAATTAATTGAGATCAAATAAATTTTATACATATAATCATCTAACCGCAATGTAAGAGACTATAGCATCCAATGAACCATAGCATGCAGTTGGCTGCGGGCCACCCCTGCAATTTTTATGTCACATAATTTGTTAAAACAACATTTTCATGTTTACTTGGTCATCATCTCGATATTCACGTTCTGATTTTCTGATATTTGTATACGTTTACGAACTGTCATCTTCTCAATATACATAAATTATCATGTTTGTGTCGAGGTAAAATATTTATTTGGTCATGATTTTTCTATTGAGATTTCGTATACGATTTTTCATTTGGGATCCTCTACCTCCTTATAAAATTCATTTTATCTTTTAAAGTCTTGGGCCTTTGAAAATACCTTTGACATCTAGTATTGGGCCTTTAAATTGTTTGGGTTCTTCCACATTCCATCAACCAACCAGATCACTGGAGATAGAGGTGGCAAGTGGGCGAGTTGGGCTGGCCCGAGGAAAAATCATGTAGAAATTTTTCGAATCGAATCGAATCGAATCTAAATGGGAATGGGTCTGACATACTTTTGATAGTTATGAGCGGACCCGATCCAATTCAAAATTCTATCGAGTTTATATTTTTTCGTCCAACCCAACCCAAATCAGGCCGGATCAAATTGGCCCATCAGGCCAAGCCCTTTTTGGCACTTGGTAGATGGAGAGAAGATTTGACTGATGGGGAAATATGAAGCAACAAGGGAATAGAAAAAGGGGCAATAACTAAAACAACAAAATTTAAATTCTTGGAATAAATAATCGAGATTCCAATTTTTCTGGTGAAAAAGAGTTATTACAATAAAACTATTTAATGTATTTAAACGATATTTTTGAGAGTTACTCGAGATTTAATGTCAGAGATATCGTTTAAGGGTAATTCCATGCAAAGCCTCATTTTATCCCAGCCCCCAATTAAAAACATAAATAAAAGATTTATAATTATACTATTTTACCTTCATAGCCTTAATACGGAATTTGATAAAATAACAACTCTTCCCATAAAAAAGCTTGAATCTTTCTGCGTGGAGCTTTTGTCTCACCAATCTGCATGAGAGATGCATAAAGTGGGTGTTTCCACACTAGCTTTTTGTCCCTGAGATTTAAATGGTTAGGTGGGTTCTGGTCGATAAAATATGGGTCAATTTCACCAAACGTCTTTATGATTTGAAACATATATACCGATTTTCCAAGTGTATTCCCATGATACCAAAAAAGAAACAAGAAAATGATATTTGGTTGATTTATATCGATGGAATATTTTATTTTATTTTATTTTATTTTATTAATTTCTATATCATTTATTTATTTTATTTTAAAAACTTTTTATATGTTTACATTTAATTTTATCATATCCCTGTTGAATATATATATGTAACGAATTTATAATATATATATGTAACGAATTTATAATTTTTTTATTATTCAAATAACACATTACCCATTATAATTTAAGTAAACTCCATACCCCCGATTAGAAACTTGTTACTCGGATATAATATTTTTACGCAATGAAGTTTCCAACCCTAATCTCTAAATCAACTGCGAAATTCTTTCTTCGCTTTCTTCTACGACGATAACAAAATCAATTTGGAGGTTCAATGAAAATTCCTAAGTTTTGCACATAATTGGCGGCTGTCGCAATTCCAATTTTGCTAGAAAAACATTATCGTGCTTAAGTTTATTAAAAATAAATTTTCTCTATCCAAAATGGCTATATATAAATATGTTGCTCAAATACATTTATGTTATCACTTCAATATCTGAAAGTTAATTGTGTTGAGAAAAAGTAACAATTCAGCAGCAGCAGAAGAAGAAGAAGAGGGGGAAAAGAAATGTTAAATAATTTAAATTAAAGAGTAATTAAGGGTATTTATGCTTTAAACTTAAAACTACAAAAAAAAGAGTGAAAGCCTATATTTTTCTTGACGATGACTAAAATAATAATTTGTCTACTATATATGTCTTATCAATGCAAGAATAGGAATATGATATATATGTGGAGAGTCATCGTCAAGATTATTTTTAAAGATTATTTCCCCAATATTTATTTTAAAAGATTATTTCCCCACTGGAGACGATCGAGTAGTTGATAGCAGCGTGCCTAAGTGGGAAGCATGACTATCAAGATTATTTCCCCAATATTTCACTTATACAATTATATAGATTTTTAAAAGAAAACATGTGAGAAAAGTGGTAAACCTGTTTCCACTACATACCATTGTTGGTGGACGAAACCATGCCAGGACATAATGGGTGTAGATGATGATGTCTACAATGACTTTGCCTTGTTATTTCCGGCTACATTTACAATGTCAAAATCAAAATGATACAACTACGGATTAACATACTTGCTTTAGTTTATAATTATTTTTACTTGCTTAATTAATCGTTTTCCTTTTTCTTAAGTTGCAATTTATGTACTAAAATTTCGATTTAATTTTAGGAGTCTTATAAGTTGGTTGTACTTATTTATATTAAAAAAGAATATGGTCTTAAGTTTATTCCTCGATCGCCAATTCTTGGAGTGCGTAAAATAATACTCCCTCCGTTCATAAAAAACGTGCATCGATTTTGGTAAGTTTTAAGAAAACAGAATGAATGTAAAGAATGCAGATAAAAAGGTGTATCATTCGGATAATAAATGAATATATTAATGGATTGTGAGTGTAAAAATGTGGGTCATGAGTGTTTTTTTGTAAATAAGTGGATAAGTTGAGGGTTAAAATGTAAAGTTAGTGTTTCTAAAAATGAAAGTATACATTTTTGGTGGACGGACCGAAAAGAAATTAAATGCACGTTTTTGGTGGCGGGGGGAGTGATTAATAGGATTGCTCAGTGAACACCAAAACTGACGGAGGTGGACTCAACAAAAAAACAACTATTTTTTACTCTCTCATTAACAAGTGTTTCTTTATATTTTGAAGGAAAAGTAGAGGGGAATGTAAGTAATTGAGGGTGAAGATATGGGAACAGAATAAAATGTCAAAATAATTGCATGGACAGATTATGAATGCGCCCCCTCAAACATAACGACCTCTTTCCCTTGTAAAATGGCTCTTCTACTCTCTCTCTCTTCCACGCACACACGCATTGAATTTTTGAAAAGTTTAACGTTGATTAAATCGCCGCCGGCGCCGCAAAATAGCTAGAAAGGATGCTGGTTTCCAATTCTGACCTCTCCCACGGCGGAAATGGCAAGACCTTCCGCCAAATCAGCCGCGATCGTAAGTATCGCGAGCTTCTATTTCTTACTGACTGTTGACTATCATCGTTTTTCCCGCCAAATTAATATGATTAATTCAAAGAATGCTTTGTAAGTTTTTGATTGAGATATTGAACTGAGAGTTCAGTGCAAATTGTCGATCCTTAAAACAACTGGAAAATTAAGTGTTGAAACGCACATGTATTCTCTCTTTGTCTTGTTTATACAGGAGAGCAAGTTCTTTTACTTTTTTTCTGATAGAACATTTAACTTAATAATTATGTTGTGAATATCGGTAATCTGTCTACTACATGGATTGATCGTTTTCCTAAAAAACTTATAGGATTGTTATATGAAATGCTCCAAACATCCAAGTCAGGAGATTCAAGATCAGCATGGAAGGTATTTTTCTCTCATTACGAATTACTACTATCTTCAAGCAGGATTTTGAGGATCTTTGTGCTTTATTTGCTGTTAATTGTATCGTTTATCACTCTGATTACATTTGGTTCACTTATTTACAGCCTAAATTTGGTTCACTTATTTACAGCATACATGCTTAGATTATTGCATTTAAGATTCCGAAAATGTAATGATTTGTAACCTAACTTAGTAAATCATGTCAAGCAGTATTCCTGTCTACAAGAAGTTCATAATTGTATTGCTTATCATTGAGCCACGACAAGTTAATCTCAAACTAAAGTTAGTCACATATGTGGTAACACAATGTTTCTCTTCAATGTAGTTTCTTTGATCATACATTCTTCAGTGTATGGACGAAAATAGAATTCTAAAATTTGCGGGCACTAGGAATGTATTGACGGAGTAGAATTGGACCTAGCAGAATGGCCTGAACAAAGCACACCAACTTACCAAGCCTAAAATTTATGGTGCAGGTTGATAGAACATCAATTTTCATGCTGTTATAGGAATGATATGTTGTTATATTTGTGTAGTTTTTCCTTGTTGAGCTAATAATTGACGCTTTTCTAAATACACTGCTTTAGCTTCTGAAGTGGTTACATGATTTAAGGTAAATAACTTTAATCTGTCAATCAGCTGTATGACATAAGTTGTTAAGCTTGTGACTTTATTATTTCCTACAAAGCTTCATGATAAATTTGGTGAGAATTTAGAAATAAGAAAAACATTGATGATTTCTCTCCACAAGGATTAATGTTTGGTACATAGCCCAATTATAAAATTACAGTAGCCAACATTAATCACTTTGTATCTCCTGAGTCACATATCATGGTTGCTTAGTAAAGACACCTGAAACGGTTGTACATGAAAATGAATTATTTTATCAATTTATTTTACTGATATCTATTTTTGTCCTATCTTTTATGTCTTCCCCTTTATTTTCTGCGATATACTGATCTTAGCCGCCGTGTTTTCTATAGGTTCTCATCATGGATAAAGTCACAGTAAAAGTGATGTCATGCTCATGCAAAATGTCTGATATCACAGAGCAAGGCATTTCATGTAAGAATTTCTGAAATTATGTTCACCAAGCTATCTGATTGTTTTGAGGCTTTTGAGCCCTTAGCAATTGTATTCGCTCTACACTAGTAAGAAATTTTAATGTATATATTTTTCACCAGAGCTTTCTGTACTCCAATTTTTTGGAATTTAGTTTAGTAAAAAGACCTTGATTTAGTTCCGGAGAGCTTCCATTTCGTGTTGTAAGTTCTCCATACCTCAGTACACCAGTCTTCATGTAATCTAGTTTTATTGAGTGAGTAGTGAAGTAATTTGCACTCTTTTGTTTAGAGACTTTTATACTAATATTTGAACGATTTTTAGCTTAATCTTAATAATTATCTATTTATTCATTTTATTAGTGGTGGAAGACCTTTATAGAAGAAGACAGCCTTTGCCTTC
This sequence comes from Salvia rosmarinus, assembly GCA_036937905.1. Classification (NCBI taxonomy): domain Eukaryota; kingdom Viridiplantae; phylum Streptophyta; class Magnoliopsida; order Lamiales; family Lamiaceae; genus Salvia; species Salvia rosmarinus. The sequence goes on from CM072823.1 coordinate 59,770,306, forward strand.
AATGGATGCCATATATTTTATTCAACCTTCCAAGGAAAAGTATGTTATCCTTTGATGTATTTCTTGATGTCTAGTTGTTAAAATTTTTAGAAGAAAAGGTACGTAATATGCGTTTCACTTATAATGTTTACATTTTGACAATTTTATATTGATTTTTAATATTTTCCAATGGTATGCATTTAACTCGTATTTGAGACCATTCCTTGAATACTTAATAAGATGCTTTTCTATAGCCTCACTTATTTCCTTCTTTGCATACTTTGTATCTGACTAGAAGAGAGAGAGAGAAGAATCATATTTTGTTAATTCTACCACCTGCTGTCAATTTTGCTTGTTGGCAGGAATCTTTAAGTTTTACTCTGAACAACTAAATACGTTATCAGGTCTAACTTAGCTTTGTATATGTTTTCAGCATCATTATGTTATTGTCTGACATGTCTGGAAGAGAACCTTTATACAGGAAGTATGTCACAAATATATATGTATTTATCTAACTATCCATCAATCGACCGCCTATCTACTCTACCTAGTCTGACTTGATTATATCTTTACGTTGTGTTCCTGTGGCTGCAGAGCATATGTATACTTCAGTTCACCGGTACCAAAACACCTACTGACTCACATAAAGAACGATTGCAGTGTAGTACCACGTATTGGTGCATTAAGAGAGGTTAGTAAAGCAGTCAGTATTAAACATAAGTACCTCATATATATATATTTTACTTTTTCTTTATTTATTCCTGAAATTTGCAACTTGCAGATGAATTTGGAGTACTTCAGCATAGACAATCAGGTAACCATTATTTAATAACTTTCAACTATATATATAATATAAAGTACTAGGTATGCTTATCCCACTGATCAGACACTGAGTTCATTCAGTTACATGTTCATGGGATTTTAGTCTCTTAGCATTAGCAGTACAGTTCTTTCTTACTTTGCCAGATACTGTATAAAATTTTATGCCAGGGATTCATCACCGATCATGAAAAAGCACTTGAAGAACTCTTTAGTGATGATGCTGAAAATTCTCGCAGATTTGATGCATGCTTGAATGAAATGGCTACAAGAATTGCTACCGTTTTTGCTTCATTAAATGTATTAATAGTTTGTATTTCATGGTTTATGCAGATGCTCCAACCTATTCCCGTATCTTCTCAAAAATGAAAGAACTATTTGTCCAAATAGACTATCTTCCTTTGCCTTCTTTTCTGTCTCATTTTGGAGCTAAACAGTGAACATGAGGAAGTTTATAGTCTTGTTTTAAGAAATTGCTTCTATTGCCAGTTCATTTTAATATAATGGAATTTCTAGTTATCCTTGATTATTATATTGATATGATGCATTGCATAAGATCTGGTTGGTAAAAAAGGAATACTTTTCTCCATATTTATCTAATGATAAAAGTTAATTAAAGTAGCATGGTGTATTTCTGGGATCTTTTATTTTCTTGATTATGTCAGACCCTCTTCTTTTTTGGATCTGTATGTAAAATATGATACCAATTCAACTTCATTTGATATCGATTTTTTAGTCTAATATAATACGATTGCCAACAACAGGAATGTCCTTTTGTGCACTATAGAGCAGCCAAAGGACTTGATGGCACCACAGTGACTACATTAGGTGACTTGGTTCCAACGAAGCTTGCTGCAGCAGTTTGGAACATCATTACAACATATAAATCTTTGATTCCTAACTTCCCGCAAAAAGAAACATGTGAATTATTAATAGTAGACAGATCAGTTGATCAGGTGTTTTAAACTTTCTGATAGTTGCTGCAAGCTAATTTATCAGTTCATTTTCTTTTCATTTTGTTGCTTTTTAAGCTTATATTTGTGTTATTTAGGTTGCTCCAATCATTCATGAATGGACATATGATGCAATGTGTCATGATCTATTAAATCTGGATGGAAACAGATATGTGCCTGAGGTAACATGTTTCTATCCATAAACTCTATGATACGATCTACAAACTCTTCTGGTAATACCAAATGGATTTCAATTTTCAGGTTCTTAGCAAATCAGGTGGTACACCTGAAAAGAAGGAAGTCCTTTTGGAAGATCACGATCCTGTCTGGCTTGAGCTCCGACATACTCATATTGCAGAGGTTTCTACTTACTCATGGGCTTTTTTCCCCTTGCCCATGTAACTGCTGAAAGAGTTATATGAATTATCTATGAGTTTCTGAGATGTTGTATGTCGTTGGTTCTCACCTTAAGATTTTCAGGCTAGTGAACGACTGCATGACAAGATGACGAATTTTGTTTCAAAAAATAAAGCAGCACAAATGCAACAGAGGTTTGTGATCATCGAAGCATGTGTACATGTCCTAATATGACTCTTAACAATGTTTCTTGCTAAATAGTCTGCACATCAAAACCAGAATGCATTGCACTTTTTTTCTCTTTAATAGGAAAACTGTAATTTCAACAGGCTAGATGCAGCTAAAGCACTTTGTGGATGAGACCCAGGTCGACTGCTAGGCACCTTAAGTAGCAGGATTAGATCTCCGATGAGCCAGAAAATGACAGTACCCAATTTAGATGTTTAGCATGTTCCAGTTCCTTCTTACTTTCAATTCAATTCTTTGCAGTGGCTCATTTTACAAAGAGAGAAAAAGCGTGATGTATGGCATCATGATTTGCATGCATAAATTCCTAGAAAATTACAATAGGGTTATGTGTAGAAGAACCTAGAGCTATTCGGATTGCTGAATGCAGGGTTTCTAATGACCAATGCTTTTCCATCATAATTTAGATCTGAAATCTTACTAACCTAAGTTTTCATTCTGTTAGAGTTTAAGTTTCATTTTGCACGCCCTTTAGTTTCTAGTATGAGAAAATGTGGCTGGTCAAGGCTTCATCATATTCAAGTGAACAAAATAAATTTTCCTCCATCGGTCTCTTATATTCACATCTACTTCTATGTAGAGATGGCAGTGAGCTTTCCACAAGAGACCTTCAGAAAATGGTTCAAGCTTTGCCACAATATAATGAACAGATGGAGAAACTCTCTGTCCATGTTGAGGTTGTTTATTCCTCCATAATATCTGATGATCATCAATCTGTGCAGTCTTAAGCACTTAATACATTACTACATCACTTGAGAGCCTCCTGGAAGTACGAAGCAGCGGACCAACATCTCTAAATAGATTCAGATATCCATCGTGTTACTCTACAAAGTCGTACATAGTCTAGTTTTCCTTTAAGTAATTAAGTATAGGATCAGGATACCAATCAATTAAATGTTATTGCAGATAGGTGAAACATGCAGAATGCTGACTCTCTCTCTCTGAAATGCAGATTGCTGGAAAACTTAATAAAATCATCAGAGATATGGGTCTACGAGAACTTGGACAACTTGAGCAAGACCTTGTATTTGGTGATGCAGGAACAAAGGAAGTTATAAATTTTCTGAGAAAGAACCAGGTTCTATCTTAGTTACTACATTCACATATTTTACTGGCATTCTGGCACTTATATCGTTGGCTCTTCTGTGAGATTAACTTCTTTTATTGCCCTCCAGGAAGAAAGAAACTTGAACAAATTGCGGCTTATGATGATTTACGCTAATGTCTATCCTGAAAAATTTGAGGTGGACAAAGCATTAAAACTCATGCAGGTTTCCAAGTTTATCCCCACCCCGTTGTACATATGGTTGTGTATGTTCTTTTCTTGCATTGATTCAATATGAGCATGAAGCATACATGGATTTTTTCTTTCAATATACCCTTCACTTTCTCATCCTTCTGCACAAGAACCAAGTGCTGACTTTGTAATTGGCTCAATCCTAATCATGAGTTACCTTAATAAAACAGTGAAAATTAGCATTTGGAATTTTTTGGAATTAAGCACCTTAAAGTAGAGTAGGTAATTAGGAATTTATGATAATAATGCAGTTTGATATTGCACTTCAATAGTTTGACCAAAATATAGATGTAATAATTCGTTCTTCTTCAGTTGGCAAGATTATCAGATACAGACATGAAAGCTGTGAAAAATATGAAATTGATTGGTGGATGTGATTCAAGAAGTGTTTCAAGAGGGACCTTTTCGCTAATGTTTGATTCAGAAAAGGTGAATTTGTTTAGTAGACTACAATCTTACATGACAGTGGAATCAAGTTATTGGCTAAAATTAAGATGTAATAGTCTATAATGTTGTTTCCATAGCAGAGGAAGTCCATAGCAAGAAAGGATCGAACAGGAGAGGAAGAGATATGGGAACTATTTCGGTTTTATCCCATGATAGAGGTGTGGTCAAACTGCAGAGCTTCTGAAATTGATTTAGTTGCTACATCATAAAATTGCCTTATTCATGCTAGCTATGGCTATAATTACTTAAATTCTTGTAAAAAAAAGTTCTGTGCAAATTAATTATACATGACTGCAACTGAAAACCCTAGGCTCTTAGTGACATTCATTCTTGAGCTTAGCTCTTGGTTGAGATCCCTGTGGTTGGGATATTTCCAGATAAGATAATTACTCCATATTTTGAAACAACATAAAAGTCGCACTAAAGAGAAGCATATATATGGAACTATGAGTGAATAAATCATTGTGAAGAACAATATGGGGTGAGAATATGCTTGTGGTTTTAGAAAGTTTACTTCCAATATTGAGTTGTCAAAATCCTATATATTAAACAGTTATTATACTGCAAGCAGGGACTGTTTTGTAACTTTTTCATTTCTCAATAAATATATCTGCCGAAGTAAGAAAAGCAAATTTTTCTTTGCTTGGTCTCAATCACCTCAATTTCACTTGCAAAAATATCTTCTAAAAATGAAACAGTAAGAAAGAAATGGATGCTAGCCTCATAAAACTCATCAGACTGTCCTTTCACAACCATTTAGGGAGCTATAGGTTGCCTCATTTATCATTTCCAGATTGGTTCTGTTGTTTTAACTCCGTATACTTTCAGGAGTTAATTGAAAAGGTAAGCAAAGGAGAACTGCCAAAAAACGAGTACCATTGCATGAACGATTCTACTGACCCTTTAAGTAATGGGTCACAAAGGATTAATGGAGGCGCACGGTTCCATCAATTAGAGCGGGTCAATCAACCATGCCACATTCTATGAGATCAAGACGCACTGCAACATGGGCCAGATCACACTTCTCTGATGATGGAAGTTCAAAGTAACCTCTCTTTCTTCAGATCATTCTTTGCTGGTTTTGTAAAAAGGTCTTGACTGCTTGTTTGAGTCCTGCTTGTGTTATAGTCAGCCATGCAATGACTCATGGTACACAAGTATCGCTTATCCTCCAAATTCACAACTGATGGTAGCATTTTTCCTCCAGTGATTCAGTCTTAAACACTGCACCCGGTGATTTCAAGAAGATGGGACAGCGCATTTTTGTTTTCATAATCGGTGGGGCAACTAGATCCGAGGTAAAAACTACTGAACTTTCCATTTTCAGAAATTAGATTTGTTAGCTGGCATGTTTGGAACTTAAATTAGTGGTGTTTTTCTCTTCAGCTTCGGGTTTGCCATAAGCTCACAGCAAAATTAAGGAGGGAAGTAATCCTTGGTGCAACTAGTTTAGATGATCCAGCTCAGCATATTGAGGTAACATTGAATTCCCCTTCCTTTCATTTCCCTCTTTCTTATAAAGATTATTTAGAAAAAGTTTCATGGTGACCATATAACCCCTAACACAAAACATGTCTCCTACGTTATTCACTTTTCAGTGTCTTCACACAAATACGTATCTTCATATCATGTCGACAGATATAAGTCTTTCAACCCATACTTTCTCTTCGTTTTGAATTTTCAACTTGAGCTACCTTCTCCACCTAGCCTGAAGCTTTCACCTCAACTAATTCGAACTTCCATCTTCTGTTTACTTCACTGATATTAATTATAAAGTGTATGTATAATTCTCCGTTTCTCTGCTTGTTGTCTTTTCCTACAGAAACTTAAGCTCTTATCAGAAAAGAAGGTTTCAATTAGTGATCTTAAAAAGATATGAAGGTTTCTTGAGCTGCTTGAACAAATACAATCTTGCCCAACATCTGACAGGTTAGTCCTATTTCATGCAAGATGCGTCTAAATTTCCCTCAATATTTTCCAACCAGGCCAATGAGACTATTATGATCTAATGTAGGAACTTGAATTTACTTTGTCCCAGAAAAAGTGATTCGGAAACTGGATGTCCTCAGTTAGTTTTGCATTGTAACTGGACTTCTAATACGATATGGTTTTTATTGTATTGCATAAGCATTACGTTGTAGTTATACATATGAATGAGGTAGACAAGTACGATAAAATACGAGTTATGATTCCTTTGCTTTATTTTTTTTTCATTAGTGTCTTAAACATGTGATGACAAGCAACAAATCGAACTACTTTCTTAAAGTATAATTCAATTTCCACTCTCGTTTACTTTTTTTAATGCCATTTATTTGCTACCACACGGTTCATACTAGGATGAAGAAAAATTGAATCAATATCCGATCCGAATCAAACCGAAATTTAAAATTCGGTTCGGATTTTTCGGATCGGATCGGATTGAAATTTTTCAAAATTTCGAATCGGATCGGATTGGATTTTTTAAATCCGAAAAAATCCGAATTATGTATAATTTATATATATATATATATAAATAATATTTTATTTAAATATATTTAAATTTAATATAAATATATACAAGAATTAACAAAAATTGGTTTCGAATTTTCGTTTTTTTCGGTTCGATTCGGATTTTTGAATAAAAAATTCGGATTTTCGGATTTCGGATTTTCGAATATTCGGTTCGGATCGGATCGGATTTTTTCTTTCACAAAATTCGGATTTTCGGATCGGTTCGGATTAGACAAAAATCTGAACCGAAATCCGATTGCTCACCCCACATTCATACCCTGATAAGAAAAAGTGAAGTTTAGTTATTATTTTTTTTGAGAAGAAAGTAAAATAATCATTTTGAGTTGCGTAAAAGAGTTGCGTAAAATTATCTATGAGATGCTACCTTTTATTCATCTTTCGGATAAATGGGAAATATAACTATTTCAATGTAAAATATAATAAGAGCAAAGCTGTAAAATATAATTATCTATGAGATGCGACCTTTTTTGCATCTTATTTAAAACAGTGGCAAAAGTTAAAATGAGAAAAAAAGTAAAAAGACGCCCAACGTGGGGCTCGAACCCACGACCACAAGGTTAAGAGCCTTGCGCTCTACCAACTGAGCTAGACGGGCTTTTTGACCCCTATCAAACTGCTACATATATAACAAGAATCTTCATGGTTCTCAGTTCACACGAATACGATGGATGTTTAATTGGCGTAGTCCGCAAAACAACCTAAATCCAAGCTTTGTTCATATACCTACCATCTCTGACAGATTTCTGCCTTTTTCTCAGCTGAATCCTGAATTTTCTTGGATGTCTACCTAGAGGCTCCTTCAAGTGTTTGATACGGCTACACGACATCCTTTTAGAGAGAAGAAGATGAAAATCTGATGAGGACTGATACAATGCAATGGCATGCCCTTCTTTTTATTCATCAAAATCCCAACAATAATTCCTCACAGAGGGCTCAAGAACCTCAAAATCACAAATGCATACATTTTAAAGAACTTAAATACCGAAGTCTAAAATTGCGACCTAAGATAAGGTTCAAAGTGAGCACACCTAACTCAACTCGATTAACCTTTTAACCGAGTCCTCAAATTACGAACTCAAGGCCACCCGAGCTCTATTACGGAATCCAAGGACAATTTTTGTCACTCTCAATTATCAATTATGTTCCTATAGTTTCATGATGCAAATTATTGTTATATCTTCGACTTAACATCAACTTCAGTTATTTGCTATGATACATCAATCAATGTTCTCAGAAGGTAGGTTGTAGATATGATATAACAACATTTATACCAAAATTTGTTCCAACTTTTCTACACCTAAAGTTGCTCGCAATAGAATGAGGTCATTCTAGTGAGATAAGCTAACCCAAGTCGTATTCTCAAGGAAGGCTAAGCATGGCTATATCTACGTCGCACACAAAAAGCAGTAAATCCTAAACACTCTACTCAAGGTTTGGGTCTGTCGTCTCCTTTAACTACTGATTAAACTAGGCTTGAAGACAAATAAGAATTTAAAGAACGGATTAAACTATGCGGAATTAAAAGAAGCAATTAAATTACCTAGGCATGAATTGAACCCTACATCTAAGAACGACGAATTGATTCTATTAAACCCTAGCATGATTAAAAGGATTAACGAAAAGAAATTCAATTAATCTAATTGGGACTTGCAAGAGGAGAAACACGAATTAACCGAAGGAAGCAAGAACGGCAAAGTAATAACAAAGAGATTAAATTAATTCACGAATCGTAGAATGAAAAGCAATGAAAAATCAAGAACTTGAAATTACCACAATCCAATGTAAGTGATGATTGGGGGTTGCCAATCCTCAATCCAAGAGTACGGATTATAATCACGCGATAAGCAACTAAGTTTCTCTCTAAAAGTGAGAGCAAAAAGTCTCCAAAAATTTAGAAAAACGTGTAGAATGCCCAGCGTCACCAAAAACCTAGAAAAACTAGGTTTTAAAAAGAAGTCAGAAATGCGCGCCCCGCATCGGCGGAACTCCCGCGCCGACGGGACGCGCTCTTGGCCCGCGCCGGCAGTGCGCATCTCCAAAATAGCTCCAAAACGCCACAACGACTACCCGCTTCGAGCTTAGACATACTCCACCTATAAAAACATGAGAAGATGAATAATTAGACAATTCTATAGCAAAATCCTCCAATAAAAGAATTGAAGGGACTTCCGAGCAACAGATAAAACGCCACCAACACACACAAAAACCCAACCAACAACTGCTTTTACGTAGGCAACTATAATAGTAAATTAGTAATATAAACACCCTCCAATTAGTAACATCCGTGTGCTTATCTCTCTTTCTCGACAAACTTATTTTGCTAACCGTATAGACTATAGAGCATGCATTTATTGGCCATTATAGCCTTATTCCCAACTGATTTTTACCTAGCCCCCGAAAAGCTGCTCAAGACCGTGCTGAAACGTATTCTATATGGTGACCTTCTTGCTCTTTTAACTTGTTATTTCACAACTGCAACAGTTCATGGTTCAGTTTCTAGTTTTTGTAAATACGTACAAGGAAAAAGTGTGTATCCATGACATTTGTATGTGAAAGTATAATTACCTAAGTAACATTATGCGCAAGATTGATTTGGTATTGACACTCGACAACTCTCAGTGGAATGATAAAAAAAAAAAACGAACCACTTTTAATTAGAAGTATTTTTTACCTTTATAAAAATTAAGTATATTAGTATGAATTTAAATCCTCGATCCCAAACCCAATAATTTAACTTCCAAGGAAAGAAAAAAAAAAAAACCTTGATCGATAAATGTCAATTATAAAAATAGCTATAATCCCTAAAAAAACAAAAAGAAAAAGCTAAACTCATATTTTCTCGAAAGAAACTAATCTAATCTTCTTGTCGAACTATGGTAGAATCTAATACGCAGAATCCCGCCGTACAGCACTATATAAATCAAAATGTTTGAAGATCCCCAAGATATAAACCCTAAACCTCTCTCACATTAGGGCTGGAAAACAAGGAAAAAAGAGATTACTCATTCCTAATCCACGCACACGAATGGCCTTCTGGGGTGAGCCTTCCTTCTACCTCTTCTTCATTTTTTGTGTGTGTGTGCGCGCGCGCTTGTATTTGATCTAAAGCTGTGTTTTTGTTGTCTCTCCGTCTCAAAGTCGATAGTTCTGATACTATTCGAGTGTGATTTTCTGTATTTTCCGAGGGTTTATGGTTAAAATTATTTGATATATTTTTTTTTCTAAACCTGTTACTGAATTTTAGGCGTTGAGGTGAAGCCTGGAAATCCTGTTATTCATTCTTGTGAGAAGGCCAGAGGAAGGCTACGGATCTCCCAGGTATTAATTTTGAATAGCTGAAAGAACACATTGACTAAATTTCTACTAATTCACACTTTATCTTGTACCGCTTGTAATTTGTGGATGGATATTGGATTAGGATGAAATTCCAAACAGAAGAATAGTCTTTCGAGTGGTTGTGCTCTTTTTATCTGTTAAGAAAAATACTCCATTGAGATCGAAATTTGGATAATAGTCATAGGAACATACTTTGCTTCTTCTCCGGCCATGATATCTATATCTGTATCTGTATGTATTCTCTGTTTTTTGTTATTGGAGTTTATGGGATTTCATCATTGTGTATTCCGTGATTAAATTGCATAGGCAACTCTGGGGATTAGTGATGCTACCAAGAAGAGTATAGTACAATGTAATGTGGGTAAGAAGAGTCCAGTTTTGCTCTGTGCTTTGTTGCCCAACCAGACAGAGTCATGCCAATTAGATTTGGAGTTTGAGGAGGCAGATGATGTGGTATTTTCTGTTATTGGCCCTCGAAGTGTCTACCTCACTGGTTATTACGTTCGTCAAAGTCAGCAGTCCAGTCCCCAAAGTGATTCGTATCCTATTTTATTTGTTGATTCAATTTAAGGATTATAAAACTTTTTACAATAATGATGTCCCCCTAACTGTATCATCAGTTTTGTCTAAAAATGCAATGATCTGATCACGGCAACTGAACAGCTATGTTGGTTCTCATGGTGGGGGGCTGCTTTTCTATTCTCTAGTGAATATTTGTTTACATGTCGAGAAATGTACTTTCCTTCACTTATGCCCTATAGAGAATCATATGGGGTGGATATTCAAGATAGCCAGACTGAGGAATCTAGTTATCGAAGCGATGACGACGAGTATGAGGACAGTTTCATTGATGATGATGAAGTTCAAAACTTGTCATCATCCCCTGTTTCAAGAAGCAAAGGTATATTCTACAGAAACCCAAGGCTTATTGTTTTTTTTTTTACAACTGGATGCATCTTGGACTTTGTTAATGTGATTTGTAAATTTTAATTATATGGTTCAATTCTTGTAAGAATGATCCATTAGATTTAACTGCTCAGAACCTTTTCCATTGATCTGCTATTTCAATTGAATTCAAAGATATCTATCTTGTTCAGTCTATACTGTTGTTTTCAATGTTCCTGAAATATTTACTACTCTTTTGGGTTTTGGCCATGTTTTTGTGGTTACTTTTATTGTTTATAGTCTATTAAATTTGTCACCGCTTATTCACTTTAGCTCATGACATTTTTCTGTTTGTTAAAGTGGTGGATGAGACTGCATCAGAAAGTGATGAGCGAAACAATGGAAAGGGTCAACGTAGACGAATTAAGAAGAATCGCCAAGTGGTTGAGTCAGATGATGCTAGTTCAAATTATAGTGAAGATGATGATGGCTACCTTTTATCTGTTTTCAAAAGTAAAAAATCTGAGAAGACAACTTTGACTGGTATAGAAGCCAATATTGCCAACCAGGATGTACCTACAAACAATGGGAAGGACCAGATGCATTCCCTTGGTTGGTGAGTATCATCTATCAAGAGGCTATGCAATATATTAAGACTCCATAAATTATTGGAAACCATCTCTTAGTTAGTTGACACCTAATATTTTCTGGATCAGTGAAAAACCAGAAAAGAAAAGAAAAGAACGGGCTGAACAAGAAAAGACATGTGAAGTTGAAATCAATGAGGGTTATAATGTTCACAGGGAAGATAAAAGGAATGATGTTGAAGCCTCCAAAAATTTGTAAGCATTTTATTCTGTATTTATTGGTATGTTTCCTATGGGTAAAGGCAAAGCTCATCTTATAATGCATACACAAAGCAGGGATATTGAAGTTCATGATCAATTGGCAACTCCTCCAGAATTGTACTCGGAAAAATGTAGAAAATCAAAGAAAAGAAGAAAACAACTTCAGTCCGAAGGGGCATCTACGGAAGAGATTGATGTGAAATCAGAAAATGTTGCAAAAGATGATAACCTCGAGCAGTGTTTATTACATGCTGACAGCAAGAAGGGTATGCAAGACGCAAATGGAGGTCAAGAACAACAGATTGATAAGTTAGTATCACATCTTGATTGCTTTTCTGTTTTTCTGAATTTGTTTCCTAATTATCTTTCTCTATGGGATTCCTATCAGAAAGGCCACAGAGGTGAGTCTATACCCTCTGTACCTCTATTCCTGAACAAACTATCCTTCCAAACATAAACCACAGATTTGTTGGTTAAAGACCCTTATATGGTCCTAAGTCTAGCAGGTTTACAACTCCTGTGTTTTTGCTATCAGCAAAATTGAGACCTTTCAATATACCAAGATCCATCATTGGACTTCCATTATTCTCCATGAACATTTGAAAATTTTAAAGTGGATGATAAAATAGTGTCCAAAATGTTCAAAAGATAATGAGAACTGTCTACAACACAGCTCGTGAAAGAGTATATTATGTTTTAATGTTGGTAGAGTAGAGCAACCTTTTTGGATTCATTTGAGATCACAGGGTCCATCATGAAGTTGAGTGCTGCAGTTTTACTTGTATTTTTTGGCTATATAAACCCGATATTTCATTTTGTAAAAGAAGTTTCTAATTGCAGTGACATCAGCATAAAATCTGAGTTACTCAATAATGCTAGTCGACCAGAGAAGGAAGTTAAGAAGAAGACGAAGAAGAAGAAAAAAAGTAATGGTGAGTCTGAGAAGGGATTGCTAGATACAGCACACAATCAAGAAATGATGCCTGTGAAATCTGAGAATCAGACTTCAAATGCAGAGCCAACACAGAACCGAACCCTATCAAATGGACTCATTATTGAAGAGGTGGCAAATGGACCTCCTGATGGAAAAATAGCATCCCGTGGGAAAAAGGTAGGCATAAGTCAGTGAACCAGTTAGAGATGCTCCTTTTCTAAACACTTAGCTATATTTACGATTTTGCCTAAATGAACCTTGGATCAGGTCAAGATCTTTTACACTGCCATTTTGAAGGAAAATGGTCAAATATTTGACTCAAATGTGGGCAAGAGCCCCTGCAAGTTTCGGTTAGGTATTAACTTTATCTGACTTGAGCAATATCCTTTGCACAATTGACCACGGATGTTATATTTTCTCCTTTTATTTTGCTAGAGTAGGAGACTGTATATATTTTTCTTATCATCATCCCTCCATCTTTACTCAGGCAGTGAAGGAATTATTGATGGATGGAATCTTGGCATTGAAGGTAGCTATTCTTGAAAGATAAATATATTATTCACTCTGTCCTACTTTCACATCTTAATTTCTTTTAACTAAGGCATGATATGCTCAGGTATGCATGTTGGTAATAAAAGGAGGCTCATCATCCCACCATCTATGGGGTATGGCTCTGAATCTTACGGTCTTACCCAAGTCATGACCTCTCCACGTCTTCTAGTGTTCGATGCATATCTTATCTTAGTTATCATTCATGTTGCAGTTTTGGGGAGCATGGAGCAGGTGAAAATGTTCCACCGAACTCATGGCTTGTATATGATGTTGAATTGGCTGGTGTCTACAAGTGACTTAATCCTTTCGTATGATTCTCCTCCATTTTGAATGCTGTCCCTTCAACACCTTTAGTTGGAAGAAACGAGGACTAAAGCAAAGAGACTCATGAATGGTGGTGGTCTGAAGCCAAATCTCCAGTTAAAATTTATAAAACGAAGGCAAAGCCATTCTGTTTTTGTATATATGTCTCCCCCATGACAAGTACAGATGTGCTTCGTGTGTCAACGAAATGAGGTGTATGTATTCAAGGATATTAAGTGTACCTTAAACTGTATATTGAATCTCCAATTTTGATGAAAGTCTTCATTACAATACTCTACAGCTACCCAAGCATCAAGGTGGGATATAGACATTTAGATACAGTATTGTCAAAAAACGAACAAAAAAAGAAATATCAGTTACAGTATCTGCTTTTATTTTCATATTGGGTCTTTTTAATTAAATAGAAATATCCTGCTGCATGCATTATACGGAGATAACATATTCTAAACTTAAGTAGAATAAACGAATTAGGGTAGTTTTTGTTTCAGTGTAATACTCCCTCTGTCAATTCGAAATATATCATTTGTGGATGATACGAATTTTAATAAAATTATTAGATGTTGTTGTTTGAATGGAGAAATAGTTCTATCATGTGTTAGATTGTGAATGATATAAATAGTTATGAGATTGAAAAATAAGGAGTAGTATCCACACAAAAAATAATAATAAACTTGATATACTTATCGGACGTAGGAAATATAATATATTAATTGCTATAAAACTGTGGTTTTCTTAAGTGGTTCGTGATGTTTTTGTGCTGTGTGTAGTGTTACAAAAGTAATGCGAAATGAGAAGTTTCGAGTTCAATCTATACTGTTCTCATTTCTTTAAAAATAGGTAGTATTTGTTTTAGAGGAGCAAAAGCCGTTTATACTTAAAAGAGATGTTAAGACAGTCATGTCATGTGCCAAATACCCACTTAAAGCAGCGCACCGGCCACCGGCCACTGTGATACTGTTCTTCTTCAAAAAGTCTATTTAATTTCACCAACACCACCTACAAAACACACATCCATTCCACTCACACAGAATCTTAGAAATGGCTTCCATGGCAACCCCCAAAATTCACTTCTGCATCCCCAAGAAGTATAGGAGAGACAATATACCTTCAACTCCTCGAATCAATATTTCCATTGCGTCTCACCACAAACAGCAGGAGGAGCCACCCAATGAAACCAATGCCCACAAGGGTCGAAGGTACTCTCTCTCTCTCTCTCTCACACACACACATATTCATATAGACATCCACCAACTTGGGTTCTTGAATCTAATGCACGTTTCGGTGATAATAATAAAATTAAAATAAAACACCATAAGCGCAGGGAAATAATCTTGAGGAGCAATGCAGTTGCTATTCTTGGAGCCATTTTCCACTTCAGGTATTTCTGTAAAGAATTTTTGCCCACCTCATATACCTTATCCCTTTCCCTTGTTATGTTTGAAACACATAATTGTGAAATGAGAATTATGTAATTGTGCAGTGGGCCAAAACCAAATTACTTGGGTGTGCAGAATAATCCTGCTGGATTGGCTTTATGCCCTGCTACCAAGAACTGCGTCTCGACTTCGGAGAATATAAGTGATCTCGCGCACTATGCTCCTCCCTGGTCAGACCCCTCTTCAACTTTTTCTTTCTTTTATTCCAACCCTAATCATTTAGTTTGCCACTCATTTATCTTCTTCTAGCTAAGCTCAGTTTACTATGTGATCTTTATTCTATTCCTAACTTGAAAAAGCACGAGAAGCGAGAAAATTTAAGTGGTTATATGTAACAAGAAATTATAATAAAAGATTTTGTATGTGGGTAAGATGATATCATATCGATCTACATGTCGCAAGTTTGAGACCGTCATCTGCACAAATCAACTTCGATTTCTCCAACGTTGTGTTTGTATAGTTCAATGCGCTATCTGCAGTCCAATACCTAGTGCGTGCGCAACCCAAAGCAGTAGTTACAGGTTCCTACATATTAAGAAAAGTGTGATTGATGGACAAATTTTCAGGAATTATAATCCTAAAGATGGGCGCGGGAGTAAAAAACCAGTGAGCAGAGAAGAAGCTATGGAAGAGCTACTTCAAGTGGTAACTTACTCTCTATCTCTAATACAAGCACAAGTCATAGTAGGTTTTCTCCACACGAGATTTTCTATTCATCTGTATTTTGATTTTTTTTCTTTTCTATTAGCTCCATACATGTAGCATGTATGAGAAAATGAGAAAGGCTCTTTTTGGATTTTCCTTTTCAGCACATAGAAATTGAAGCTGATATTCTCTTCTTGGTTCACAGATACAATCAACAAAACCTGATAATTTCACACCCAAGATAACAGAGAAAAAGGGTGACTACGTGCGCGTCGAATATGAAAGCCCACTCCTGGGTGTAAGTCTGAAAAAATAATTCTGTTTTGTTTTTTATTTTGACAAAGATAAATCTCATTTTCAGACCAAAGTTTCTATGTTTCCAGTTCGTTGACGATGTTGAGTTTTGGTTTCCACCGGGCAAGAAATCCATCGTGCAGTATCGATCAGCATCACGGGTAGGAAATTTCGACTTCGACATCAACAGAAAGAGGATCAAGGTGAAAATTCTCAGCCTTTGTCATGATTAATTTGTATGTATGTATATCAGTTGACATGGAAATGTTGATGAATGTGTACAGGCACTGAGGGTAGCATTGGAGAAGAAAGGATGGGCATCAGAGAACAGTTTTTGATTTAAGAACTCAATACCAGCGAACTCAGATTTAAACAAGACCGGATAAAAGAAATTTATTTGTTGTAAAATTTTACATCACTCTCAACATTTTGTTACTGTATACTAATAAATTCTAACTACTCTGTTCACGTATTCATTTTCTTGTTTCAAGTTAAAGATGACACCAGTGCCTAATAAGAAGGCATAAGGAATTCTGGTGAAGCCCAAAACAGTGGATTCAAAATTTCAAAAGTAGCACGAAATAGGTTCGTAGTGGCTATAACATGCTTCATGATAAGAATAATAACAATAATAAAAAAAGAGAACAATATCAAGAAACATCCAGGTGTCCAAATAAACTGGCATCATTCAAGTTTCATATAATTAAAAATTCCTCCAGAAATACGATTACCAACCCACAAGATCCAAATACAAGCAGAGAATGGTGGTGAAATGAGGAAGCTGATGAGTGTCCCAAGAAAATTATGTGCTGAATAAGCCCCCGAACGAGCAACCCATACACTATCTTATCTCTGGTTTCTGGGAAAGCTGAAGCAGAAGAAACAGGGAATGGATCTAATCTTTTCTGAGCTCCATGAACTCACGACGGATACCACTAGCATTCAATACGAGCATCTCCACCTTGTCTCCCTGCAATCACCAAAAGATAAAGGAAATGAGAATGGCACCTGGTGGGTAATCAAATATCTAAAACTGTTGATCCTTGAATATAAGATAAGAATGATGAGGACCCTAGTTACGACCAAAATTTATGGCAAATATGGTCAAACTCTAGATATGACTGCGGGCCAAGTTAAGAAAGCTTATCTCATGATATCATAAGATAAAGGCTAACGCACTGATCAAATCATTAGTTCAAATGGGACTGTTGATGATGGCAAGTACCACATCAAAAAAAGACAAATAATATGTCTTCCCAGAAGTCGAACTGTAAAATCATCTGTCCTGCTTATAATCAAACCCCACCAACATTTTTACCATAAATTAAACCTATACCTCCATATCAATTTGCAGATATGCATAGAACATGTTTTGAGCATCAAAAAGCATATAGGTCGAGTAATGATATTGATGGGAACGAAAATGTAAAGTCTCCACATAACTGGATGGGACAAGATAGGAAAGACCAGATATTAGTTGCTACCTTAATCTCAATTGTTATGTTAATGGGCATGAGTAAAACTCAACATTTCTAGAGAAGAACCCTAGAGAACTTTAATATAACCAATATAACCAAGAGAACCAAAGAAAAATAATTACACTTGGTCTTACTAACTGGAATGGTTAAGTGAACACAAACTTACTGTGTATATATCTCTTTCAGTTGCTGATGCGAAACAAGTTTTGACCAGGTCGATGGCTTCTATCTCCGAAAGTGGAGTCACTGCGTCCTGCAATTATCATCGCTCATCCAGATATGCAAGGTGGTACAAACGAGTCACAAAACAAGCAAATTCAAAAGCAAACCTTTGCAGGCAGCAAAAGAGGACTTGGAGATTTCAGTTGGTTGTCCAAGAAGGGTGTGATAAGAGTTGCACCAGAACCTTGGGCACTGTATCCCACCCGTTCGTAAGATCCAACAGCATCATATGTGAAGACACAGCCCTTCCCTTTAATAAATTTCAGAAGGCAGAAAAAGATCAACAAAGTAGCAAGAAAAATTTGGGATAATATCCAAATGAAGCCTGTAAACTTACCCTCACTGTCAAGGCCCCCAAGACATTGAAAGCATAGTATGGGAAGAAACGTTTGAAGTACAGGGTATTAGAAAGCAACTGAGCCATTGCAGGGCAGCTCATTTGCTTGTTGTGCTGGTGTTGATAAATCTACACCAAAGGAAAAAAGAAATGATAAACTTTTTGCATCTGTTATAGCCACACACAACATATATTGAAGAATTATTCATAAGAAAGCTGCACATAAGATAATAAAGCAATTAGCCGCCAGCATATTATTATCAAGACTGCCAAGGTCAAAGGATAAAGAAGAAGAGGGAAACCAACTGTGGAACCAAAAACTAGGAGACATAAAAAAGTTGTGCAGTACTAACAGAATTAGTAGCAATGAAATTTGCAGTGTACTTTTTTTGAGAGTGGCGGCAAGGTGTTTTTTCTTTTATTTTATGCTTCACATTATGAGACCACCACGGATGGAGCTCGTGTGAAAAGTTGATACGATATAGTTCAATATAAACAAACTGCTCTTCATGAACTTCCATTTATAGATCAAGAAGGAACTACAATCAAATTATCAAATTCTTGAATAACCCAGAGGTTATAAATGTAATGCCAAGTCAAGATCTATAAAACAAGCATTATCCTTTAGCTGAAATTATTATAAATCAAAATGCCTAACAATCACCAAACAGTCAGGTGGCATGAAATCAACCAACCGCAGGAGAAAATTTCAATCATTTCATGAACAAGAAGCTCTTCAAACACAGTCGACAAGCCATATGCTAAATGACCTTTCATATTTATTTTTCAGAAGAATACAAGTATACGGGTTTGGATGAAACCAATGTTGTGAATAATGCTCGAGTCGGATGCCTCAAGGCGAGGCAGTCGAAACAGCCTCAAATCCTACGCCTCAATACCTGTTTTTCAGACTTAAGCCTCACCTTACTGAGGCGGCCGCCTCAAAAGCTGAGGCGCCAAGGCTGCTCCAAGGTGGTTGGAGCATATTTAGGTTTATTAGGCCTAATTTTGGGCCCAGATTTAATTTTAAAAAGCCCAGTCAGTTTTAACTCCTAAAATTCTAAAAATTATATATTAAACTTTATAAAGAAAAAAAGCAGCAACACAACACAGACTCCAGTTGCGCCTCATCTCTCTCCTCATGCTACCTCATCCTCGCTCCAGCTGGCCGCCGCCGCCAATCCCTCCTCAAGGTTGAGGAGATATTACCAACAAGAGAGGATGAGGATAGGGTGTCTAAACGGTGTTCGGTTTTCGGTTAGAACCGAACCGAACGAAACCGACAATTGGTTAACCGAAAACCGACAAATTTGGTTATCGGTTCGGTTTCGTTGAGTTGAAAAAATTGGTTATTGGTTAACCGATAACCGAACGGTTCGCACCAAAACCGAAAACCGTTTTTATTTTAATTATTATTTCAATTATTAATTAATTAATTAAAATTATGAAAATCAATTTTAATTATTACTTTATTAATTATTGTTAAATATTTTATCTATTTTAATAAGTTTCAGTTTTTTATTATTATTTTATTTATTTTAATTATTATTTTATTTGTTTTATTATTATTTTATTTGTTTTATTATTAATTAATTTTAATTGGTTTTGGTTAACCGAAATCGAACCAAACCGATCGGTTTTTGTTAACCAAAATTTAAAACGGTTCGGTTTCGTTCCACTTTTTCGAGAAATTCGGTTCGTTAACCAAACCGAACCGTTAGACACCCTAGATGAGGATGTTGATGATGAATGGGATGACTTAGATATTTGAATATTTGATGAATTGGTTGTTTATGCACACTTTCTGTCTTTAATTTGATGCTTTTAAGACTTGTACACCCTCAAATTTAATATTTGGCTTGCTATCTATTGTTTTATAATATTTGGAATTATTTTTGTCATTATTCGAGGCTTACGCCTTGGACCACCTCGCCTCGCCAAGACAAAACGTCGCAGGTCCCCGTTAAGTTTTTTACAACATTGGATGAAACAACTAATCTCAGCCTCATTTATTATTGCTGATTGTTAACATAGTTATACTGTACTGTCAGAAAAACTCAAAAGAAAAAGCTATTGGCACAGATTGCCGCAGCTCATACAAATATGTTCAACAAGAAAAGATGATACAAATATTCAAAACGCCAGCAATAGCCTCTATATTACATGTTTCAACAACTCACCAAGTGTCTAGCTGCTAAGACCTTTTGCAGAGCTCTTACATCAGCCTGAAAACCTGAGGAGGCCATCACAGATTTGTCCGCTCTACATGGTAAGATGAACAAAAGAATCTATTACACATAACATATGTGATAAGGTATAGAATAATAAATTTAACAAGAAATCAGAATCATTATACACACCATAGGCATTAGTAAGAGACAAGAAACAGGATAAGGACGATCAATTAAACTTCCAAGAAAAAAGAAATCATACCAGTGGAAAGATAACATTATAACAAATTCTCCCCAAGGAAGGCTCTAGAAACATGAAGAATTGGGGAAAGGCGATGAAATAGAGGTGGATTTTGTGAAGCAATGGAAATAGAGATGTGAGACCAGTTTTATTAAGGAGGGATATAAGTATATAACATGCACGATCTCTTCAGATTGTTTATGGATCAATGGCGAGACACCTCCATGTTACATGAAAGATGAAACAACTAATTCTAATAGAATTCAGAAGTTCAGCAGAACACATCAAACTATTAATAGCCAAAGAGGCGGAATATTTTACATCAAGCAAATGTCCATGCTCCAAGAAGAAAATACTTCAATCAATAGAACAAAGTCTCCAAATCGAACCATATACGTAAATCTTGCAGAGAGGTAGCAGATACTAACAACTAATCTCCAGAACTTTTTCCAGTTTCTATAAAATTACTGTGACATGCCCAAATTCTCATTTACAAGAGCTCAATTGCCAGAAGATGAAAAGGTGAATCAAGAGAAAATTGATTGATCAAATTATTTTTTGGACACATAGTATTACATGCTTTCTCCATATGGTTTACTCACACACAAAAATTCAACACCTTCCCACTCTAGGTATCAATATATACACTTCCTGTTCAATTCAAACGTCCTATCCTCCTTAGTACTACAACTTAGCCTGGAGAAGAACACCTTAAGTCAAATGAGGCATAAAAAATATCTTTCTCTTTTCATTATTTCACCTTTAGGTTTCAAGAAAAGCTAGTCAAAAAGTATGTTCACAATTATATGCTGCTCGTTCATTAACACCTTACAAATGTACATTATGCCCGATCCAGGCTACTAACGATGACACATTAAAAGCGACTCAAAGGTTGAAGCAAAAGGATTTACAGCTGAATAATTTTAGAGTAATCGCGAGTAAGAATACTGTAGCCGGTGGACATTCGAGTATCGGCCGCAATCACACAGTAATCAGCTCCGGCAATCGCAACACAAGTCCTGCATAGAAAACACAAAACACCCAAACATATCAGCAGTTAGAATTCGGAATCGGGATTCACTTTGTTGATAAAAAAAAAGATCCAGTTAGGGTTTACACATACCCGCCATTGTTGTCGTAGGGAGACCAATTCGCTTGCTGCTTTGGCATCGTGACCTCAAATCAACTAAAGCGAACAATCAATCGGACGAAGAGAGCGAGGAGAGAGAGATGAAATTTTGCTGAGGGTTCAAAAATGATGAACCACACTTCCCTTTTGTTAAGCTGTCTTTCCTCTCAAGAAAGAAATTCAATGAGCCCGTACGACGTCGTAGCCAAAAAACTTTTTCTCATTTTCTCTTTGTAGTAAAATTAAGTTTGATGGGCCTAGCCCACTCCCAACTATTAAAGCCTGTTTGTAAATGGGCCTACGTATGGATTGGGCCGTAATGGTATGATGTAATGTGGGCCAAACTTGACCAATCAGTTACACGAAAATATGGAAAATGACTACGCAGATTGTTACCTGCACATCATCCGAAACAAGGTCATAAATTACCCGACCTATTTGAGGGTCACTCCCAACACCAAAAAAAAAGGAGAGAGATGGAGACTGAGAGAGAGAGAGATAAAATCCTCAAATTCACATCCAACTTGAACTCAAATCTTGGTTTTACACAACTCAAAATAAGTGTCAATGCAAACATCATTCAGACATAAAAGAAAGCTAAATTATATGCATGAATAGTAGTACAAGCCATAGATCAATGGCCTATGCGGAAAAAGATGGACTGCACAAACTATGCACCTAAAACCAGACCTAAATGACAAGGCTTCAAACGTCAACAAGGGAGAGTGTCTTAGCAACCGCAAAGCCGGCTCTTCTCTCCTCATATGAGTACTCCACTTGTTCAGTTGCACGAACGCCGGGCGTGAATGGGGTTCTAGCTGTTAGCATAGCACTAGACGGTGTTGGAGGAGTCGCTGGCACTGAGATTGGCATTGCCTTTGGTGTCCTGTTCTCATCATTTGCAGTATACCTCTTCCTTGGCGTTGCTGCTGCTGGAGTTTTGTAACCACTTTGCACATCTTGGAGCACCACGTTTTTCGTGTTCAGATCCTGATGATTGGATGAAATGACATTGGAACATAACGAAGACAGGGGAGAGAGGGCCTTCCTCAATGTTGATGATCCAGTGCGATGTGAGATTGATACATTGCTGGAGTGCTGTTTAACTGCCCCATTGTATATGTTTTTCATGCCTGTTTAGTAGAGACTAATCAGCACACACTCATTGTTGCACAACCAATCAATAAAGAGTTTATGAAAGAACTTTACCAGAAGAGGGAGCTGCAAGGCCAGAGTGCTGATGGTTGTTCATCGTCTGGCGCTTTACATGGTTATTCTTGTTAAGGTTACGAGAAGAGGGAGTAGCTTTGTCGAGTGCAGTTTGAAGCACGGCTCCTCCCAATGAAAACCTCTTACTAGCCACGCCTCCAGTTGAAGGTCTTAAATTCTTGGCCCCGCTCTTCGATGGACTCGGTTTTGACCCATAGATTGCTTCTTGCTCTGTCAATAACAGTCCCTGCAGCTTCTTCTGATCCTAAACATGACCATCAAGTGTATTAATATATATCACTTTCAGTTCACATTCATGTTCAACAACATGCTAAGCATACCCTCTGAATTTGACGCTCTTGTTCTTTTAAGCACTTTAATTCGCAGTACTGATCAATCATGGAAATAAGACCAACCTAGAACACAAATAAAATTACAATTTAGATCATTACAACTAATGAATCAGTATAAGGACATCATAATCCAAGAGGATTTCTTACACCGTCGTACAGGAACTCTGTGTTTCTTTCTTTCTCCCAAGCTTTTGCCTTTGACTTCAGAGCATCTATCATTCCTTTGGCACCAAGAAAAAAATGTAACGAATAAAAAATATAATTATTTCAGATGCAATCTATTAGTATGATAAAGAGTAAGCATATGTACCTGGAATTTTATTTACAAGCACACGAGCCTTCTCAGCACGCTTAAGCATAAGATGTGCACCTCGACCAGCATTATAGCGATTGTCATCCTATTCAGAAATACCATTAAGAGAGATAAAGATAGGAGGGGCCAGATTTATGAACTGAAACAAAATTCAGTGAAATAAGCAACATCATGACTAACCCTGTTGTACTCTTCCAGCCAGCATTCCTCTTCGCATGCAGCCAACCATTTCTGGACCTTTTCAAGAATCTCTTTTCTACTGAAGGCTTCCTCTTTAGCCTTGGAAATCTGTGCCTCTAATTCCTCAAGTAGATAAGATGGACTGATTTTCCCTACAAGATTGAGAGAATAAGGGGAGATGGAAATGGCCAATTGTCACCTGCTATTCTTTTGAATATACCAGGTCATTGGAAATGCCCCTGTATACAGTTTTCCGGCCTCTTATTTAAATAAAAAAGAAAAATAAAATCCATAGCTTGTTGATAGTGAATTTAGTAGAAAGGACCCTATACCAGACTCAATAGATTCTATAGAGAGATCTTTTCCAGATTGTCCTTCAAAAATCATGTGTGCTCCAAGGCACATTTCCTTCAATATCAATCTCTTTTTAAAAAGAACTTCTTTGATTTTACTCATTTTCATGTCTTGCAGCCTCAAAACTTCTTCCTCAGCCTATGGACAAGAAATGTTAGTATGTAAATAACTGCCATCTATAAAACATGGCACCAGGGATATAGAGAAAGAGTACATCATTGATTATCTCCAAAGACAGACTGTTGGGTTCAGTTACTTCATTTTCTGCAGCAGCAATAGTACGTGTTACATTTTGGAACATTTGTTGCTCCTCAACTGGCGTATCCATCAGATTCCAGAGTTCTACCATGGTCATTGCAAGATGGTGAAGCTGAAAATGAAACCAATATGAGAGATGATACATTACTACAAAGAAAGTTAACTTGAAAATAAGCATACCTTTTGCATGCGCTGCAACTTAACATTCTTAAACCTACATATCATAGCAGATAAACCCTGTATTGTATCCGCACTTATACTTTTTCTCTCACATGCATTGTCCAGAGATGGATGGACACTGCAAATTGTTGATTTGAAGTCCATCCCAAGCACCAAGGACAGAGTATTCAAGATATTCAATAGGTGAAGCAGCTGCTTTATGCGTTCATCCTGAAAATAAATTCAGTAAGAAAAGAAGTCGGTGTCAACCCTCAGTTGTAGCAGAGGTCTCCCAGACAAGATGGGATTTATATGCTTCCAAACAACATTAAGAAGCGTCACCATGTTTTATATTGTTGGCATCTCTTAACAACTCTGTTAAGTTGCAATTAGCTCTAAAATCAACCTAAGTGATGACAACATGAAGAAAAAGTGGAGAAGGTGAACAGAACCTTTTCTTTTTGCAGCAAAAGCAGCTGAGTGTGTAAATCATCCAACTTCTTCATTGACAAGTCATTCTCATCAACATACATTTGATCAAGACATGTTTCCATGGAACCAGCAAGCTCCATTGAGATGCTATTAATTTGTTTCAGAACCTCTGAAAATTGGCTCTTTCTTTCATGTCTTTTCTCTGCCATATCTTCTAGTTGAGGCATAATTGTCTCAAGCTCTTGCTTCAGGTTCCCAGAACTCTGTTTCAAACAGCAAACTCACTATTTACATAGCATAGAAAAGATCTAAACCTCTCACTTGAAAGTACTGAAGGCTTTAAATTTAGCTTCTCTTTTTATTTTCCCTCTGTGCATTTTCACCTTCTTTATATGAACTGGTTGGTCTCCCAATGCAGCGCTCATGTCTGCAAGCTGTGCTTCAGCATCAGCAACTGCCTGCCTCAGCTGAGCTCTTGAACGGTTTGCTTGATCCACTTTCCTTCTATATGCATCCAGACATTCTTGTTCAAGTTCAAAAAGCATTCTGTCCCTATCATTATCAGCTTCTCCAACTTCATCCCATATTTTCTGATCGCAGTAACCATTTCAAAAAAATAATATTATTGCATGTCAGGTAACAAAGTTCCATAAATCAAGATCAGTCATAGATATACAAGAAAATGGTATCTGAGATCACCTGTAGCTCTAACAAAAGAGAACCACAAGTTGTTTCCATTGGCAAACCTTGATCAATACGCTGGTTGTCTTGACAAGCCTGATGTGCCTAAAGTCCCGAAACAGAAAACTGTAATAGCTTAGAAAAAACCATATAATAATGAGGCAGAAGCCTTGATTACATCATACAGCCCCCAGTAACAGCTAAAATCAGAGACGGGACTAGACATTTAGTCAGGGTGAATGAGATTAAAAAAATGATTCAACGACAGAAAAAACAGTGGCAAAATTATAGGAAGATAAACTATAGCACTCATTCCGACTTTCAGTGAGTCAGAGAACATGCAATTCCCATTTCGTATACTGTACAAAATATGTAACATATGATCAAATAGGCATCAACTCTTTGAAATTAACAAACAAAACAGGTCAAAAATTGGAAAAGCTAAGAGAAAATTTCATCTCAACTCATCAGAGTAATCAATTCTCCACAAACCATAACATCACGCACGTAATTCAAGACGCATTTCAAATCAATAATCCACAGAAAAGAAAAGGAACCGAGAGTTCCAAAAACACGAAATTTCCACGCAATCGCCATTATCAACAGCGGTCACGCTAGTTCTTCCACTCCAAATTCAGACATTAGACATCTAACTCTCTCGTTCCACTAATCGTCTCAAAACAAAAATGATAGCATTGCAAACCTGAACGAAACCGGCCGATCACAGTTGCAATTCCGGGCTACTGTTCCGTACTTGTAGCAGATTGAGCCGAAATTTTCTGTCAAGTGTATGTTTCGTGTGTAGATTGCGAAAGAGGAACTCTAGAAATGTAAAGAGATACGTAACGTTGTTTTGAATCAAATATATTGAGAGGGAAACGGCAGCGAAATTGAAATCGTTTATTTTTATCTTTTTCCCTTTTTAACGGGGGAAGGAAGCGCCCAAAAGAGCGTTTTTCTCGTTAAGCTTCATCCTGTGTTGTGGGGTCCCAACTGTATTTTGAGTTTCAAAGAAGATTTCTTTTGTGTTTATTAGTTTTTGGTGAACTTTCGAAATTTCGAATTAATTCTCTGCTTTTACTTTTCTTTCCTTTTGTGTTTAGGTTTCAGTTGGGCAATAATCAATTGAAGTTTGTTTGTATGAATTATCTTCCTATATAAAAGAAATAAGAATATACTGTACTTTAGACAATATTAAGATTAATGAAATATACAACATATATGCATTTCGTGAAAGTTTACAGCAAATATATGCATTCATGCAAATTAACGCAGATAAAAGAATCAACTCACTTCAATTTATTATTGTTGTTTTGAACATAAAACACCACAAATACTTGTAGCCGACCATCCTTTTTATGCATATATTGTGTCAATAATCTATAAAAAAAAGTGTATTTGGTATTACCTAAATATGTATCGTACTCAGTACTCACAAGACCCTAAGAATGGAAAAGGGATTTTGCGAGTGAAAAAAGCTAGCTACTGGGGGCGCTGATCAAGACAGGACAACATCATTTTAATCAATCATTAGCTTTTGTTCTTTATATTCGTTACCATAGTGGAAGATTAATACGAACTTTGCAATAATTATTAATTGACATTTATCTGAAACTCCCTTTTCTGGTGTTGGTGGCAGGGGACAGAGGCTGCAGAGCACTAGCGATTGAGCCCTCTTTCTCTCATAAAGAAAAGGAAAGTAGAAACAAATCCATATATGAAAAAGTGCCGACTAAAAGAAACTCCTTTTAAAGTTGTTACAAGCTTGATGGATGCAACATAATGATGGGAGATACCCACCAGCAGGCTCCGAAGTCCCACTTGGGGAGAGACCACTCAGAGGGTGTTTGGCTAAATTTATTTTAGAGGACATACAAACTTTAACAACTATAAGTCATTAATTTATTTGGACTTATAAACTAAAAAAGTCATCGAGTTAGGGAGGGAAAAATGAAGAAATGTGACATTAAAATGTATATATTGAAAATAATTAATCATAATAAAGTTATTTTGATAAATTCATTTTTGTTTATAAGCTTATCAAAAAAGAAATTAGAGTCGAAGAATTTATTTTTCAGAGAGCTTATAAGCTTTTGGAACTTTTTTCACAATTTATAAACTGTTTAGAAACTTATTTTGTCAAACACTTCAAATAGCTTATAAGCTCATAAGTAATGTATAAACTGTTTTGAACAATTTACAAAATCAACCAAACACCCTCTAATAGCTTATAAGCTCAAATGTATAAACTATTTTAAAAAGCTTATAAAATCAACCAAACACCCTCTAAGTCACTGCCTTGTAAACTTGAAGCAATATGCAGCCATAGGGAAATAAGCATGCCCATTTACCAAAACTCACATTTTCTCCATGGCACTTGGGCCTTAAGGAACCTCCAGGAAATAGCTTCCAAGAACTCCAAGACCAATTACAACAGCCCAAAAGTTGGAAATACGTATATCTACCATTCAGAGATGACAAATCTTTTTCTTCACCAAGAGGAAGACAAAACACAGAGCTTGCATGTAGGACAAAACTCAGATCTCCTTTATCCAGTGGCTAGTGCCTGATTCATGTAGGAGTGGACAACAAGAAGAAACTTTTTTAATTATATTTCACTGAACTCAAATCAAGGCGCTCAGTAGAGATTCAGTTTGAGTGCATTTACCCATCAGAAACCATTTGCAACACCAGCAGTGATCCGAGCATTCAGAAACATCAAGCACGGCAAGGGATGTAAACAAAAAACTTGCCTCCCTTTGCCCTGTGGAATTTGTTAATTCCTGCTTCTCAATTGTAAACTAAAGCTTAACTTTCTCAAAACAGCATGAAACAAGGACATGCAGTGTTCAGAATATTAGATGACTTTTCAAAAATGACATCAATGCTAATTTAGGGCTGACTGAACAACTGAACCAGATATTCTTTGTCAGATGACACGGCAGTGGCTAAAAGTGATTCCGCTCATCACTCAACCAAATGACTGATTCCTTTTAAAGGTGAGTGTCCTTTTGGAAAGGAAAACAGTACTGACAATGAAGGGATTCCTTGGGCAAGGAACTTTGTAGTTTTTGTTTCCCACATAACTAGACTTCTTGATCCTTAATATAATGCTCTCCCTCAGCTTTCATACCATGGCTGTCTTTCTCTCCTTGAGTGAGTGTGTTTCTTTTTTGCATTGCTCTGAGGTGCAACCCCTCCCCAAAGGCCGATGCAAGTTGTTTTTCCAATATGAATACCAGCACCAGCAACTTAGCCACATCTGCATAGGCACAAATTTCTTTTCTTGATGAGGATAAAACAAATAGGAAAAGACAAAAATAACCATAAATAACCCACTGAGCTTTCTTACGTGTAAACAACTTAGGCTCTCTTGTTCCAAGCTGGTTGAGAGGCTACCACACCAAACACATCACAATGTTGTAATCTCTCAATTTTCGGAGGCAACTCAGTCTGGATTATTTTCAGTATTTATAAACAAAGTCAGCAGCCTTCTTTCAGGTTGATCTCACCTGCTGCTCTCGGATATAATGATCACATACTAGGGACTGCGTTGAATTATCAACGTACTAGTAGCAAATAAATAAACAACTTCAAAGCGAGATTCCCATTTAGTACCCATCAAACATGTCAGGAACTCAGAACAGAGATAAGAAAAGGAAAAGAGAAGGAAGAGAGAGAGATCCTAAGATAGCTTCAGTGCTTCTTTGGGAATCAGTCATGTGGTGGAATGCATATATTAGCATAATAGATAAAACAAATGGACGAATAATCACTAAAGAGCAAGAGCATCAACTCAAGTACCATCTTCCAATTCTGTCTTAATAATGCATCTTTAGGGTTTAGGGTTTAGGGCCACTTGTATGCAAGACCAAGACGATGATTTCACATATTTACTTAGCATATATGACACACAAGGATTCTTGAGTCCACTTGTATGCAAGACCAAGATGATGGTTTCACATATTTACTTAGCATATATGACACAGGCAGCTTTTAACACCAGTAAGGACACTTGTAAATAGTTGATTCAATGTATATTGAATAACAAACAAACATAATTACCTGAATTACTTTGCCAATGTTATAAGCATCAACGTCATGCAGTGTATATACATGACATATAGCTCATTTCATGGTTCTCAACTTCTCATGCAATCAATGACATACCACACATCCAATGAGCACTCAAATGCCAAGACAGAAGCTATATTTAAGCATGAACATATGGATACAAATAAGGTGGATAATGGATATGCATGCCCAAGGTCATATATATGCTCCCCTTAAATGTTAGGTGATATAAAACAAGATTTTCACATCTAGGCTGATTAATTGGTTTGCAGACATCACTCTTACCTATCATTGTCTATCCTATATCAAGTAAAAACCAGCTTTTACCTCGTGAACTCTAAGTCTCATAGATATCATGAAACTGAAGTATGTGCACAAATAAATTTGTATGCCTCCTTCTGTCGTACTATATTTCATTTAAAAATTTGATTGTAAATTTGCTCCACTACCTTCAAACTAAAACATAAAGCAGCCAATTGTATTTGTAGAGTTTAATTACACCCAACATGTTATGTATGCATTTGATCACCTGCTTACACCTCCACTGGCTGAAATGCCAACACAGGAGGAACTAAAATTAATAGAAAACGGTGGATGACAATATGAACTCAAGCAATAACATTTTAATTAAAGAGAAACCATAACGAAATTGTCAAATGCCAACTCATCCAACAGTGTGTCAAATATGTCAAATTGACAAGGTTTGTGATTTGCTAACAGGAACATTTCTTCATTAGTTTGGTATTTATTTTCTCCCCCTATACATAGATTCCAATCTTCCGAAAATAACATTTTTCAAGATCATTTGAGACTTTGAAGGACATACGCATAACAGCATATCCAGTAAATTTACTCATCAATTAAAAAAGGAAAGGAAAAAAAAATCTTAATTTAACATCCAACCACCAACCATGGTTGGCTATTTTTTCTAACAGAGGCGAACTCCCCATCTTAATTTTTAAGAGACCAAAAGTTACTCATCCAAAGGTACACACATAATATCTTTGTGTTCTTTACAAATTTAGTTCATCAGAAAGAGGTAAACCTTAAGAGCGAAGTAACTTTTCTATATTTTAACAGGTTTCAAATGTACAAAAAGCTTTATTCCTACCCAACTGGAATAAAATTAAGATCTTCATAAATCTAATCTTACTAATCAAATGGTAATGACGCTATTAATTCCTGGACCTCTGACAACTAATTCTTGGATATTATCATGAGGCCTTAAGTCTCTCTCATTTATGGCAACTTAAATTTTGACAAACTAGACTTGTGCAGTCTTACCCTCACTTCTCGACTTGCAAGCTTCAAGTCCATAACGACTGAGAGAGAGCAAAATTCTGCAAAGCAAATGTCACTTAAGGAAAAATTATTAATTAAAAGATAAGCCTATAACCAAATAGTTCAACATACAATTATGTTCCTACAATCTCTACACAATGATGTTTAATGCATGCATTAGTACCCTGGGGGTTCTAAAAGGAAGGGGTCGATGTCAGAATCCCAGTAAGAGATTAAAAGAGTACACCAGCCCCAGATAAAAAGTTTCCTGAGTCATAATTAGTTAACTGTCATTTCAGCAGTAAAGTATGCCAAACAAGGATGATAGACAGTTCACTCATACTCATTATTATTTTAACTTACTACCAAAATCAGCAGTTTTGAACAAAAAGCATCAGAACCAATTAATTCCAATAGTTAAGCAAAGATAAATAGCCCAACCATAGGCAGAGCCTTTGTATCAGCTTTGAGGCTCTCATTACAAAGACAATACTTTCCCAATTAATGTCAATTAATGTTTCACAGAATAAGAAGGGATATTCTTTCTTGAATAAAGCTTGTTTTCATAAAATCAGCCTGATGGTTGAAACTAGAAAACCAATTCACACAACCTCAGCCAGGATGGTCAAGCCAACAAATGATAGCTTAGGGTAATATGGGTTGAGTGACATTCAAACAATTACAAACATAGCAGAGAAGATCAAGAGTTTTCTTGGTTACTAGGAAGGAAATATGAAAATATACTATATAAAGAAATGGCAAATGTGTTTGGAAAATCAGATACAACTTCATCAAAATATTTGTATCTCAAATCTAGCTTGCAGCGTCTCAACCCAGAGCAAAAGTTCATGTTCGTGTGTGTGTGTTGGCCTAGTGGTAGAGTGGTTAATGCTCGAGGCCAAGGTCTGGGTTCGAGTCCACCTGACGCAGCCTTTAAAATTTCCCAAAAAAAAAATCAACATGCAAAGTTCATGTTCTTAGACCGGAAAGCATAAAATCATACCGCAAAAGTTGGCAAAATAATTTTAAAGAACAAAAGTAGTTGAATATAAAACACAGTACACAACATTAAAGATGTCCATGAGCACCAATTCAACACTCAGAACTTAAGACACATCATAAACAGCAACAGATATGAAAAGAATGAAACGGTGTGCAGGGAACCAAAAAAAATGAAAGAAATATCAATCTAGATATAAGCATCCCAATCTAGTGCAAAAGAGAGCGTTGGTGCACATTTATTTGGCTACTGCATTTTACATAATTACATAATTTAAGGCTCCAGTAACCACGAGAAGTATTATACTTGGGAGTGACACTCAAGCATATAAGTATCTACATCTACCACCATGTGAGTAAATACATGTGATCACGAATAATATCAAATGGCTAACTAATAAGAATCAGTAGTCCATTTCTTGTAAAACAAGAATACGAGGCTACGAGGCTATAAGCAATACATGTGACACACATTTTAACAATATAAGTACCTCTACTGAACAGCATAAACACCAAATAAAGCTGAGTGGGCTGACTTCAACATGCACAATACGACTATAAATCAAGGTTAAATAAAAATTAGAAAATGTCAGCACAGAGAAGATTAAAGTATATTAAGAGAAGCCAAAACGGCTATACTTTACAAATACATGCAATACAGACACCTAAAAGGCTGTTACTGTGATTGTGAGAGGCTGAGAGCCTTTAAGCTTTGTACTTAAATGTACAACCCACTTCCAAGTTCCAACAGTGAATTAAGGTGAATAGTACCAAAAAAACTCAGAATTAGGTTAGAGTGGGTTCACCAAGATGAATAGTTTCTACACAATCGCCCCATGTCTGAATCCACCATCTTCACAGTCAACACCCGGGTCCAGTCCACAAGGAGAGTCAAACCATTTAGGATTTTCGGGGTAGAATCCATCAACCTGTATACCAGCAAGACCCACATCTGGATCTATTGCTTCATCATGACTTAAGGGCTTGTTCAGTTTAGGGTTACTGCAGCCAAGAATTCCCTTCTGATCAAAGTCACCACATTTCAACCACTTCTCCTCTTTACAAGTCTCACCAAGCAGATCCTTCTCATTCCTGCACTCTGTCCTCATCCGATCCCAAGAAGCAACCTCACCTAGAGTTCTCCCAAAGCTATCCTCATCATCTTCTATAACATCTGCATCCTTGCCGTCACCATAGATCCTCGTGTGGTGGTCATCAACCCAATCTGGCAAATCATGCTCCACCACCAACACATCATCCAGATGCTGATGCTGCTTCTCTGAGAGCAACCCAACAGATTTTGGCCCATCATCTGCAACATTTCTAAGTTTATTCACCATATCAAACAGTTCACGAGACACAGAACCCAACATTGAAGATGGGATTTTCCCAAGCCTACCCTCAAGCAACCCCAATTCATTCCTCAATTCCTGCACCTGCTGCAAAACTGAATGTTGCAAGTCTCCAGAATCCTTCCCCAAGAACCCAAAACTCTCATTGTCGCCATCCTCAGCCATCCCATATACATTATCTTGATCCATCAACAGACCCCCTTTATGTCCAACCATTCGATGCATAATCCTAGCATTTCCATCCAAGGGCCCTGGCTCATGTCCTGAATGCACAGCATAAAGCTTAAAGACAGCTGTCCCCTCTTCCTCATAGACAAATGTCTTATCCTTCTCATTATAATTTGATATTGGAACTATCGCCCTAATACGAAAGCCACACCCACACCGCTTAGACGTATACGGCTCCCTCTTCAGCATACGTGATTTTTTGGAGGAAGCTGGCTCTCC
Source organism: Salvia rosmarinus (assembly GCA_036937905.1). Classification (NCBI taxonomy): domain Eukaryota; kingdom Viridiplantae; phylum Streptophyta; class Magnoliopsida; order Lamiales; family Lamiaceae; genus Salvia; species Salvia rosmarinus. Next base: position 59,803,839 of record CM072823.1, read on the forward strand.
TGCCCTATGACACGCGTAGTCCTTGACCTCTGCCATAAATGGTTTATACCTAATATATTTTTGCCGTATGCACAATACAACCTTATGCTTCGCAGCCAATTGTTGCAATTGTGACTGGACATCCTTGGCGGGCACATCAAAAGATTCCGTGTATTCAAACCTACGCCTCTTAGACCTCGGAGCACACCCAGAAGACTCGTCTGAGCAAATAGGGCAAGCAGCCACGCATGTCCTAATGTAACTCTCAGGAATGCCATAAAATTTTGCCCCTACAGTCCACACCTGCTTAATTCTCTCTATAGTTTCTTTCAACCCTAAGTGTTTGAAGTCCGCATCACCATGAAAGGACATGACTATGTCCTGCCACTGATCAACATGCGAAACAAATTGACTTGTATTGTTCTTGAAACAAAGAAAATGGCTACTATTACCGGTTATGCTAGTAGCGGATTCCGACACGTGGACATTGAGCTTGTCCTGAATGCGCTTCCACGCCGTCAGATAGGCCGTATCCTCGTTGCGATCCTTCCACACCGACCGCCAACTGGAGAGCACAGGAGGCGGAGTCGCGGCTCGGATCTCCTCCGGCGTCGCCAATCGGCCCTCGATTAAGCACTGAATCATAAGGCCATGAGATTCCTTGTTGAAAGTGTAGAATTGGGAGGAAATATGCGGTTCGGGGCTAATGCACAGCGGAGTCTGGTTAATTGGCCGCTTGCTGTGGTTAATTGAGGGGGGATTCGGCAAATTAGGGTTCTGAAGCTGAACGGCGCCGTTGGGCGGTGGGAGGGGGATTTCGGTGTCGGAAGATGTGTGGCTGCCGCCGTCGTCTTCTTCGTCGTCGCGGAAGAGGTCGATTTCGGCGAGGGAGAAGGCGTCGTCGTCGATTGAGGGCTGCGATTGCGGGTGGTGAGGATCCATGAACTGCTCGTGGTGGTGCGGCGATGGGCCCAGGTGGTGGAATAGATCTTCCTCAATTTTGCTTGGATTCATTTGCGGGAAACGAATTGAGAGACCAGAAGAAGTAGTTACAGTAGTAGAGTTTTTGTCAATGGAAGCTATGTAGTCAGCGATTCTGACATAAGAGGAGATGAGGTGTTTGAGTTTTCCCTCTCTCTATGTGTATTTATATATTTACACACGTGTATGTATGAATTGAATACTTAATTAGGTTCACAGAGGAACTGAAAGTGCAAGTTTTGGATCTTTTTGACTCGTGTTTAACAAAGCACAAATTTGGCAAATCATTTATCCTAAGCGTTTCAATGTACTTATTTCATTGTATTATAGAAGCACGGAGAATTATGATAGGCTAAAGCCCTTAAACCAAAAAAATAATAAAAATCCATGATTTCATATGAAGTTTTGGGGAACTTTTTCTCTAATAGTTCTCCTTACAAGTTTGAAAATTAGTGGAGCTCCAATATCTTTTTATTGTTTCGTTCCCAACGATGAGTAATACTTCTTCCGTTCCACAAATGTTGGCATGTTCTTTTTGGATCGTCTCATAATTATTGTTTTATTCTAAAAAAATCATAAAATATAATTTTCTTAATCTACGTGTAAAAAAGTTTTAAGATAACAATTGTGGAACGGAGAGAATTAGAGCTTATTGATGTCATTTGAGTGAATGGCTCTCTTTTATTGTTTCTAGGGTTATGCTAATGTTATCCCACTTATTACATACATTATTATTCATGTGAAGTAAATGATCAATTACTCTGAATAATTTCATAATCTTAGCGTGAGTGACCATACTATGTGATCAATTATTGATTAGTCACTTGATAATATTTGTAATGACAAACTAACTAAACATAAAGTGAGCCAATTTTTGAAGATCAATTAAACTTATTTAACCATTAATCGATCATTGAGCCGATTCGATTTTATAGTTATATTTTAGTGTTTGGCGATCTCAAATGAAACGATGAAAATTAGTAGTAGTTGAACAAATTAATCGAGTAGTACGATTTTTTTTAGTATCTTTGATTCTCATGGACATATACTTTGTTTTTTTTTTTGGTAATTTAATACAGAAATTTTAAAGGCTGCGTCACGGTGGACTCGAACCCGAGACCTTTGGCCTCATGCATTAACCACTCTACCACTAGGCCAACACACACACTGGACATATACTTTGATTGGCTCAGGGTGTAATGGATGTTTTTCTCTAAATTTATTTTAGGTTCTATCATGTACGTACGTAGTTTATCCGAATATTTATATTGTGTTTTAATGTGTGTGTAAAAAATATTTACAAATAATTCGATTTAATAAGAAAAACAATCGATCGAACCAATTACCAGATTAATTCATAGGTTAAACGACTAATCCAAATTTAGAAACAATATCCCCTCTCCCAAAAATATCCTCTTTCTTCTTTTGTAGCAAAAAAAAAACATTTATTTATTTTTAAATGCACATTTCTGGTCTTTCTTTTTCTTTTTTTTGTCAATTTAATACATAAATTTAAAGGTCGCGTCACGGTATACTCGAATCTGAGACCTTTGACCTCGGACATTAACCACTCTACCATTAGACCAACACACGCACACTGCATTTGCCGTCTTTCACATTGCTGGGAAATGACTGTGTATCCTTTTTTCACCCACCCTTTAATTATTTACATACTTTACAGCATGGGCTCTTCTGTAGCCCGTAGGCAAAATTGTACCATATGAATACCGGACACAAATAATTATAAAATGAGTAAATTGTAATCATAGTTCTTCATTCTTTTTATAGCCTCCGTATTCAATTAAAGTATATTTTAAGATGGTCTAGTAGTTCAAAAGGTCATACAATTATTACTTTCTTAATATTATTCAATCATTTTAATTAAACAATTCAGCCATACTTTTGTCAGATTGAATAAAATGGCAGCTAAATCTTTATCTTGTTCAAAACCAAGTGACATGATGCATCTACCACTATACTTAATTAAAAATTATGGTTGAGTTTGATCACTATTTTTCCTAATTAAGTATAGTTTTGTTTTCTGAATGAGTGTGATGTAACATGAGGATATACTCACAAAGAGGCCAACCTCATAATCATATATGTTAGGATTAGGATTATTTTCGGAAAAGAGAGCTTCTCATGTTGAGATAAAATTAAGATTATTGTAACCCCACCCCAATTTTTCATTGGGCCTTATCATTAATGTTTGTGTTCAATAGAAAGCTTTATTTTCGATCGTAAAATTGTTGTCTTCGATCGACCAACAAACAACAATTTTACCACTGGAGACAATGTTTTCATGACTGGAGACAAGGTTTTCACGATCGGAAACAAAGTTTTCCATTAGAATCACAAGTTTTTTTCAATAATTTAATATTTTTGAAGTCTTCGGTCGACCATTACACTATCTCCGATCGACCGGAGATATTCTTTGCATAATGTACACCATCTTCAGTGTAGGCCTGTCGATGTCGGTGGCATATCCTCAACTTTTACTTATACGTTAAATTAATAAAATGGGTATGGAATGCAACAAACTTTAAACATTGATGTAGAGAATACACACTTTTGAAAAAATGTGTATTTCTATAATTCCTCAAATCCAAACTGCACCCCATACTCTATTAATCGGAAAAATATAAGGATGTTAAAACACAAACAAATCGTAAAATGATGCATTAATTTCATAATACTCATAACGTTTGTGTCGAATTTGAAACTTACCATAAAATTAGTGATTTTTATAAATACAGGATGCATATAATATCATGAAAATACTAAATATTATAAAGAAATTTAAATAATTCACACAATGACCAAGTTAATACATATTATACTATATTCAAAGAAATAGATAATTCATACATAGGTGTGAATCGAACTAAAAATTTATAATTAAAAAGAGACTTCGGTGCCTCAGTTTTAAAAAATTATGATTTTTAAAGCAGTTAATCACATTTTGAAATAAAAGTATTGGTATTTATTTTTACTATGCTAGTGTAGGACTGAACGTTCTTCATATCGTTCCTATAATATGGCATTTTGTTAGTCATCACACTTTGATGGAATTGAATACATATTGTAACATGATTGACAGCTGGAGATAATCTCAAGTTTCAATTCATGAAAGAAATAATAAAGTGAACAATGACGTAAGGAATGAGTAGTTTATTATTTCAAATTGGACAGTCCTTGTCGTTAGAATTATTTATGTAAATTTACCATCCAAATTAAGGATTGCCAAATTATACCATCAACATAAAACGTCAGTCCTATTGTGACTATTATCACCAAATAAGATCAATAGATCCAACCAATATAAAATCAGACCTCATTATTTATTGGATAAATTAAAAATTGTAAAGAATAGTTTTTTGGTATATGGATCAACATTTCATTTTTGCTTGACAAGGACGACTGTCGTCGAAACAATTTTCAATAATTAGCGTTCAATTAAATATTGAAAATTTATTGGAATGCCATATAATCGGTTTTACTGATATGATTAATTGAACAAGTGATCAAACTATTCAACTCATTTCAAGTTGAATGTGTGGAACTTGATTTCTAAATTGATATTTACATACAGGCATATACACGTACACGTTGAATGTAAGAACCCCCTCTTTTTTTTTACTGGTTCAGTTCAATTGTTTAAGAGTTACTAAATTTGAAACAAAGATCATAGATCGAGTCCTAATAGCGTAATGTGGAAGTTTTATCTTCTTTATGGTGACTCCTTGTAGACACTAGGCAAAGTCCTCATAACTTCTTAACTGCTGAGTCATTGTGATTTACACACTCACATTCATATGGAACTGAGATATGAGAGTTTCACCCTCTTGAGAGTTTCACCCTCTTTAGGGTGGCTCCTTGTGGACATTAAGTAAAATTTTCCTAACTTCTTAACCGTTGAGTCACCGTAATTTATCCTCTCATATTCTTATGGAGTTGTAATGTGGTCCTTTTAGAACAAAGAAAATTTTATTTTTTTTCAGATCTCAATCATCTGGGAATAGATGCAGTAGTTAATATCGGGGCAATAGACACTTAGGTTTTGGATTTTGGATCGTGTTCATGCAAGTCAGATCTTGATTTTTTTTTTCGAGGTAATATTGAAATGTTGTTGTTTCAATCATATAGTTACCATCGTTAATTCCACTGAGATAATGATAAACCGAATTATTTTAGCCTTATTTATTTTATAATAGGTACTAATTTATCACTGGACATTAATCATCCAAACTATTACTATTCCATGTAGAAAAATGCTTAGTTCTTGTCTAAACAAATACATTCAACTTACGTTCATCATAATCTCGATGGTAAATCTTGAGGGCATTCCCGTCATTACAGACTACCGTATATTTTAGACATCCTTTCCACTTCAAATCACCGCCGATCAACATGGCGTCACCACCACCACTATCTCCACCGAGCTACTGAAAAAATCGGAATCCGCCGCACCTCCGCCATCAACATTACCACCACCACCGCCATCATCAATCCCAATTCACATACTCCATACATTGAATCTCCGGGAATGGCTTCTGCGGGAGCCGATTCCCGTCTATATAAAGTCTTACTCCCTGCACTCGACAAAATCATCAAAAACGCTTCATGGAGAAAGCACTCCAAACTCGCCACCGAGTGCAAATCCGTTGTCGAACGCTTCTCCACACCGAATCAAGCCCACCCCCTCCGCCGATTCCAAACCCGACTCGCCACCACCTCCACCTCCACACCCCGGAGTTCTCATCGACCTCTCACTATCCGATTCCGAGTTCATTCTCAGCCCCTTGATCAATGCGCTCTCGTCTGATCACCTCAAGCTCGCGGAACCTGCGCTGGATGCGGTGCAAAAATTGATCGCTCACGGCTACCTCCACGGCGAGGCAGACACGGCCGGCGGCGACGATGCGAAATTGCTCTCGAAATTGATTGATTGTGCTTGTAAATGTCATGATACAGGGGATGCGACTGTGGAGTTGCTGGTGATCGAGGCGATTCTGTCGGCTGTAACGTCGGTCGCGCTGCGAATCCACGGCGACTGTCTGTTGCAGGTGGTGAGGACTTGTTACGACGTTTATTTAGGCAGTAAGAATGTGGTGAATCAGACGACTGCGAAGGCGTCGCTGGTTATCGTGTTTAGGAGAATGGAGGCTGATTCATCTACTGTGCCGGTGCATCCCATTGTGGTGGCGGAACTGACGGAACCGATGGAGAAAGCTGATGCTGATGCTGATGCTGATGGTTCGATGACTGTGTTTTTACAGGGTTTTATTACTAAGATAATGCAGGATATTGATGGCGTTTTAGTCCTAGTACGCCGAGGAGCATTGAGGGATCGGGGGCAGGTTGCACGATGGGGCATTTGAGACTAAGACCTCGACGGTGGAAGGCACTCTTATTGGATTCAACAGGATAAGGATATGCTAGATGCGAAGTACTGGGAGATTAGTATGTGTAAGACGGCATTGGAGGGAAGGAAAGGAGAGTTGGCGGATGGCGAAGGGTATGACAATTTGGAGGTTCAGATTGGTAATAAGTTGAAACGGATGCTTTTCTGGTATTCCGAGCTTTGTGTAAGCTCTCGATGAAGACTCCACTCAAAGATGCCTTGGTGGATCCTCGGGCAATGAAGGGGAAGATCCTGGCTTTGGAGTTGCTCAAGATTTTGTTGGAGAATGCCGGGGCAATATTTAGGACAAAACGTAAGGTATTGGTTGCTCAGCTTCACTTCTATTGTTTGCATGAGTACTTCCTCAGGTTTTCTTTGCTGTCTATGAAACTTAAGTAATAGCAGGAAACCGATGACTATAGGGTTTGGACTTTATATACTAGTAATCCTGTGGAATCAACTCTGGTTGTACAAATTTTTCGAGATATAAATTATTAACTTGCAGGCATATAACTTTGGCACTTTGCTAGTGAGTTTCCTACATTATCTGTTTAGATGGTGCAATTCACTTAGTATAGTTGAACTGCATTTAGTTACCCCAATAGAAGTCCTGAGTATATGTTGGTTTGAGGCAGGGACATATCAGATTTTGACTTTTTTTTAGTGGGGGAGGGTGGTGGAGTTTGAATATATATGTATACAATCACATATATTCACTATTATTGTATTTCAAACTTTGATATAACATCTAAGATTTGATATGCTAACTGTTCATTTATATCATACATACATATGTATGTATAAATGTGAAAAAATTGTCCAAAATCTTGTCGGGCAGGCCCCTGGTGGTTTGAGGTCTTGAGTTGGTAGGAATACTGCAAATGTACTTATCTTAAGTGCTCTTTGATCTTGCTAATTAAGTTATCCTTAAGTTTGTTTCCTTCTCTATTTTTGACCAATGGCATTGCCTCTAGGGTTTAGGCATTAGAGTCCTATTGTTTACCTGATGTATTGTTATTCAACCTTTCTTTCCCATTATTCTTTTTTCTTTATTTGATTGCTTTTTCCTTTGATATTAATCTATGTACTTCATTCGTGCTTTTCCACAGATTTTTAGATGGTATAAAGCAGTATTTGTGCTTGTCACTTTTGAAGAACACCGCCTCAACCCTTATGATCATTTTCCAGCTTTCATGCTCGATATTTGTAAGTTTGGTCTCACGATTCCGAGCGGGACTGAAGGCAGAAATTGGAGTATTTTTCCCTATGATTATCCAGAGAGTACTAGAAAATATTGCACAACCTAATTTTCACCAAAAGGTAACAGTGCTTCGGTGTCTCGAGAAGCTCTGTGGTGATTCAGAGATCATGATCGACATATTCCTAAATTATGACTGATGTTAACGCTTCAAATATTTGTGAGATGTATAATTTTCTCATGGCTCTCTTTAGTGGGTATTGTTTAAGTTGCATTAATATTATTTGCAGTTATGTTTTCAATTTTTTGATGTTATTCAAAGGAAGGGTTATAGTTGTCCATAACACACTCAATGTAATTTTGGAAGATATTCCAAAATCAGATTTGTTTTCAATTTACTGTTGCCTTTTGTTGTTGGAAATTGTATAGTAGGAAGAGGTTATTTGATTGGTTAGTGATTGTTAGAATTTTTGAAATGAAAACTGCATTCCCTTAAAATTTTGTTACCCACTGCAATTTTTGAGAAGATAAATATTTTGGTGGTAACAATACAAGAATAATGTGAAGTTTTTTATTTGCACTCATCATTTTGTTCCGGTATTGCAGGACAGTCAATGGACTACTTAAAACTGCTCAAGGTGTTCCACCTGGTCTTGCAACTACAGTTCAGCCTCCACAAGATGTTGCCATAAAGCTAGAAGCTATGAAATGCTTGGTTGATATTTTGAAGTGCATGGGTGACTGGATGAACAAACAATTGCGGATTCCTGACATTCACTCTCGAATAAACTTGAAGCTGTGGATAACAGTTCTGATCCTGGAACAGCTCCTCTGGCAAACGGCAATGCTGATGAATCCTCTGAAGCATCAGATAGTCACTCTGAAGCAAGTGAAGTTTCTGATGTCCCAACAATTGAGCAGCGTCGTGCATATAAACTTGAACTTCAGGTCCAATTCCATAAGTTTGTTTACTGCAGTAACTAGTTGTGACTTCCTAGTATAACAGTGGTCTCCTAAATTAATTATATTGCAGGAAGGGATCAATCTATTTAATCGTATCCCCAAGAAAGGTGTTCAATTACTGATAAATGCTAATAAAGTGGGGGACTCTCCAGAAGATATAGCAGCTTTCCTTAAGAATACGTCTGGCTTAAATAAAAGTCTGATCGGGGACTATTTGGGTGAAAGGGAAGATTTATCACTGAAAGTGATGCATGCATATGTTGATGCCTTTGATTTTCAAGGTTTGGAGTTTGATGAGGCAATAAGACTCTTCCTACAAGGCTTTAGACTTCCAGGTGAAGCACAGAAGATCGATCATATTATGGAAAAGTTTGCTGAACGATACTGCAAATGTAATCCAAAAGCCTTTATAAGTGCTGACACAGCTTATGTGCTTGCCTACTCTGTTATAATGCTGAACACTGATGCACATAATCCTATGGTTAAGAACAAGGTATTGTGACTCTTAAGTCGTGATGGGATTTTTGAGTGTGATTTCATCTATTTTTATAGCTTCTTACAGTTTTCTTCTGTTTATAAAGATGTCAGCTGAGGATTTTTTAAGGAACAATCGTGGAATAGATGATGGGAAAGATTTACCCGAGGAACAATTGAGATCGTTGTTTGAGCGAATATCAAGGAATGAGATCAAAATGAAAGAAGATCAACTGTCCATCCAACAGCCACAGTCTGTGAACTCAAACAGACTGTTAGGGTTAGATGCCATACTGAATGTTGTAGTCCGCAAGCGAGGTGGTAACAGCATGAAGACTGGTGATAACCTTATGAAACAGATGCAGGAGCAATTCAAAGAAAAGGCTAGCAAATCCGAGTAAGATACTATTATAAAATTTGATCATTGGCTTGGGACTTGATGTGCAGCTGATGACTAGAGGATGCTCTATCACTATTTCCTGGCTTATTTTCCTTCTCATTGGCTCTTTACTTGAGACATAGCTTTGTAAATCTCCTCCCATTTTATACTCACCTGACACACAAAATAGTGTGGGAAATGATGGCTAGGATTTGATAAATCCAATGATACCAGAATAACCAGAGTTTAAACATTATTTCCTTGTTATAATGAATGACTTTTGCTATCTTTCTAGGATGTATAGACCCTTTTGACGTTCTACTTGCATTTTGGTGAATGCAGGTCAGTTTATTATCCTGCAACAGATGTTGTGATTCTCAGATTTATGATAGAGGCATGTTGGGCTCCCACGCTGGCTGCTTTCAGTGTTCCTCTTGACCAAAGTGATGATGAAGTTGTAATAGCTCTATGCTTGGAAGGCTTTCACAGTGCAATCCACGTTACTGCAGCAATGTCTATGAAAACTCATAGAGATGCTTTTGTGACATCGCTAGCCAAATTTACCTCCCTCCATTCACCAGCAGATATTAGACAAAAAAACATTGATGCAATCAAGGTAGCTAATCCTTATCTACATATCATTATTTCTATCATTAAAGTGGAATTACACCAGTGTCTTAAAATAGTAAGTACCCCTGCGGCCCTGCCCCTCCAGAGCAGTGGAAACAAAACCTTGCACCAGCGGTAAGCATCAAGTTCAAATAATTTTCTCTACAATTAAGAAGGATGCAGTTTTTCATGTCCATCAATGCATCTCTGATCCTTGTGGAGTGCTGCTCTTTAGATACTGTGTTTTGATCATCTTTGCTGGGTTAATTGATGCTGACCTGCATTCAGCACGTCTATGTTCTACTAAAGGGATTTCCCATATGATTATTAAATTGTAGCTGATGACTGATAACTGCAAAAACCAAGATGCATGACAAGGATCGACTTGAATATTAGATGATAGACAATAGTGGTAGATATTGAAATCTCCTTTTATGTTGTGAAGTAACTGGAAAACCACCTTTGTAGAATGAGTCCTTAGAGACTGTTAATATGTATAAAAATTACAAAATTATAATGATTTCTGCTTTTGACTGTATTCCTCACTGATCCTGCAACCTCCTAGTGTGTCTGCATGTCAAAAAAAATGCTACTCGACCATAGATTGGTCCCTTCTTTTGTTGACTTCTTTACATGACTCTTTTAATGGTTGTTCACTTGTTCTGTATATTGCCTGTGCTTATAAGGACTTCTTTGTAACATTGTCATATTTCCAGCTATTTCTCTCTAATTTACCAGTACCTGTTTATCAATGTGAACCTTTTTTTCTTAGTGATAGTATGCTTATCCTTTAGCTACTCTATGACTTCTCATTCAAGTATACAAATGCGGCAGGGTTCTAAAGGCTTAGCCTAGGGGCTGTCATGCTTCTGTCCTGATTGGCCTAATAAGGTACTGTCTCACCTAGGTGTGAGGCAGGTGCTATCTGAGCCTTTATTTATTTTAGTCTTCTTATTATTTTATTTCTATCTTTTAAAATTGATTATCTTTTATTTACTAATTTTGGAATTTAGATCTATTCACATACAATTACTAGATCGTATTAATCAAAAGTTAGAAAATGTATTAACCAAATTTGTCAAGTCTCAAAAAGGTAAAGAACTAAACATTCAATGTATTTCTTGAACAGCACTTCTAGTACCTCCTTTTCTTCGCTGATTTAGCTTGAATGATCTCACTAACTTTGATTGTACCCTCGTATTTTGTATCTTAGAATTCAAGATTTGGTAAAAGTAAGAATACACACAAACACATGCACGCGCCCACACACACACACACAATATAAAGTCACAATTTCAAAGCCACACCTAGGTCCCCTTGACACGAGGCCTCAATCTGTGGTCTACCAGGGCCTTGGCCTTTTTTACAACACTAACATGTGGAGCATATTTCTCTTACCTTAATGCAGGCAGTAGTTGGTAGATGTAGTATGATATTACTCGAGTTCAATAAAAACATGCCCAAAATACATTGTATTTGAATTTTTGCAAGTTGAACTGTCTTATGAAATTGTGTTTGATTCAGGGCTTGCTTGAAACTTTAGATATGATTAAAATTTGTTATAATTTTATTGGAACTTTGAAGCAATTCTGATCAATCTCGTACTTCCATCAACAGGTTATAGTAATGATAGCAGATGAGGATGGCAATCACTTGCAGGAGGCCCGGGGGCTGGGAGCATATCTTAACATGTGTTTCAAGGTTTGAGCACTTGCATCTGTTGGGTTAAGGTGGTCCCCCTGATGCTACTTTTTTTGCGATTCCTGAGAACGAACTCGACAAATCCAAACAAGGCAAATCAAATATTCTTCCTGTTCTACGGAAGAAAGGACCTGGGAAGATTCAGATTGCAGCCTCAGCTCTGAGGAGGGGATCATATGATAGTGCTGGTATTGCTGGTAATTTGGCTGCTGGAATTACATCTGAACAGATTAACATCTTGGTCTCTAACTTGAACATTTTAGAACAAGTTGGTGATATGAACCGCATATTCATATGAAGCCAAAAGCTAAATAGTGAGGCTATAATTGATTTTGTTAAGGCTCTATGCAAGGTATCTATGGATGAATTGTGGTCCACATCTGATCCACGTGTTTTCAGCATCACAAAATAGTTGAGATTGCATATGTTACTCAATTTTGTTTTTGCCTTCTACATATATTTTTTGGCAAAAGTCTGTTGTCACCTCGTTTTGTCTTTCTTGTTTTGGCTACATAAGTTTATGTAAATATATTGTTCTCCTTCACAGGCACTATAACATGAATCACATCAGGCTTGTCTGGTCAAAGATTTGGCAAGTGCTCTCTGATTTTTTTGTAACCATTGGCTGTTCAGAAAACCTTTCCATTGCAATATTTGCAATGGATTGGTTGCGCCAATTATCAATGAAATTCTTGGAGAGGGAGGAGTTGGCTGTCTATAATTTTCAGAATGAGTTTATGAAGCCTTTTGTAATTGTGATGCGCAAGAGTAGTGCTGTCGAAATCAGGGAATTGATTATCAGATGTGTTTCTCAGATGGTGTTATCCCGTGTAAATAATGTGAAGTCAGGATGGAAGAGCATGTTCATGGTAGTAGTCTGCTGCAATTATTAAGCTTTTTTACTCATAGGTTTGGTTTATGTGGAATAAATCAATCCATACAAGTGATTCATTCAGCATTAACTGTTACTTCTCTCGTTTACATACTTTCAGGTCTTTAGGACAGCAGCTTATGATGATCATAAAAACATTGTACTCCTTGCGTTTGAAGTAACCGAGAAGATTTTGCGAGACTATTTCCCTTATATCACTGAAACTGAGACCACTACTTTCACAGATTGCGTAAATTGCCTTATTGCATTTACCAATAGTAGATTCAACGAAGAAATTAGTCTTAATGCCATTGGCTTCCTCCATTTCTGTGCTGCAAAACTTGCTGAAGGAAACCTAGGCAAGGAAGCTGCTGCCAATAAAGTGGATCATCTTTATTTATGGTTTCCTTTGATAGCAGGTAAAGGTTTTTTTTTTTTTTAATTCTTTTATATTTATAAATTGATCAAGATTTGAAGCTTGTTTGTCCCCGATATTCTCCATTTGAGATTTTAGTTTGACACCTAACCCCAAACCAGGCCTATCTGAGCTCAGCGTTGACCCAAGGCCTGAAATCAGGAAAAGTTCCCTACAAATACTCTTTGATACTCTACGCAACTATGGCCAACATTTTTCGTTGGTATTATGGCAATAAAGGGCATTGCTAATAATGTTGGCATGTTTTTACTGGATCTTATTTACTCTTTTTAAGTTATAACATTTCAGTCGGGGATAGCTGTGCTTATTCGACGGTTTAAATAATGCAATATACTGCATGCCTGTAGCCAATACAAACACTAGTAAATACATAAAATACCTGAACTTAGTTCTCAGACTTATTTTTATATGTTGCATACTGCTCCATGATCTCTTTTTCCAGCACTGCTACATTATTTGTATCTGTACTAGCATGATACTGTGCTATTAAAGCTATACAAGCTTCTGTTTATAGTGAAAGTAGTTACTAGTCTAACTACTCGCGGTGATTCAAACTTCCAGTAGATGTCAGAATTGTGAACTGAAACTGCCAACAATTTAAATTTTTAGTCCCAAAATTTTAAATTATAAAACTATAAGCTATGAATGGTAAACTAGGATTTTAGTTTCTATTTAGTTAATTGGCTCTGATGCTGAGGGAGGGGCATTTTTGAATAAAATAAGTCTCTGCAGGAGTACTTGAAAATCTTAACCGGGGTTATAAAGTATTAACTACTTCCTCTTCATTTACTTATTTTCTCTTTGGATTGTCTACGAAAAATGTTTACTTTTTTTATAGACATGGATCTCACATAATTCTCATAATTTTATCATTTATACTACCCACTTATTTACAAAAAGAACCTATTACGGTTAACCTTTTTAATTCTACTTAATATTAATACTCTTTATAATTATGGGTTTCTTTCTCCACTAACTATATATTCATTATAATTTATTAAAAACTCGTGCTATAAAAGTTTTGTCCTATAAAAGTTTTGTCCCGAAAGGAAAGCTCTCCAAAGAGGTGAGCATCCATATTCAATCTTTGATCATTGTCCTAAGTCCACTAGAATGTAGAGAGAGAGTGAATCTACGATAATTGAAATTTATGTGCATGGTGAAAGCCTAAAATGACGACTTTTCCCTTTATCCAAGATTGGGCTGGGTCATTTGCACGTGCCACTGACTCCTATCATAAATAGAGTCTTCAATATGTCATAATCGGCTAAATGTATAATTTGATAGGCATATAAATAAATACACGCATTCATATAGCGTATTCTATTGGACCAAGACTTGATTTTTATATGTGTATTTTCAGTTCATACTTACATAATATCATTATTAAATGTTCATCAAAATTTCCGAAACATCCCTAACTAAGTTGAATTAAAATGAATACTCGACAATACATGATATGGACTAGGGCTAACAATTCGTACTTGTCGGGTCGTTATCGTGTCGACACGATAACAATACGACTTGATAAGGTCAAATACGAACACAACCCGTTAAGGGTCTATCCGATACGAATACGAACACGACACGAAATTTACTGACACAGACACGACACGAACACGATCACGACACGAACACGAATATGACAATATTTTTTTCGTGTTGACACGACACGATGACAACACGATACGACACGAAACAATAAATTTAAATCAAAATTAGAAAATAAATAAATAAAAGAAATAAAAATATATAAAATATAATTAGATTAATATTAAATATATATAAATATTATCGAATTATACGAAAACGACGATCCGACACGAACACGAATGCAACACGAAAATTATCGGGTTATACGAACACGACACGGATCCGACACGAACACGACACAAAATTATCGTGTCAACATGATAAGGACACGAACACGATAAGACTGACCACTAACCTGTTAATTTTGTGCGTGTTAATATCGTGTTCTCGTGTCGTGTCGAAAATTATCAATCCTAATATGGACGTTAAATGAACATTTATTTATTAAAATATATTGATACTTTCGGTCCAACACTTAAAGCGAGCTCAACTTATGGGCAGCTGCCGCAACTCTAACCCAAAGTAGGGGATAGGCTTGATTTACTTTTTTGTGGATATTATATAAAAACAAAAGCTCCTGCGGCCGTAATTAAATAATTAGTATTTTAATTAGGTTTAGTCATTTTAAAGTGATATTTATTAATCAAACCAGAATTCAATTGCGATGCTCCACGGGTATAGTTTAGTTGATTAAGAGCTAACAGATTTAGAACAAGGACCAATGATCGAATCCTAGCAGCCACAATGTGGGAGTTTTATCCTCTTTAGTTTTTTTTTTTGGTCAATTAATACTTGTGCGTCACGGTGGACTCGAACCCGAGACCTTGGCCTCGGCCATTAACCACTCTACCAAGCCAACACACACACACTTTTTATCCTCTTTGGGTGATTCCTTGTGGGCACTAGGTAAAAATCCTCCTAGCTTCTTAACCGTTGAGTCACTGTGATTTACCCTCTGGTGGCTTGGTTACACCTATGCGCTATTTAAATCTGCAACAGGCTTTTTGTCCTTTAATAACAATTCAGAAACACTTGATTTTATTTTATTTAAATATACAATATCCTAATATGTCATAAGCAGTAAAGCTTTCCAAAACATCCCCTTGATTTGATTATATATGATATTGGATCTGCTATTGCATGTTGATGTTTAGTTTATGTTTCACCTTGCTGCAACATATCATATTTGTTGGGAAAATCAATTCCCCATTCAAACTTGGTAGAAGCAAGAAATAAGGAAAAAAAATATAGAGTCAAACACAAGACTAAAGTGTACTACATGGTGCAATTGTATCAAAAACTTAGGAGCTCCTTATATAGCCTAAGAAACTCCACCTACTTTGATATCAAACCAATGTAGGACAAAATCCCACATTCTCACTTTCATTTTTAACAACTATCCCAACAATCTCCACCTTGTTAAAAATGAAAGAAAAACTCCATTGTCTTCACCGACAATCATGATTCTTAACCCAAAGAACCATCATCCTCAAAAGAGAATAAACTTCATTGTCTTTACCGACAATCATGATTCTTAACCCAAAGGACCATCATCCTCAAAAGAGAATAAACCTCATTGTCTTCACCGACAATCATGATTCTTAAACCCAAAGAACCATCATTCTCAAGAACAGAGAATAAACCTACTCCACCATAAGAGCAGAACACTTAGAATCAACCATTCTAAGAATTTTCTTCGGCACATGTCGAAAAAATCTGCTGAAAATTATGGTGCAACTTCTAACTTTGGCCCTCATAGAAGTTCCTCAGCCATCGACATAACTTTCACCGCACACCTTGCATCCATGCCAAACCAATGCACATGTGGTCCAACAATATCATCACATCCCCGATGACATTGTTAACATCATGGTCGGAGCCCTTTGCCGAATCCGCTCCACCTTGATCAGCTCCACCTGGACAGTGTTGCTACCTACTTCTCGGAGCCTTGTGTACACCAGATTGTATCAACCATTCTTCCATCGATTTCTCCACGTCAAACTTCCTTGGACTTGAAGTTGCATTGACGTACCGCTTCTCCGCCAAAATGAATAGCCGCCTCACAAGAGACACCCCGGATCTTTCAAGAAATCCTTTCGATGTGGAAGATCGATAATGCCGCAACCACGAGCATACTTGGAATATCAAGAGACCTTAATCGAGCTCGATACCAATTGTTGGGAAAACAATTCCCATTCAAACTTGGTAGAAGCAAGAAATAAGAAAAATATAGACACAATCAACAACACAAGAATTTAACGTGGAAACTCCAACGGAGAAAACCACGGCCCACGAGAAATCCACTATATGATAAATTTCTACAATCACACAAGATTTCACTCTCTCCGGCCACCAACCCCTACACTCTTACAAGCTGAATAACTCTCACCTTACTCACAAACCGAGACAAGGAAATTTAACTAGAGTCGACACAAGACTAAAGTGTACTACATGGTGCAATTGTATCAAAAACTTAGGAGCTCCTTATATAGCCTAAGAAACTCCACCTACTTTGATATCAAACCAATGTAGGACAAAATCCCACATTCTCACTTTCATTTTTAATCATGTTAACTTAAATAAAATATATACTAGAGAATTCACTAGATAATCCATAATATATATAGAAGTTCAAATAAGAACTATTTTTAATGTGAGAATTAAGAATTATAAAAATTCATTGTGAACAAAATGAATTCTCTATGATAGTCAATGCATCATCTGGAAAAATTATTGAATCCAAAAATTCAAAATTTTCACGCAGGATTCGAATCCCATAAAGGACGAAAATTTCATTTTTTTATTCAGTAACTTTTCCAGCGGATTCATCAACTTTCACTCCGAATTCATCATTTTTTGGTTTTCACGTTCTCACGATAAAAATAATTCTCAGATTAACCCTCTCATATATATGTGTGTGTACGATTTAAGTATGCGAATCAGAATTTCTTAAGATTTATTGTTTTATATTAAGATCTATGAACGTACGGAATTTCTTCTCATGTAACTTATTATGTGTGTACATATATTTTTATTTATCTTTCTCAACTTTACCTAAAGAAGTTGCCTATAAAACTCACTAATTTAATTAACTTGTTAACTCTAATAATAATTATGTCCAGGGCAATCATTTTACTTTTGTTGGTGTAATTAAATATTATTCAAACTATGGAGTTTGGTTTACTTTATGATTTGTCATGTTCTTCAAACTGTCAAATGCACAACTTTTAGTTGTTCAGAAAACATCCTTTAATGATTCCTTTAGTTAATTATATTAATTAGTACAGATAAACCATCGCCACTATGTTGGAAAAGTCTAACGAATATTTCGAGATTTAAAACTATATGTATATACACATAAAAAATTTATTACATGTGGTCAAATTAGCTATTATCTGCTTAATACACTTTGATTTTAATGGAAGTAGCTAGCATAATTCATATAATGAAGCTGAATGGATGTTTTCTATAATCAATTAATCACAATCTATAAGTTTATTTATATATGCATCGAGAGGGATTGTTTATATGAGAAATTTCCTTAATGTACGAAAATAGGAATAGTAACACATCTTTCATATATGTGAAGACAATCGTAATTATTATATCGCACATATTAGTTTAACACATATTTCATCCATTCGTAGACATATTCTAAATATATTAGTTTAGACATCTTTCATTGTAGCGTAGAAGACAAGAAGAGTTCTAGTCTTTGCACAATAATCCCAGTAGACACAAAACACAAAACTATAAGACACAGAAAATTAAATCTCAACCATTGATATAGCAAATCAAAAGCCAGATTCATTCATATTTCCTACCAAATTATCCTTTCCTACCTGATCCATCTCCTGCATCGAGATATTATTATTTATTAAATGACGTTTATATACTTGAGGACATCCTTAGAAGTAGTACCAAGAAAATAATTAATTTTAACGACTTTATAAGTTGCATTTTTTTTTGTAAATTACAAAGAAGAGGACTCTCATATTATGCAAGTAAATTGTTACATTCAATAGCCGTAAAGGCCCTTTTAATTTATTTTGGTGATATTAATAAACAAGTTTTATTTAATTATGTTTTTGTAAAGCATTGACATTTTATGCAGCCAGCCTCGAATTAGTGGTTGATGAAGTTAGCAGGTGGAAAGATGACTAATTAAAAGAGATTCCAGACAGATCACTATCTCATCACGTGCTGACCTCAACTATGGTCGGCTCTTAATTATTTAAACCAACCATTACAGATGCAATTAACATTAATTAATCCCAACTTGTTTCAAAACCCTAGGGCCCTTTTCGTCATTCCACCCACGGAATAAGGCCACCATTTGGATTTATTCGAAATAGCACATCGCATTAACATACAAATTTCGCCCAAGTTTGGCGTTTAGTGCCCAGACCTTAGATTAAGGTGTGTTTGAATAAGTTTATTTTATAAACACCAGAGATTATAAGAGAGCTTATAATGTTTAAGAGCTTACAAGTTGTTAAGTATTTGGATAATTGATCTTATGTTTGAGAAAGAATTGTGAGTTAGAGAGAAAATCATAGTTAGAGAAATAAAATTGACGAGATGTGAAGTTGGTAGTGGATATGTATGAAATAATAAACTATAATAAGATTATTTTGGTAAATTTATTATTGCTTATAAGCTTATGAAAAAATAAGTTGGGGTTGGACAACTTATTTTTAAGGAAGCTTATAAGCTCTTTATGAACTTATTTTGTCAAACACTTTCCAACAACTTATAAGATGTTTTAAATAGCTTATAAGCTCAGCCAAACACCCTCTAAACATTTAATAGTTTGTCTCGTGAGGGTTACAATTTGTGTTTCATTCTAGCTCGAGATTAAACGGTATAATTAAAGATGACGCAAATAGTTCTGATTTAAATTGTAATCAAATAAACAGGGACAACCCAATAGTTAAGGTGAGTTCCCGTGGTGAGAAGTCACAGGTTCAAATCCCACCAAACATCTCTATGAGTTTGAACCTATCACACCTGGTTTTTCAAGTGTGGTTTACTGTCATGTCATATGGTTTGCGGCTATCGCACTGAACGATGGGGTTAAACCAGGTGTTCACTTTTTAAGGTAGCATCATGGCTCCCATGATACCAAAATAAAAAATAAAAAATAATGGTGTTTCTAGTTCGAATGACTTAACATGACTTCTCGTATTGCAAATTTAGATTATAGAAAGACCAGAAATTAGTGGGTGCCTGAATTTATGGTAAGGTTAATTTCTCGAGAATATAATAAAATTAGTAATTGATAGACTCCAAATGGTATGTGCACATCACATGAAAGTGATACTGTTGGTTTCAAGTGGTCCAATTCCACCAAGGATTAGCTAGCTTAACCCAATTGTTTATTGCAGGGAAGGTAATGGAATCCATCAAATTGGAGAGTTGATTAAGATAAGCATTGCAATTAATTAATTAATTAAGATAGTTGCACAAATTTCAAGGTTGCTTTAATCAAGTATAATTATTTATGTCCTTCCCAAAACAAAGGGAGCTATATATGTATGTCTTATTTGAAAAATTAGGTAGCATCATGTTCAAACTCATATATAGCAATCTATTTATAATTTTATTGTTGTTTGATTATATTTGTGATATGTACATAAGACAAGTTAATACAAAACTCTCCCTAATCCCTTAAGTTTGATTCAAAAAAGATTGGATGTGTAAAAATGTTTGAACTGATCAATCAGGAATGTTATTTAAGAATATGTTGAAGGAAAAAAAAAGATAGAAGAATGAAAAGAAATTTCTTGTAAAAAATGATATTCAGCACAATTATTTTGTTTAAGTAAACTAATTTTGTTTCTTCGAAAATTCGTCATTTTATCTCGTGCAAAATATTAGTAGCAGGATCTTTGACGTTAAATTTGTGAATGAGAATCTTAAGCAAATTGTTATTTTTGGTAAGAGAACGAATAATATTTTTCTAGGCAATATTATTCTATTTTTTTAATGATATTTGTTTCTCTATGCATCAAGGCTTATAAGGTGGGGAGACTATGTACAACCTCACTTTATTTATTTATTTATTTATTTATTTATTTATTTATTTATTTATTATTATTATTATTATTATTATTATTATTATTATTATTATTATTATTATTATTATTATTATTATTATTTTGGGTAAAAGCAAATTGATGTGGACATGAGATACGGTTCGGGCACAAGCCAATCATTTGGAAAACAATTGCAAGTTTGCAACCATGAATTCCGTATCACAAAAATTTATTAAAGAAAAAAATTACTTTTTTATATGTAAACAATAATATTTCAATGAAATGAAATTGAGGGTTGGTTGACTGCCCTAGAAAATGATGTTTTGTTTTTATTACCACACATGAATTATTAATTTCTCCTTATTTTCTAGGGTTTCTTTAAGGTTTTGTCTTCGAGAGAATTCACACACAAACATTACCTTCATGTTTATATGTTGATCTTGATCAAAATTTATTTACTCTTAATCAACTGAATTAAGTCTATGAAGACTATAAATTGATCTTATATAGTATGCAGAAGTTGGATATATCTGGATCTACTTTGTATGAGCTATTAAATGACTAATAGTAAATTTTCCGAAAACCATCTATCTATCTATCTATATATATATATATATGGAGATAGAGAGATGATCGATATGCCGCTCACCATTGTAAGCATCTTCGGTAAACACCGCTAACATTAAATCCACATCGTCAATATTTATTTAATATTACTATTCCTTATTCTAACAACTTATATATTGTTATCGACATTATCAAATTACAAAATTATATAAAAATATCAAAAGGTGCCAATTTATTCTTTAATTGATCTCTTTGAAATTAAAGGAAAAAAAGAAATACATGGAACTCGAAATTTATGTAATTAATGTATATTGAAGATGAAAGTTATGCCGGCAAGATGCCTCCAAAATTGAATTCACTTAATGCTTAGATAATTTCATATGATAGGTGAGAAATAGAGAATTATAGAAAACACAAAAGGTTGAAAAAGGAAGTAAACATAACATGTGGGCTCAAAAGTGATATGAATAAGCTGAAAAAAGGCGCAGCAGTGTATGATCGAGTTTCTACTTTCAAGCTGTGAATAACGATATAGCATCATTAAGCCGCCGAGGGAGACAATAGTGGTAGGAAAAAATGAAGAAAATAAAAGAGCATTCCACGCGAACGCTTTTACACA
Organism: Salvia rosmarinus; assembly: GCA_036937905.1. NCBI lineage: Eukaryota > Viridiplantae > Streptophyta > Magnoliopsida > Lamiales > Lamiaceae > Salvia > Salvia rosmarinus. Next base: position 59,825,651 of record CM072823.1, read on the forward strand.
CGAGTTAAATAGGGTTTTTGGTTGCAGCGATTGTAATATATATATATTTTTTAAGGGAACGTTAACACGAGAACAATTTTTATCGTGAGAATGTGAGAACCAAAAAATGATAAATTCAGAGTGAAAGTTGATGAATCCGTTGAAAAAGTTACTGAATCTAAAAAAATAAAATTTTCGCCCCTCATGGTATTCGAGCCCTGTGTGAAAATTCTGAATTTTTGGATTCAATAATTTTCATATCTGATGCATTAACTATCATAGTGAATTCATTTTGTTCACAACGATTTTTCGTGATTCTTAGTTTTCATATTAAAATTGATTTTTATTTGTATCTCTCTCTATATATATATTGATAACATCATGATCATGAAATTTTATTAATATAGAGATAGTAATATATTGATAAATTAATACTTTGTTAATTTAAAAAGTGTATTTTGATTTAAGCAAATATAGTTTTGTGTATTATATATACATAATGTTTCAATATATTAAAATTAAATATATTCATGTATCTCTAATCAAATACATTCTAATGTCTATATATATATATATATGAAAATGTTCAAATAAGGATATTTTATAGTGAGAACAAAAGATCCATCGATATTTGCAATATGAAGGCCCAAATTAACGCTAAATTTAAGCCTATAATTTTCTCAGGTTCAATTATAAGGGTTAATTAAGTATTAGCACATCTTCTCCTCTATTTTGTGCCAAATGCCAATCACGAACTCTTTTTGCACTAAATCAAACATCCCACCCAATGAATTGTAGTATATTGATATTCTCAAATCTCCACATTGTGAATGATGGCACTCCTTTACTAATAAAAATCAGTGTTAATGTGGGAAAAGACCAATTTTTATAATATATATGTCAAAATTACTCACATGTTTAATATACACATCAAAACTATAAAATTGACAAAAAAAAAAGAAATTGGACGTGATAAAATTGACGTGAAAATCAGTAAAACTCTTGACATGACTGCTGATTATGGCATTAGTCAGTGAAATCCACAAGTCATCGTTGGAGCGACTAGTGGGAATCACTTGCCACCATTGGAGCGGCTAGTGAAGCACTAACTGTATCTAATGGATTCACTAGCCACTCCATCGGCGGCTAGTGATGTCAGAGTTGCACTGATCATTTCCACAAATTTTTTGTCACATTTAAAGGTTTCTTTGTCAATTTGTTCAAGATTAGGTTGTTTTAATATGCATATTATAAATATGGACACTTTCAACATATATATATAGGGATGGTCTCCTGCGCGCGAGCGCACAGTGAGACCACCCTATTAATTAATTAATTAATTAATTAATCAATCTTAACTAATTACTTATTAATTAATTAATCTTAATTAATTATTTATTTATTTCTAATTAAAATTAATTAATTTAATAAAATTTAATTGTAAATTAATAAATAATAATTTTGAATTAATATATCTTAATTTTGAATTAATAAACTCTAATTGTGAAATAATAAACCCCAATTGTGAAATAATAAACCTCAATTGTGAATTAATAAACCCTAACTTTGAATTAATAAACCCTAATTTTGAATTAATAAACTCTACTTGAAAATAATAAATCCTAATTTTGAATTAATAAACCCTACTTGAAAATAATAAACCCTAATTTTGAATTAATAAACCCTATTTGGAATTAATAAACCATAATTTTGAATTAATAAACCCTAATTGAAAATAATAAACCCTAATTTCGAATAATAAACCCTAATTGTGAATTAATAAACCCTAACTTTGAATTAATATGAATTAATAAACCCTACTTGTGAATTAATAAACCCTAATTATGAATTAATAAACACCAATTATGAATTAATAAACCATAATTATGAATTAATAAATTCTAATTTTAAATTAAAAATTAATAAAATCTAATAATCCTTACTCACCATAATTAATATATAATCATTTTAACAAAAAAAAAAGGTGAGCTCACGTTGAGGCGGAGCTCACCCAAGTTTTTGTCATATATATATGTTATGAAAGTGAGTAATTTAAATTTTCTCCCTAAAATTTATATATAACAGGTCGTTAATTTTATAACGGAATAGTAGATAATGAACGTGTGCTTGAAATTTAAACTCCTCATATATAAGTGGAAAAGTCGAATTTTATTGATAATAAAACAAAATAGAAGATACAAAATATAGATCGAGATTGGAGAGGTCGCCCTTCAGACACGCTCTGCAATGAATACAACCAATTTTTATTTTTTTTTTTCAATTCCCCATGACATGTGCTCTCTCTCTCTCTCTCTCTCTACCCAATTAACTTGTCGTTTTTCTTCTTCTTTTTTTGTTTAATTAATGAAATTTTGAGACCTTTCGAGACCGGCCAGATTAACCACTCTACCACTAGCCAACACACACACACAAAAATGTGTTTTTTTTTAATGTAATACTGAAATTTTAAAGGTCACACACATGACTCGAACTCGCACCTTTGGCAAGATTAACCACTCTACCACTAGCCAACACACACACACGTTTTCTTCTTCTTCTTGAGTCTTGACTGCATTCAACTGTAAAACGTCGACGTTTTGCGCCCTCAACATACCGATTTCACCTAAAATAGGCGATCATAGGATGATGCATTTTGTTACTCTCCATTTTCTTTTTCCTCTATTTTCCCAACATTTTTTCATTAATCTTCTCATGCCTACATCTAAATATCATTTTATCACATATTTCAATATTAGTTTACAGGTATGAGATGGTGTACGAATTTTTCCTCTCATAGTACGATAGAAACCAACAATGGAACTTTATGCATGATTATGCATTTTACATAGTGTTATATATATCATAATATATAATTCATACGTTGATGATAATTATAGATCATCCAATTTTCTATGGTTCAGATTTGTGCTATTTTATACTATCGAAAATAAAATCCGTATTATTTATTATAAAGACTTTTCAATATATTAAATTTTTTTGTGGTGACGTAGTTCGAACTTATGACATTATTTTTAGCATATTTGGTGTTATTAATTTCATTTAACTCTCTATTAATGTCTTACTAAATACATGCACATCACTGCGTGCATAGCCTATAAGAATTTGTTCGAAAATGAAATATATTGGCTTTATGCTGTTCTCTTGTATGAAAAGCTTGAAATATTTATATGTAAATTTAAAAATAAGTTTGCTTGGTGCACCAGAAAACCCAAAGATATAAGATGTTTAAAAAATGAAATAAAGTAAGCCGTCTATCTTTTACTAGAAAGAGGCAATTAGATTTAGTTTCAGAATATCAAATAATAGACCATATGTACAACGATTAATGATCCAAATTCATTTTAATCAATATAAAAAGATTATTTGATCATCTCTCCATATATATATATATGTAGGGATGTCAATTGATGGGTTTTACCTGGACCGACCCGGAACCGCTCAAAACCCATTAAATTTTAAAGCAGCGATTCTGGTTTCGGTTCCGGGTCCAGAACCCGTTTTAGACCTGGACCGTTTAGATCCATAGTTTGATGATCCGGTCCGGTCCGATCCGGATCTAGTTCTGGTTTCAGAGCCAGAACCAATACTTATTTATTGATTCTAGTCTCAGTAAAACACATCTATTGACAAGCCTAAGTTTAAGTAGACTTGTCAATGAGCTAGTTTTATCCATACAGATCCGAAATCACTCATAGCCCACTAAATTATAAAGCAACGATTTCGGTTTCAGTTTTGATTCTGGTCTGGTTCTGATTCCAGACTCGCTTAAATCCGGATCGCTTAAGACCCATAGTTGATGGTCCGGTCTGATCCGGATCCAATAGCTGATGGGCCGGTTCCAGAACCAGAATCATTACTTATTTATTGGTTCTGGTTCGGGTAAAATTCACGTATTGACATCCCTAATGTAATGTAGATGATGGGTCATATATCTCAATAAATATTGTAGGCCAATATAAGTGCTTGAGTAAAATTGACTAGGACAGCATTGTCAAAAAAAAACGACGAATAATTTGCGAAGAATCATGATTTTATTATGTATGGTATTTCAACATCATCTAAAATTAATTTGCCTGTCTTTTGTTTGATGCTGCCCTTGCAAGATGACCCAATTCAAATCAATGATTTGATGGAATGTCATTACATATGTATTTTATATGGAAAGCCCCTCAATAATTAGAGGGAGTTGTTGATCACGTTCGTCTAAACTTTCCTCTCAATCTTCGGACATGGTATATATCATGATATACTGCAGTCCAAATTCATAAAGAGACAAAATTAACAAGGGGCAAACTCACTAAATCAGTCTTGTCAAATAATCTTCTCAAAAAACAACAACTATTGTTATGTATATATTATGATCTTTTAATATAAGCTAGTAGCATTAATAGAATGTAGAGATGAAATAAACAATGGGTTTTAATCTTGCTAGTCTTGCACTTAGGGGGTGTTTGGCTAAACTTATTTTAGAGAGCTTATAAGCTCCAAGAGCTTATAAGATGTTTCAAGAGTTTATAAGAGGTAATGTCTCAAGTGCTTATAAGTTATTAAAGTGTTTGGATAATTGATCTTATAGGCTAGAGAAAGAATCGTGAGTTAGAGAGATAAAATTGACGATGGATGAAGTCGATAGTGTATGTGTATGAAATAACGAACTATAATAAGGTTATTTTGTTAAATTCATGGTTGCTTATAAATTTATGAAAAAATAAGTTAAGGTTGATCAACTTATTTTTAGGAGAGCTGATAAGCTGTTGGAACTTATTTTCACAGCTTATAAGCTGTTTAGGAGCTTATTTTGTCAAACACTTTGTAACAGCTTATAAACTATTAAACAACTTATAAGCTGTTTTAAAGAGCTTATAAGCTCAGTCAAACACCCTCTTAATTAATGTTTTAAGTGAGAGTATACATTCTACATTCGATCAATACCTCCTAAATTGGTTTTTGGTGTAACATCTTACATTGTATTTGTGCAAATGAAATAATAAATTTCACACTAGAATGTAATAGTATATCGTGGAAAGTAAAGATTATCTAGAATGAAGTAATTGTAGTAGTTAAAAGTGCAAATGCTGCATAGGTAAAACATGAAAACTTGATCCCCGAATTGTGTGCGAAACTGACAAAATGGAGAGGGTTTTAGAGACAAAGGAGAGAGAAGGAGGGGCCCATTCGCACCGCCCATGCGCACGCTGTCAATGGAACCCGTCCGCACCACCACCATCATTCCTCCATCTCAACTTTGACCTAACCCTAACCCCAACATACAATATTCTTAGCTCCTGCACTTGAGTTTAGCCCCCAACACAAATACTCTCTCTCTCTCTCCCCAAATTAAAGCAACCAATTGATATTACAAGCTGGAGAAGAAGAAAGGAGATCATACGATGACAAGAGATGGTTAAACCAGCTGAAATCTTGGTCAATGGTGGCTCCACTTCTTTGCTGGTGAAGGCTGAATTATAGATTAGTTTCATCAATTCTTCACTCAAATTTCCTACAAAAATCGTGCAACAACTCACGATTTCTAGGTCAATTGCTTCAAGATTTGGTGTTGTAGTCAGTGCAAAGCAGAAATAGGATTGAAGCGATGGACCAACTAGCTCACGGCCGCCCGCTGCCGCCGCCGTTCCACGCACGAGATCTCCAGCTCCACCACCACCACCAGTTCCAGCAGCAGCACCACCAGCCGCCCAACCCCGACGACGAGCAGAGCGGCAACAACAACCACTCCCTCAGCTTAAAGCGCGACCGCGACGAGAGCTACGGCGCCATCAACCCCACCACCTCCGATGGCGGCGGCAAGGACGCCGTCCCAGCCACGAGCGACCAGGGAGAGGTCTCGCGGCGCCCCCGCGGCCGCCCGGCGGGCTCCAAAAACAAGCCGAAACCCCCGATCATCATCACCCGCGACAGCGCCAACGCGCTCAGATCCCACGTGATGGAGATCGCCAACGGCTGCGATATCCAGGAGAGCATCTCCACCTTCGCCACGCGACGGCAGCGCGGGGTCTGCATCCTCAGCGGCAGCGGAACCGTCACCAACGTCACCCTCCGCCAGCCCGCCTCCCCCACTTCCGTCCTCACCCTGCACGGCAGGTTCGAGATCCTCTCCCTCTCCGGCTCCTTCCTCCCGCCGCCGGCCCCCGGCAGCGTCAGCGCTCGCCATATACCTCGCCGGATCGCAGGGGCAGGTGGTCGGCGGCACTGTAGTGGGCCCTCTCCTCGCCTCCGGGCCCGTGGTGATCATGGCCGCCTCCTTCGGCAACGCCGCGTACGAGCGGCTGCCGCTAGAGGATGAAGAAGCCGCCTCGGCCCCGGTGGGGAGCGGCGGCGGAGGGGGGCTCGGGTCGCCGGGGATCTCCGCGCAGCAGCAGATGATGAGTGATCCGAACGCGGCAGCGAATCTGTTTCAAGGGAATCTGCTGAATTCGGTGCAAATGCCGGCGGAGGCATACTGGGCGACAGGTCGCCCTCCATTTTGAATTCGTAAAGATGAAAACTACATGATGATTTTCTCTCACCAGTTCTCTTATTGCAATTCATTTTGCATTAATCTCCGTCTTCTTCTTCTTCTTCTTATTTTCTTGGTTTCTTTCTGCTAAGAGTAGTGTTCTTTTCTTTTCTCTTGAATTCATGGTTAATTTCACCTGGTTAATTATTTACGAAGCATGCAGCTTAAAATTCAGGAAGGGATGTATAAATTCATGAATTCTTTGTGGTACATTTTGATATCAGATATCAAATCTTGTTATATTACAAACTTTCTCTTCTTCCTCGGATGCATTCTATCATTTTAGATCATGCTTTATTAACTGACACAAAATAAAACCCCAAAAAATTTCCATATCTTCTACTTAATTAATAGATGAAATTAGTCCCAACTAGTTTCCTTCACTCGATATATGTATGAGTTTCAAGAATCTGGGTGCATGGAAAAAAGAGTTGATTATTTGACTTATGAACTACATAAAATACTGAACATATCTTAAAATATTGTGTTTTACATTATGAATATATACAAATCGAGTATATCCATAACCCAGACACATACATGTAATTGAACAGAGAGGTATGGGCTTAAGATTGTAGGTTGATTAATATTTAAATTTGTGTTGGTGAATAATGAGAGACATGAATATTGGGTTCTGGGGTACACGTGCACTGCCCCGAAGTAGCTCCTTTCCAAGGCACAACCAACTCCAGCAACAAACAGCAGGGATTAATGCAGATGCAGATAAAGTTTCCACCACCTTTAAACTTTGAATCTCTCTCTCTCTCTCTCAGAAGTAAGTACATAGTTGGTTGATGAGGTGAGTAATCTGTCTCCAGTCTTGATTCAGGAAATTAAGGTTCACTGCACTAACACTACTGACATGCCACTCCCACATACAGATTATATCTCTTGCACAAACAATTACACGTTTCACTCTTACCATAATCCAAATTTATTTTCTAAATAGTTTTTAAAACTATATATGTAGGTATTTGTAAATATGTATTGGTTTTCTAGGTTTTTGTTATAACTTAATTATAAGCCTAGAATATATTAGTAATTTAGTGTTGATATAATATATACCAGATCAAATATATATTCACATTGCTCCTAATTATATATAGACATTTTATGAAGTTTACTCGTTCTTTTTACTTTACATTTTTTGAGAAATTAAATATTCTTAATGTATCATATTTTCGTTATATATTAAACTTCTATTTAGAAAAAAAACTGCAAAAATTTTACATATAAAAGAAATGATTTGCTTTCCCTTGAGCTATAGTTCAATTGGTGTGAAAATCATATGAAGTTAGTTCTTTGCTTTGGAGGTATATGCTTATGTCCTCTACCACTTCTTAGGGATGGAGCAAAACGGACTCCCAAGAATGGAATTCAAAATTGATATTCCTCCGGCCATAAAAAATATATCATTTTGGTGACACGAGTTTTAATAAAATTATTGGTGGTTGTTATTTGAGTGTAAAAGAGATCCCACCATGTGATAAATTGTGAGTGGAATGAGTGGGTTTTTGATGAAAAATGAGTCGTTATGATTTGTGAGGTTAAATAATAAGGAGTAGTGTTCTAAAAATAAAAATGATACACTTTTTGTGGATGGATGGAGTATAATATATATATATATCAAAAGAAGAAGATTGATATAATATAAATAATTGAGTATTTTTATCACCAACATTAACATTTCTCTATTCTTACTCTTTTCAATTGGATATTAATTAAGCATGTTAGCTCAATTATAGAACATATCAAGGACCTTATGACATCTCAAAGTTCAAATCCATCTTAATAAACAATGATTTAACCTATACTATTTTTTTTTATCCATTTAGGCTAATAATCAATAATAAACACCCTTAAACTTTTTATCCTTTGAATGAAAATGCACTTAACTATCAAATACATTATTGACACCATAATTAACCATACATATTAGACTAGATCATATTGAATGTCGAGATGAAGCTATTGAAATGGAAAAGGTTCTCTCATAAATTGCAAATTGGTGATGGAACCACTCGGTTCAAATGATGGTTATGCCCAAATTAATATTCCACGGGATTATTTTGATTTCAATATTCAGAAGATCGGTAATTGTTAATCGTACTTATCCATATAATATTTGATTTGTCTGTATTGATAAGTCAATTGTATACAAAACACCAAAATTTAATTTAAATTTTGGACCTAAGTCACATTAAATTTTGAAACTACATTGGGAAGAACTCGCGAGATGCGAAGAGTAGGGAAGAGTCGGAGATAATCGACGGCTTGATGATGATTAGTGCCATATTAGAGATAATTGATGGTGAGATTTCAAGATAATTAAGTTCCTTTGTTTTTCAAGGCTGGAATCGATTGTTTGTCTTCCGAGTCGAAAAAGATATGAAATAATTGAGAATTTAAACGAATTAAACAGAATGCATTTGTCATTTTAGAGCTCAGAGGTGTTTGGTTGAAAATGGTAATTTTCCTCAAACAATATAAAATAAGTTGAATTTTTAAGTTTGAAAACAGTTTATAAAATTGTTTTTGGTGCTTAGTAGCTCAGCCAAAGTAGTATTTAATTTAGGGGCTATATGGGTTAAATGGTAATTTGATTTTTTTATTTTTAAATGAGAAGCTATATAAAATTGACGTTAGGTATAGAATCACCCACTTTAGATGAATACGCGCTAAGTGCTAAGTATGGTTTGTCATAAGTGGGCTTACATCGTCGCAAGGCCCATGAAACTATTCATAAAGGTATTTTGTATTATCCCAGTCTCGAAAATGGATGGTATATATGACACTTATGAATGTATGGAATTCTTAATTATTGACACACCTTTTCTCCTAATTGTACTCTTTAGGTACTATTACTCTGCCCATACGATGTTTTCGTTTTTCCCTTATCGTAATACTATTAACTCTTTCTTCCAACTTATGATATTCTGGTTCTCAGTTGGGATCATGTATCTCACTTTTATACGTCTGAGTTGTGTGTATCATTATTAGTTTTGAGTTTAGCGTCTTTATTTTTCTTCAAGTTTAATTTCTTGTACTTTAATTTGAACTTGACAATTATATAATTAATATGGATTATATCCAATTAGGATTTGTAAATAACTTTTAGCATTCGATTTTAGCTTTAGATAATAAGTAATTATTAAGATTTGTTATTCTATAACTAAGGTGTATGTATAATTTTCGTCAATATCAATTTGTAGTAATGCTTAGGAAATACGGAGGATTCGAATTGGTTCTGCCTACATAATAATCCAACTAATAACACATCGAGTAATTTACGAAATTGAAATATTAACTAAAAACATAGAATCCAAAGCATGTGCAGCCCAGTGAAAAACATTCCCCAAATACGCAAGATTGGCGATCACATCGCCATTAATAAAGAAACAAAATCACTCCACCTCCACACTCTCGTAACCAGGTAAGCAGTTAATTCATAACTGTAAGATACTCTCAAATCATTCTTCACCTTTCAAAAAGACAGGCTTTGCAAGTTCAGCTGGAAGCAGCCCTGATTGCTCTAGCCCTGTCGATGGCTCGGTTACTTGCTCGAAAATATGATAAGAGAAGATATCACCCGATCGCCGGCACCATCTTCGACCAGCTGCTCAAATTCAGCAGACTGTACTACTACATGACCACGACTTACAGGGTGCTCGCTCCTCTTCGAAACGAGGTTTACACGTCCGACGTGGCCAACTTCAAGTACGTATGTTAATTAGGTTTGGAGGCTAGATTGAAGGAGAATGTTAAGAGGAGTTGATGAGTTTGTGTATAAGCTGATCAACACCAAGATCGGTCAATCGGAACATCATGGTGTAACAAGATTGCCTTCTTTCTTTGGAGATTTATCTATGTTTTGAAAAACCAAGTGTTATCATTTCATGTTAGAAAGAAGACATTTTGCCAAGATTCCTCAGCTTACCGAAGGTCGATGCCTAGTACTTGCAAGTGCTCAAATTTGTAATGGCTGGGAACAACTCTGTCATGGTTCTTCTACATGATGTGCAAGCGCCCTGTCTCAGGAGATTAAACAAGTCGCGGCCGCAATGAATGACATCACCGAATTTGCAGCCTGGTTGAGTGAGAGTCTCGACAAAAATGCACTATCTTCACGCTGCTCTGTCCGACACCCTCAGACTCTATCCTTCGGTTCCTGTGGTAAGACGAGCACTAGAGCTACTACTGTTTACATCTCGTGTTTCACTATAACTGCGTGTGTTTGATGCAGAACCTGCATGTGCTTGTCCGACGACATGTGCGGTGGCTACCAACCATATGCAATGGGGAGGATGACGTTCATATGGGGTGGTGATGCGACATGTGCGGTGGCTACCAACCATATGCAATGGGGAGGATGACGTTCATATGGACATGTGCGGTGGCTACCAACCATATGCAATGGGGAGGATGACGTTCATATGGGGTGGTGATGCGACATGTGCGGTGGCTATCAACCATATGCAATGGGGAGGATGACGTTCATATGGGGTGGTGATGCAGATTCAGATCAGAACGGCGACTTGACGATGGCAGCTGCTTCTGACAGGAGAACCCTTTCGAGTTCACTGCTTTCCAAGTGAGTGCTAACTTTGTTACTGTACAATGTAATAATGATTTGAGGGCAGATTGATTAATCTGTGTAAAATGGAATTACAGTCCGGGCCAAGAATCTGTTTGGGGAAGGAATTGCTTACAGGCAGATGAAGATACTCTTAGCTGTTGTGCTCAGATTCTTTAACTTGAGACTGAGTGATGAGAACAGAGCAGACAACTACAGGACCATGATCAATCTCCAAGTTGACGGGGGGTTCCTTCTTCGCGCCCTTCCTAGAGCGGATTATTAGCACTCAATCTACTGTGTTAATGATGCACTGTACATAGAATTAGTTGACGCCTCACACACAACGAATGTTCATAACCATCAACTATCATGTCAGTTACTGAATATCTTTTCTATAAGATAATAAAATTAAAGCATTGGTTTAAACCTTCTGATTCAAACTATAACCAAGATAATAGAATTGCTCTTACATCAACTCTCTGACTAGCTCTGAATCATAGGTGCATGAAATCACGGTTACAGGTCATTTGGAATAATGGAAAATAACCCTCATCCTACAATTCCATTTTCCAGTATAGGTATTCACTGTATTGTGTGCATGTAGTCACGTAGATGGTAATATGATTAAGGAAAAGTTCTAGTGATTTCATGCCTGTGTCTGAGCAGTTAGAAGAATGTTGATGTAGTCACAGCTGGTGGAAGCTTAATCCCTGGCCTCGATTCCCATCCTTTACGTTTCCTGTAGGCTTCAACTGCCTGCAAACGAAGCCTTTCATGTGAAGCATCCTGGGCTCCAGCTGCCTTGAACGCCTTCATTACAAATAGATAATTGGTTAGTCAATAGTACTATCTGAGGAAGAATCTCCAAATAATTCCATCTCATGATAAACAAAAAAGTTGAAAACCTTGGGAACAGTAGTTAACTTCGGAGGTGCCTCAACGATATCTCCAAATTTAATCTCTTCACAGCCACGAAAGTCCATATCCTCTTCAGCCTGGGCCTTTTGTTGTTTCTTCTTTTTCACTTCCAACAACCTACAAATGTTAACCAAAATCACACCTCATCTTCGGTCTGAAATCCACTTCACTACATGGAGACCTATTGTAGACAATCATTTTATACCTTTGGAATAGATAATCCTCGGCATAGATAAAGAAGTTGCCATTTTCCAGTGTGAGAGAGAGAGAGCGGGGGAGAGAGAGTCACATGGAACTTGTGTATCTCTCCAGAAAGTAAACACTAAAAGAGAAATTAGAGAGCTTACTTCTTTTTGCGCTCTTTTCTCCGCGAACCAGCAGCTGGTGTATCTAATGCTTTAAACCGGAGGTCATCAGCTTTTTTACCTTTCCTCTTCTTTTTCTTCTTATCATTAATGCTAATTTCAGCTTCATCCCCAGCTCCTTAAGTTGTGCCATCAAACGCTCACCATCTCTTTTTCTTTTCATCCCTGTAGTACTAGATCCTGTTCCTTCCGCCAAACGAGCTGCCTAGAAATAAAATGGCACTAATTTTTTCAACAAACACCATAAATAGCCTTTAGGCAGTCAGCAAGTCACGGTTTGTAATTAGCAATCCTGATAATTCATCCACTAATAGCAAGAATGGTAAAGTAGGTTCCAAGTACAGCTCAGTTTTTGCTTAAACATAGGGGAAACAGGCAATTGTACATTAACTGGTTTCGATATAGCCTATAAACTAATGTATAGCTCTTGAATATGCATAGAAGATTAACTGAGTGATCACGGACGTTTTATGGCAGGTTATCTTCTAACATGGTAGATACAACACACCAACAACAGTTGGGATGAGGGAAAATAAACAGCTGAGTATCATGTTGCTGCAATAATCCATGTTGTCTAAAATTATCATCACCAGCACAAAAGATGAATTGCCAGCCTTAGTACTCAGCAAAGACTTCACACTAATTATAAGCTGTGAAGATTATTGCTAGATGAATTCATGCAACCAAAAAGAAAAATCCCCCAATCAACCTTAAGAAAATTAAGAATAATTAATTATCCAGTAACTTCGTCCAAAATAGAAACATATGCAACCAATTTCCACATATGGATCAGTATGTCAAACAATTAAAATAGGATTTGCATATCATCACCAAAAGCATGAAAACACTTGTACATAGAATGTAAAAGCCATTGTTGCAGGATCAGCCCTGATTCCCTCCAACAGAACAGGGATTCTCCCACAGTAAAAGTGTTCAAGTAAACATCTTCCAATCAAATTGAGAAAATCGAAAGTATCGTAATAACACTGAAATTCACAAGACTGTACTTTATACTTGACATCAGCAAATGGTTCGTTTAATTTCAAATAGGACAAGCGAAGAACACTATCATTTAAGACGGCCTTATTACCTTAGCAGCTCCATCTCCTGTATTTTTCTTCCCAAAATTCAGTGGTTGCTTTGCAGTTCCTGAAAACAGCATTTAGAAACTTCATTTGTGAGCGCTCAAACGCACACAATCAATAAATAATATATGGATGTATAACAATCCCAGGAAAGCTTCGAAACTAAACATGAAAGACAAACAAATCCGAAAGGAAGAGTGACACGGGCAAAAATATCTATCTAGTTGCAATTTCAGAAAAATTATATGTGGATGAATTCTCGCCTAATTCACAAGGGAGAGAAAAACCTGCAAGAGACATTAATTTGCGAAGTTTTGAGGGAAGAGCATCAATGGAGGAAGGAACAGGTGGAGGCGGAAGACGGGTGCTGTTGCCGCCGTCATGAGCCGCTTTGTAGTTCTTCTCTCTTCTTCTTATCGCCTTTCCACCCATTTCTTTCACCTGCTGTTGCGTAAAATGTGTCTAGGTTGCCTCTCTTCTACTGCGAGAGAGATTTTATTAATTATTCAAAAACCCTAACCAGAAGGCAGAAGTACTGTAAAATAGCACCTCTTGAGCATCTATAAAGTTATCTAAAAAATACAACAACTTTATCTCTATTTTATAATAGAAATAATATTTCATTTCAATTATCTACTCCATTTTATAGTAAAAAAGAATATTCCAAAATATTCTTATTTATTTGTTCAATCTTAATTGTTTTTAAAATTTATATTAAAATAAATTTAAAATATAATTATCTTATACAATATATTAATGCAAAAAGACATAATTAGAACTTACATTAATGCAAAAAAAACATAATTAAAACTTACACAAATGAAAAACATAGGAGACATAATAGTACGTTTCAAACTTTGCCAACGAGTGGTTTTTACTCTATAAATAAAACAAATATACATCGACCTTCCATATCCATAAAATAGCATAAAAAATATTCATCATTATATATTAATAACAATAAGGGGAAAAAAACCCAAATAGCGTAGCTACGATGCTGCTTCATTCTTTACGCAGAACAGGGGCTGATTTGCACTGCAAAATAGCGATCAATTGCGGTGGTTGAGTTGGCCTAAGTCATGAATCGGTAGAAGTCAAGCGAGCCCGAGACCCAACGACCTGCACCCTATTATATGAAGAAATTTATTTTTAGCTTCTTTGCTGAACCAATTATTTTATTTTATTTTCTTTTTCTTTTTCTTTTGAGATTTTTTTTTTCTTAAACTTCGAATTCTGTCTATCAGTGAAATTTAAATATTCTTGAACTACAGTATCCATCGATCTTTCTTCCTCTCATTTAATTTAATTTCCCATAGGGTGTAATCGAATCGAGCCGAGCCGAATATCATCGTGCTCAAGCTTGGTTTGTTTAGTATCGAGCCGAGTCTCGAATTTTATTTATCGAATCTTTCGAGCTCACGAGCTTATTCGAACTTTAGTCGAACCCAATAAACTTTTCAAATTTAGATATATGTTTAGAATATTAATTATTTTATATTAAAAATAAATTATTTTATCCACAATAACACAATATATTTATTGATTTTTTATAACAAATAAAAGTAGTTAGAAGATTTAACACAATAATTACTAATTATAGAAAGAAAATAATTGTATCTAATTAATAATTTTATACTTTTAAGCTAAATCAGTTAACGAACTTGTTCACGAGCTAACGAGCCGAATACTATCATGCTCAAGCTTGATTTGTTTAGCTAACGATCTTCACTAAACAAACTCGAACGAACTTTTATCGAGTCGAGCTCCGAATAGCTTGGCTCATTTACAGCCCTAGATATATTCATGTGAGAGGAATATTCTTCGTTAACCTACTTGTTGACAATTTTCTTCTAATTTGTCATAGTATTGATTGATGTAATTTATGGTATGAACTAAGAAAGTAATAAATAATTTTTATTTGTATTAATTTAGGTGGTGTTTACTTTGCATGATTAACATTTTGAAGGATTGACTATTTGATAGATTAAATGTGTGATAAGATAATTTTTATCTATCAATCATTTGTTTACTACAAAGGATTAGTGAAGGATTAAGATTGGGATAAATAATTATCCCTTTATTTGGAGGATTATTTCAATCCTACCTATATTGGTTGGATTAATATTAATGAAGAATAATTCAAATGATTAAAATAATCCCGGGCTTTGGGATATCCCCAAATATTAATCCTTAAAAGTAAACACTTGATTAGGTTGGATTAATTTTATTTATCCAACCTAATCATGCAAAGTAAACACCTCCTTATGGTACATACCCTATCAGTTGTCACTTGTTCTCACACCTGGTCAGTTGTTACATGATAGATGAGACCATATATAGTATTCATATGGTGATTTAGGTAGTGAAGAGGCGAAGTCTTAATAGAATCAGAATGATTGTGTAATTGAATTTTATAGGTGCCTCCACTTACTAATAGTAGATTAGAGCATTTAAAAAAAATTCATTATGCGATAATATGACAATCACTAAGTCCCACACATTTACATGTTTAAGAATATAGATTATAAATGTAATATCCCACCGACCAGTTTGCTTGGGACAGAGGAATATCATGGGTTAAAATTAAAAGAAGAAAAGAAAAGAAAAGGATGAAACTCACACATAAATAGTTATATATATATAGAGAGAGATAAATATTGTAACATAAATCAGTTACAACAACACTCCTAAGACGAGATCCTAGCAAGTAGAAAGATTAAAAGGAAATTAATTCAAATGAAAAGAAAATATTCAAAATCTTGACATAAAATAAGGGTGATGCAAATGACATCCCAGAGAAGATGGCCTATGCGTTTTTGGCTATACAACTCGAAGGCAAAAAGCAGACACTTGGCGTAGTCAGTGCCCAGGTCCACATTCTCACGAATATAGTGGAGGATAGATTTTCCAAAAGCATAACATACTTGACAAGTCAATGTCTAGGTACTGATGTTGCTGTCTCACTCTGCCATGCCAACTCCTCGACCTAAAAACATTTGAAAAGATTTTGGGATGAGTACTAGCGTACTCAGTGGAATCGAGTACCCCATTTTAATAAAGAACAAGTTCATAAACAGTTGAGAAAAGTGCATGCTAAACCACATATCATAGGAAGGTTTTAAAAGTAAAATAATCTATCCCTATGTATGCAAAACATAGTTTTCCGAGCAAAGCTCGTAGTGCACAATCAATCATCATAGCTCACCGCATCTGTGCTACCTACTGGACCATAGGGGGAAACAACGTTCCACTAATGGTCAACTTCGCCTAAACTGGGGAACTCGGCCGAATTCACCCAGTCTGGACTTCCGTGTACACTACCTCAGCCAGTACTTAGCTCGAGGCACGATCGTTAACTACTCCCAGCCGAAGCCGTAGCGGTTTGACCGCTCCAAGGTCAGCACCAAGCAATGAGCATAAAAAACAGCATGCAATTCTCAATTTCAATAAACATCTTGGGGCTTAATAACCCGAAATACATTGCAGAAAATAGATCCCACCTGTCACCGAAGTGGTACCAATTGTTCATGTTACTCGCATGTATCCACACGTTATCCCTTGATGGACCTTAACCAGTCCTACAAGATAAATCTAGTTCTTAAATACATTTGCTAGTAATGATTTCTTGGAATCCAAGTCCTAAGCTTTAGCATATCTATTCCCGGTCTTAAGGTTTTGGAGTTGAAATATCCATCGGGTCTTAGAACCCATATTTCTATTTTAATGCATGTATGACATGGTAGCAGTTAATTGATCATGTAATAGTATGTAGTCAAGTATTTTCAATTAAGACATGCTTAGGTAAAAATATCATGTTTTGTTGTTTTATCATTTTTCCTATCTTATTAATGCTCTAACATGCTTGTGACATAACATGTATGAATACATCAATTATTAGCATGTTAGTCACATAAGACATTTCACGTAAGTGAGTTCCAATACTTAGCCAAATTTTAAGTATTTAACCTTCAGCAAAGCTGTTCAAGTAATATACTTTGACGATTCATAACTTTCGACTCAAAATACGTATGGTCACACAAAGACACCTTCTGTAAACCTCTAAACATCTACTACAAGTTCTAAGAATGAATCGGGTTCAAAAGAATTATGGTTCTGGAGATTTAAGGTCTCAAAGTAAGCAACTCGAATCTGACATTTAGATTATTTTTCAAAATTTCCAGATTTGGCTTAACGACGAAGTATTTTACGAGGCTCGTAAATTTTGACTCAAAATAACAAAACAGGAGAGAGACCCCATTCTAAAAACCTTGTAACAAGAACTACACGTTCCTTTCAGAAAGACTCAGTAGATACTCGATGCATCAAGAGATACATGAGCTCAAAGTTGACTAGTTGAAACGGACAGTTTTGGGTAAGTGACTTAGGATGGACGAAAAACATACCTATATGGTTCGGATCGAGTCCAAACTTTTCAGATCACAACTAGACATGGGAAGGAATATATTTTATAAAGAAACCAAAGTGAAAGTCGGACTACAATCCGCTCGTACCTCTCTCGCAAAATTCAGACTTAGGCATTTTGTCAAGAAGATTCACTGTGATACGTTAATTTCAAAAATTCACCGAGAGCTTATTAAGAAGGATATATGAGTGAGACCCATCATTTTGGAAATCCATTTGAATCTAATTTAATGCAGAAAAATCCTCACTCAAATATTCACACGAGGTTGGGAGCTAAAAATATTTTACAACAAGCTATCCTTGCCGAGACAGTGTTGTGCAGTTCATCTTTAAATTCTGAAATAAATAGTAAACATTTTTATAAAAATCTAGAAAATTACAGAACGCTTCTATACATCCTAAATGATGTTTCTGAAGAATTTGGTCATTTTCCTAATAGCCAAACTCTAGACGTAAGCTAAATACCTTAGGCTTTGGACAGGGGATTTCGACAGCTTTGTGCAGTGAGTTTGAAAAATATAATTAAAATAGTAAAACACCTTGAATTGACTTTAAATTTTAAAGAGAGATGATATACACGTTTATTTACGACATAGTTAAATTTGGTGATCATCGGAGCATCACAACTTAGTCAATGAATTTTATAAAGCCTCTGTTCACACAGCCAACTTCCAGTTTTCATAGTTTCATTCATTTCGTCAAACACTTTAGGTGCACAATTATATCATACGAAAATGGTGAATTTATCACCCCAACTCACTTCCAAGTTTACCAAACTCAACATTCAATCGGTTCCAACTAACATACAATGATCAAGAATCATGATTTCACTCATTAATTTAATATGCATCGACATTCACACATATACACATACATGCAAGCACTTAGATACTTTTATATTTCACAAACCCAAACTCTTATCACATGCATGTATATGGTTTGATCCTACAAGTCTCAAGGTAGAGAAATCACCTCGGAGTAGAATTCTACCAAGGATCGATGAGGTGGTGAGTGATGAAGCTCGTGAGCCAAGTTTCGATCACCTTGTTTGTCAAGTGGAGATTCGAGTTTTCGTTACGATGGCCAAGTAGGAGGTCATGCCATTGACCCCTTGAATTTGGTTGTGGAATTGCTAGGGATAGATGGAGCCGAGGAGAAGAGAGGAAAGGTATTGGGACTGTTTGATGATGGGGCAGCCACCGGTCACCTTGCCTTTG
This sequence comes from Salvia rosmarinus, assembly GCA_036937905.1. Taxonomy (NCBI): domain Eukaryota; kingdom Viridiplantae; phylum Streptophyta; class Magnoliopsida; order Lamiales; family Lamiaceae; genus Salvia; species Salvia rosmarinus. The sequence goes on from CM072823.1 coordinate 59,844,751, forward strand.
CCCGAGCTGGCGACGACGAAAGAAAAATGAGAAGAAGTAGTGGTAGCAAAGCTCATCAGTGGTGGCTACGAGGTGTGCGAGAGAGAGAGGTAGAGGTGAAGATTTTAGAGAGATAAAGGTGGGTCTTGAGTTTGGGAAAGAAAAGAATGGCATAGTGGGCTTCCCGTGTGGTGTAGGGAGAGAGAAAAGAAAATATTGGTTTAGAGTAGAAGGTAGTGGTATTGAGGTACAAGGTGGTGGTGGGTTGTCGTGTGGGTGGAATGGATAAGGTGATGACACCTAAGGGCCAAGTGCCTTTCTACTTACATGCACACACACACGTACACATGCATCACACACACCACTACTACACTTATGCATACACATGCACTCATATATATATATATATATATATATATATATATACATATATATATAGGGACGGAGCCACATGGGGCCCTGGGGGGTCCATGGGCCCCCCAACTTTTCTGAAAACATCTATTAATATATATGTGATCTGTAATTTATCAAAGTGCATGATATAGTCGAGTTGGACAAAACCTTCATTCCTAAAGGACCCATCCTGGGTTCGAATCCTAGTGGTTGTGCTTGCTTATATTTTGAGCTCTCGTTTTCCTCTTTCTCCTTTTTTTAGCTCTCTTTTTCCTCTTTTCTTTTTTCTCTTTTTCTCATATTTTTAGCTATTCTTTTTCCTCTTTCCTTTCTTTCTCTAATATTTTTAGCTCTCTTTTTTCCTCTCTTCTTTTTTCTCTTTCTTCTTATTTTGTGCTCTTCTTTTTTTTTTTAATTTTTTTGTTATATTGATTAAAAATATATACAAATAATAAAGTTTTATCTATAAATTAATATGATCAATCTAATTTTAAAAAGATTATGATTAACTTATTCTAACAACAACAACTTAAAATGTTCAAATTATTTGAATTTTTATTTTAAACCCTAAAGATATTCCTAATGATAGAGCAATCAAAATGTAGATCGATTAGATATATGATAATTATTTTAGAAATATAAGTATTGATCATATCTTTATTATCACAAGTTCTTTTTTTAGAAAGTTCAAGAATAAAATTTATCATTCGTTATCTAACTTTATATCAAATATATATCGTTTTAGTCCAACTCTAAACTACACAAAAATTCAAATGTTATGTAGTTTTCATCATATTTTATTCGAGTCATACACATTTCACGTAAAATTATTTACTTGCACCGAATTTTGTACGAGTGCGAAAATACATAATTTCGGTGCAAAATCTATATCAAAACAACGTCATAAATTGGATTTAAATCCACATTATGAGATGACGCGTTTTTAATTTATTTTTTTAACGTCGTCATGTAATTCAAATAATATTAAACTATTATTGAAATTGTTATAATTAGTTTCTAATTTTATTTTGAAAATTACACTATAACTTCTCAAAATTATAATTATTTGGGCCCTATATATATATATATATATATATATATATATATATATATTACTTATATATCTAGCGTGAAGTATATATAGATGTATCTTAATATGTACGTGAATTACAATTAATCCCTATAATTTTAATTCAAGTAAGATAGTTTGTTTAAGAAAATTACTCTAGTCCACCTTTAATAAGTATATATGTTATTTTATTTAGACATTTAATTGTCAAGTATCGGGCTTGCTCTTTCATAAAGAATGCAACACTTTAGTGATTAAATAATAAGAATCCAAATTATATAGTGTTTATTTGCTTTATTTATATTATTTCATCTTTCTATTTAGTAAGTAATAGCTTCCTGAAGCTATAGATATTTTCATATATAATTAGGTAATACTTTTCTTTTTCCGTATACTCTTCATTATCATCATTGGATTTCATAATTGCACTTAATTCAATTACGCAAGTATCGAAATTAATAGTTCAGAATTCTTCACGCTTCATGGTAATGCACGCCAATGAGAAAATGATGCGCACTCTTAATTGGTCCTTTTTTTAAAAAAAAAATCTCAAAAAAAAATATTAATTTATTATTAGCATATTTTATTAAGGTTCATTACTAGCAGACAGCTCTCCGGGATATTACAATAAATCTATCAAAAATAATATCATCCATTTTGTTTTTTCAAATTGATACATAATCTTGTGATAGTTTTTTAAATAATGTCATGAGGCAAATGAAAATTTGTACTCCCGTTGTCCCATTATTGTTGGTTCATTTTTCTTTTTTGATCGTCTTATTATTGTTGGCTCATTCTAAAAAATAATTATTTTATACACAAAAATACCTCGAATTCTGTGAATCACATTACTTAACATTACAAAACATAACTCTCTTTAATATATGTGCCCAAAAATAGTGAGCCAAGAATAGCGGGACGAATGGAGTATCAAATTGTTGTATAATGTTTCAGTATTTTTTCAATAATATCATGAGGCCAATCTTCAATCGTTGCAATGTCTGTGTGGCCTTCTAAATTTGATTTGGAACAACTACCATTGTCACATCCTTGTGAATGATGTGTACAACGAAAATGACCCAACCTTTAAATTTTTTTGTTAATTGATCCCAAAAAAAAGACGACGTAGTTTTACTTTTAAAAAAATGAGACTGTTGTGTAACACAAATTTTTATATTTACAATAAATACGGATTGCATACAAAATAAATATATTTGAATCAAAATACAATTATACAAGTTCAATTTATATCGAAGAATACTCTGAATGTTTGAAAAAACTTTACAGAAAATTCTCTCAATGTCTTGGTCTCTTCAAACTTTTCTCCTTCTTCACTTATCATTTATGAATCCTCCAACACCCATATTTATAAATGTGAAAGGATAGGCTTGTGGACCGTGGACGTTGGGTCATCATATCATGAGCTTTAGGGCTTAGGGCTTTAAGATTTGATTTATAATTTTTTATTATTATACCGCATTTATATAGCACAAATATATGAATATAATATATATGAAATATTCTATATAAATATAAAACTACACGATTTGTTACCTATAATATTATAATTAAATAAATTGACTGATATATATATATATATATATATATATATATATTATCTAACTAATATATATATCTAAAACAATAAATTGATTACTAAAATTATTTTCAAAACCGAAGGTGGAAATTTACAAACTAACCTAGATATCTATAAATGAAAAGGAATCAATTTCATAAATTATATTGATACAAAAATAAATAATTATAAATATACAAGAATAAATACATTAAATTAACTAAAACTTATTAAAAATAGTAGCCTGTAGCTACTTTTATATATTATATAGATGATCGTATTTTATGATAATATAATTGCTTCAAATAGAAGAAAACCAAGCACAACATGGCTGCTTCACAATTTTATGAGGTATATAGAAAAGGGGATTAATATGGAGTGCATTAAATCCTCAACATCCTTCTAAGCTCCATGCACAACATGTTGATCCGTCGTCACTAGCTTCCTCATTCTTGGCGCCGCCGTTGCAGTCGCCACGACAATTCTCCGCCAGGTCACAGCCTCTCTAGTAGGGGTTTTCGGAGTCCGTCGAACGGTGTCTTTTTCTGTGCAGGTTTGTTTCCGCCAATTAGCCGATAGCTTTCGCTGTTGACGGTGAAACAAAAGCGCTTAAAACAAGCAGCATCACCAAGATCACAGCTAGCATCTTCGACATGCTTGCTACCTTACCTTTATAATATATTATTGCATTATATTCATTAAATAGTCTTTAATTGTAATGTTATGATAATATCTTTATAAAAACTTCTATAATGGGAGATTCCTGGTTTAGTAGGGTTCCTAGATGTAGTCACAACTAAGACGAATTGGATAAACAGTATGTGAGTTTTGCTTCCATTTAAAAAAAAATATGCCATATTTCCTAATAGAAAGGTTTTGATAAATTACATAAAAAAAAGAACTTATATAGTTTAAAAAGAATATATTGATTATAAAATCAAATCACAATATACTTTGTATATAATATTTCTCTAAGAATATGGAGTTGCTAATCAGAGAAATCATAAGTTTGATTACATTATTATTTGAGGTTATACATAACATGACCAATGATATGTATTAAACTCCATTGTTGGCTGATCGATAAACTCCTCACACTACAAAAAAACGCGCGAACAGCGACGGATTAGAGACGTTAATAATTTGGGTCGTAATCCAGCGACGGATTAGCGACGGAACTCAAACGAAATAAAATAACGACGGACTTGCGACGTATTTAACGACGAAAATTATACAACGTCGTAAAATACGTCGTTGATCCGTCGTTGAATTTAACGACGGAAAAATTCCGTCGTTAAATTAACGATTTTTTATTTATTTTTATTGTAGACTTTAAATAACCGTCGCTGATCCGTCGTAAATTAACGGATTTTATTTATTTATTTTTTAATTATTATTACGACGGATTTATTCCGTCGTTAATATTATTTTTTAGTTTTATTTATTCTAAATAAATTTTACGACGGAATATTGAGTCGTTATTCCGTCGGTAAATTAACGGATTTACCATTTTAATTTTTTCACATATTCTAACGACGGATAATGTCCGTCGTTAGTACGTCGCTAAAGTGTTTTAATTATAGCGGCGTAAATTATCCGTCTCTAATCCGACGCTAAAACTAATATTACGTATACACGTTCTTCCCCAATTTCATTCATCTGCGCTTCAAACCCTAAATCTGACCGCCCCCCCCCATCCCCATCGCCCGCCCCCATCCACGCCCATCCCCGCCATCGCCGTCCGTCATCAACGCCACCCGCGCCACCCATAGCAGCCAGCCACTACCCCCGCCCTTAAGCCGCCATAATGCCCGCCTGCCGCCGTCACTTCACCGTTGTTAGTTGCCATACACATGCCATATCATCCGTGTATAGTATATATGTATATATGTATTTGTATATATGTATTTGTTGATTTATATATTGGTATATATGTATGTATTTATGTATGTATTTGTATAACATTTGGTATATATGTATGTATTTATGTATGTATTTGTATATATGGAATTATGAGTATATATGTATGTATTTGTATATATTGGTATATTGGTATATTGGATGTATAATTAAATGATTTGATGCAAATGGATGTTCATATTGGTATGTATTGGTATGTATTGGTATATTGGATGCAAATGGATGTTCATATTATTTATCGAATATTTGATTATCGATAGTTAGTATATGTTCTGTCTTCTAAATCGGATGCAAATGGAATTGAAAATAAAACTTAATTGTTTTATGTTGCTTAGTGTAGATAGTGCTTATTGCTTCTTCGTGTTTGTGTGTGTATTGTTAGTATATGTTACGTACTTCTATTTATTTTATAGGATGATAGGAGGAGAAAATTTATTTTATGTTCTTATCAAAATCTTGTATTGCTTAGTGTATTGCTTAGTGTAGATAGTCTTGTATTTGATGGATTTTGAGATCGAGGACTGCTTTGAATTTATATATATAGTGTTTGGGGTTGATTGTGGACAAGGAGAGATTGCAAACCCTAGAAGGAAAAATCGAAAAGATAGTGTATTGCTTAGTGTAGATAGTTTTCTAGTAAATGTCTCAAGTGTTTCCGATTTCTAATGTTATTTCTGTCTTGTCGATCAATTAAGGTAAAATTTTGAACTCAAAGCGTCTTTATATGATCACAGTTTCAAGATAGTGTATTGCTTAGTGTAGATAGTTTTATTGTACATAAATGAACCGCAACCCTATAACTAACCAAATTAGGTAACGTGCATAATTGATCGCATATACTCATCAAATTAGAATACCAAACAAAATAAGTGATACAATCAATTTTGTACGGCAATAATCTGCACCTAGAAGAACAACCGTGCCCTACACTATGATAAAAATAAGTCAAATATATATGTGTGTGTGTGTGTGTGTGTATAATTAGAAACAAAATAGGGCCCCTATTTGATGAAAAATATTTTGATCAATAACAATCTAGTCATCAAATTAAACTCAACAACTTCTCATTTTGCACTACCCATAAAAGGATAGAGAAAAAAAACTAAAAGTAACACTTGTATGACATACATGCATATTTTCCAAGTGGAAAACCTTCAAAAGAAAATGGCACAAAATTTAATAAATACATAGAAACTAGATAAAAGATCGGACAACATGGCATATTTCAAAATAGAAAAAGTTCACATGATTAGTCTTATTTCTCTTTGATAAAGAGTAGCAATCACAAAATTCCTCTCCTAATCTTTTCACATGTGATGTAAGTGGTCACGCCATTAATATTTATATGTATTGCTATATATATTAATGTTGTGATCATTTACATCACATGTCCCACACGTGAAGGGTTTGGGAGACTAATTTTGTGATTGCTACACTTTTATCAAAGAGAAATAAGACTAATCATGTGAACTTTTTCTATTTGGTGATTTATATTTATGCATCGATTTTATACCTCTACAAATTAGTTTCATGTTGACACGCATCCGTGTTACTTTTTATATAGTATATGTCTCGTGCATTTCTATTTCTATAACGTGAGAACCTTTTGTTATGAAACGTAGAAATAGACTTGGATCGAATATGAGTATCTTGTCTTTTGCATCTAAATATTATCCTAACATAACCAAACATTAGAAAATTATGCCAGATACCTCTATTTACCAATAAATAGAGTTATGCGGTATCTCTCTTCACCTAAATTATCTCCCTCTTACAAATGTACTTCCAAATCATTAACCAAATGTACTTCCAAATCATTAACCAAATTAAAGTCGGGCTTAGTAGTTGGTACTCGAATATTTGCCTCTCACTTCATCTCCCAACATTTGCGAACATTCATCTCCCAAGATTTGCTTTCACTTCCGAATCCCATTTCCCATGACAGAACATTTGCCTCTCACTCGAATCTCATTTCCACTTCCTCGTGATGAGTCGAATCGTGAATGGATGTATAAGCGTCGCGAGACTGTGGTGGATTAAATCATGATTTTCTTCACCGACTTGAAAACTTCATTGAGTTTGCTAGTAATCAACTATCATTCATGGATGGGGAAAGATCAAGTGTCCTTGTAAGAAGTGCAATAATATACCCTATCAAGTACAAGATACCGTGCGATATCACGTTTCAAAATTTGGATTTGTTCCAAATTATAACACTGGATCTTTCAGGGAGACAAATGTGAGTATAGATCCGACAATGCAAGATCACCCGAACCTCAATCAAGTACGACGACGATGGTAATGGATGCTGCTGGTCCTCGTTTAACTTTGCCGAGCACGAAGAGGAACCAAATGTCGAGGCACGAAAATTTTACGACATGTTGACGACGTCGATAAACCGTTGTGCAAGGTTGCTCAAACCATTCACAATTATCTGTTGTGGCTCGACTTCGAGTTGGAAAGTCGAGAATAATATATCCGAGAAAGGTTTTGATCAAATAATGTAACTCATGAAAAGAGACAAATCCGGATGGTAATCTTGTACTGATGACTTCTACAAAGACGAAGAAATTGTTGCGTGGCATGAGATTGCCTGTGCACAAGATAGACCGTTGTCCACATAATTGCATGATTTACTGGCGACAAGATTCGGAATTGACGAGATGTAAAGTTTGTGAGCATCCACGTTTCAAGAGCAATAATCGAGCATCTGAAACTCGAAAGAAATCACAAATTCCATGTAAGAAGATGTATTATTTTCCTCTTACTCCTCGACTACAGAGGTTGTATGCATCTGAGGCTACAACGGAGAATATGCGTTGGCATGCATCGTCGACTGATGATGGGGTCATGCGCCATCCGGCAGACACACCTGCATGGAAGCATTTGAACATGAAGTTTCCTTTGTTTGAATCTGAGATTCGTAATGTTAGATCGGGTCTTTCGGTCGATGGTTTCCAACCTTTGGTCAATCAGGACAACAATATTCTTCATGGCTGTTATAGTTACTCCATATAATCTTCCTCCATGGATGTGTATGAAGGAACAATATATGTTTCTCACAATTCTAGTGCGAGGCCACGTAATCCAAAAGAAAAGATTGATGTGTTCTTCGCAACCATTAATTTGAGTTAGTAGATTTGTGGGAAGCGGTGTCCTTACCTATGATGTCTCATTGAAACAAAATTTTCAGATCGTGCTCGCATTGCTTTGGACAATTAGTGACTTTCCTGCGTACTCTATGTTGTGCGGATGGATGCACGGTGGAAGGTTAGCTTGTCCACATTGCATGGAGGATCTTGAGCGTTTACTTTACCAAAAGTGGTAAAGCAGTCATGGTTTGATAATCATCGAAAGTTTTAAATCCCGATCACCAATTCAGAAGGGATAGAAGAGGATTCAGAAAGAATACGGTGATTACTAGTAGTCCACCTGAAGCGCTATCGGGAGAAGAACTATTATCTAGGATTGAAGGAATGGGACTAGTGAAGGTGAGTGAAATGGGTAGTGATGCAATAAATAGTAGTGTTTCCAAATATTTTGGTAGTGGTTGGAGGAAGCGGAGTATATTCTGGGATTTACCGTACTGGAGTTCTCTTTTGATTCGACATAATTTGGATGTCATGCACATAGAGAAGAATGTATTTGATAATGTGTTCAACATCGTGATGAATATTCCGGTAAGACGAAGATACGAGCAAATCGAGAAGAACTTAATTTGTCTTGCAATAGACGAGTTGAAGATGAATGAGTCGATGCAAGTATCCAAAAGCTTCTTACACACTTGACAAACATGAAAAAAAGTCTTGTGCGAATGGGTGAAAGGTCTTAGATTTCAGACGGGTATGTTTCAAATATGGGCGATGTGTAGACATGACCAAATTGAAGATGTTTGGGATGAAGAGTCACGATCGCCATATTTTATATAAACATATACTCCGATCGCATTTCGAGAACTTCTCCACCTAATGTTTGGAAAGCGAACTGAATTAAGTTTATTTTTCAAAGATTTGACCTCTCGAAACATCAAACTTGAGGACATGTGCAAACTTCAAGAAAATATTCCGGTCATTTTATGCAAGCTCGAGCGTATATTCCTCCTAGTTTCTTGATTCAATGGAACATCTACGGTCCATCTAGCGATGAAGCTCGTATTGCGGACGTTCAATACCGATGGATGTATCCATTCGAAAGGTAAACGTTCACTTTAACAATTGTTGTCCATATGTATAAATATACACATATAACTATTAATCTTTTTATATACATTGATAGATACTTACGTAAGTTGAAAAACAACGTGAGAAATAAAGCTCGAGTGGAGGTTCTATTTGCAATGCGTACTTAGTAGAAGAAGCATCAACATTCTATTCTTATTATTTTGAGGTCACGTAAGAAGCGAAACATAAGAATGTGCCTCGCAATTATAATGTTGGGGAGATATTAGGCATGAAGACTTCCCGGATATGCTTTCAATATTCAAGCAAGGTGGACGCCTTTTGGAAAAATGTCGAAGAGATATCTAGATTCTAGTGAGTATGATCTTGCTCGATTATATGTGCTATTGAATTGCGTTGAAGTTTCGGGAACTATTTAAAGTAAGTATTTATAATTTCACGTTGTATAACTTTCAATTAGTATAACTATTTAAATACTAATTGTAACTATTTGTTTTGAAGTTTGTTTATCGATTTCTTGAAAAGATTACATCCACGCATCTCTCCTCTCGAGATTCAAAAGAAATCGACGAAACTTCTCACATTGGTTTGATACATATGTGAGTATATAATCTCATTAACCAGAACCTCCTTTTGTAATATTTAATCAGTCAGATTGATAGATGTTAATTGATTTGTTGGATTTAGGTCAAAGACCATACCAACAATGTCGTCAATCCATTCATATTGGATTTAGCAAAAGGGCCTTCTCCGATGATTAAGGACGTATCCGGTACTACATAAATGGGTATAAATTTCACACGTTAGAGCATGGGACACAAAGAGCCACCATGAACAGTGGTGTGTGCATTAAAGGTGAAATTTATGGTGCAGACAAGAATGAACTCGATTTTTATGGGCGATTACTGGAGGTTTGTGAGTTGGAATACCATGGGCTACCTATGAAGACCGTAACAATGTTTAGATGCGAGTGGTTTGATCCATCACGATTGGGGACATCGGCATCCCGAATACAAATTGGTTTCATGAATTATAGACGAAGGTATAATAAGTATGAACCGTTTGTCCTTGCCACACAAGCCGTTCAAGTATACTATTGTCCTTATCCGAGTTTAAAACAATCTACAAAGGATTGGTGGGATGTATGCAAAATTAAAGCGAGAGCTAATGTGGAAGTCTCAGATGAATCATCTAGTTCGATAGTATCTCGCCATTTCAAGAAGATGAAATGCCTTTAATTACAAGTGTAGTGGTTGATGATGACATGACACGAGTTCATCCGACGGCACTTTGATGGACATAGAAGAAGCGGATGACTAATCATCGAAGATGATGAATTGTCGAATCGATTCATATGAATTATCGGAATCGAAAATGATAATACATTGAATGATGATGATTATGATGGAGATGAATAGGTCGATTATCTTCTGCGGTGATGAACTTCTCCTGCAATTTGACTTTTTCAAGGTATAATCAATACCTCAGACCTCTCTCTCTCTCTCTCTCTCTCTCTCTTTTCTCTCTTTTTTTTGTTGCCATCCGAACAGATCATCTTTTTGCTACAACCATTGCTTCTCTCTATTCTGGTTATCGAGTATAACAAGATAGCACAACAATTCACGAACCATTACCTCTTCTCCCACTTTACTAATGCATTACAAGTCAAAACATAACAATTCGGTCCTTAAGATTTCAGATTTGGATGCCTCGAACCATGGTCAAGGACTGGATACTCGACCTAGATATAACAATTAGATAATGAATGTGTACACATCAGTGATAAGCAAAAATATTCAAATATTATCATGCAATAGGACACATCAACGAATACAACATCAAACCGGCAAATTTAGAAGTATAAGCCTAAAATACAACTGAACAACCATTCTGAAGCATAAGAAAGTAAGTTTTCTGCGAGACAACACATTTCAATGAATCCTATTGTCAAAAGCTTTATAGGAAAAGAAACAAGAATTACCTTGAAAGATATTGTAGATGTAACTTTTCCAATGACAATGTTTAAACAAATAGCTAATGAAACCAAATTCAAGACAATTGATAACTTTTGAAGAATAAAAATTATTAAAGTAACGTATCAAATCTATTTTCGGATGGCAAGTCGGGGCGAGGTAGAGAGTCCGTCTAGTGATCGTAGGAATATTTCGCATCTACCTCCTCGGATGAAGGTTGACGCCTCGGTAGGAGGACTTACTATCGGTGGAGGAGAGGGTCGAGCGGTGGGTGCGAGACGGGCGATGGGAAGAAGACCTTGACTATTGTGAATGGGTACCTATAGTTAATTAGATTATTTTAACTCAATTGTACTTATTTGAATATAATGTATATTATTTTAACTCAATTGTAGGATTTTATGTCCATCGCATGATGTTGCACATGTGATCACTGAGTCGTTCAAGAAGGTCATGAACCATCGGGGTTTCAGTTGGAAATTGGTCCCTGAGGATCAGAGGCGGGTGTATTTTCAAGACTTCCAGGTATTATTGATTTACATTCAAGTATATTGGTTTATTTCAGACTAAGTGATAGTTAATTGTTTATTTTTAACATTAATACACTTAGCATGCATTCAAATATATATAATGGTTTTGGTTGATACCAATCTTCGTCGTTATTTTTACGTAGTAATATGTATCATTCGTTACATAATTCTTAGATCAATTCAATATTCCTATGCTTTTAGCTTGATGAGTTATTTGAACATAAAAAATTCTGCTGAGGATGGCTTAATTGGTGGAGTAAACGATATCATAATTTAAATATTGAGAATTTGGTGTGTCCGCACCTTTAGATTGAGGTACTTAGAATATATATTTGAGTAGTAACTACGAGTAGTTCTAAAATAATTAAAGATGTATATTAATTTATAGATATAACATGTGCATCTATAAAATAAAAATTTAAAAATATTAAGGCATTATAATCGAGAAGTGGAGTGTATGATTTGAGGTGTGAAGAAATGTCGCCCAATAGCATTCGAATAGCCCATAAGCTTTTTTTTACGGTTGTGAAGTAGGACTTTGGGCTTAAGTTAAAGCCCAATAACGTCGATGACCAAAACCGAAATGTTAATGCCCAATATTTCACCTTATTCTTTCCAACTTATTCATAATTTATTATTTGGATAAGGATAAGAATATTATCATACACTAATAATAATTAATTTAATTTATTCTCGTGTTTTGTTCCACTAGTACACATCATGTATATATTTGTGATAATATGTATATTGGTTATCGTATATATGTGATGTTTTGTAATTCAAAATATATATGAATGTGCATTTCAAATGTATCATTTTCAAATTTATGCTTTAATTATTTCTTTGGGATGCGGCAGCTTTGTCTCTGAAGTAGTCTACGTGCATGGTGCCAAAAGGCGGTGAGATATAAGGATCTTATTCATAAGATCAAGAGGCGAGTCGACGACGCCGCCACCTCAATTCATTCCCAGATCGGATTGGCTGCGTGGCGGGATTATTGGAATCGACTTGAGGTGCGGACTAAAGGCGAGAAAAAGCTAGGAGGAGTAGGATGACGAGCGGATGGTGAGGGGCGGGATCGTTAAGCGCGGTGGCTCGATGTGCTTTAGATTATGCTACCGACATTGTAAGTATTTAGTTTTTGAATTCAATTTAGGTTTTAATGTTGTTCGCTTTCCGCCTCACATATATCATAATCATTAATTGCTAAGTTATTAGGCATACAAACTAATTGGATTAAAACATCATTAATGAAGCTTGTTTAATTTTCTTATTTTTAAGTAGAATCTGTACCTCTATTATATGCACACAAATACTTATTATCATTTACCTCGTGTGCATTAATAATGTTTGAATGAATGAATAGGCCGAGAGCGTGGAGTCGATATTTACGAGGTCCGGTGGGATGTTTTCGAAATATCATGTCGCTCCGATGGAAGTTATCTGAGATGGGAAGGCTCGTAGCATCGCGGTAAGTAGATTAAATATTAAATATGGTAATGATGTAAAATAACTTCTATTTGGAAAGTTAAGCGATTTTCTGCAAATACGAGGCGGTGGAGGACCAAGTTCAGATTTTGACTCGAGCCGTAGCAGATGATGAGCCAGTAGATAGGACTCGGATCCTCAAGGGTATCCTCGGGCGCCGCATCGAAGAAAAAGAGATTGTTTGGTCTGGTTCTCTCACGTACATTCATGGAGAGCGACTATAGTTCGGCTCTGCGGACTCTCGTATGGAGTCTCACGGATATCGAGCGCATTGACGGAGATGGAGGGCGGATGCGGTTAGAGAGAAGCGGATCGAGCAACTACGGTGGAGAAAGAGATGCGTGAAGCGATCGAGGCGAGGATTCAAGCACAATGAGTGAGCATGCACGGATGCTTCAACGTCTTCAAGCTCGGATGGAAGCTCAACGGGAGGCATTCCAGTGATTCCTATCGGCTCGGAGTGATCTTGGACCTCGACCACCCTCCACCATTTTGATTCCTATCTTTACGTTTTACTTCATTTATGGATATGTTGAATTGTTGTTGTTGGATTTGGATTGTTGAATTGTTGAATTTGATTTGGATTTATAACTCCGTGATCGAATAGTTGTTGTGAATTATCGATTGTGGATGTATTGAATAATTGTGGATGGATTGTGGATTTGTGATTTGGATTGTGGATTTGTGATGATTTGGATTGTGGATTTGTGATGATTTGGATTGTGATTTGGATGGATTGTGGATGGATTTGTGATGATTGTGGATGTTGTTGGATTTGGATTTGGATTTGTGATGATTGTGGATGAATTTGTGATGATTGTGGATGTATTGAACAGGTAAAAAACACGGGTAAAACATAATCTGAATCAGGCTGTTGAAATATTTTAAGTATAGCGGCGGAATAGAGACGGAATTAAGTCGAAGCTGCGGCGGTTACGAGGCAGAACAGAATCTAATTGGTCGTGGTGTGCAATGACGGATCACGACGGACCCTATTAGCGACGGAAAAAATCCATCGCAGATTACGACGGATTTACGACGGAATAGCGAACAGATGTTGCGACGGATCAGAGACTCAATTACGACGGAATTAAATAGCGACGAAAAAAGTCCGTCGTTATTTGCGACGGATCTCGACGGAATTACCCAAATAATTTAGCGACGAATTGTTTACGTCGCTGATTACGATGGACTTTTCCGTCGTTAATTCAACGTAACAAACGACGAGTCAAACGACTAATCTATCAACGACGGATAAGTCCGTCGCTAGTCCGTTTCAAAATTTTGCGACGGAATTTTTACCGTCGTTGTCTGCGTAACAACGAGGTTTTTAGAGACGGTACAAATCCGTCTCGATCCGTCAGATCCGGTTTCTGACGGATTTTTGATGTTTTGCGACGGATTTTTCCGTCGCTGTTCGCGTGTTTTTTTGTAGTGTCAGCCTTATCCTCCTAAACTACTGAAAATAAATTTAAAAAAAAGACCTTCCGGCCCCTCTACACAATCATTCATATCCATTGAAAAAAATATAAAAAATATTAAATAAGTAGATTAATTAAAAAAGATGCATGTGAAATTAAGGACCACCGCGGCATCCCGTCTCCTGATTGCATCCCCTTTGGTAGTTGTTTCTTTGGAGGTGATGGGGTCTTTTCACCCACCCACGCCCATATTCCATCGCAGGTTTCTATATATTTGTTCTTTTCCTCAATTTTGTCTTTATCCGTACCTCTCCCCCGCCGCATTAAACTCAAATCTCTCATCTTCCACACTGGGTGCTTTATATTTCTCTTTTTCCGCACGCGCCGTCGCGTTCATTTCCTCATTTACCGCACTCGCCGTTGCTATAAAAGCACTCATCACAACCACCATCATCAAGCTGGCCGCCACTATTTTAGCCATTTTTTAAAATTTGTGATATATGACTTTTTTCTACAAAACTTATGTTTTTCTAATTAGATACAATATTTCTCTGAGTAGTTTATTGAGTTTTTATAGCAAAAAAATTAGTTGGGAAGAACATTTTTCAAACGGTATTTGTTGCTTTGAAATTAGAAATTTGAGGAACACCATTCATTGTAGTTAGTCTTCTCCGTAAATTTCTTAGCCCCTCCAACTGAATATGTAATGTAGAGTACAATAAATTTTCTCCGTTTCTCATAATATTTACACCATATATATTAGATAATTGTACAAATATAGGCCAATTATTTAGATATATCACAAAATATCGAGTCTTTATTATCAAATAATATTCAAACTATAGAAAATTATACAAATGTATCTCTTAAATTTTTTATATCGGAAAGTTTATTAGGATTGCCACCAGTTTGGTGTGTCGTTACATTTAAAAAGAGAAAATGCCAAAAAAATATCACAACATTTGGAAAATTTTTAAATAATATCATCCCTTTTGTTTTTTCAAATTGATACATAATCTTGTGATAGTTTTTTAAATAATGTCATGAGGCAAATGAAAATCTGTACTCCTGTTGTCCCATTATTGTTGGTTCTTATATATCGTATTCACAGGGACTGTAACTCGAGAACACAGAAAATAATCAACACAGAATTTTGATTATTATTCAGGCAACAAAATATCAAGAGAAAAAGATTATAATTAGACTCAAAATAAAGATAGGAATAAAACCAGATATAAAAGACTGACCCTAGGGATGTGCTTAACCTAACCAGATTCACACAATTAATCTATTAATCTGTTTACCAATTTAATCTGCATTCTTATGAAGGATCACTAATGTAACTATAGTTTCCGTCAGGATAGCCTATAGTAGTAGGTTAGCCTAAACTCTATCTCCGTCGGATCTCAAGAGAAGTAAGCTAATTATCAAAAGCACATAAATATTTAACCTCCTATAATTCACCTATCTCTGTCAGATCTCAAGGCAAAAACTTTATTATGAATTCAATATATCGATTATGCAATTAATTCCGTCAAGACATCAATCACATAACTAGCATGCATTAATATTGGCCAGATACCAACACATGAGAATTAAAGCCAAGAATCATAAATCATGAATGGGACGGCAAAACAGTATTAACAGATAAATTATACAAACCATAGGATCAATACGAAATTTAGCTACGCATAATTAAATTACTAAAGCAATAAATAAATAAATAAATAAATAAAGCATAAATTGAAATAGATAAATAAAACTGTAAGATTCAACGATGAACAATTATAGCGATTTGAATCCGGAAATAAAACTGAAAACTCCAATAAAAACTAAACTACGAACACGAAATCAAAACAAATGGAATATTGGAAGGAATTGAAAAAAAAAAAAAAAAAACTAATAAACTATTCTCAACTACGAACATGAAATCAAAACAAATGGAATACTGGAAGGAATTGAAAAAAAAAAAAAACTAATATACTATTCTCGAAAAGTGCCGAAGAAAAAAAACAAAATATGTGTTATGTTCTGAATTTTTGTTCGAAGCTCTCGTGTAAAAATTGTGTAAAGCTGCGCTCCCCGTCAAAAAATGTGTAAAGTCTGCGCTTTATCCAACCCTATGCCTCACAAGGCGCACTCGCGGCCTTTAACCGCGAAGGAAACCCGTGAAGAACCCATTCCGTGCGTGATTTCATTGTTGCCTCACGAGTTTGTCTCGCGACCAAAGGTCGCGAGCAAGTCTCGAGGCGTATTTCTAACGTCTTGTGACTTGTTGTTTAACTCGTTCTCTCGTCCGGACTCCGAATTACGATCCGTTTGCGCCTACGGAGTCCTATCGAGATGCTATTTAACATAGTAAACTTTGCACATCCATCCTTGTCAAATTCATTTCATCATATTTATCGTCGTATCAAAACAGATATTCTTCGCGTGAACTCGCGATCGGGCTAGTTAATTCCTCTTTATCGTGATCCACATTTTTGACATCAAAACCTGTGCTAAAATAACATGAAACACACACAGCATAATATCTTCTAAGGTAAACATAAATATATCAAAAAACAGCTCAAAAGATCACTTACCAATTATAAACTGAACGAATATCGCCTTATAAATCAGGTAAAAATTAGGCTTATCAGACAACTATCACTAGTATGAATGAGACTTATATAAGCTAACTAGTAAGAATATGTGTTACTTTTATTAATAAGAACTAGTTATTCACCATACGATGCACGAGAATAAGTTGTATTTTTTCTTCAATTTTTTTAATATATACTCCATATTCGTACAATATATAAATGTATAGCAATGCATAAAATTTATTAGGAATTTATTTAGATGTATGATGATATTTTTATTTAAGATTTGATTTATAATTTTTATTATTATACCGCATTTATATAGTACTTATATATAAATAGAATATATATGAAATATTTTATATAAATATAAAACTACACGATTTGTTACCTATAATATTATAATTAAATAAATTGACTGATATATATATATATATATATATATATATATATAATGTATATATCTAAAACAATAAATTGATTACTAAAATTTATTTCAAAAAACCGAAAGGTGGAAATTTACATACTAACCTAATATATATAAATGAAAAAGGAATCAATTTCATAAATTATATTGATACAAAATAAATAATTATAAATATAAAAGAATAAATACATTAAATTAACTAAAACTTATTAAAAATAGTAGCACTGTAGCTACTTTTATATATTATCTGAGATGATCGTATTTTATGATAATATAATTGCTTCAAATACAAGAAAACCAAGCACAACATGGCTGCTTCACTATTTTATGAGATATATAGAAAAAAGGATTAATATAGAGTGCATCAAATCCTCAACTTCCTTCTAAGCTCTATGCACAACATGTTGATCTATCGTCAATAGCTTCCTCATTCTTGGCACCGCCGTTGCAGTCGCCACGATAATTCTCCGCCAGGTCACATCCTCTCTAGTAGGGGTTTTCGAAGTCCGCAGAACGGTGTCTTTTTCGATGCAGGGTTGTCTCCGCCAATTAGCCGATAGCTATCACTGTTGACCGTGAAATAAAAGTGCTTAAAACAAATAGCATCGTCAAGATCACAGCTAGCATCTTCGACATGCTTGCTAACTTACCTTTATAATATATTATTTCATTATATTCATTAAATAGTCTGTAATTGTAATGTTATGATAATATCTTTATAAAAACTTCTATAATGGGAGATTCCTGGTTTAGCTGTGTTCCTAGATGTAGTCCCAACTAAGACGAATTGGATAAACTATCTGTGAGTTTTGCTTCCATTTAAAAAAAATCAGCCATATTTCCTAATAGAAAGGTTTTGATAAATTACATGAAAAAAAATAAGTTTTATAGTTTAAAAAGAATATATTGATTATAAAATCAAATCACAATATACTTTGTATATAATATTTCTCTAAGAATATGGAGTTGCTAATCAGAGAAATCATAAGTTTGATTACATTAATATTATTTGAGGTTTGACATAACATGACCAATGATATGTATTAAACACCATTGTTGGCTGATCGATAAACTCCTCAGCCTTATCCTCCTAAACTACAAAATAAGAAAATAAATTTTTAAAAAAAAGACCTTCCGGCCCAGAGTATGTATAATACTCTACACAATCATTCATATCCATTGAAAAAAATATAAAAAATATTAAATAAGTAGATTAATTAAAAAAGATGCATGTGAAATTAAGGACCACCATGGCATCCGTCTCGATTGCATCCCTTTGGTAGTTGTTTCTTTGGAGGCGATGGGGTCTTTTCACCCACCCACGCCCATATTCCATCGCAGGGTTTCCTATATATTTGTTCTTTTCCTCAATTTTGTCTTTATCCGTACCTCTCCCCGTCGCATTAAACTCAAATCTCATCTTCCACCTTGGGTGCTTTATATTTCTCTTTTCCGCACGTGCCGTCGCGTTCATTTCCTCATTTACCCTTTTCGCCGTTGCTATAAAAGCACTCATCACAACCACCATCATCAAGTGGCCGCCACAATTTTAGCCATTTTTAAAATCATGATATATGACTTTTTCTACACAACTTATGTTTTTCTAATTAGATACAATATTTCTCTGAGCAATTTATTGAGTTTTATAGCAAAAAATTAGTTGGGAAGAACATTTTCAAAGCGGTATTTGTTGCTTTGAAATTAGAAATTTGAGGAACACCATTCACTGTAATTAGTCTTTTCCGTGAATTTCTCATAATATTTACACCATATATATTAGATAATAGTATAAATATAGGCCAATTATTTAGATATATCACAAAATAACAAGTCTTTATTTTCAAATAATATTCAAACTATAGAAAATTATACAAATGTATCTCTTAAATTTTTTATATCGGAAAGTTTATTAGGATTGCCACCAGTTTGGTGTGTCGTTACATTTAAAAAGAGAAAATGCGAAAAAAATGTCACAACATTTGGAATTTTTTTAAATAATATCATCCCTTTTGCTTTTTCAAATTGATACATAATCTTGTGATAGTTTTTTAAATAATGTCATGAGGCAAATGAAAATTTGTACTCCCGTTGTCCCATTATTGTTGATTCGTTTTTCTTTTGGGGCCGTCTTATTATTGTTGGCTCATTCTAAAAAATAATTATTTTATAAACAAAAATACCTTGAATTCTATGAATCACACTACTTAACACACAAACATAACTCTTTTTAATCTATGTGCCCAAAAGTAGTGGGCCAAGAATAGCGGGACGGATGGAGTATCAAATTGTTGTATAATGTTTCAACATTTTTTCAATAATATCATGAGGCCAATCTTCAATCGTTGCAATGTCTATGTGGCCTTCTAAATTTGATTTGGAACAACTACCATTGTCAAATCCTTGTGAATGATGTGTACAACGAAAACAACCCAACTTTTAAATTTTTTGTTAATTGATCCAAAAAAAGACGACGACAGTTTTACTTTTTTAAAAATGAGATTGTTGTGTAACAAAAAATTTCATATTTACAATAAATACAAATTGTATACAAAATCAATATATTTGAATCAAAGTACAATTATACAAGTTCAATCTCTATTAAAGAATGCTCCAAATGTTGGAAAAGAATTTATAGAGAATTCTCTCAATGTCTTGGTATCTTCAAACTTTTCTCCTTCTTCACTTATCATTTATGAATCCTCCAACACCCATATTTATAAATGTGAAAAGATAGGTTTGTGGAACGTTGGGTCCTCATATCATGAGCTTTAGGGCTTAGTGGTATAATTTGTGTGGTTCTTCTTATCTAAAGTGTCATTGTCACATGTCCCCTTATTGATCGATCAAATTTAATATTAATCATATATCAATTTAATTTTAAAATAAATTTAATTAATAAAATAGAAAATATAATTAATTATTTAATATATGATTTACGCATGATGTAATTTTATTTGTTAACAATTTTAATTGTCTACATGTTATAATTATAATAAATTAAAAGGTAGTGTCACAAACTTCCCATATTGTAGGATTGAAAATTCAATCGCAAATGTTAGATTTTTTTGCGATAATCAATTCATTTTGTGTGCATTAATTGGTCATTTACTATAAGTAATGTACAAGTTGTATATGATCTCATTCTCATCATTTTCCATTGATCATTTAGGTGCCTAGCTAGTTCTTGAAATAAGTAAACAAAAGAAAACTTTTTGTTAATAATCTCTCTTTCTTGTCCTTTATTTATTCCGCTCTCTACTATCTGTAGTTTATCTTATTATATTTTGGGTTTATTTTAAATATTAAATTTAATTTTTCTAACAAATTGAGGAAGGTAAGACTTGAACATGCTTCTTGCTTAGAATCAAAGAATATGAATTCTCTTTTATTATTTAAAATAAAACTGGAATCAGATGGCCGCACTAACTTATACTAGTATTTCACCCATGCGATGCAGGGAAAATTTCGACACTTATATAATATACAAAAATTATTATAATTATAATTTGTTATTTTTTATGGATTATTGGCGCATAAATACACCAACTTTGGGTCAATTTTGGTTTTTTCACAATTTTTAAAATTGTCACAAAATACACAAACTTAATCACTTTAGTATTTTTACCACGATTTCAGATTCATGCCAAATTAGATCTGACTTGGCATCTCAAAAATTTCCTATAGATAGTGAGATAAACGACATCGTAGAGAGATGACATAAAACATTGTCATTCCATCAAAATAAATTGAATTTTTTATTTCTATTATTCATCGCATCAACCCTCATTGAAAAATCAATTCTTCTCTTTTGTTTTATCGTCTGGTTTTAGTTGTAATCAAAACAATCGATATCCTCTTTCTATGATGTCGTTTATATCACTGAATATTTTGTCTATGGTTAATTTTTTGGATGTCAAATCAAATTTAATTTGACTTAAATTTGAAATCGTTGCAAAATTGATAAAGTCATTAAGTTTGTGTATTTTGTGATAATTTTTAAAGTTTGTAGGAAAACCAAAATTGACCCAAAGTTGGTGTATTTATGCGACAATAACCTCTTTTTTTACAAATAAATCATTTTAAGATGTAAGTTAAAGATTCAGTATTTCAACTAATTAGTTATTGAGAATCTAAATAGATCATCACGTGTGCAATGCAGAATAAACATTTTGTGACATTTTTAAAATTAAATTCTAAAGCTATATATGAATGCATAAAACTTCACAATTTATGAACTTACTAAGTACTTAAAAAAGATAAAATATAGCAAACTAAAATATATTATTAAATATTGGAAACTTATAGCTTAGATCATCTTCAATACCCAATTACGAACTAAAAATACAGTAATGAAATAACTCCAACGTAACTGCAAACACATACTTATTTTATTGTTTTGTTGCTTTTATCTCTCATCCAAACGCATAAATGCATCTGTATTATTCATAAACACATTTTTTTTACTTGAAAATTTCAAAATAACCCATTAATTGAGGAGGAATGTATAAAGAATATTATTTTGAGTTAGAATTTGAGTTTGTAGATTGGAGATGAATTACTACTTGATGAGATAATTACTGCAAAATGAAGTTAAAGATTGGTATTGAGTATTGCAGATGATTTTTGAACAATTAAACATATAAATTGAAATCCTACGTCAAAACTAAGATATATAATATATAGTTGTAAAATAAAAACTAACAAAGAAAAATTTATCTCTAAATATAGAACTTATAAAAGAGAGTAAATTTCAAATTTAAATTCACTTAAATAATAACACCAAAATCGATGCAATCTATCAAGTATCAATAACATAAAAACATGTATAATGTGTATAATCATAGATCTAATAATTGATTGAAATCTATGTAATCGATAATAGATAGTAAATTAAGTGTCACAGTAATGGGTATTTCTATTCATTAATTTTTGGAATTCTTGAAATTTCGAAGTTTTAATTATGTTTTTAAAATTTATATTAAAATAAATTTAAATATAATTATCTTATACAATATATTAATGCAAAAAAAGACGTGATTAGAACTTACATTAATGCAAAAAAAAACATAATTAAAACTTACACAAATGAAAAACATAGGTGACATAACATAATAGTACGTATCAAACTTTGGCAACGAGTGCTTTTTACTCTATAAATAAAATAAATATATATCGACCTTTCATATCCATAAAATAGCATAAAAAATGTTCATCATTATATAGTAATAACAATAGGGGAAAAAAAAAATTAGCGTAGCTACAATGCTGCTTCATTCTTTACGCAGAACATCCTTTGATGCAGAAATGGCGTAAAATAACAGCATAGTATTGGGGGCTGATTTGCACTGCAAAATTGCGGTCAATTGCAGGGTTGGAGTTGGCCTAAGTTTGTAACTGGTAGAAGTTGGGCGAGCCCGGGACCCAACCTGACCCAGACCCTATTATATGAAGTAATTTATTTTTAGCGTCTTTGCTGAACCGATATTTTATTTTTTTCTTTTTCTTTTTCTTTTGAGAATTTTTTTCTGTCTATCAGTGAAATTTAAAGATTCTTAAACTACAGTATCCATCGATCTTTCTTCCTCTCATTTAATTCCCCGGATATATTCATGTGAGAGGAATATTCTTTGTTAACCTACTTGTTGACAATTTTCTTCTAATTTGTCACAGTATTGATTGATGTAATTTATGGTATGAACTAAGAAAGTAATAAATAAATTTTATTTGTATTAATTTAATGTACAGACCCTATCAGCTGTCACTTGTTCTCACACCTAGAGTTGTTACATGATAGATGAGACCATATATAGTATTCATATGGTGATGTAGGTAGTGAGGAGGCGAAGTCTTAATAGAATCAGGATGATTGTGTAATTGAATTTTATAGGTGCCTCTACTTACTAATAGTAGATTAGAGCATTTTAAGAAAATTCATTATGCGATAATATGACAATCACTAAGTCCCACACATTTACAGGTTTAAGAATATAGATTATATATATATATATATATCATTTTTATTTAAAACAACGGTTACTTTTTTAGAGTGAATTCATATTTGTTGGTAAAGAATGGGAAAAATAACTAAAAAAACTATCATAACTAAAGAAAACTACTATAACTTTTATTCCTAACAAGTGTAATTTCTTAGCATGACAACTATCACTTATATAAGCCAACTAGTAAGAATATTTGTTACCTTTATTAATAAGAACTAGTTATTCACCATACGATGCACGAGAATAAGCTGTATTTTTTCTTAAATTTTTTTAATTTATACTCCATATTCGTACAATGTATGAATGTATAGCAATGCATAAAATTTATTAGGAATTTATTTAGATGTATGATGATATTTTTGTTTAAGATTTGATTTATAATTTTTTTATTATTATACCGCATTTATATAGTAACGTATATATAAATAGAATATATATGAAATATTTTATATAAATATAAAACTACACGATTTGTTACCTATAATATTATAATTAAACAAATTGATCGAGATATATATATATATATATATATATATATATCTAACTAATGTATATATCTAAAACAATAAATTGATTACTAAAATTTATTTCAAAAACCGAAAGGTGGAAATTTACATACTAACCTAATATATATAAATGAAAAAGGAATCAATTTCATAAATTATATTGATACAAAAATAAATAATTATAAATATAAAAGAATAAATACATTAAATTAACTAAAACTTATTAAAAATAGTAGCCTGTAGCTACTTTTATATATTATATAGATGATCGTATTTTATGATAATATAATTGCTTCAAATAGAAGAAAACCAAGCACAACATGGCTGCTTCACAATTTTATGAGATATATAGAAAAAGGGATTAATATAGAGTGCATCAAATCCTCAACTTCCTTCTAAGCTCTATGCACAACATGTTGATCTATCGTCAATAGCTTCCTCATTCTTGGCGCCGCCGTTGCAGTCGCCACGACAATTCTCTGCCAGGTCAAAGCCTCTCTAGTAGGGGTTTTCGGAGTCCGCAGAACGATCTTTTTTGATGCAGGGTTGTCTCCGCCAATTAGCCGATAGCTTTCACTGTTGACCGTGAAATAAAATCGCTTAAAACAAACAGCATCTTCAAGATCACAGCTAGCATCTTCGACATGCTTGCTAACTTACCTTTATAATATATTATTGCATTATATTCATTAAATAGTCTGTAATTGTAATGTTATGATAATATCTTTATAAAAACTTTTATAATGGGAGATTCCTGGTTTAGCAGTGTTCCTAGACGTAGTCACAACTAAGACGAATTGGATAAACAATCTGTGAGTTTTGCTTCCATTTAAAAAAAATCAGCCATATTTCCTAATAGAAAGGTTTTGATAAATTACATGAAAAAAAGAACTTTTATAGTTTAAAAAGAATATATTGATTATAAGATCAAATCACAATATACTTTGTATATAATATTGCTCTAAGAATATGGAGTTGCTAATCAGAGAAATCATAAGTTTGATTACATTAATATTATTTGAGGTTTTACATAACATGACCAATGATATATATTAAACACCATTGTTGGCTGATCGATAAACTCCTCAGCCTTATCCTCCTAAACTACAAAATAAAAAAATAAATTTAAAAAAAAAAAAGACCTTCCGGCCCAGAGTATGTATAATACTCTACACAATCATTCATATCCATTGAAAAAAATATAAAAAATATTAAATAAGTAGATTAATTAAAAAAGATGCATGTGAAATTAAGGACCACCGCGGCATCCGGTCTCTTGATTGCATCCCCTTTGGTAGTTGTTTGCTGGAGGCGATGGGGTCTTTTTCACCCACCCACGCCCATATTCCATCGCAGGGTTTCCTATATATTTGTTCTTTTCCTCAATTTTGTCTTTATCCGTACCCTCTCCCCCTGTCGCATTAAACTCAAATCTCTCATCTTCCACACTGGATGCTTTATATTTCTCTTTTTCCGCACGCGCCGTCGCGTTCATTTCCTCATTTACCGCACTCGCCGTTGCTATAAAAGCACTCATCACAACCACCATCATCAAGCTGGCCGCCACAATTTTAGCCATTTTTTAAAATCTGTGATATATGACTTTTTTCTACAAAACTTATGTTTTTCTAATTAGATACAATATTTCTCTGAGCAGTTTATTGAGTTTTTATAGCAAAAAAATTAGTTGGGAAGAACATTTTTCAAACGGTATTTGTTGCTTTGAAATTAGAAATTTGAGGAACATCATTCACTGTAGTTAGTCTTTTCCGTGAATTTCTCATAATATTTACACCATATATATTAGATAATAGTATAAATATAGGCCAATTATTTAGATATATCACAAAATATCAAGTCTTTATTATCAAATAATATTCAATCTATAGAAAATTATACAAATGTATTTCTTAAATTTTTTATATCGGAAAGTTTATTAGGATTGCCACCAGTTTGGTGTGTCGTTACATTTAAAAAGAGAAAATGCGAAAAAAATGTCACAACATTTGGAATTTTTTTAAATAATATCATCCCTTTTGCTTTTTCAAATTGATACATAATCTTGTGATAGTTTTTTAAATAATGTCATGAGGCAAATGAAAATTTGTACTCCCGTTGTCCCATTATTGTTGATTCGTTTTTCTTTTGGGGCCGTCTTATTATTGTTGGCTCATTCTAAAAATAATTATTTTATAAACAAAAATACCTTGAATTCTATGAATCACACTACTTAACACACAAACATAACTCTTTTTAATCTATGTGCGAAAAGTAGTGGGCGAGAATAGCGGAGACGGATGGAGTATCAAATTGTTGTATAATGTTTCAACATTTTTCAATAATATCATGAGGCCAATCTTCAATCGTTGCAATGTCTATGTGGCCTTCTAAATTTGATTTGGAACAACTACCATTGTCACATCCTTGTGAATGATGTGTACAACGAAAACAACCCAACCTTTAAATTCTTTGTTAATTGATCCAAAAAAAAGACGACGTAGTTTTACTTTTTAAAAAATGAGACTGTTGTGTAACAAAAAATTTCATATTTACAATAAATACGAATTGTATACAAAATCAATATACTTGAATCAAAGTACAATTATACAAGTTCAATCTCTATTAAAGAATACTCTGAATGTTGGAAAAGACTTTATAGAGAATTCTCTCAATGTCTTGTTATCTTCAAACTTTTCTCCTTCTTCACTTATCATTTATGAATCCTCCAACACCCATATCTATAAATGTGAAAAGATAGGCTTGAGGAACGTTGGGACATCATATCATTTGCTTTAGGGCTTAGTGGTATAATTTGTGTGGTTCTTCTTATCTAAAGTGTCATTGTCACATGTCCCCTTATTGATCGGTAAAATTTAATATTAATCATTTATCAATTTAATTTTGAAATAAATTTAATTAATAAAATAGAAAATATAATTAATTATTTAATATATGATTTACTCATGATGTAATTTTATTTGCTAACAATTTTAATTGTCTACATGTTATAATTATAATAAATTAAAAGGTAGTGTCACAAACTTCCCATATTGTATGATTGCAAATTCAATCGCAAAATGTTAGATTTTTTTGCGATAATCAATTCATTTTGTGTGCATTAATTAGTCCTTTACTATAAGTAATGTATAAGTTGTATATGATCTCATTCTCATCATTTTACATTGATCATTTAGGTGCCTAGCTAGTTCTTGAAATAAGTAAATGAAAGAATACTTTTTGTTAATAATCTCTCTTTCTTGTCCTTTATTTATTCCGCTCTCTACTATCTGTAGTTTATCTTATTATGTTTTGGGTTTATTTTAAATATTAAATTTAAATTTTCTAACAAATTGAGGAAGGTAAGACTTGAACATGCTTCTTGCTTAGAATCAAAGAATATGAATTCTCTTTTATTATTTAAAATAAAACTAGAATTAGATGGCCGCACTAACTTATACTAGTATTTCACCCATGCGTGCAGGGAAAATTTCGACACTTATATAATAAATATACAATAATTATTATAATTATAATTTGTTATTTTTATATGGATTATTGTCGCATAAATACACCAACTTTGGGTCAATTTTTGTTTTTTCATGAATTTTCAAAATTGTCACAAAATACACAAACTTAATAACTTTAGTATTTTTACCACGATTTCAGATTCATGCCAAATTAGATCTGACTTGGCATCTCAAAAATTTCCTATAGATAGTGAGATAAACGACATCGTAGAGCGCTCAAACGCACACAATCAATAAATAATATATGGATGTATAACAATCCCAGGAAAGCTTAGAAACTAAACATGAAAGACAAACAAATCCGAAAGGAAGAGTGACACGAGCACAAATATCTATCTAGTTGCAATTTCAGAAAAATCATATGTGGATGAATTCTCGCCTAATTCACAAGGGAGAGAAAAACCTGCAAGAGACATTAATTTGCGAAGTTTTGAGGGAAGAGCATCAATGGAGGAAGGAACAGGTGGAGGCGGAAGACGGGTGCTGTTGCCGCCGTCATGAGCCGCTTTGTAGTTCTTCTCTCTTCTTCTTATCGCCTTTCCACCCATTTCTTTCACCTGGTGTTGCGTAAAATGTGTCTAGGTTGCCTCTCTTCTACTGCGAGAGAGATTTTATTAATTATTCAAAAACCCTAACCAGAAGGCAGAAGTACTGTAAAATAGCATCTCTTAGAGCATCTATAAAGTTATCTAAAAAATACAACAACTTTATCTCTATTTTATAATAGAAATAATATTTCATTTCAATTATCTACTCCATTTTACAGTAAAAAAGAATATTCTAAAATATTCTTATTTATTTGTTCAATCTTAATTGTTTTTAAAATTTATATTAAAATAAATTTAAAATATAATTATCTTATACAATATATTAATGCAAAAAAAGACATAATTAGAACTTACATTAATGCAAAAAAAAAACATAATTAAAACTTACACAAATGAAAAACATAGGAGACATAATAGTACGTTTCAAACTTTGCCAACGAGTGGTTTTTACTCTATAAATAAAATAAATATACATCGACCTTCTATATCCATAAAATAACATAAAAAATATTCATCATTATATATTAATAACAATAAGGGGAAAAAAAACCCAAATAGCGTAGCTACAATGCTGCTTCATTCTTTACGCAGAACAGGGGCTGATTTGCACTGCAAAATAGCGATCAATTGCAGGGTTGGAGTTGGCCTAAGTCTGTAACTGGTAGAAGTCGGGCGAGGCCGGGACCCAACCTGACCCAGACCCTATTATATGAAGTAATTTATTTTTAGCTTCTTTGCTGAACCAATATTTTATTTTATTTTCTTTTTCTTTTTCTTTTGAGATTTTTTTTTTCTTAAACTTCGAATTCTGTCTATCAGTGAAATTTAAATATTCTTGAACTACAGTATCCATCGATCTTTCTTCCTCTCATTATATTTAATTTCCCAGATATATTCATGTGAGATGAATATTCTTTGTTAACCTACTTGTTTTGACAACTTTCTTCTAATTTGTCATAGTATTGATTGATGTAATTTATGGTATGAACTAAGAAAGTAATAAATAATTTTTATTTGTATTAATTTATATATATATATATATATATATATATATATATATATCATTTTATTTAAAACAACAGTCACTTTATTTTGAATGGATTCATATTTGTTGGTAAAGAATGGGAAAAATAACTAAAAAAACTATCATAACTAAAGAAAACTACTATAACTTTTATTCCTAACAAGTGTAATTTTTTTGCATGACAACTATCACTTATATAAGCTAACTAGTAAGAATATTTGTTACTTTTATTAATAAGAACTAGTTACTCACCATACGATGTACGAGACTAAGCTGTATTTGTTCTTCAATTTTTTTAATATATACTCCATATTCGTACAATGTATGAATGTATAGCAATGCATAAAATTTATTAGGAATTTATTTAGATGTATGATGATATTTTTGTTTAAGATTTGATTTATAATTTTTTTATTATTATACCGCATTTATATAGTACGTATATATAAATAGAATACATATGAAATATTTTATATAAATATAAAAGTACACGATTTGTTACCTATAAATATTATAATTAAATAAATTGGTGATATATTTTATATATATATATATATATATATATATATATATATATATATATAGGAGATGGATCAGGTAGGAATGAATAATTTGGTAGGAAATAGGAATGAATCTAGGCCTTTGATTCGTTGGATCAATGGTTGAGATTTAATTTCAGTTGTGCTATAGTTTTGTGTTGTATGTGCTACGCGGATTATTGTGCAGCACTAGAAACCTTATTGTGCTACGATGCAATGAAAGATGTGCTAAACTAATATATTTAGCATATGTGCTACGAAAAGATGAAATATGTGTTAAAC
Source organism: Salvia rosmarinus (assembly GCA_036937905.1). Lineage (NCBI taxonomy): Eukaryota > Viridiplantae > Streptophyta > Magnoliopsida > Lamiales > Lamiaceae > Salvia > Salvia rosmarinus. The sequence goes on from CM072823.1 coordinate 59,874,715, forward strand.
TAATATGTGCAACATAGTAATTATGATTGTGCTACACAAATATGAAAGATATCTAGACTTATATATCATTCCTATTTCTACACTAATTTCCATTCTCACGAGAACCATCCCTATATATATATATATATTATATCTAACTAATGTATATATCTAAAACAATAAATTGATTACTAAAATTTATTTCAAAAACCGAAAGGTGGAAATTTACATACTAACCTAATATATATAAATGAAAAAGGAATCAATTTCATAAATTATATTGATACAAAAATAAATAATTATAAATATAAAAGAATAAATACATTAAATTAACTAAAACTTATTAAAAATAGTAGCACTGTAGCTACTTTTATATATTATATAGATGATCGTATTTTATGATAATATAATTGCTTCAAATACAAGAAAACCAAGCACAACATGGCTGCTTCACAATTTTATGAGCTATATAGAAAAAGGGATTAATACAGAGTGCATTAAATCCTCAACTTCCTTCTAAGCTCTATGCACAACATGTTGATCTATCGTCAATAGCTTCCTCATTCTTGGCGCCGCCGTTGCAGTCGCCACGACAATTATCCGCCAGGTCACAGCCTCTCTAGTAGGGGTTTTCGGAGTCCGCGGAACGATGTCTTTTTCGATGCAGGGTTGTCTCCGCAAATTAGCCGAGAGCTTTCACTGTTGATCGTGAAATAAAAGCGGTTAAAACAAACAGCATCGTCAAGATCACAGCTAGCATCTTCGACATGCTTGCTAACTTACCTTTATAATATATTATTGCATTATATTCATTAAATAGTCTGTAATTGTAATGTTATGATAATATCTTTATAAAAACTTCTATAATGGGAGATTCTCGGTTTAGCAGTGTTCCTAGATGTAGTCACAACTAAGACGAATTGGATAAACAATCTGTGAGTTTTGCTTCCATTTAAAAAAAATCAGTCATATTTCCTAACAGAAAGGTTTTGATAAATTACATGAAAAAAAGAACTTTTATAGTTTAAAAAGAATATCTTGATTATAAAATCAAATCACAATATACTTGGTATATAATATTGCTCTAAGAATATGGAGTTGCTAATCAGGGAAATCATAAGTTTGATTACATTAATATTATTTGAGGTTTTACATAACATGACCAATGATATGTATTAAACACCATTGTTGGTTGATCGATAAACTCCTCAGCCTTATCCTCCTAAACTATAAAATAAGAAAATAAATTAAAAAAAAAGACCTTCCGGCCCAGAGTATGTATAATACTCTACACAATCATTCATATCCATTGAAAAAAATATAAAAAATATTAAATAAGTAGATTAATTAAAAAAGATGCATGTGAAATTAAGGACCACCGCGGCATCCCGTCTCCTGGTTGCATCCCCTTTGGTAGTTGTTTGCTGGAGGCGATGGGGTCTTTTTCACCCACCCACGCCCATATTCCATCGCAGGGTTTCCTATATATTTGTTCTTTTCCTCAATTTTGTCTTTATCCGTACCCTCTCCCCCTGTCGCATTAAACTCAAATCTCTCATCTTCCACACTGGGTGCTTTATATTTCTCTTTTTCCGCACGCGCCGTCGCGTTCATTTCCTCATTTACCGCACTCGCCGTTGCTATAAAAGCACTCATCACAACCACCATCATCAAGTGGTGACCACAATTTTAGCCATTTTTAAAATCATGATATATGACTTTTTCTACAAAACTTATGTTTTCTAATTAGATACAATATTTATCCGAGCAGTTTATTGAGTTTTTATAGCAAAAAAATTAGTTGGGAAGAACATTTTGAAACGGTATTTGTTGCTTTGAAATTAGAAATTTGAGGAACACCATTCACTGTAGTTAGTCTTCTCCGTAAATTTCTTAGCCCCTCCAACTGAATATGTAATGTAGAGTACAATAAATTTTCTCCATTTCTCATAATATTTACACCATATATATTAGATAATTGTACAAATATAGGCCAATTATTTAGATATATCACAAAATATCGAGTCTTTATTATCAAATAATATTCAAACTATAGAAAATTATACAAATGTATCTCTTAAATTTTTTATATCGGAAAGTTTATTAGGATTGCCACGAGTTTGGTGTGTCGTTACATTTAAAAAGAGAAAATGCCAAAAAATGTCACAACATTTGGAAAATTTTTAAATAATATCATCCCTTTTGCTTTTTCAAATTGATACATAATCTTGTGATAGTTTTTTAAATAATGTCATGAGGCAAATGAAAATTTGTACTCCCGTTGTCCCATTATTTTTGGTTCGTTTTTCTTTTTGGACTGTCTTATTATTGTTGGCTCATTCTAAAAAATAATTATTTTATACACAAAAATACCTCGAATTCTATGAATCACGCTACTTAACAAACAAAACATAACTCTTTTTAATCTATGTGCCCAAAAGTAGTGAGCCAAGAATAGCGGGACGGATGGAGTATCAAATTGTTGTATAATGTTTCAACATTTTTTCAATAATATCATGAGGCCAATCTTCAATCGTTGCAATGTCTATGTGGCCTTCTAAATTTGATTTGGAACAACTACCACTGTCACATCCTTGTGAATGATGTGTACAACGAAAACGACCCAACCTTTTTGTTAATTGATAAAAAAAAAAAAGACGACGTAGTTTTACTTTTTTAAAAATGAGACTGTTGTGTAACAAAAAATTTCATATTTACAATAAATACGAATTGTATACAAAATCAATATATTTGAATCAAAGTACAATTATACAAGTTCAATCTCTGTTGAAGAATACTCTTAATGTTGAAAAATACTTTATAGAGAATTCTCTCAATGTCTTGGTATCTTCGAACTTTTCTCCTTCTTCACTTATCATTTATGAATCCTCCAACACCCATATTTATAAATGTGAAAAGATAGGCTTGTGGACATTGGGTCATCATATCATGAGCTTTAGGGCTTAGTGGTCTAATTTGTGTGGTTCTTCTTATCTAAAGTGTCATTGTCACATGTCCCCTTATTGATCGATCAAATTTAATATTAATCATATATCAATTTAATTTTGAAATAAATTTAATCAATAAAACAGAAAATATAATTGATTATTTAATATATGATTTACGCATGATGTAATTTTATTTTCTAATAATTTTAATTGTCTACATGTTATAATTATAATAAATTAAAAGGTAGTGTCACAAACTTCCCATATTGTAGGATTGCAAATTCAATCGCAAATGTTAGATTTTTTTGCGATAATCAATTCATTTTGTGTGCATTAATTAGTCCTTTACTATAAGTAATGTATAAGTTGTATATGATCTCATTCTCATCATTTTCCATTGATCATTTAGGTGCCTAGCTAGTTCTTGAAATAAGTAAACAAAGGAAAACTTTTTGTTAATAATCTCTCTTTCTTGTCCTTTATTTATTCCGCTCTCTACTATCTGTAGTTTATCTTATTATGTTTTGGGTTTATTTTAAATATTAAATTTAATTTTTCTAACAAATTGAGGAAGGTAAGACTTGAACATGCTTCTTGCTTGGAATCAAAGAATATGAATTCTCTTTTATTACTTAAAATAAAACTAGAATCAGATGGCCGAACTAACTAACTTATACTAGTATTCCACCCATGCGATGCAGGGAAAATTTCGACACTTATATAATATACAAAAATTATTATAATTATAATTTGTTATTCTTTATGGGTTATTGACGCATAAATACATCAACTTTGGATCAATTTTGATTTTTTTTACGAATTTTCAAAATTGTCACAAAATGCACAACACTTTCCCCAACCCTCTGCGCCTTAATACCACACCAACAACTCATCTCTGTGTGTGTATTGGCCTAATGGTAACGTGGTTAATGTCTGAGGTCAAAGGTCTCGGGTTCGAGTCCATCGTGACACAACCTTTAAAATTTCTGTATTAAATTACAAAAAAAAAAACTCATCTCTTAATATGTAAAATCATATTACCTGTCACACACTATATGCAAAATGTAGTAAACATTATAACAATAATTTTCCTAAATACCAGCACTTATTTCAAATGTAGTTTAAAACAAGTACAAAAATTTATTTTAGCAAAAAGTCAAATTTTGACCACCACTTTCACTCGTTCAAACACTTTCCCCAACCCTTCCTGCGCCTTAATACCAGCACAAACAACTCATCTCTTAATATATAAAATCATATTACCTGTCACACGCACCTCTTGACTTTCACAATTTCAAAAAATAAATAAACACACACACACACACAATTAAATCTCTGGTTTCAAGATTTGAAATCGATCAACATTCATCCGCAGGCCTCACTGATGGCAGCGATCAAAGCCACGTCATTCCGGCTGATTGTGGCGGCTTTGCTCGTCACCGCAGCTGCGGCGGCGGACACTTACACCAACTATACTGTGGGCGGCGACGCCGGCTGGTTCTTCGACTCCACCACCAATAAGACTTCCGCTGACTACGCTGCTTGGGCTGCTAATACTACGTTCAATCTTGGAGACTATCTGAGTAAGTACTCATTGCTGATTTCGAAGTTTAATCTGGATTCCTTATATTTTCTCTTTTATTATTATTCAATGTTGAATTTGATTTTTTTATGTGAGATTTTTTATTTTTTTAAGACGATTCATTTGTGGATGATTTTTGGTATTTTGTTGTTAATTGGGCTACCGTGATTGCAAATAGTAGAGATGTTATACCAGAATGTGTATATATATGGATGATTTATAAGCATAGTTTAAGAGAGAAACATTATATCTGAAACCAGACTATTAGCATGTTCCATTATTTGGCAGCTGGGCTTTGTTAATGAAGTTGCTTAGGCTTTGGGGAAGGAATTAAGAAAAGAATGTTACTATTTAAGCTGGGGAAGTGAGAATTTAATAGTGGAAATCTTCAATTTACTGTGGCTTTAGCCCCTTTTGACTTTTGAGCACCGAGGACTCAAGTCAAGGGGATTCCACTTGCCCTCTTAATTTCAGCAACCGATGTCGGATCGGTCAGAATTGATGCTGTAAGGAAAGAAACTTGACCTTTTCTACTGCTATGGAGAATTATTAACAGTAATGACAGTATAGGTATTAATTTGTAATTCTGCATAAGTTAGGGTACAATTGTGGAAAAGTTCAAAAGTTGGCGTATAAAATGGTATTTTTCCCTTTATTTTTAATAGATCCACCTTATTCCCAAAGGAAAATGAAAATGCATTCAATAAATAGCTATGTCATGCATTTATGCATTGGTCTTTCTAAAGAAATGGAACATCAGAACCACCTCTTTGAGAGGCAACTTATGGACCAGAGTTGAGAACTACTTGAGCTGAAAATAGGTTCTAATGAGATTGAGAAACTTATGCGATTGTATACATGCCATGCTTCAAGATGTGTGGATGATTTTCTTTTAATATTGCCTGATTCTCTGTTTCCTTCTCCTTTTCTGAAGTTTTCAACACAAACACGAACCAAACCGTGATCCAGACCTACAACAAGACGACGTATGGTAGCTGTGTCATGGATGATGCTCTAGACAGCGATACATTTCAGTACGGTGGCGGCAGGAATGAGTTTGGACGCGCGATTACCATAGATGTACCGCTGACCATTGAGGGGACTCAGTACTACTTCTCAGATGCTGATGATGGGGAGCAATGCCAACAAGGGATGGCCTTTCAGATCAAGGTGGGACACGGGCTGGGGCTCCCGCCGAGCCTCAACCAGCCGCCTCCTCCAGCCTATGTTCCGCCACCGGAATCAGCGACTGATGAGGGGCAGTTGCCGCCTGCTACTGTGGTGGACACCCCGCCTTCCTCCAATCACGGTATCATGACTGGTGCTAGCTTCTTTGTTTCTGTGCTTCTTGTTTTGCTCTCCTGGGTGGGATGTTGATGGTATACGGAGTCGTTATGCTAGAGATTCGAGATTTTAGATATAGGGTCTCTGAAAAATTTGGTTTTTTGTTGTTTGAATACACACAGCAGAAGAGAAGATGATAATCGAGTTTGTGTTGTACTTTTCTTATTTTTTCATGACTTTTCTTTTGGGGAAATCATGTACATGTAGACTTTTATACTGAAGTGTTAACTCTTTGAAATTAAATTTTATTACTATGGTGCCCCATTGAGGCAGCTTGGATCATCTGTGTCTTACCGAATAATTAATTAATCAATGTGAATCCAAATTCCTAACAGTTTTAAATTGGGTTACAAAATTTTCAATTTTTCATAGACTAAGGTGCACGGAACGAGTTCATACAAATTTTGTTGATGAAGTAATCATTTTCGAAAAGTCCAATGCCCAAGGAGTTAAGAAAAATAACACTCCATCCATTTTTCATAACTATCCCTAATCATTAAATTACATAAATTCCATAGATTAAGAAAATAAAAAATTATTTTTATAACTTTATTAATTACTAGATAAATGTATACATATAATTAGTTATTAATTTTAAAATATATTAAAAATAAGTAAAATAAATTTTTTTTATTAAATTGTAAACTATGACACTTATTTTAAAGTAAGAAAAAAAAAATGCTAATGGAATGTTTAGAAAAAAGTCGTAAATAATTAATAATTTATCACGGCAGCTTATACGATTAATAACGTTGAAACTGTGAAGCAAGCAATACAAGGTAAAGGAGACGTAAAATATTTTGATCACCAATTTCTGAAAAACCAACGAGACAGTTGGATAAAACAGCGAGCCAGAGAGAGAGAGATGAGAGAGTGGATTAATTTTGAGAAGTAAAACCATGCATCGATCAGATTATACGTACACCTCGATTTAAATGTAATGTGGCAGTGAATTCCATGGTAGAAACCCACTGGGTTTTATAACGTGAATTTTCCGATCGAGACCAGGAAATCAGGATTTTAGATTTGGAGGAGACGAAGAAAATGGGGTTGATATCGGGAATGGTGATGGGGATGCTGTTTGGAATCGCGTTGATGGCGGGTTGGAAGCGCATGATGAACCGCCGTAGCGATAAGCGAATCTCCAAGGTTGTTTTCCATTTTCTTACCTCATATTTTTTCGTGAATTTGTTTCTTTTTCTCTGTTCAACAAAATTTCTCGATAGAAGTGCTCGCATGCAGAAATAACTCTTAGACTACATCTCCATGTGCTTTATTTGCTCAATTGTTAGTTTTATATTTTAATTGCGTCTCTGATTTTAGTGTTTTCGTTTTAAATTTTGTTGCATCGCTGTGACTCTGTCTAGCAATCTAAATATGATGCTACCATCGGCAGGCAGTTCATGTGAAACAAGTAAGCGCGCTGAACAGGGATGATTTGAAGAAAATCTGTGGCGACAACTTCCCGGAATGGATATCGTTTCCTGTTTTTGAGCAGGTTAGAATACTAGTTTGCTTCATTAGGTAGAAGTAATGGAATTGATCATTTGCTGCAGGTAACTGTATGTTTATATATATATTATGCTTTCTTTTAGTAATCTGGACTGGTAGTTGTTTAGATTTTTATTTTTATTTCTGCTTGTTTGGTTATGTTAATAATGGGCTTAACTTTTAGTATCTTAACTTTGGTCACGATCCTGGATAAACTGGGACAGATAATTTCCTTATGAATTTATGTCTGGTTTAAAGTATCTTAGCTTAGCTTATGATTTCCATGGATCAAGACTTTTGAGGAGCCAGATGAATCATGTTATGATTTTTATCCAACTTGCTATCAGCCACCTGTAATAGAGTTCTTTTGTGGAGTTATGAGAGGACTGGATATATATTTTAGATTGGTAGTAGTGAAAGCAAATCTTTTAACTATCCAGATGATATTAGGTGTAATGTTTTAATTCAATATATCTGTTCCCTAACGTACAATCTTCTTTTCCTTTTTGCACGAATGGAGATAGCCATCTGTCCTTCATGTTATAATACTCAGCCTGTAATTTCAGGTGAAATGGCTGAACAAGCACTTGAGCAAACTCTGGCCTTTTGTCGCAGATGTAAGTTTCCTTTATTTTATTTTCTCCGAATTGGGAAATAAATATCTGCCATATCATATGTAACTAGGTTTTACCAAAAATACCCTATTTATGTTGCTGGTCTATCAGTTTCCTCTACATTTTGGCATTCTGATCTAGCACATGATCTGATTGTAAGATGAAATGTATATGATATAGCATGTAGTAGAACTAAATGTGGAATACCATGTTTAAAATCCTAGTTATGAATTACATATTTTTGTTTTCAGATTCCCATCTAGTTGACTTCAAATTGCTGGGTATGAATTTCTTCATTCTTTTTCCTAACAATCAAACTAATTCTTAATTCTGCTAATTCTTAATTCTATAGGGTTGAATAAAAAATAAAAATTCAATTGACCTTTTGATATAATTGCTATGCTTAGTGTGTGACTCGTTGGTTTTTTTAGGGTTAAGGTTACAAAAGACCGGCCCGATAGTGTGAAAACCAATTCATCACTTCATATTATCTGGATCTAAAGAACCAGTCAAGATATGTTAAATCAGTCATATGATTTCTTGGAACTGAGGTTTATTGGTTTTTAAGTAAGTACGTAATTCAACAAGAAATTTCCTTACCTGTCCAATTTCTAATGAATCAAGATAACCGTTTGTTCCGGTATAAATAGTCATTATCGTTCTTCACCGTAAGGGGCCGCTTGAGATTGTTTAAGCAATTCGCGTAATCGTTGACCTCTTGCCAATTGATTACGGTAGCTTTATCACCAATTCGTTATGTGTGGGTGATGAGATTCCATTGATGCGAGCCAATTCAATAGACTTATTGGAGGTCCCATGGCGTGCATCCGGTGGGAATTGAACCTACGAATTTGCCAATTATGAGTTGGGCGCTTTAACCATTCAGCCATGGATGCTTAGCGGGATCCTCGTACATGGTGAATAACCAAATTCCAATTGAAATGAAATCTTTAGGATAAATCAATGCAATTTAGGAGGAATCAATGAAAGGACATCAATTTCAAATTGCTGGGTATGAATTTCTTCTTCTCAGGCAGCAGAGGTTGTCATACGAGATTCTGTTGAACCAACATTGGAAGAATATAGACCTCCAGGGATTAGTTCATTGAAGTTCAGCAAATTGTCCCTAGGAACTGTGGCTCCTAAAATTGAAGGTCAGAACTTTGTTGACAAGTTGTTAAATTACTCGCTAATCTTCTACGTGCATTATCCATGATTCCTTTATTGTGCATTTGTCATATTTTGCCATAATTAAATTGAATAGAACTCAAGTACTTGGTCCTATCCGTTGTTTATGGTGTTGATAAGTTGGCTCAAATTCCATGGAGGAAATAATAATATCTATCTATATATGTAAGTATGTAAGTCTTAATTTAACTCATTCATATTCTTTCGGCATTTTGTGAGGTATGTTATGAGGAACTTATTGATGGTTAGGGTATCGCTTGCAGTTTTTGGAGGCTTATTGCTTCTACTGAATTATAAAATATAATGAAAATAGTTTTCAAGATTGTTTTATAGAGTTACATCGTGAAGGTAATACGTTTGTGTTTGGTTTCAGCATCATTCTAGTTCTGATAAATCTAATTCTCATCTTTCCAAATGAATTATTATTGCTCTGTCTTTTAATACTGTATGGTTCGATAACATTTTCTAGGGTTTTAAGTGAGACATTAACTACATATACTTTGTTTATTTCTACTAATTCATATCTAGATGGTTTGGTAAAGCTGGGTTTTGGAAGTCCCCTTTAAATTTTTACAATGACTGAAATGATAGTGCTTAAGCATGGTGTTTCCAATTTCTGATACATTAGGGAGGGTACAGTTTTAATCTAAGGCATGGATGTGTAGTAGTTTTTAGATTGTTCTTGATATTATGCAAAGCTGAAGATGTCCTGGGACTACTTTCATTCGTTCAGAAAGTGAGAGGTGAGCAACTTTTGCCTTAATGTCAAGACTATCTATTGTGGCTAACACAATATAGGTGCTTTATAATGTGAATGCAGAATTTATAAATGGAAATAATGATATTCAGTATTCTGATTGGATAAAATTTGTGGGATAAAATAAGGTTACTTGGACTGATTTTGTGACAACTTTTTTATTAATTTGGCATGATCTTTGTCTTGATATTTTCTAATTCTACCTCTTGGCATGTGTAATTACTGAATCCATCCAGGAGTTCGAATTCAAAGTCTTAAAGAAGGTCAGATTACTATGGATATTGACTTCCGTTGGGGTGGTGATCCTGACATTATTCTAGCTGTTGAGGCAGCACGTGTTGCTTCTATACCCATTCAGGTTGGTGCATCAAATATTTCCTGCTAGCAATCATCCGTGCCACATGCTAAGTGCTATTTTGTAGTTTATGACGTAGTAAGTTACATATATTTTATGCTCCGTTTATAGTCGAGCATTACGGACCAAAGCGTGTTGTTTTCTGTTCCGCTTTTCAGTTGAAGGATCTTCAGGTTTTTACTGTAGTCCGTGCTATATTCCAGCTTACAGATGAAATTCCTTGCATCTCTGCTGTTGTTGTTGCTCTTCTGGCTGAGGTATATTATGAGCATCCTACTTTTCTTATACAGCTAGATTCAAGGAGACATTGTTTTTCCCTTTTTATTTTTAATTCTATTTCTGGAGTAACAGAGAAGACGGTAATGAATTTGAGTTAGGGTAAGAAATTTAGTCAGAGGAGACTCCTTTTTCTGTTAAGGTAATGAATCTGTGAAACTGAATTACGTGTATTTCCTAATTGTGGTGTGGAAGTCCGGTATCTACCATCCATGCTTGAGAGGGATTCTATAAACAACTATAGTCAATAATTGTTTGTTCTTGCTTCTTGATCATTTATATAATATTTACTTGTTCTTCAGTTAACTTGTACCATATATTAATCAGATTCTAGTGTAGTCACATGTTTGTTAAGAGGCATTTGATTAGTCTGCTGTTATTTTCTTTATGATTGACAAAATGATGCGATTTGTATTATTCCTATAATTCAGCCAAAGCCACGGATTGATTATACTCTGAAGGCCGTTGGTGGAAGTTTAACAGCTCTTCCAGGGATTTCAGATATGATTGATGTAAGTTTTTATGATGTTTTTCTCCGTGGAGAGCTTATCTCTGTACTTGGACTAACTATTATTTTATGGATGCAAGGATACTGTTAATTCAATTGTAACAGACACGTTGCAGTGGCCGCACAGGATTGTTGTTCCTATTGGTGGGATGCCTGTTGATACAAGGTTACTCCTTTTGCGGTTTTTCAGCTTCTATTTCTTTTTTTGCTTTTATAAGCTACGTTGTATTTTACCACATGCAATTTACTATTTGATGATTTATGTACTTTTTTTTGTATTGTGCGAATCACAACTTATATGGCTTGCTGTGTATTGAGGGTATATTTAGGCCAGACTGCGATATAATGTAATTAGAAGTTTGTGAAATTCAAATTTCTCTGTAGTATGAGTTCGATTGGTTTACAAGGTTGCTAGGATTTAGTTGATAAAAAGGCCCAACTCTCAACTGTTTATTTGAACCTTTGCAGTGATTTAGAACTTAAGCCTGTGGGAAAAGCTACAGTGACTGTCGTGAAGGCAACTGAGCTGAAAAACATGGAGTTGCTTGGAAAATCCGATCCCTATGTTGTTGTGCACATACGTCCGCTGTTTAAAGTCAAAACAAAAGTTGTAGACAATAACTTGAATCCTGTTTGGAATGAAACATTTGAAATAATCGCAGAAGACATGGAGACACAGTCTCTAATTTTTGAGGTTTTATCTATCTCTTTACTTTGTGGTTGTCTCCTGTTTTATGTGTTTTCTCCTGCATGGCATTTATCTCTGATCTCGAACCTTATCATGGACCTGCTTATTTCCTGGTCATGTGATTACCTCTTTCTGATGTTGAAGTTTGTAGGGTAAAACAAAGTTCAGTTTGGTCAATTAGGAGTGGTAATAGTCCTAAAAACTCAAAATCACGTAATCAACAATTAGCGAGTTAGTTCTTAGGTGCTGGTGAAGAAAATTGTACTAGATCTTGAGCTAAAAATTGGATTGATAAGCTTACAAAATTGGCTTAGAATTTCCGAGTAAGTTTTTGCATTAGCATCTTTGTCCTAGATATTTTTGGGAAAAACTTCACAGAATTCTTTACTTTGTCTTTCTTTCCCATGTATATAGAGCAGATGATGAAGTGTTTGATGAAGCAGGTATTTGATGAAGACATTGGGGACGACAAGCGTCTAGGGGTAGCAAAGCTGCCTCTGATTGAACTCGAAGCTGGAAGACCTAAACAAATTGAGCTAAGGCTTCTCCCGTCACTTGATATGCTCAAAATCAAAGATAAAAAAGACAGAGGATCTCTAATAGTTGAGGTGTGTTTCACTTTGTATAAAATCATCTTGTTGTATGATATAAAGATGGTGCATTGCTTCTGAGTGTTTCGGATTGAAACTTGTTAGGTGGTTTATCATGAATTTAGCAAGGAAGAGCAGTTGAATGCCCTTGAAGAAGAGAAGAGATTGTTAGAAGAAAGGCATAAGCTGAAAGAAGAAGGAGTGCTCGAGAGCACGGTGGATGCAGTTGATGAGACGGTATCAGCTGTTGGCGTGGGTGTGGCCGCTGGAGCTGGTCATGTTGGGAGTGGCTTCGGAGCTGTTGGTAGCGGTCTGCACAAAGCTGGGAAATTCATGGGCAGGACCATCGCGGCCCACACCGGTGGAAACAAGAAGAGCGGAGCCACCACGCCCGTCAACTCCATCCAAGAAAATGGGGGTGCGAAACCACGACCAACTTGATTGATTCTTGCCTCGTTTCGATCCATACGACACCGGATCAGGTTTGTATAAATCCAGCTTCTTGATCGTGTTCACTATCTTTACTTTAGGCATTGATTATTCTTTTGTCGTCTATTTTCTAGTCTGGTCTGTCCATGTAAACTTTCATTTAATTGAGTGATGCATAGCTTTATACAGGGAAACTCATTGTTGTTTGATAATGTAGATGTTCACGCTTAGAATAAGTTTTCCCTTCGCCGTATAGTGATCACGTGCTGATACAGGATCTTGATTTCTAATTTACTTGGAAATCCAACTCAAATTTCTGATTGACCCTTAAGATCCATAATAATGTAGTAAAAAGAAATTGATTTTTTCTTTTGAGAGTTTGTTTGCTACCTAGAGGTAAAAAAAGAATCTTGAAATTGTGAAAATTTTTCTTTGAAATTTTCAAGACTCTGCTATATCGACTTCGATCGTCAACTGATTTGGAGTTTCGAATCCATTATTCAATTTCGTTATGCGATGTGAAGACGACGCCAAAATTTTCAATCTAAACCGCAAATCAATTATGTCCACATTAATTTTTTTTGTACTTATATCCCAAATTTTCTCTTTAAAAAAGAAACTTAAAAAAAGGGATTAAAGAACAGTTAGAGAATCGACGGCGGTGGTTGGATATTGTGGGTAAGAAAGATCCATTTACCCAACTTACGTGCGCTAAAGGAACTAAATACCAAACACATGCATCCACCTGTGATAATATAACATAGCAAAGTACTCGAATATCCATGCATCATAGTTGCATACGGATTCCTGCATGGGACATGCACTCAAATTTTAAAAATGAAGGACGAAATTACAATTTTATATTTAAAAAATAAATTTGAACCAGCAAAATTATATTTTTATATAAAAAGAATTAAAAACAATAATAATTATTATAGTAATACTAATATTGAACCAGCAAAATTATATTTTATATAAAAGAATTAAAAATACAAATACAATTTATATAATAATAATAATAATTAAAAAATAAAATAATAATAACAATAATAATTATTATAGTAATAATAATATTCAACCAACAAAATTATATTTTATATAGAAAGAATTAAAAAATACTTATTATTATTATTTATTATTATTATTATTATTATTATTATTGTCGGACGATCGGGCGAGCCTAGACCTGGCATACCTCAAAATTTTATTTTCACTCATTGTGGAATTTCCTCAGTCCTCATAAACGACAAATCTTGATTGTTTCTATTCGTAATTTCATAAAGCCTCACCGTTCAACAATTACTTTTCAGAAATTAATATAGCACATTTTTATCCGTTCTGTTCATCGTGATTCGAGTAGTTCCGATGGGTGAGAATCAGCCGTCCTCGGCCGCTCAGAAGTTGCCGGAAATCGTAGTCCTCGGCCCGCCGGCCGTTTTCGGATTGTACGAGGAAGAATTTAGTTCGAGATTCCGAGTTTTAAGGCCATGGGAATCTCAGATACCCCTGCCCCAATTCCTCGTTGCCCGGGCCCACAGCACGCAGGCTGCCCTCTGCAGCGGCACTTTCTCGCTCACCGCCGCTGTTCTCGGCAACTTGCCCTCCCTACGCCTGGTTGTCACTACCAGCGCCGGCCTCAACCATATAGATCTTGCTGAGTGCCGCCGCCGAGGCATCGCCGTCGCCCACGCCGGTAATATCTTCTCCGCTGACGTGGCCGATCTCGCGGTGGGGCTCCTCCTCGATGTCCTTCGCAAAGTCAGCGCCGCAAATCGCTTCGTGAAAAATGGGCTTTGGCCTCACCAACTAGATTTCCCTCTTGGCTTCAAGGTAACTAGTGTGTGTGTGTATTCAAAACAGATAATTTTCTGATTGCAAATTGCTTTATTCAGGAAAATGTGATCGTGGATGTATCATGCCGAGAAGATGGCTAATTCATTCATGATTTAGACTGTAATTATTCTGTAAATAATATACTGGGTGATCTTTTGTCAAAGAATTGGGGCTAACTTGCTTTGGACACTAAATTGTTTTATCTTATAAAAATTCCAAAAACACTAACTTGAATGATGTGTTTAGGTAACATAAGAATATGTAGTTTGATGATGATAAGTGAAGAGAATTATCTAAGATTTGTGAACCGATTTGCATTCACTTGGTTTGAGTTTTGTGCACTTTGTCTGTGTCCAAAACTGAAATTTCAGTGAATTATATTTTACATGCGATCTTTGCAAGTGTTGGATTTTAGTAATGAAGTGTTGTCTTTGCAAGTATGATTCTAGTTGGGAGGCAAGAGAGTTGGAATCGTGGGATTAGGAAGCATTGGTGTTGAGGTAGCAAAGAGGCTCGAAGCATTCGGCTGTTCCATAGCCTACTACTCAAGGAACAAGAAGCCGTTTGTTTCATACATATCTTATCCTGATATCCATGAACTAGCGTCAAACTGTGACATACTTGTGATCTGCTGCGCGTTAACTGACCAAACGCATCACATGATCAACCGGGAGGTCATGCTGACGCTGGGGAAGGACGGGGTTATTGTAAACATTGCTCGTGGTGCTGTCATTGATGAGAAAGAGCTGGTGTCTTGTCTGCTCGGGGGAGAGATTGCTGGTGCTGGGCTGGACGTCTTTGAACACGAACCTCATCTTCCTCTAGAGCTCTATCAACTGGACAATGTTGTCCTGTCGCCTCACACTGCTGTCTTCACCGAGGAATCCATGGCAGGATTGTACCAACTCATTTGTGGGAATTTGGATGCTTTCTTCACAGATATGCCTTTGCTTTCGCGGGTTCCTGATGTGTAGCTCGTCTGCTGGTATGTATCGACTTCTTCTTCATCACCATAGGGAGTTTGGTTGGTTGGATTTTCTTGCTTCAAAAATCCAATCTCAACTTACAATATAGCATGATTTTTTAGAGATGTGTCTAGATTGCTTGGAGTATGCTGCTGCAAAAGTTTGGAAGCAAATGAGATTCTGCTATATATAGTGTTTTCTATTGGATGGATTAGAGTGCAAAATTTTGTTGCCTAAAAGCCTGGATGCTCTATTGCAACTAATTTTTTATAAGGTGTTTAATTACATTGTTAAAGATGTAATGAAATGGGTGTACGTGTATTGGTCTAGTGGTAGAGTGGTTAATGTCCGATACTAAAGGTCTCGGATTCGAGTCCACCGAGACGAGGTTTTTAAATTTTGTATTTAATTGGAAAAAAAAGATGTAATGAAATAGAGAGAGTTACAAACATCCTAAGGAGCTTCAATTGGAATTCTCCTGATCTTTCTTTACCTGAAACATGTCAACGCAACTCAAAAAAATTATGTCACTTAGCTGCCAAGTCAATTTGATTTAGGGGAAAATTCAAATCGTGATAAAATCATAACAATGTTTAAGTTTGTGTATTTTTATATATTTTAAAGTTCATGTGCAAAATCAGAAAATTGCCAAATTTGTGTGTATGAACGTCAATAACTCAACTTTTTTTTTAGTATTGTTGGAGTTATAGAACTGATTCAATATGAACATGGAAAATACATTTTATCTCTATAAATTATTTGGTCAAAACCAATTTCATATATTATTATTTTGATCAAACTCGATCAAGTCTTTTTGTTACTTATTGTTGAAGGTACAATTAAATAAAAATATGACTAAGAAACCCTGCATGGGTGTTATTAAGCGTAAGGTTTTCTTAATCACACTCTTATTATACTGCGTGTAGACCTCACTTTTCAATAATAAGTAAGAAAATAGTTTAATTTTAAGTTTTTAACCAAAAGATAATATACGAATGTATTTAGCTGTAGGAATCAAATTCAGCAAAATGTATAAAGTAATGGGGTGCCTAAACTGCATTCCTCCTAAGAAAAACAATATATTTTGTACGGACCACTAGTCCTTATTATTGGGCGCAACATGATGTTTCAAAATTGAACATGATGTAATATTAACCATTGTAATTATAAGTTTATGACATGAAGTCGATCAATCACTTAAAATGTAAAATATTTACCTCATTTGATAGGGGATCAATCATGTACGAATGCAAATATTAGTAAGAAATGGAAAAATTGCACTGAACGTATAAAGTTGTTGCATTAAACGTATAAATTTATTGCATCAAATTCGATGCAACAACTTTATGTTCAGTGCTGTACTACTTTATATGTTGAATTTGGTTATATATTTAGTGCAATAATTTTATACATTCAATGTAACTTTGTTATTTTTTACCAATATTTGTATTCCTACGTCATCCTCTCATTTGATATTTCTAATTAGGTGTACAATGCCCATCAAAATTATTATTTTTTGGGAGATGGGGAGGGGAGTGGGTGTCTTTAATTCTCTCAATCATTCTCTCGGTTTCGGCAATTTGTCGTTTTTATTCTATCAATTTTCTGTCGCTATGCCCTTTCCATAAGTTTCTTTAATTTAAACCAAAAAGAAAGAAGTTTTCACAATAGATTATCTCATTTCATTCAACCACATTTACCATGTGAATTGTGATTTGTGAACACGAGGATCAATTCATGCGCATGTATTTTCAAGCTTCGGGAAAACTTAACTTTTTTGCTATGCCGCAAATTGCAGTAAACCAAAAAAACAAATATAGAATAAAACAAGAACAACTATGAATGACTTATAACTAACAACAACTTATCATAAATAATTTGGACAAAAAATTGTTGTTGAAATCTTTTAATTCAAAGGCTGCTATTCCAAAACTAGCATTTTTCCGTGGAAAAATTAGAGGATGAAGAATTTGCCACTATTGACTGCCGTACAAATTTTGAGAATTTTGTATTAAATTTCCAGTTGGGATACGACATGTACCTTAATTATGTTAAAATGGGTCATTTAAGAAATATATATAAAAAATTAATAAACCCATTAGTTTCTTCAAACGAGGAGCTTATGAGATCAAATATCAAAGTATAAAGACATAATAAATTAAGAATATTACAAAGGATTTACCGAAATTCCCTCGGAAAAAAAGGATTTACCGAAATAAAAAGTTTAAAGTATAGAAACTTAAGAACTTGTTGTTCCTTAACTATTTTACTGAAAATACTTTCCGGGTTGTATGAAACTAATCTGTATTTTCTACGAAGGATAACTTTGTTAAATATAAGCATTTACTAATGAGGAAATTGGGCAATAATCTTTTCATTATTCATAGGGCCATTGAATAAGAATTTAATCTATTGTTCTTCAGAAACCTAGTATGTGTGTCTGCGTTCGTGTTTTATGCTTTAATTCTTATTAATATTTAAAGGCATGTTTTATAAAAATGAACTTTCAAAATATCAATTTTTATGCTTTAATTTAAACCCCAAACTATCTTATGGGCATTTTTATACAAAATGATTTAAATTGCAAAGATCTTTATTTGTAGTTTACTTGATATATTGTCCCATACTTGCTTTGATGGTGAGTCCCAATTAATTTGCTACGAAGCCAAAAATGATTTACTTTTTTTTGCTTACACCTATATGCACTTAGGGATATGCTGTGGGCCCTAACTATATTTTGAACATCTATTTGCAAGATATGAGTGGGGCCAAAGTGATCGACTTTGTCCCTCAAATTTGCCAATATACATAATAATAAAATTAGCCTAAATGATTGAGAAATAGATTATGTATTAAGGAGGGAGATAATGATGGTGACGTCACTTATCACCTTAAAATAGGAATAAATAAGTCCTTATTGAGGGAATAAAGTCCCTACCCTTTGTTAACTCCAAAATAGAAAACATTTCCTCGTTTGTTGCCTTTTGAGCTGCCGCAGCCGATGAATGTTTAATGAGATAAATTAATTAATTCGTGTCTTACATTTATAGTCTTATTTAAATTGATAATGTGGAAACCATTTTCATCTCTTTAATCGTGAAAATCGATGGTGATTATGTCACATTGCTAGATTAAATTCGAATTTAATGAGGGATGGAAATTCTATTTTTTTAATGCGTTAACTTTCATAGCAAATGCAATTACTTTATACGTTTAGTGTAGTGTTCTTACGTTCTTACGAAAAATCCAGTTCTTACTAGAACCAGCCTCTATATAGATGAATGATCAAATAGAAACTTTCATCTCATAGTATATAAAACCGAATTATTTATTTCTGTATAATGTATTATTGTTGTCTGAACAAACTCAAAAAAAGTTATGATATGATGAGTTGAATAGTTTGTAAAATGTTAGTTTATGCATAATTGGTGTAGCTAACAGTCAACCCTTTAGCCAATTCTGGTTACGTAAACAATATAGGATAAATATCGAATAGCTCATTGATGTAAGAGTCTTCTTACATTTGCTGAAGAAAATTAAAGTAAAATGATAAAACATATAGTTTTTATGTTTTTATTTGGTTATTATAATTTTGGAATTGTTCATATTCAATATAACTTTTACTTAAAAGACATTTGTAATTTGAAATATATCCAAAAATGTAAAAAAAGAAATATGACTAATTAGATTATCTATTAATTTCCAATTTCTAATAATATACTCCATATTTTATATTTCCAACTACTGTATGTGTTTTGGAAGTATCCATGTTTTGCTAATATATCATAAGTTTATTTACTATTTTAAAATTGTAATCGGTTATATTTAGACATACTCAAAGAATTCCATCGATTTTACTATGTAGTGATAAATTCTTATATGAAAAATCTTGATATTAAATATTTTTATATAGTGGCAATTATTATGAATTTATATTTTCTATAATTTTTTCGTTAAAAATAAGTTTTCAATGATATATTCTTTTTACAAATATTTTAAATTTATTTACAAATACTTTTAAAATTCAGAAATTATATGGTATATTATATGATGATTCTCAACTTAATTTATTAAATATAACAAAAATAAAAGGTGTACTTTAAAATAAAATCTCTAAACAAGAAATTCTCACCGAAGCTCCCACCTAACACCCTCGCCTTCAATATCCAAACAACTTTTCATTTTCCAAGCCCCCATATAATTTACCTTTAACTTGGGCAATCCATGATGAATGAAGTCGTGAATTTCAAATGTTAAATAATACTTCCCCCAATTTTCTTTGTACGTCCCCTAATTTCTTTCCTATCTATTTATGAAAACTATCTTTCCAATTTTACTCTCAATAATATTCTTTATTTACACATTTTACCATCTATGGCCCACCATTATTTCTCTTTTTTACCCCCAACAACCTATTTATTTACATATTTTATCACCTATGGCCTATCACTAACTAATTTAATATTATATTAATGTGGGATCCTTATTTCACTCACAAATCACAATACACTAAATAATTTTCATTAAAACCCCCACCCAAGACTCAGGAAGCAATTTTGGGGACGGAATGAGTATGTAGTATTCTTACAATTATATGATCGTACTATTATATATAATATAACTATTCATAGTCATTTAAAATATGTCCTTTGTAGTTTATATGCAAGGACCGAGCCAAACCGCCCCGGTCTGTCCGAACAATTTTTATATATTTAGATTGTATTTTATATATTATTTTTCCTATTTTTAAATATGTAAATATAATTTTATTAGTCCAAACTTGTATCTGAATATACAAGTGTAATTTCATTCGTATATTCTTAAAGTCCTATTGCTTGTTTATATGCTACATTACATTATTGTAATGCAAGCAAAATTAAATAAGAACAAAGTAGGAAATTTAGTTGAATAATTTAATTTACAAAATAATCCTTTATCTAAGTGGGGCACCATTATTTGGGACGTAGGGGGAATAATTGTTTCGAAAGTTGCGTCAGAAAAGTAGAAATGTGTTCCGCGTTCCGACAAATTAAATCTAATATATATATACAGATCAATAATGATACACTGATAATGACTCCGCGAATCGAATGAAAATCTTTTTCTTTTTTCCCCACTTACAATTAGAAAAATAATAGTGCGTCGTTGGAAGTTTTGAACCAAGTCAAAAGAGCTAACAGTAGCCTTAAAGGAACACGAGGGTGGATTCGGAATTTCACGTTTATTAATCTTCTAATATTTTATGTGTAAAATAAATAATATTAAAAAAAAAAAATTACTCACTGCTAAAGAAAGGTTGACCAGTATTTATACTTTTTCATCCATATATTTCTAATTTATACATCCCTGCAGTTAAGCGGTTTTCTAGCTCACACTTGATAAATACACAATATTAATGAATTATACTTTTTCACAGTAAGGGAGCATTATCTGTATTTGTGTTGGATTAATGGTAGAGTGGTCGTAACCCGAGACTAAAGGTCTCGGGTATGAGTCCACCGTGACGCGGTCTTTAAATTTATGTATTAAAAATTGACCCAAAAAAAAAAGGGAGCATTATCTCATTTGGGAATATTTGGTGTAAAAAAATATCACATTTTATTTCCAAATGAATGAAAAATGGGGTGGAAGTCTCGCTAGTGTTGCATATATGTGTAAAATATTTCTTTAATTTATATTATTAATTTTCATTTATGCATGCTAGCGGATTAGGTACAATATAAATCGTGCGAAATTGTTTGATGCTACACATCAACCAAAGGTAAAAATCAACAAGAAAAGACAAAATGTGATTATACATACAAATAAAAAATTATCACTATTAGAGTAAGTGTCAATTTATATCATAATCTTTTACGATTTTTTAATTAATGTTGCATTATAAGCATATTGAAAATTTAGTCTCTGATTTTTTAGAAAATTTACATTCATTGTTTGTCTTTTGAATTCTAACGTTCAAACACATACATAGTTGTTGAAGTGTCACGTTTGACTCCACATTAATAACAAATTGTGGAAAAATCAAAGACAACTGATTTCGTTTCTAATTAAGGGTTTAAAGTTCCTTGTAACGACCGAGAGCATGTCCCTAATTTCTATCGACTGCCAGTACTGCAAATGAAACCAAGCAAAACAACAATCCCAAAACCCTTAAAGCCTAATGCAGCTTTCCTCACCATCTTCTCTCTCTCACATTTTCTTCATATTGACATCGACGGACTAACCCTCCGCTGTCGCCATCTGCCACCTCAGGGACCAACGTTGTCCCCAACGCCATTGCCTCCGGCTTCTCCAGCTAGCACCACCCTATTCACCATCGCCATAGGCTCATCCACCACATATCCTCCATCGGCCCCTTGTACACATCTAAAGTTGGCAAAATGAGCCCGACCCTATCGACCCACCCAGGGCACCGGAGTTTGAGCTGGTTTCTGCTTCAAAATTAAAGGTTCAAAAAAAATCGAATCTGAAAAGCTTGTACAAAAAAAACCTAGGACTTACCGGGCTTTGGACCAAAAAAGCTCGGGGTTTCTGGCTAAAAAAGCATGCCCAGTATAATGTTAAATATATATATTTTTAATATTATTTAACTAAGAAGTTCTTGTGAGGTAGTGGTAATTACATGTTATTATCTTGTGGGAGACCGAGTTTGATCCCAACATTTGCTCTTTGTGATTTATTATTAATTTTCTTTTATTATCATTTTTTCTTTTATTATCTTTTTTCTTTTTTTCATTTATTTTCTTTTCATTTATTTGCTTAGTTTTTGAACCATTTTCTTGGAAGAAAGCCCACTAAATTATTATTTTATAAATTTTCTTATTTATATAAATAGATTATATAGTTATTTAATAATATTCATTATATAAAATAGAATTATTTATCTTTTATAATAAAAAATATTAATTTTATATATTAAAATTTTAAAAATGAGCTAAAAAGCTGTCTGCTTCATATTTTAGGCCGAAATAGGAATCCGCCGACAGTGCAAGTGAAAGATGAGAGCGAGGAATAGGAATCTTCTGAAGAAGATAGGGAGATGTTGCGTTTCGATTGGAGCAGAGAAAGATTTTCAATGATTTTTTTTATTTAGATATGTCTTTAATTTTTTTATGTTTTTTAATTGATGTGGAGAAAAACATGATATTTTGGTAGCCACATATGTTCAAACATCAGAATTTGATTGGTAGAACATTGATATAAATTTTATAAAACGTTATGGATAAAAATAACAACATATTTACAGTGAGACATTAAATAAAAAGTCATAAAACATTGTGATATAAACTGATATTTACCCGTAATATTAACACAAATGATGTAAGAATATTAGTTTTTGACAATTTCTAATTAATTATAGAATTACACAAGACACAGCTTAGTTCACTCGTGATCAAAGTTCCATTTATCAAATGAAAAATATACATCAATACTGTGATTGATCACAATTTCCAAACCATATTATACATTAATAATTACAAGACAATTGTAGTTCACCGACCCACTATACCATATATCAAATTTGTAAAAGAAAAAGAAGTTGAACTTGGCAATAATTAATTAATTACTTAATTGTAGTAGCACTCCCACAAAAACGGCTCTTCAAGCCGGAATATTCCAATATCGGCTCCGGCCAGCTGCCATGAAGAAGCCGTGTTATAACAATACCTATCACCGTGATCCGAGCTAGCCAGGGACAAATCCGGCAAGTCGAAAAATGTGTCGTCGTCGTGAGCTGTTGAAGCCGACTTCACGACTTCCTCCGATGCCAAATTCGTCGAGGAATGACAGCTAATCAGGCTAGGCTCGGCTTCCAATGAGCAAACCGATGACAGGGCCGCGGCTTTTGCAGCGGCGGCTTGGATGTCCTTAGCCACGGCGGAAGCTGGGCGGGGCAGCTCGTGAGCTAGGCCGGGGAAATTCAAGACGGCTAATTGGCCCTTTATGGCTAACGCAGCGACGTCATGCGCCCGAGCCGCCATCTCAGCCGTCGGATAGGTTCCAAGCCATATTCTTGACTTCTTTCTCGGCTCTCGGATTTCGCTGACCCATTTGCCCCAGCTCCGCTTCCTCACGCCGCGGTACGTCGGGTGTTTCTCGCCGCCGCCGCTACTTTTCCTTCTATCGTTTCTTGTGTTTTCTTGAGGTAATGTTGAGTTTTTTGTATCGTCGGTGACTGAGGAATTGGAGGAGAGGGAACTGGTGGAAGGCGAGGCTGAACCGCCGGAAGACGAGGCGGCGGCGGAAAATGGTGGAGTGTCGAGGATGATTACTTGTTCCATGAGAAATGAAGTGTGGAAGTAGAATGGTATAGTTGAGAATTGAGATAGTGAGTTCAGGTTTGTTTATAAGATCTTTGATACATATATGGGAGCGACTCATGAATGAATAACTAAAGGAGAAACATGAAACTACTCTTTATAGTGTGTGCTCCAAAAACACACACTGCACATATGTGTACCATAATAATTTGGAATTGATCATTACGCTACGTATGTATCCATGTGGGTCTATACGTAACTAATTATAATCATGTGCCACAGAAAAACACATAAGTCATTAAAATCATTTCATCAGTCAACACCCCATATATAGTGTAAAAAAGAATGCGAAAAAAAAAAATGCAGTACGGAAAACGGTACAAATGTGCAACATATCTTTACCGCAATTTTGGAGAGCAAAACTAGATTCTTTTGCAGTATAATGTCCGCGAATACTGCACCCTTAATAAATCTCTCTTTCTCACTCGGCGAGGGCTATCACCGCCGCCGCTCGTCCAGTCACTCTTCTTCTCAACTTCCAGTGAGAGCTATCACCGCCACAACACATCCAGTCGCTTCCCACCGCAGCTGCCGCCGTCACCTTTTGCTTCTCCCTTAAACCTGCAACTAGAAGCCGCCATCTCTCTTCCTCGTTCTCTCACTCCCTCTCTGAAATTCCAGCCGAACGGCCAGCAGCTACAGCCACCGCCGTTCAATCGTCGTCCTCATCACTCACCTATTATATTATCGTCTTAGATCAGAAAAGTTTACTGTAATATGAATAACCAATGTCCACACGTCCTTCACTTCACCGCCCCCGCGTGCCACCACCTGCACCTCTGCCACCATCACCGCCACCACGTCCGCACCTTCATAAATGCCAGAATCAAATGGGTCCATGATCTCTATGCCGACGCCGGCGGGAGAGAGAGAGAGAGAAAATCTCAAATCCTTACACTCTTGATCAAAAGCCTCATCCTCTCTTACCCATCCCAATCTCTACCACTCTCCACCGGGTCCCCTCTAAAATCCCATCTCCGCCGAGAAATTCATGCAGAATGACCCCTTCATCTTCAAAATCTTTCTACCATAGTGTGAGAGAGAGAGAGAGAGAGAGAGAGAGAGAGAGATTTTTTATATTTTTTCTACCTAAATATCAAAACGATAGAAAAAATATAATCCGACTAATTAAAATCGGACAGCATGATTCAATGTTTCATCGTCCGATTATGTAATGCAATATAACTCGATTTGTTTTTTCAAAATTGGGGATTTTAGAGTGAAAGCATGAATTGAGAATACTTTTTAGTAAATGCAGATAATTGAGGACAAAAATTATAATTTTTACCATATACAGTAACTAGCGAAGGAATGGAATTATGCTATTTTTGGGGGTCAATTTGGCAATAATATAATAAAAGGGGGGCCACTGCACTAGTGCCCATCCAGAATTCACATGAAAACGGGTAAAAGCCATTTTGCCTATATCTTTTGCATTTATCACGACTACACGAATCAGATTATACCTGTCAAAATCTTATTTTCTTCTGTCCTTTTCTCAATTTATCTGAATTTTTCTCAATGTCTTAAATTCAATCAAACGGAAAATTATAGAGCGTATAAGTTATACCCCATGATTACATCACATGATAAACGCGGAGTGTGACAGGAACATGTCGATGGTTGTATCTAATTAAGTTGTTACAAGTTATACAAGATTATTATTTCGTCACAGTAATAAATATTTAAAGTCTATTAACAATGAGAAATCGTACTTAGATTGTTACAGACAAATTTGCCTGTCAAATTAATGATAACAAAAATTGATATAGTAGGTAGTAGTACTACTAGCGGGCCACACACACACACACACACACACATATATATATATATATATATATATATATATATATATATTGGAGTTGAAATAAGAATTATTTTTAACATTTAAGCTAAGAATTATGAAAATTCGTTATGAATAAAATGAATTCTTTGAAAAAATAACTGAATCCAAAAATTCAGATTTTTTATTCAGGATTAGAATCACATGAGGAAAGAAAAATCTATTTTTTTGGATTCATGATCATTCCTTGCGGATTCATCAATTTTCACTCCAAATTCATCATTTTTTAATTTTCACGATAAAGATGGTTCTCACGTTAATCCTCCATATATATATATATATATACATATATATATTATTGTCTAATCTATTAATTAAATTTTGTCATTTTTAATATCTCAACTTTTATTTATATGCATTTGTAAATCAATGACATTTAAAGTACCATTAGAATCAATTTACCCTTTACATCTGACTTATGTTTTGTCTTTTGATATTATTTTTAAATATAAGAACAAGAAAGTTTTATGTTCCACCACATTTAAAACATACACCGAGTGAAAGTTGCATCTCGCTGACTAATTGTTCTAGTCATCAAGGAGATTATGATCTGATTGAAAATTTACAAGAACCCAATTTTTTTTTCAATCAAGTATATTTTTCCTCTCCATATACCTGGCATCCTTATTGAGGGCCTCCAATCAAAGTGGTTAGTTGAAATTTATTAAGTAAATGTAATTAAAAGAAAAAGTAAATTAAAGAAAAGAATCATTCGTCTCCAAATCATCAACGAATTTGCATATTTTGGGCATATATAAATATAACAATACGTTCGCGTGCATCAAGTAGACAACATAAGTTTTTCGCATGTGTTTTCTTACATAAGAATAGTATTGTGTTTAGATAACAACATTATTTTCTTTGGATGCAGGAAGTTGAATTTCCAATCATCCCAAAGTAAGTTATGCGTCAAATCCACGATAATGAAATAATTCCAAGTGGACTATAGAGAATCCTAAACTTGTAATTTAAAACAAACATATTGGAGGAAATATTAGCATGTGTTTATAAGGCAGTGTATAGTTGTCAACAATTCATAATTATGTTCGTCTATACTCTACTTGAGATTTATTGACAACTTCAGCTGATTGTAATAATGATGAAAACTATGTAAGTCATGTGTTACAATCACCAAAAAGATGAATGAGTTTTTGTTGCCATATTGCATAAGAATCATTATTCAACTAAAAAGATTTACTAGTATTCATTCTGAAATTTGTATTTTGATGAAAGTTAAAAAATTAACCATTTCCGTTGATAATGGTTTTTTTTCAAATCTATTTTTTTCGGTTCAAATTCTCGATAATCAGCATCTGGAAGAATTATACCATGA
Organism: Salvia rosmarinus; assembly: GCA_036937905.1. Taxonomy (NCBI): domain Eukaryota; kingdom Viridiplantae; phylum Streptophyta; class Magnoliopsida; order Lamiales; family Lamiaceae; genus Salvia; species Salvia rosmarinus. Next base: position 59,901,759 of record CM072823.1, read on the forward strand.
ATCCGATTTATCTCAAATTTATCTATGATATTTGCTATCAGGCCCATAAACCGTCTTTATATTTTTGATAGTGAAAATAACTATATATATGTATATATGGGATGGCAAAGGCAAACCTAAAAGGACTCGATCAATTCTAATATTGAGGAAAAGAGCATAATGCGATAAATAACATCAAAGAAAAAAAAACTACCTGCTTAAAATAGTGAAAGACAACAGATACTAATTTAAATAAAAATATATAATTCTACTCATTATGACCAAAATTCCCTTATTTCCCTACACCCTCTTCTTTTTTTGGGTTAATAAATACATAAATTTAAAAATCGTGTCATAATGGACTCGAACTCGAGACATTTGATCGGGTATTAACCACTCTATCATTGGCCAACACACATACACAAATTAAGTTAATGGTGCACGACTGATCGTTTAGCGTGCAATTGTACATCCTGCAGTCGCAAGAAAAATAACGATGGATGGATGCATGGAATTGTATACTCGTTCAATATGTCTATAGCTGTGGGGAAGAGAGAAATGGATAGGTAGAGAGAATTTTCAGTGATTCGTGGGTCGTATGTTGTTGCTTCCACAACAAGAGGGGAAGGGTGAGACAATGCGTGTATGTGTGAGAGAGAGAGAGAGAGAGAAGGAAGGGCGTTCGTGCTTTATTTGAGAGGTTTTAGGGTTTAGGATTTGAGGAGTATCTCCAATGGTTCATTCTACAACAAAATGAATTCTATATTATTGTAGAGTAAAATGTAGAGTAATCATAAATTCATTTTCAACAATTAACTCTACATTTAACTCTATAAATGAATATTCTATTTTTATACCTTATATTATTGAGTAAAAAAGTTAGAGGAATGATAGTATCACTTTACATGTAGAGTAATACTACTACTATTCATTTCCTCTAATATAGAATAAAGTGAAGTACATTGTTGGAGAACAAAACTCTCTACAATAGAGTTTTATAGAGCGACTGTTGGACATGCTCTTAGGATGAGAATGACACATAGCTAAACTTGGGAAGGGAAAAGGGCACTCGAGGGGTGTTGGGAATAAATCGAATTGCAAAGGAGAATCCGGTGGTTCATTGTGTCGAAAGTCTTCCTGCAAGAGTGGTCAGGCGATGAGTCCCGTTGGGTGGTAACGGTGGTGCAAGATGTACGGATTATCGTTCGAGGGGAGGACAATGATGTGATCCTTGGTTTGAGAGGAGGATTGTTGGGGTTGGCAAACCCAAAGTCCCACATCGAAGAAGTGAAGGAAAATTGCCTTCTATATATTAAGAAACTCTGTTAGGGACTGCTGCCGCCACCACTCCTACCAATTAGTATGATATTGTCCGCTTTAGGCCAAAAGCTTGCACGGATTTGTTTTTGGGCTCAACCACCCAAAAGGCCTCATACTAATTGGTAGTGGGTTTCTTAATATATAGAAGGCAATTTTCCTTCACTTCTTCGATGTGGGACTTTGGGTTTGCCAACCCCAACAATCCTCCCCTCAAACCAAGGACCACATCATTGTCCTCCTCTCGAACGATAACTCGTACATCTTGCACCACCGTTACCACCCAACGGGACTTGCCGTCTGACCACTCTTGCAGGAAGACTTTCGACACAAGGAACCATGTGATTCAATCGTGAGTTCACTGGGGGTACTCCTCCACATCGGAACGCAGCCTCGTCCTGCCCACGTATTGGGCCCAGCCGAACCGTCGGCTTTGATACCACTGTTAGGGACTGCTGCCGCCACAACTCCGTCCAATTAGTATGAGATTGTCCGCTTTGGGCTAAAAGCCCACACGGATTTGTTTTTGAGCTCAACCACCCAAAAGGCCTCATACTAATTGGTGGTGAGTTTCTTAATATATAAAAGACAATTTTCCTTCACTTATTCGATGTGGGACTTTGGGTTTGCCAACCCCAACAGAGTCGTGACGGGGAATACAAATTAGGGTTACTAATTTCATACAAGTAATTTTATCTCTGTCTATACTGATATAAAAAGAGCATTGTTTACAAAATTTGGTTTACCTATTATGTATTTAATTTAAGAGCAATACTAATGTAATCTGATATATGTATAGAGTAATTATACTTTATAGTCCAAATTTAAAAAGTTACAAAAATAGCCTAAAATTTGCTCTAGTGTTCATTTTATGTCATGAGAGAAAATTTCAGGTGATGGAAATTGATTTGGTCCACCAGTGTCAGATGGATTTTAAGTATGAAAACATGTAACTATAGTTTTGGACAATTATACTTTGTGGTCCAAAAGTTGGCGTATTAGTGATTTGATGGCCTGAAATTTGAGAAGATTTCAATTTTGATAATCTGTTTATTTTTTTGTGGTAATTTCATGAAGTTCAAACCATAAAACCACCGACAAGCCCAATTGCCTATGGGCATAGTATAATTATCTCAAAATATAATTTTATATGTTGTTCTTACAAGTTTAGATTAAGCCTATAATAATCTTTGTATCTAAAATTCTTGAAAATTATATAAGATTTATCTATTTTTATATATAAATTTATAATTTAAATTTAATATAATTACATGCGTCATACACAGCATCCTGATAAATTACTTATATGATTTATAATTTGTAGATTTTTTTCTATCTTTAACTAAGGAAAGTGAGTATTTTTCACAATTAACATGATATTAAAATTGAAAAACTGTAACTGCCAAAACTTTGTCTCTGTCATCCAGCCATGATGATTCAGGGCCACTAAAAATATTCGACGCTGTTATCATAAGTTGGTGTATTTCTTGAAACTTCCTTTTGAAAAGCCATCTTCGTTTCCAACATGAGAAAAAAATGGCTACTTTTATGCCCTATAGATTGTTATAAATAAACAAACAATAATTAAAACATTATCTCGTGTTCTGATAATACCATTGGCATATACAATCAGTGGTGGAGCTGCGTTGGGGCTTGGGGACTCTTGGGTCCCTCAGAATTTTTCAATATTAGTAGCATATATTTAGTAATCAGACAAAGAATTCATTGTAGTCTAATTCGTTGGGTTGATTTGCCATCATTTTAAAGACTCTTGGTTCAAAACCCAACTCTCTCTTTCTTTTTCTTGTAATTTTGTTCTCTTCTTTTTCTTTTTTCCTTTTTCCCTTTCATCCTCATCTCTTTTTCTTTTTTCCTTTTTCCTTTTCATCTTTCCTCGTTTTTTTCATTTTTCTTTTCCTATAATTTAGTTATATTCTCTTCTCTCTCTACTTTGTGCTCTTTCTTTTCTTTTCTTTTTTCTATTATTTGTATTTATTGATAAAATAAAAATATAGCTTTTGATATGTGATCTAATCTGATCAATATAATTTTTAAATTTTTTATGATAAATTATTCTAACAACAACCAACTGAAGGCATCTAAGTTATTTAAATTCTTATTTTAAGCATCTAAAAAATTTGTTGATGATAAAAAATCAAAATATAGATCAATTGAATATATGATGACTATTTTAGAAATATAAGTGTTGAATCAAACTATTGAATGAACTTAATTTCGTACATTGAAAATGATGTGTTTGTTAATACTACTAATGAAATTATTATGCACGATTTCAGAAAATGAAGAATATAAGATAAACTTATGATGATGAATTGATGATTGTGTTTAACTTTTATTTTTCTAACATTGTGGTGTAATTTAAACAATATTATTTATTTCTAATTTTATTTTAAAAAAATTGGACCACCAGAGTAAAATCTCTGGCTTCATCACTGCATACAACGACTTATGAAATCAACCCCACGAAAAATATCATTGGCACATACAACGACTTATGAAATCAACCTCATATGTTCGTCGGTTAAAATAAACCTCATTTAGATGGTATGAGTTGATCAAGAAACAAGATGCGATTACTATTTAGCCTGGTGGATCATAACACAAAAATTAAATGGAAAATTACAGTTTAATATTTAAATTATTAATTTTTTAATATCTCGAACTATATAAATTACAATTAAATACTCGAACTAATAGAAAACTAACAAAATGTCTCAAAATTCAATTTATGGCCACAAAATAATTATATGTGGATTGTCAATTTTTTTTATATATTTCAGGCAGCAAAATGACATTTCTTCAATGCTAGCTCATTCTTAATATATATTTTTATAAAAAATATCATGTCGGTATTTGATGAGCCAAGTAAGCTTTCCGTGTTTCAAAATTGAATTTCGGGATATTTTTGCTAGTTTTGTAATAGTTCCGATATTTAATTCCAATTATGTAAAGTTCGAGACATTTTTGTTAAAATATTAATAGCACGAATATTTGATTGTAATTATGTATAGCTCGTTTTTTTTAAATGTCAATAATTCCAGGATTTTTATTGTAATTATGTATCGTTCGGAACAATAATTTTCGTTAAAAGATCAATAATTCGAATATTAAATTACAAATTTTCCCTTATATACGTGTGGTTTAGAAAATTTGCCGGCAAGGTACCCCTACAAAGAAATATATGGTCCATTGGTCCTAACTATAGAATTGTTAGCAAATTATATGAGACGTGAACGTGTAAATCACTTAATTAAATAATTAATTATATTTCTATTTTATTAATGGAATTTATTCCAAAATTAAATAGATATGTGATTAATATTTAATTTCATCGACAAATAAAAGAATGACATGTGGCAACGACATCGGAGAGGAATAATCACTCAAATTGCGCTAAATGAGCCATAAAAGGCCCATAAGCTCAAGCCTAAGCTCAAGCCCAAGCTCAAGCCCACAAGCTCAAGCCCACAAGCTCAAGCCCATAAGCTCAAGCCCACAAGCTCAAGCCCAAGCTCAAGCCCACAAGCTCAAGCCCAAGCTCAAGCCCATAAGCTCAAGCCCACAAGCTCAAGCCCAAGCTCAAGCCCACAAGCTCAAGCCCAAGCTCAAGCCCACAAGCTCAAGCCCAAGCTCAAGCCCATAAGCTCAAGCCCATAAGTCCAAAAGCCCACTAAGCCCACTAAGCCACTAGCCTACATCTATAAATAGGGGTTTGGGGCTTCATAAATGGGAGGAGGAGAATTGAAAAAGTGAAGTGAAGCATCGAAGAGCTCAAGACACTGAAGAATCCCGGCAAGTCTTCTCCAACATTCAAGTCTCTTCAAGCATTGGCGTTCTTCGTGCAAATCACCACGTTCTTCGCCAAGATCATCCTCCAAATCAAATCAAAGATGGCGTTCAATTCGAAATATGGTGAATACCTCCGATCGACGCTCAAACTTGAAGATCTTCAAACGTTCTTCAACATATCAACCCAATCCGACGATCGATCCGAAAACAAGATCAAGTCCTTCGGATCAACGTCATCAAATTCAAGCTTCAAGTTCAATGAGATCAAGGAATCACATCCCCTCCAAACAACTCGAAGAGCATTCAAGATCGTTCAAGAATCCACATCAAGAGTAGAATCGGAGGATAGATAGAGATCGAATCCATCTCAAATTCATCAAATAAAATTCAAATTATTTTTGTATACAATTTTGTATTTATAAAATTTAAATACAAAATTTGTGTTACAAATTTTGCACGCTTGGTGGGACATCTCTACCTCTCATCTCTACTCTTCACCAAAATCTTGAACGATGTTCATCCAACAAAATTCAACTAAGGTCGCTTCAAAAGCTTCTTCAGAGAGCATTGGCATCATCACACGAAGCAAAGCCAAACAACTTCGAGAAGCTTGAAGTTAGCCATCGCCTGGGAAAAGAGCAATACATCGCCATTCTAAATGAAGAAAGTGTTAGCTCAAGGAAGCTTCACATCCCTATCGCAAATTCTATCACAAGTTACTCACTGAGGCACTGTGATGATGACAAACACTTCCACCGTGGAAGAACAACTTGCAAATCTTACAAGGTTGGTCGAATCTTTGAGCATACACATCCAAGAGCAAGATGCAAAGATTGCAAAGCTCGGGAAGAGAATGCAGTCAAGCCACATCAACGATAAAGAAAGTGAGCGTGACGACGATGAAGAAGCGCGGCAAGCAAGAAACTCACGGCGAGAGAAAATCGTCGGCAAAACTTTCAAATCTCTTCCGATGGCTTCATCAAGGCGGACCAACTCGGGAGTTCATCGAGGTGACCATGAAGAACAAATTTGATGGAAACCCAAGTCATCATTGATTTACTCTAAGTCAGATACCCAAAGGATCGACAACTTGAGAATGCCTCTTGGTTATCAACCACCTAAATTCCAACAATTTGATGGCAAAGGGAATCCAAGGCAACATGTAGCTCACTTTGTCGAGACGTGCAACAACGCTGGAACATTTGGAGATCACCTGGTCAAGCAGTTCGTTCGCTCACTCAAGGGAAATGCCTTCGACTGGTATACTGACTTGGAGGCAAATTCACTTAATAGCTGGGATCAACTGGAGCATGAGTTCCTCAACCGCTTTTATAGCACCAGAAGAACGGTCAGCATGGTGGAGCTCACAAGTTCTCGACAGTTCAAGGAAGAGCCAGTGATCGACTACATCAACAGATGGAGAAACCTATGCCTCAATTGCAAGGATCGGTTATCTGAATCATCTGCCATCGAAATGTGCATCCAAGGAATGCATTGGGGCTTGCAATACATCTTGCGAGGAATTCAGCCCAAGACGTTCGAAGAGTTGGCCACCAGAGCTCATGATATGGAGCTGAGTATGGCAGCAAGCGGATTCAAAGGGCCTCCAATCCAAGAACCTCAGAAGTTCAAAGAGAGGCATGAATTTAGAAAGGAAACCAAGTCCTTTAACAATGCTCCGAAAGAAGAGTCGATGCTAACGAAAGCAACTCCTGTCAAGTTCCTAAGAAAGGATGACAACAAAAGCGACAAGCAGACTTTTTCTCCAGACATGGGGCAAAGAAGGTTGACATTCAAAGAAATGCAGCAAAAACAATACCCTTTCTTAGACTCCGACGTCTCCGGGATCTTCGATGACCTGCTCAAAGAAGGCCTCGTCGAACTACCAGAAATGAAACGACCAAATGAGGCAGGACGAACTGATGATCCAAGATATTGCAAATATCACCGATTGATTGGGCATCCCATACATGATTGCTTCGTCTTCAAAGAAAAGATCATGAGGCTAGCTCAAGAAGGGAAGATATCACTTGAAGAAGAAAATGCCGCAGCAAATGTTGTCACCCCTGAATCTGACGACATACTGGAAGGTATTGGGGCATTGTACGATACGACAGACCAAGTAAAAGATCAATTCAAGTCAAATGTGATCGATGATGAAGGTGTCTTGGCAATTACATTCTCCGACGAGGATTTGCAGCTTGGGTCTGAGCCTCATAATAGGCCACTGTTCGTGAGTTGTTTCACCCACGAGCAGAAAGTTAATAGGATTCTCATCGATGGAGGATCAGCAGTCAACATCTTGCCATTAAGAACATTGAAGCAACTGGAAATTCCAGTAGATGACTTGTCCAACAGTCGATTGATGATTCAAGGATTCAACCACGAAGGACAAAGGGCCCTTGGCGCCATAAGGTTGAACTTGCTGATGGAAGACATGAGTTCAACTGCACTGCTTCATGTGATTGATGCCAAGACGTCCTACAATATGCTTCTTGGTCGGCCGTGGCTGCACGAAAATGGTGTCGTCCCTTCTACGTTGCATCAATGCCTCAAGTATCGTCAAGATGGTGTCGTGAGGACAGTGACTGGTGATCAAAAGCCTTTCACCAAGTCGAGTCATATTTTGTCGATGCGAAATTCTATATGACGAAGACAATAAAACAAGAAGAAATCGAGCATGATAAAGAACTTGAAGTCGGTCCGATTGTCAAGAAAAAAACATCTCTTACCAAGATGGATCCGTTCGAGGGACTGACGATGCCTCTGACCAAGATCGATGCTAAAAGACCAACTCCTCCACCTCTTCAAGGGTTTGTTCGACCAAAGCAAAGCAATGCTGTCGAACATGGAGAATCTTCAGACAACGAACTTACTAAGCATTTTGGTCCAAAGGCATATAAGCTCCTCGTCAATGCTGGATACGATCCTCAAGGAAGCTCTACGCTGAAACCTCACTTGAAGAAGAAAGATGATGTGGTCCAGAATACCAAAGTGGGTTTGGGATTTGTGCCAAAAGCGCCTATTCGCATCACCATTAAAAGGGCGGCTTCATCTCACTACATCTCCAACAGTGTATGCGAGTCGACTTTGAAGGGTAATGTGGAAGTTGGGGCAACAACTCTAAAGTTGCCAAGTGCTCGCCTCAAAATGCGCGGTGAAAACATGTACATAGATCAAAAGAAAACTACAAAAAAAATAAAGAAAACCAAAAGCCAAAAAATGAGAAAGCAAGAAAAATCAACAAACAAGAAGCAAGCATGCTCCATGAAGCACGAGCCTAAACTGCATGTCACACCAAAGACAAAATCAACAAAAAAATCAAGACAACTCCATGACGCACGAGCCTAAACTGCACGTCACGATGAAAAAAAACAACAAGACAGCTCCATGACGCACGAGCCTAAACTGCACGTCACTCCAAGAAAAATCAACAAAAAAAGAAGCAAGACAGCTCCGTGACGCATGAGCCTAAACTGCATGTTACTCCTGGCCCGCATGAGTATAAACTGTGCACGGCACTCCCCTAAAACACAAAGTTGATCTTTTGAACTACGTTTTGACTTGATCCATTTCAAAATGGTACGTAGGCAGCTTAGATATCTTCTAAGTTCAGTCATGATATGTGTTTTCCTCCTTCAAGTTGGGTGATCAAAATTCAAGCTCAAAATATTAAAGAAAAATGATACGAACTCTTGGAAGAGACAGTATGGTGAAAATTGTAAAGCAAAAAAAATACCATGGGCAACAACCAGAGATGATAGTCCGGGTCTACACTTTGAAGATAACTCATGCTTGTTAACTCCATTTCGGTGTTGTCAATTTTGCTTTGAATATTGGCCGACTTTCAAGACTAGCTCGATGTTGCTAGTTCGCTTTGAAGATGGTTCTACCTTGTCGAGTTCAACTCAAGTCACCGCCTTACTTTGTAGATGGTTTTAGCGTGATAATCCCAACCACCATATCGCCGAGCTCTTTTGGAAGATAGCTTCAGCTTGATAATCCCAACATCATATTGCTGACTTCGATTCGAAGATGACGTCAGCTTGATGAATCCAGCCTGCCTTCGTGGATGACGCACGACTTCAAGCTCTTCATCCACAATCACTTCTAGCTCGTTGAGATCGTGATGCCGATCTCCATCAACGCTTAGGCTTCAACTCTCTTCGCGGATGATACACATCTTCTAGCTCATCCTTCGCAACCGCTTCTAGCTCGCCGAGGTCGTGATGCCGATCTCCATCAACGCTTAGGCTTCAACTCTCTTCGCGGATGCTTCTAGCTTCATTTACGAAGATGGCATACAGCTTCTAGCTTCCTCTTCGCATATGGTGCACAACTAGCTTCCTCTTCGCAAATGGCGCACAGCTTCCAGCTTCTTCTTTGCGAATGTTGAGCAGCTTCTAGCTCCTCCTCCATTGATGGCGCATAGCTTCTAGCTTCCCCTTCGCGGACAACGCTCAACTTCTATCTCATTTTCTACAACTGCCTCCAGCTCTCTGCGGCCGTAATGTCGAACGTCGTGCAAGTTGCTGCTTTTCATGTCATCTACACAGAATGGGTGGAGTTCGTTGATAATGACGATGTCGTCTTCAGTGTCGTGTTGTCGTGTTTGTTAAGATCATGACCGCTTCTTCTGCAAAATGAGGGCGACGTCTGCGACGGACCAACATCAAAAAGTCGAAGTCTTTGAATGGATCAATTTCGAAGTCTTTAGACAATTGACATTTGAAAGAAAATTAAAGTGGAGCCTCGAGTGTACCTGAATTCCTACAACCTGGAGGACAGTCACAAGCACAAAATTATGAAAACGATAAAAAATGCACGTGAGATAATGTTCGAAAAATGAAGAAAAAGGAAGTCAAGATAATTTCTTGTTCTCAAGCTACCTAAAAGCCCAATTCAAGCTCCAAATAAATAATAAAAAAAAAATGAAAATTGTGATTTAAAAAAAAAAAAAAGCTCACAAATATCAGCTCACGTTTTATGGAGTTATAGCTGTTGGGCTACTACAAAAAATCTCTATCATAATTCCAGCCCAAAGCCATGGGCCCAAATAAAATAGCCCACAAAAAAAGCCCAACAATAAGAGAAGGGCTGCTGATTTTTTTAGAAAACCCATCGGCCAACGTTAAAAGAAACCCAGACCCACTACACAAATTGAAAGCCCATTTTTCTAAACTCACTCTCTCTCTACATCCGAACCCTGGCCTCTCTCGTCTCTCTCTAAACACACATGCACACGCACACTCATCTCACACTAAACACACTCACATCTCTCTCTTTCTAAATACACGCTGCACACACAGCCTATCTCTAGAAGCCCTCCGCGACCAAGACCACGCGTCGCGCCAATGATTCGATAGCTTCCAGCTCGTGCATCGTCTTCATCTTCATCGCCTGCACAGCCGTTGCCCGGCACCATCACCGTCGCACATCTTCACTTGTTGCCTGAAGCACGACAGCATGCCTTCTGCACCGAGACAGTGAGGACTTCTTCGAGGGAGGTGATCGCGCGATGCTACGCGAAGATGACGCTAGATGTCCACGCTGAAACAACTCACGATGGCAGCTCGCGATGTCTTCCACGAACAGCTCCCTCGCGTCTACAGCTACGTCATCATGCCTTCACGCCACCACCATCGTCACGCGGCCGCCCCAAGCTCGCGTTGTCAGCTTCTAGCTCGCCGAGATACCACCGTCGTCGTGCTTGTCTTCTCCATCTGAAGTTGCGCAGCATCTCCTTGTTGACACGCTCAATGTTATCTTGATCTTTGCCCGGCTGCTCCGAGATCGCCCCATCGCGCCCGCGTCTGGTCGTGCCGCCGTCGACCTCCGTCATCTCTTTTCTCGCGTCAATGAGGCAGCCTCTTCCAGCTCGACGTTGTCTTCATCCTCGCTGCCGCGATCGCACCACCCGTCGAGACCACCGTCGTGTATCACCTTCTCACGCCGATGACGGTGCAGCCGCTTCCAACATCTCCTTGTCAACAGCTTCTGGCTTGCGTCTTATCTACATCACGAACAGCTCCCAGCTCACGTCGCTTCCCACATCTCCCTCACGCAACAGCTGAAGCCTCTTCTAGCTCTCCTCAGGTCGATGAATCCTCTTCTAGCTCGACGTCGTCTTCGCCGGCTGCCTCGGGATCACTCTATCACGCACACGTTTGGTCGCACCGTTGTCTCTATCACGCACACGCTTGGTCGCGCCGTGGTCTCTATCGCGCACACGCTTGGTCGCGCCGTGGTCTCTATCGCGCACACGCTTGGTCGCGCCGTGGTCTCTATCATGAACACGCCTCCCCGTAGCTTCAAGCTCGCTCTATCACGAACACGCCTCCCCGCAGCTGCAAGCTCGCTCTATCACGAACACGCCTCCCCGCAGCTGCAAGCTCGCACTACGCACAGCTTCTAGCTCGTGCCATCTCCCCCACGACACAGCCTTTATCTCGCGCAGCGCCGCCGTCGTTGTTCGCGTCATCGTCGCCCCATCAACGTGGCAGAAGCAGCACCTCTACGACCTTTGCTGTCGCGTCTGTCTTCTCCATGTCAAACTCCAATGAGCCAATGCTGCCGCCGGACTCTTCAAACCTTGAACATCACGGCTTCCTCAACCGCTTCTGGCTAGCGTGGTTGTCTTCATCCTCAATTTCTGGCACGTCTCTAGCACGAACACGCGTCGTCGTCGTCTTCTTCCTCTTCATGCCGCGCCAGCTTGCAACGTCTTCCACGAACAGATCTCAGCGTCTCTCTCTTCCGCCGACGATGCAGCCGTCGCCATGCCGTTTCAAGCTCGCCATGCCGCTTCAAGCTCTCCATGCCGCTTCGAGCTCGCTCTATCACGCACATGTCTCGTCGCTCTCGCCATCTTCGTCGCGTCGTCGTCTCCATCCTCTCAGGCCTCCGCCGAACAGCTTCTGGCTTGCGCGCAAACGCCGTCTTCATCACCGTCTTCCTCTGCAGTTGCCGGTATCTCTCTCACATCTCAGCCTTTAGCTCCTCGCCACAGCTTCGAGTTCGCAGCGGCATCTCCTCGTCTGCAGCAATGTCGCCACGTCGAGACACCATCACCGGCACCATCACCGTCGTGCTTGTCTCTCCATCTGCAGCAACGTCGTCACGCCTTCACACCATCACCATCGCTGTCGCAGCCGCCATCTCCGCCTGCAACAGTGCTCATCCATGCACGCCTTCTGTTCCAGCCGTCGCGGGGCCGATGCCAGACGCCAACTGTGCTTCAATCTGCCACTGGAAATCCTATCTTCCTCTTCGACATAGACAAGCTGCACAATACGGCTTCGGCTACACTCCGGCGAGAAGGTCTGCGTTTGCCTGAGCAACAATGAACATGCAAAGGAGTTAAAATAAACAAAGTAGAAGATGAATAGGAGCCTGAGCAACAATGCAGCAAAGAAACAAGTGAAAGTTGCGTTTTTCCTGATGAAAGAACGAATGAGGAATGGCTATGTAGTAGCTCGCAGGTGTGTCCCTATTTATAGGGGAAACTATCTCACCAAAACCCTAGCTTTAGGGTCTGTATGTATCTGTGGAGTGAACATAAAACAAAATACTCTATGCTCCAGCTATTATCCACAGACTTCAGACTGCAACGGCTCTCAAAAAGCATGAAGGACAAGCTCCTGTTGCCTGCAACTTCAACAAACAATGGTACAAGGACTGCACCAGGACTGCAGCTTTAACAAATTCACAAGTTGCTGCAACTCTCAAACAAATAACATTTAATGCACTACTTGCATTCGTTCAACAACTCAATCCGTGCAGTGCAGTTGCTTGAGCTTTGTTTTACTTGAAAATAAAAAAATAAGAAAATAGGGCCGAAGATGTGATTTGGAAAATCCTATAACCAAGATGTGGGCTGACATTTAAATTTTTGAAAGCCCAGTAATTTAATTTGCTAATGGACTGTCGAAAATAGAAGCAAGATTGTGCCATGTTTTGTGATGTTTAGGCTCAAGTATGAAAAGGAAAATAGAAGCCAATTGGGCTATATTTTATGATGCTTCGGGATGCTGAAAATTGGAAGCAAAATGGGCCAAGGAAAGCTGCTGAAATTTATCTCGGCCATAATCATAAAAAACAAAATGATGATGGAAGTTTACGCAGCAATTCAAGAACTCCTAAATATGAGTATAAACTGTTTACAAATTCAAAAAATTCAAGAACTCCTTGAAACGAGTATAAACTTTCTAAATTCAAGTTCAAGAACTCCTAAATATGAGTATAAACTGTTTACAAATTCAAAAAATTTAAGAACTCCTTGAAACGAGTATAAACTTTCTAAATTCAAGTTCAAGAACTCCTAAATACGAGTATAAACTGTTTATAAGTTCAAATCAAATTCAAGAACTCCTTGAAACGAGTATAAACTTTCTGACAAATTCAAATTCAAGAACTCCTAAATACGAGTATAAACTGTTTACAAGTTCGTATCAAATTCAAGAACTCATCGACAAGAGTTTAAACTATCTAAGTGGGTTTCGAGACTCGTCCATTTCCAAGACAACTCGTCCATGAACAAGTCTCGATGGGGCAATTTGTAGACAATTAAAAATTGTTAGCAAATTATATTTGCGAATTTTGTTTCATAATTAAATAATTAATTATATTTCTATTTTATTAATGGAATTTATTCCAAAATTAAATAGATATGTGATTAATATTTAATTTCATCGACAAATAAAAGAATGACATGTGGCAACGACATCGGAGAGGAATAATCACTCAAATTGCGCTAAATGAGCCATAAAAGGCCCATAAGCTCAAGCCTAAGCTCAAGCCCAAGCTCAAGCCCACAAGCTCAAGCCCACAAGCTCAAGCCCAAGCTCAAGCCCACAAGCTCAAGCCCAAGCTCAAGCCCAAGCTCAAGCCCACAAGCTCAAGCCCAAGCTCAAGCCCACAAGCTCAAGCCCAAGCTCAAGCCCATAAGCTCAAGCCCAAGCTCAAGCCCATAAGCTCAAGCCCATAAGTCCAAAAGCCCACTAAGCCCACTAAGCCACTAGCCTACATCTATAAATAGGGGTTTGGGGCTTCATAATCAAGTCTTCTTCAAGCATTCTGCGTTCTTCGTGCAAATCACCACGTTCTTCGCCAAGATCATCCTCCAAATCAAATCAAAGATGGCGCTCAATTCGAAATATGGTGAATACCTCCGCGATCGACGCTCAAACTTGAAGATCTTCAAACGTTCTTCAACATATCAACCCAATCCGACAATGATCCGAAAACAAGATCAAGTCCTTCGATCAACGTCATCAAATTCAAGCTTCAAGTTCAATGAGATCAAGGAATCACATCCTCCAAACAACTCAAGAGCATTCAAGATCGCTCAAGAATCCACATGAAGAGTAGAATCGGAGGATAGATAGAGATCGAATCCATCTCAAATTCATCAAATCCAAATTAAATTATTTTTGTATACAATTTTGTATTTATAAAAATTTAAATACAAAAATTTGTGTTACAGTCCTAACTATAGAATGCAAATAATGAGACGTGAAGCTGATTAATATAAGTAGTAGTCAGGCACGTGAAATGTTGCAACTTTGCAGCCACATTGTTACACTTCATGCACCTACTCGTTTTACAATCAGCCCCACCCTAAAAATTGATTTGCAATGTGATAGAAAGTTGACTAAGACATACAGAGGATGACGGAATGGGAGGAGTAGAGAGCTATATTCAGCAATATAATATTAATTATACAACATTAAGTTCTAAAATTATACCCTCCTCTCAATCAAAAGTTTACATGCATTATTTTTGTTGCACGAATTTTAATAAATTATAGTGAACGGATAAGTGTCCCACATTATAAGTGTATACAGATATCTAGAAAATGAAAATGCAAGTTTTGATAAGCGAATAAAAAAGAATTAAATCTGTTTTGGTGGATGAAGAAAATAGTAATATTTTACAATAACAAACAAAATAGGATACTATTGGCTACAAGAATCTGACTTTACATTTTTAATGTTCCATATGCATTTCATTTATTTGAACATAATAATTAATAATCCATCGGTAAATTAGATATTGTAGCTCTATACATTACACCACTATCTAAGGATGGTGACATGTATAAAAGCGTGGGTTTTTAAAAGTTGAGATCAATTAAATTTGTTATATCTCATCATCCTTAATTAAAATACAGTGCATAAAACTACAGTATCAAATGTACCATAATCCTCCAAAGGCATTATATCATTAGAAGACGTGACTGCAAAATTGGGGGGCGGAGTGACCATGGACCAAGTCTGGTGTATCAAGCATTCATCAATTACAGACAATTGACGGTAACAAATTGTGATGATAATGCAACATCACAATTATCTCGATATATATATGGAATGGATCAAATGAGAATTCTAATTTTTTGAGAAGAACTATTGTGGTCCTTCCATTTTTTATAATATAACGGTCAAGATTAATTATAAATCGTTTATTATCCTCAAATTTTAATGATAACTGTTTAGACCTATAATCAATGGATTTTATATATTCATTTACGATAATTGTTTTCATATCATAATCAATACGATTGCATGCACAACAATAAGAATTATATGAACATAACAATGAATTGGAATGTGATAGCATGCACAAGAACTACGATTACATGAACAATAATATGAATTACACGAACAACGAAGAATAGAATGTGAAAGATCCAAATAACAAAAATTTAGGGATTTGACTATTTTTATCATTAAATAATTATAAATCGTCTGATCTTATTCAATCTAACGATGATTATTGGTTATTAGTTGTTAGTTCTTATCTAAGGGTAGTTAATAGTTATTAGTTGTTAGTTCTTATCTAAGGGTTGTTAGTTCCCTCTATAACCATCATCTATCTATCTATCTATCTATCTATCTATCTATCTATCTATCTATCTATACAGTAACTTTTCTGACGAATCTGAATCCCATGAATGACGAAAATTTTATTCTTATAAATTTAGTAACTTTTGTGACGAATGCATCAGTTTTCACAGTAAATTTATTGTTTTTTCAATTCTTACGTTATCATGATAAAAATAATTTTTACAAACCCCTATACTTATATATTTCACAAAGACGGAAGCCAAAGGCATGAGGTTGCTGTGAAAGCGTATCCTCTTTTTAAGGCGGCGACGCCCCGC
Organism: Salvia rosmarinus; assembly: GCA_036937905.1. Classification (NCBI taxonomy): domain Eukaryota; kingdom Viridiplantae; phylum Streptophyta; class Magnoliopsida; order Lamiales; family Lamiaceae; genus Salvia; species Salvia rosmarinus. Next base: position 59,918,026 of record CM072823.1, read on the forward strand.
CCTAACTGGACGGTGCTGGCACCATCCCAAAACCAGTGCCCTTCAACCACGCCATTCGCCACAACTCTATTTTGTTCCTTCCATTTCCATTTCCGGTTTCGCCATTCAACTCTAGCTCAAGTAGTCAAGTGAGAGCTTCATAGGGTCCATTTATTGGGTCAATTTGTAAATGGGCTTTACATTGGGTCGGTAGATGGAGACTTTTTTTTTAATGGAACTGATAGATGGATTTTAAATAGTTATTTATAGTCGCCCACACCAACGACATCGTTTACATGTGTATTTTAAAAATTTAATAAAAAAATAGTAAAAAAAAAAAAAACGACTTCATGTGGATGGCGTGAAACATTTCAATTATTCATGTTATTGAATTCATACCGCTTAAAATGTTATGTTTAAAATTTGACTATCAACTGAATTTTCTGAGACCAAAAATCATCGAAATAAAATTATCACTAAATCTATTTCTGAGATTTTAATAATATATTAAAATGAAATTCGGCCTAAAACTTTCACTAACAACTTATGGGGCTACATAAATTTTTTTTTTAAAATTACTTCGAGTTTCTATTTATTGCGATGGATGAATTAGGGATTCTTAATTCATGTTAGACCACGTCATCCACAATATGACGTGGATGATGACGTTTTTTTAAAATAATTTATTGTAAATATTCGATACTCTAGCCAATATTGATTTAATATTGATCGGAGGTTATTTTCGTTAAATAATGTGGAAGACTAGGACTTTTTGTAAGCCTTTTAAAAAAACATTGAGTTATTATATGGAATTAATTGTAACTTGCCCTTATTAAATTCATCAAACGATAGTTTCTCTTGAAATTTTAAGGTAGAGTAGGGCAAAGCTACTCTTATTAATATTTCTAAGGTAATGGCACTTATGAAAATACAATGGTAATGGTATCACGGTTTCTAAATCCACTTCTAATTTTATTGTTGATATATTGTTCTATTAAGAATCAATATTTTTAATAAATTATTATTCCTACAAAAATGTGATTAGTCATTACTACACTCACCATGATATTAAGAATATATGTATTTCCAATCATCTAGGTGGAAAAAAAAGTTGTGGCAAAACTATCTTCGATTATTTTCGTTTGGACAAATTAAATCATTATATTCTTCATAAATTAATTCATAAAAATAATTAACACTATTAATTAGGTTGAATTCCATTTGTATGAAGCTTTGATTGAGTTGACTCTTCAATCTTGTGATATTGAGACGGTTAACTTGGTGTTCCTTTAGTTGAATACCTCTCAAACAAAAAGTTCTCCAGCATGAGTTTGCTAAAACAAATATTAATAAAAAAATAATTAATTTTCCAATATATGACCAGTAATATACACACACTTGGACAATGGAAAGCCTAGCCTCCCCAAAACATTTTTTTTAATACATGTAAATTTCGTTAGTCATCGGAAATTAATTCGTACCATAGTCTCATTTCGATTAGAATATATCTCTCATTTATACAATTATTCCATCAAACAATAATAAGATTTTTTTTGATCAATTAATATAAAATTTTAAAGGCTACGTCACGGTGGACTCGAATTTGAGACCTTTGGCCTCAGGCATTAACCACTCTACCACTAGGCCAACACACGTACACAATAATAAAAACTATCGCGATAGTAAAACCATTCACAATTTTAAGTTTGGACTAACATAAACAGTTTGACAGAAGACCCACGTTTACTACAAGTGGAATAATGGGGGTGGGGGAAGCGAACAAGAAAAAGACAAAAATTCTAGAAAAAGAATTGGGAGATTAGCTGCGGATAAAATTCCAATTCCACTTGCATTATCTTGTCTTTTAGTCTTGTCGTTTGGAAGCTTCGTTGCAAAGTTTTAGCGACAAAAATTGGCACTATATTTGGAATTCCTTGTATTTTATTGCGTTTAAATTGCTGGCGCAGAACATTATTCCACATGCATGCACTCGACTGGTTGAGCTCCGCCCGCCTATCACCACCTCCGCCGCTGCTTCCCAGAAGATTCAGCCGTCTGCTTCATGACGTGGAAAATTCTCTTAGTAGGACTTATTATGTCGTGGAATCATTGATCATATATATTCGATTTTTTAAAAACATTTTATATTTAATATTTTTTGGAAGTAAGTAGGAATTTTTTAAAAAATATTGCACTAAGACAAAAGCTAAATTAGCAAGTTTCACCTACTTAGCACTTCATTTGAATATATAATTCGTCTTGTTCACTTATGCAAGCTTATAATATAAAGTTGGTGTTATATTTGTTGAATTTACAATTTTATACCCTAATTTTGTTGCAGTCCTTCGAAGAATTCTTTGAAAGGTTTAGGTTTTTTTCACCGTAAAGAATTTGTTTCTATGGTACTAATGATAATAATTGATGACGTAGAATATATTTTAAGAAAAAAATCAACGGATTTGATAATTATGTTACAAAATAATTTAATAATATTGATTATAAACAAAAGCATCTAATAAAACGGAAAAATTATAAAAATCATAAAAGGAGTTATGAAAATAAAAAATCAAAATACAGATTGCCAATAAAATATTACTATCATATTACAAGAAGTGGGTGCTAATATTCTCTTTATTTAAAATACGTTCATAATTTTTTTTATGATCCCATAATTTGTTCTCTTGTCATTTATAAAAATTATTCCATAAAATATTATCTACTTATTATTTTTAATAATACTATTTATTTATATTCTTTATCTTTCATGACCCACCACCATCTAAACTTAATAATCTTAATAATATTATTTATTTATACTATCTCCAATATCCCCCAAATTCCTTCTTGTAAATCTTGGACTCTAATTTTAATAAAAGTTGTTAAGTGTATTGTAAGTGAAGTAAGAGTTTCATATTAATGTAATATTAAATTAGTTAGTTATGGACCATAAATGATAAAATATGTAAATAAATAGATTAGTAAGAAAGTGAAATAGATATGATTCATGAGTGATAAAAAGTTTAAATAAAGAATATTATTGATGATAATAAGTGATGAAGATAATTATCATAAATGGAATAGAAAATAAATTGAAGGACGCCTCAAAAAAGAAAACTACGTAGGAAATTAAAAAATTGATGGAGTATATTTTATCACCATGATATACTTTTAATTAATTTAATATTATATTAATATAGAAATCTTATTACACTCGTAAAATACTCAATTTTTTTATTAAAATTCGTAACGAAAATTTGAGGAACATATTTTAGAAATTGAGACTTGAGAGTATTAGATTTTTGTGAAAAACACAAGCGGAGGCAATTATAAAAACGGGAGAGAAATGAAAGTACGACACTTTCTTACGCTGAATCCTTTTACACCAAATCTACTCTCTAGGAATCCTTTTACACCAAATCTATTGATGGGCTTGTCCGATGGCGATGTCTCCTCGCAGTTCCGCCAAAACGTCGTCGTAATGCGCCACGGCGACCGGCTCGACAACGCCGTGCCTCTTTGGGTGGCGTCCGCGCCGCGCCCCTGGGACCCACCGCTCGCCGACGACGGTCACGTTCGGGCCTACTCCACCGGCGACAAGCTCAGAAAACAGCTCTCTTTTCCGATCCACCGGGTTTTCGTTTCCCCCTTCCTGCGCTGCCTCCAGACCGCCGCCGGAGTCGTGTCGGCGTTGTGCGCCGTCGATAAGAAATCCGACGATCCCAATGACTTGACCTCCAACGGCGTCGTTATCGATCCTTCAAAAATCAAGGTCGGTTGTTAATTTTGTGCATGGAAAACATCCCTTTTTTCTTTGATGTTGACTTGTGATTCTTCTGTGCTGCATAATTACATTTTATTGTCGTCTGAAGTTGCGTCTGATAATCTGGTGCTGGATTTTTGAATTTCAATCTCTTTTCAGTGTATTTTCTGTTTCATTAAATATTACACTATTTACCTATTTTCTTAGTAAATCATAACCATATGTATATTTTAGATGTGAATTGCTGAATTTAAGTACTCGCGTGTTAGATTAATGATAAAATTCTAGATTAGTTGCATAGTATCCAGATTAAATTTGAAGTTAGAAAAAGTATTGGTGCAGCCTGCTTAATTTGAAAATTTTGTTGGAATATCTTTTATGTGAGGTTTATCGAAATCCATTTGCCCACTAAGATTGTAATGTTTGGACAATTAGGAAAACCACTATACCCAAAAAAGCCAATTTTAGCTACTCAGCCCAGGTTTTCAACGCTTTCTTTTCATCTATTCTCACTCAAAATACCATTTTTTTAAAGAAAGGTCAAATTTCATATCCAAATTCTATATCATCAACAAAGTGGAATCTACCACTTAAACTACTATTTTCCATACTAACCACAATTCATTAGACCCACCATAAAGTTACAAGAAAATACAAGTAACCTAATATATTCAAAACCTATAACTTCAAAAGGTCAAAGAATTCATCCAAACACATAATTTATTCCCACGCTTAACCTACAAACTTTTTAAAATATCAATGCAAGTTTGTAAGCTATATTGTTCAGTTACTAAATTGGAAACTGAATATGTAAACTTAGCATTTTTGTCACTATCATCAATATCGATATCATCAATAAGAAAACCTTTAGGCTTGTTATCCAGGAACTTGTTCAAAAATACCGTATTGAAAGGAACATAGGAGTTTGTCGCTAGGTATTTGACCAAATAGGATCGTCCAGTTCCTATAGAACCTATCACTAAAATCCCCTTAGAGGGGGATAAGGCTAAGCGGAGCGAAAAGGGTTTTCCATGAGATGGGAAATGCAAACTGTTCATGTGTGCACCAGGTTTCTATCTATAGTTTAGTATGATCAAGTGACAAGATTCTATGTCTATGTGTGTGTGTCTGTCTCTATAAAGCTCGAGTTTGAAGTGAGTAACAGCAATATTGCTTAAAGTAATCAACCTGCATGCATTCTTCTAATGCATAATGTATAGTATTATCAACTCAACTATATTGCATATTTTTTCAGGTCTCAATGGAGTACGGATTATGTGAGATGATGAACTCTTTAGCCATCCGACCTAACGTTGCTCCTAAAGATGGGCTTTTTAGTTTCGACATATTACAGTGTAAATCTGTATTACCTGCTGGAACTATTGATAATTCTACTGAAATGGTATATAAGGAGGTAATATTATATCTGTGCTTCCATTATATTTAGACCTCTACAATATGAGCCTGTAGCAGTTTAATTTATCTATGCTAAAGTTGGTTTTGCCTGTGAATATAGCTGCCAAGATGGCAAGAGACATTAGAAGGTGCCAGGGATAGATATCTTCAGGTGATAACAAGTCTTGCTGACAAATATCCTTCGGAAAACTTGTTGCTGGTGACACATGGTAAGCTTCTCAACGAGTAGTCCTAGTTGTAATGTCGCATTTACTGGCTCTGAAGCATTAGTGTTACCTTACTTTTACGGTCTTACATCACAAGCCACCGGATAGTGTTATCGATTACATGTTAATGCAATGCATCAATTTATTAGTACAGTTGCTTCTCTTGATGATCTAAGTCTGTGAAAAAATGGTCTGCTTTCAGGGGAAGGAGTTGGATCCTCTGTTGCAGGATGTTTTGAGGATGTTGAGGTGGCTGAAGTCGAGTATTGTGCATATTCAATCTTACAGAGGTCTGTAGTCTTCAAAGAAAACAAGTCGTTTACTGCTGGAAATTTTGTGGGATCACTCAAAGATCTAGTTGGCGTCCAGTTAATGCAAGCCCAAGAAACCTAAGCGTTCTGTCCTTGATGGCTTTTCCGTGAACTTAAATTGTAGCACCAATAATATGAAAGTTCACTTCGTTGCTTTTTTTTTCCCAAAACAAGAATTCGGGCAAAATTAAAACATGTGGGAATCGGAATGTCTACATGGCTCATCGGCCTTTGACATGGAAATTAGTACATGTATTACAAACAATAATTCATTGCCAAAATTCATGAACTTTGACCTATTTTTTATTTTTTCCATGAAGTATTTTGTTGCATTTTTCCTGAGCTAGGCTTTCGACAACATTAAAACATGCATGGTAGTTCATCAGTATGTGATGTGAAATACATGTGAATTATAAAATAGTATGTGGAATTTTCGATTGGCACATCAAATCAAATTATTCTCGAAAATAAAAAAATCTAAAAACAAAGAAATCCATGTCAGTTATTCCATCTCTCTCACGCTCGCAATATGAATCCCTTAATCTAAACACAATTTTGTAATCCTCTATTTATCTTCTTATTTTCCAATTTTTTCTGGAGCGGAAAGCCTTGCAAACTTTCCGATCGGGCCTCGGCAGTGTGTTTTAATTCTGCGAAAGTCTAGTTCTTGGAAAAATTTCAACTAATTAAAGTTCATGGAAAAAATTAAAAATGAGTCAAAGTTCATGTACCTTTTGGAAATTGATTATTTTTTATAATACACATGTATTTCCACGTGTCATACCACCGGATCATGCTGCCACACAGGTTTTAATTCCTTCGGAATTCTATTTATGGGAAGAATTGCAACAAAATAAAAGTTTGTGTTGTTGGTATTATAGTTTAAAATGTATGGGAAAAACTGAACTATGGTAAGACTTGGTACTTATGTAAGCAATTAGCCCAATCCCACCAATAAGCAATTAACTCATATATTATCTGATCAATGGTGAAAACATTGCTTCAATGTTCTCGAGACACTACAGAAGCATTAGCCATGCTGTGAAAGCAGTTTTCTCCATCTGTTCTCTCACATGTTCTTGATCTTATTGTTTTCCTATTAGATATAATTACATAGGAAGTAATGAAAGTCTAAACATGGTATACAGAGAAACCAGAATCCATTCACATTATGAGTTGCAGATACAGAACACAACAAAGTGTAGAAACTACCAGCTACAACGCAAGATGAAAATACAGAAGAATTAGCAACAATTAAAGAAAGCCATTTTTGTTAGATGAAATCACGACCAATGAGAGGGGCTGGGAAGTAGCTCGATTTGATCAAATAAGTCAATGGGAGGGAAATCATCATCGATGAGGCTGTCGACGTCCACTGCGTCATGGCTCTCCGATGTTCCAGGAGCTTGAAACGACGGTGCAATCGGGACTTGTGCAGTGCCTAACGCGGAACTCCCAAACTCATCATCAAGAAAACTGGGAGCTCCGAGTCTGCCTATGAAGTCTTGGCCTCCTAGAAGCAGAGGGTAGTCTTGTTGAAGTATTGGAAACTGAGGGAAGGAGATGTAGGGCTGCTGCTCCACCGGAACCACGCTGATTGGGGTCGGATACACCACCTCTCCAAACGGGGCCGTTTCTGTGGACGAGCAGGCCACAAATTCATCTTCCCTTGATAGGCTCAAGTTGGGCGCCTGCAAAGGGATGTATATAAATGCATGAGATGTGTATGCAGTTGAAGATCATAAAATGTGAAAAATTGGCTACCTTGAGGGATGGAATTAAATCCAAGGGAGGGGTTTGGAGTTTCTGCTTGTTGGCCTTGTGAGATTTGCTGGATGATGGAGCAGTAGATGTGTGCAGAATCCTTGCGAGCCTCTTCTGCCGACTGCTCCAGAAATTCTTGACGTCGTTGTCTGTTCTTCCCGGCAAATACGTCGCGATTTTCGCCCATTTGTTCCCGAATTGTGCTTGTAGATCAATCACCGTTCTCTCCTCCTCTGCCGAAAACTTCACCCCCCTAATCACACGCTCACTAACATAAATATCTCTCCAAATCTGTGAATCATCAAATTCTCACGCAAACAACAAAATCCACAAACGGGGGGACAGTATTTTAACCTAGAGAAACAGAAAAGCAAGAAAATTTTTGAGCTTGGAGGCAAACGCAGAGAGAGAGAGAGAGTTACGTCTTCAAGTTAGGGCGGAGTTTGTTGACCCAGCGGAGGCGGCAGGACTTGCCGGTGCGACGGAGGAGGCCTTTGGATCGAATGGAGCTCCAATCTCTGGGGCCGTATTTCTTCACGTGATTTATCAGCACTTCGTCCTCTTCCACTTTCCATGGACCCTTCTTTATATCGCGCAGTTCATCATCATGCGCCATCCTTCTCTTCCCCTCCATCGTTCTCTCTTAATTTCTCTTTCTGAAATTAATGCCGCTTGATTTCGGAGTGTAGTTACGCACAGAGAGATCGTAGCTTTCTGGATTTTGTGGTTTGCTTAATTATCTGCAGATTTTGTTTGGAGTGATACATTAGACATAATTATGTGTGTGTTTGTGTGTGGGAATTTGAGAGAGTGGCGGTTGAGACGGTTATTCCCACTATCCCCACTAAATCACCCCGCTTTCCCCATTTTTCTCTCATTTGAATATCAGGCTTTTCCCGACTGGGCCTATTTTACAGTGACGCCGAGAATAATTGTTGGGCTTCAAGCCCATTTCTTGTTGGGCCCATTAACCTGTTTCTTTTTCTGTTTTTGTTTTTGTTTTTTCATATCTTAATATGAATAAATATCCTTAATTTTATCTCAGGTTATTTGTTCTAAAACTTTCTCTTCACTCTCTCAAATTAAATGAACTTTTAGGTGGTATTTACTTTGCATGATTAGTATTTTGAAGGATTGACTATTTGATGGATTAAATATGTGATAAGATAATTTTTATTTATCAATCATTTGTTTACTACAAAGGATTAGTGAAGGATTATTTGGAGGATTATTTCAATCCTATCTATATTGGTTGGATTAATCCTACCTATATTGGTTGGATTAATATTAATGAAGAATAATTCAAATGATTAAAATCCCGGGCTTTGGGATATCCTCAAATATTAATCCTTAAAAGTAAATACTTTATTATGTTGGATTAATTTTATCTATTCAACCTAATCATGCAAAGTAAACACCTCATTAGGAGTTTATAGTTTAAAATTTATCATCACCTCAGAATTAAAAGCTCTATGAATATTATTAAGAAATATATATATTCGATCCCTTGTACTCCCATTGAGATATTATATTCTTTTTTTTCTTTTTTAATTTGATTATAGTTCATATCTTGGTCCCACAAACTTTTACAGAGAAAAGATTTTACTTTAAATGCTTGGATTAAGCATAATTTACTTTTCATCAAGCTAATATATTTTAGAGGTTTTCTGGTATCGAAACAGAAAAATGAAAAGTTGGTACTATCAAACTATGTACGGCAATTTATTTTAAACCGAAATTTATAAATAAAAGTGTCTAAATTAGATTCTTATGTACACAAAAAAAATGAAAATTTTAAAATAAACAAATATGAATCTAAAGATTCGTAAATCATACGAAAGAAGTCGAGGGAGGGTCACGTGCGTAGCCTCTGAAGCACGTGACTTGCACAATCCAAACCCGAGGCCCCCTTCTTTACCCTCTCCCTTCCTTTCCAACCCTATACCTCGTTTTCGAGTTTTCTGATTCCGCAATTCTTTATTTTACTCGTTTCGTAGATTTCTTGTTCAGAAAATAAACAAATTCACTAACCTAAAGCATACCAAAAATTCACAAAATTCTGTGGAAAAAGAAATAATCAAAGCTTAAGAATAGTGCAAGCTATGTACAGAAGTGGGTTTGGAATGAGGAATGAACTGTCGCATGTTTTGAGATCATCATGCAACGGGCTGAAACGCAGGCATCCCAACGTTGTAACTGATGTGGCTTCCGCTCAATATTCATCGTTAGCGACAGAAAGATCATTGGTCAGTGATCTTTCCAAAAGTGAATGTCAAAAATTTGTGTTTATGGGGTTTCAGCTGATGTATTTTGCTTAATGCTTGTTCTTAATTTGCGTTTAGTGCTAATCATGTTTATGCGTTCTGCTAATTAATTATTTGGGGAAAAGGAATTGGTTCAAGAGGAATGATTCATGGATGTCGAAGATTTCTGATATTGGCTGTGCATTTGAATTGGGAGGTCTAGGTTAATAGCTTCTTTTAACTAATTTGTACAATGATTATGTTATGCTGTTGAACTCGGTGCTTGTGTTGTGTAATCGTGCAAATCATATTGCTCCATGATTTTCTCTTTTTCCACATGCCGAAGCTTAATGCTAGTCTTTGTGCTTACAAGAAGAAGAAGGTACTACAATAGGTCTTAAACAAGCCACCAACTGCCAATTCTCGTTACTGCACAAAATGCTTTTATGTTTTATTTAATTAGTTGTGTGTATTCTGCTGTATATTTAGGAATCGTTATGGTTTCTTTCTCTTTTTTAGGTTTAAGCTTGATGAATGCTCTTAGTAACTACAAATGTTTTACTCGCGTTTCTGAGAATGAGGCCCAGCATTGATTTACTGTAATATATTACTAATCTAAAAGGATTAAGGTTTAAGATCTTCATTTACTTATAAGTTGGAGGAAAAAGTGAATTGAATAGGCACTCTTGGCTTCATGAGGATGAAAGCTGAACAAAACAAATTCCCTGCTAGATAGTATAGTCCTGCATGTTCTACCTTGCCGTATTCAATTCTGCTGAAATAACATTACTTTTCTATATGGAATTGTATATAAATGCTTTTATCATACATTTTAGTGCTGATGATTTTTTGTGTTTTAAATTTGCAGGTTACTCGTCCTATTGGTGGTATGTAGATTTCCTTTAATTGCTAAAACTCCGATGTCCCTTTTTGAGCTTTTAGAGAAAAATTGTTGCACAAATATGAGTTCCGCTTCATTGCATATTTGAGTACAATATTTCTAAGATATTTGAATCATTTTCTTGTTTGGCAATATTTCTGATGTCCATGTATATACTATGTTAAGGACACAAGCTCTCTTTTCATCATCTTATTTCTGGTCTGTTCGAGTGGGGATAGGGTGGTTTCAGAAAGTGATGGTCATGTAAGCATGCAGCTTTTTTGAACATTATGTTCTAATCACGTGGATCTCGCAGGGAACTCTATCCTATGCAGAGATGAGTGGGCCAGGAAACAGGCCCTGGCCTATCAATCACCATTTCAACTTTCTGCGAGTGCTGGACAGCATATAAGTCATTCTTGCTATGCTAGATCCTTTGCATCCCAGCCTACAGAGTCAAACAAATCAAAAGGATCACAGGTCTGTACTTCATTTAAAATAAAATCATACACACTGGCTGGCGGACCAGGATATTCATGCTCTTTCCAGATTAAGCTGATCTTATATTGTTTTGCTAGATAGAGTAGACATGTTTGTGACTTCATTATTGCTAATTTCTGGATACACAGAATTGAACCTCTATTGCTGTTGATCTGACTTGTTTGTCTGATGTTCAGTTGTACACAAGTACTTTGGGGTTCAAAAGATGATTTATTGTATTTATAATTTTTTAATGAGCTAGATTCATGCTTTTTTACCCAAGTTATCTGTCCCCATAACATATTAATCGAGATGTAGATTGTACTATCTGAGAGAAGGGCATATTTTTCTAGGTGTTTGTCGCCATGCACACATTGCCTCGGTGTCACAAGAAACAGTTTGTGCTTCTGATTGGACTGTATAAAGATCATCTGCCATTGGGCCTTAGCAATTAAATAAGTCCTTCTCTAGTGCTCTTGATAGGTCCATTTTCCTAACAATATATAGTGGCATTTTGGTTCATGATCTTTAGGGACATCCTTATGTAAAACATCACATGTGCAGCTAGTGGCATCCCTGCACAGATTGTGAAGAAACTTTTTGTGATTATAATTGAATGGCCCTTGTAATGCCAGATTTGGCTCTTAAATCTACTCGTAAATTTCATTGATTGGTTTATGTGTGAAGTTCTTCAATATATTATTTGCATAAATAGTATATTTATGGATATTTGCTTGACTTTTTGATTATATCCCTTTTCCATATCCATACCTATCTTTGACAGACTCGAAAAGAGATATCCAACATTGAGGACCCTTTTGATTCTCCAACTTATAATATTCCGGAGAAGCCAGTAACGTTCACGGAGGGAGCTTCTTATAGTCTTGTAATTCTTGCAGGCCTTGGCATTGCTGGTGCTGCAGCGTATGCTGTTTGCAAAGAACTTATATTTGAACCAAAAGAGTGAGTCAAAATTTATTGTGCCTGAAAAGTTGTATATGGGTTTGTTTTCCTCTTGTTATCTGTGATATTTAATGAAGATAGTGTTTTTTCAGGTACAAAATATTCAACAAGGCTCTTGAAAGGGTTCAAAATGACAGCCAAGTATGTTTGATTTATTATCTGTGTCGTGAATTTGCGTTACTTTAATGTTGAGCTGAATTGGATAAGATCCATATATGGACATCAATTATTGGCAGAACTGTAAAATGTAAACTCATTGCAGGCTTCATCTAGCATCAAGTTACATTTACTTTTTCTGCAGCTTATTAAGTTGAAAGAAATAATCAGAGTCCACAGAGAAGAATGGGATGAAAGAATTCGATATTATTTTTAGAACATATGATATGATTGAACTAGTATTGGATGAAGTGCTTCCACTGTAAAATCACCAAATTTTCGATCTGTGAGTAAGTAGATTCATAATGTCTCAAATTAGTCAATTTGTACGGTTAGCTTCATTTGTTTCAGATTTTACATTCATGAGCTCGTTGTTGAGATTTTATTTTTTTCTATAAGCATGGGACTTTTACTCCTTTTGGCATGGAAACAGAATTATTGACAAGAACTGAGATATTAGGAGAAATCATCATCTTTGCTAAGAGTTCAAAGCATCTCCCTACTTCATATCCATTCGTCATTTGCATTGTATATCATCTCTCGACAGAGCTTGATGCTGAACTTTCATTCTTAGGTGTTGGCTAGTCTTGCTGATCCCTTCTTGAATATATTGCTACCAACAGGTTAGGGTAAGAATTGGATCCCCCGTCACTGGCTATGGATCAGAAAGCAGGAACCGTGCTGCTCGTCAACGGGTTCCCCACAAGATATGGACTGATGATGATGGCACCGAACATGTACTGGTAAGTTACACTAAAAACTCAACTCTCTTAATGATACTGAACTCATTAAAATAGCAGAGATATTATAGACTAAAAGCTCTCGAAGATCTCAAGACAGTTATGGAGTAATTGGCTGCCAATGTAGGTTAATTTCTTTATTCGTGGACCACATGGAGCCGGCAAAGTTATGTCGGAGATGTTCAAAGACAAGGTGGACAATGAATGGAAGTTCATGTATCTAATTGTTGAGCTCACTTCACCTTCCCCAACTCAACTCATGCTCGAGTCTTACATTCCAGCCTAAGAGCACACCGGATGATCAGTCTTTGTTCGGTGTCTGGATGTTTGGCCTCAACGCGATCCCATCAGCTAATCTTTAAGTTTTAAGTTTGTTTTGAAATGATGGCGCGGGCATGAAGAATCTGTTCGGTTGGTCAGTGCTCGAATTGTATTTGGCAGCAGTCTACTTGTATTGTGGCCAGTTTACTCACTGATTCTTAGCCTTTTCCTACTTCCGTTTTGCTGAATGTTAATTTTTTATTGCATTGGAACGCTTCAAAATCGAGTATCAGTATACTATGAACTATGGTCGATTGGTGGTACATTATGCACATGTAGGAGAAGAAAATTTTGTTTAGATACCAAGAATTTTGGTGCATTGATAGTATTTGGATCTCATGTCGTGTGAAGCTTGACTTCAAATCTCCCACATTTATCATCTCGTATAACCATTTACATATAAGAATTAACAATAATGTTTGTAGAGGATAAGTAACCATCTAGGTTTTTAAGGTAGAGCAAGTGCTTAATAGTTGATATAGATTATGCGGAAGGGGCTTAAAAAGAGAGAGAACATCTCCTCAGAAAATGATGTACAAAACAATACAAGTGAACTCCCACACTTCTATTGCTTATGACAACAAGTAGAGGCTCATCTCGTGGTCTTGCCTGCATTCCTTATATTTGCGCCTACAGTCTTGAGGTCTTCCAACTACAGAAATATTACCAAGCTGCTTTTGTAAGTAATAGTAACTAAACCACAAAATAGATTAAATTGTCACGCCAAACTACCGCAGTTTCTTTTCATAAGTTAGGCCAAATCTGAAGCCCCTGGTAAGGGACGGAGGGAGTATCTTATAATCTCTTAAAACATCTTATTCAAATATAAGAGCTTAAAAGTTCCTTAAAATAAGTTAGCCAGACTCGCCGAGTCCAAAAACAACTCAAATGTGATAAGCCTAAGATACCAACTAGCAGAAACTTATCAGAAACTGGCTAGCATGAGGCCGAACGTACAATCAGTGCCTGGTAAGGTTCTGTTATTTGAATTACTAGTTATGATGCGGATTTGAAATATTGTTATCCATCAATACTAATAAAGTATGACCAAGAACGACAGCATCACTTCAGTCTTGCAAACAACTTGAGATTTTCATATGCATCAAGAGGCTGATATGCACCATCTAGGATTTAATCAACTCAGTTCACCTCGTCCATTATCCCTCAAATAAAACTGGGTTGTCTCCAGAATTAACTACTTCTTAAACCATCACCACAGCTAATAATTCCATAAGACATTAACATGACCAAACACTAAGACAACGTTATTACTGAGAGTTACTTCATCATTCTTTTTAGTTCAATCAACAACACTAATCTAGTTATCCACTGTACTCACCTTCAATGATCTCACCATGACATAAACTAGCTCAAACCAGCACAAGGATCATAAGACACATATCAAACAATCCACAATTATAAGATAAGATCATTGGAATAAATGTTACAGCAGCAAGTGGTTATGAAAACCTTAAACCAGCAGCAAGTGGTTATGAAAACCTTAAACTTAGGCAATATATGACTGTTAATGCAACTAAATCTTGACTAGGGATAGAATTAAACAGATCAGAGCTGGACAGAAATCAAAAGTTTCACTCATTTGTTAGTGAGCTAAGCTCAAGATTGATTTATCGAATATATTAAAAGTTTACAAGCAAGTAAAAACAAGCTTTATAAATACATATTAGAAATCAAAAACTCATTTCATTGAAAGAACTACATTATATATTCTTCAGAAATATAATACTTCTATTAAAATTTATAATTTTGTTCTAACAGATTTTTTCTTTGGATCTATATTTTGAAATAAATAAAAGTATGAAAATTACTAAGTAGGATTACGAACTAATAATAGCTTTAAGTTTTGCGAGCTAGCTAGAACATGAAACTACTAATGAGATTGCTCGCATACTAACTAGCCAAAAATCATATACCTTGAGCTTCGTTTATGTGTCATATTGAGTCTTATTAAACAGAGTTCAAATGAGTTATTAGTGAATCCAACTCCAAATTGCTCATGAATACATTGACTCAATTATAGCTCCAATCTTGAGATCACCCGTGTCAATGAGCATTAGCATTACCTTAAAAATTTCGAACAGCCAATATCGACCAATAATTATATTTCTAGTTACAAATTACAATGACAAAGAACACTGCTAAACTTAAACTAGTAAAGATTAATAGCATTTTGAATTGCTACAGCTTAACTAGCTTGGAAATTTAACAGATCACTTCAAAGACTGCAAATAAACAAACAAACATTTTAGTTTTCTTTTACAGTTTTTTGAACTAGTGTGTTAAACTCGGATACAGATGTAATTAGACCAATAATAAAACACATACCCAGAGGTTTTGGCCAGCACTTTTATTGCATAGATCAAAAGAATTTAAAAATAAAAGAACCTTATAAAAACCAATTGAATTGAGATTCTGCATACGCTTGTCTTCCTAATCGGTGGACAAAGGATTTTTAGCTACACACATTTACATTCTCTCAAATAAAACTAAAAAAAAAAAAGACAAAAAGTCGTCCAGATCCAACAATTATACAAGGAGAGATAGGCGTGAATACTTACAGAGCGGATTCCTGCGAGCTGGAGCGTTGCTACGGTGGCGGAAGCGGAGGCGCCGACGAAGAGGGAAGCCACGGCGAAGGCCTTCAAAGGCATGAGGTTGCCATTGCCGGTGTATCCCCTTTTCAAGGCGGCGACACCCCACCCAAATTGGACGGCGCTGGCACCACCCCAGAACCAGTAACCTTGAACTAGGCCATTCTTCACGACTCTATTCTCTTCCTTTTCCTCCATTTCATTTCCAGTTTCGCCATTACTGAATTTCTCTCCGGTTCAACTTTCAAGTGAGAGCTACGTGGGCTCTATTTCTTGGGTCAATTACTAAATGGGCTTTATAATTGGGCCTAACAGATGAACTGAGCTTCGCTGGATTTATTAGGTTCATTTTTTCTCTTCTTTTCTTTTTCGTCTTTTTTATTTTTTGAAAAGATATTGGCTTTTGACTCTTTCCGCTTCCTCCTAAAATAATTTCTCCAGAGATATAGCTGAAATGGTAGAGCAATTGAAATGGTCTAAACAAAGGTTTTAAATAAGATGCAATTTATTTATAGTTTCTTCTCTCAGTAACTAAAATATTGTGTGAAACTTTTCCAGTATCTTCGATTTCTCAAATAGTTTGCAAGTGGGAGTCTTCGAGAAATCCGCGCAAAATCTTGAAAGGTTGTTCTCTTATAAATTTATAATAAATATATATATATATATATATATATATATATATCACTCTAAACGACAAACTATTTTAGTACTATCAATTATATTATAAATTATCAAAATATTTTATTTTAATCATGAACTATTTATTTTATATCAATTGTAACCTTTGTCCATTTTTTTACTTCAAAAATTTGGCGTGGCTTCGGATTATCACGTTATATTTAACTTCTTTTTTTTCTAAATTTATATGGCACAAACAACTTCTTTTATGCTTTACAAATTTTCTTTTCAAAAGAATACATCATTTGTATCTTACATGTGTTTTTTAAAATTTTATAAAGCACAAACGACATCGTTGTGCCATGTAAGTTTTTAATAAACTATTAAATATACCATGACAAGCCAACGAGCCACATCAATTTTCTAAAATCGAAAAAAGGGCAGAGGCATAATTGATACACAATCAATAATTCATGATCCAATAGTGCCAAATAATTTGGGGTTTAAAGTGATACTTATCTTCTAATAAATGCGCTAAATATACATAGGTCAGTTTACATTTTTTTTAAAGAATGGACCAGAAGTTAATGTGAATTTGGATGCCAATGAGTCGGATTTTTTCAGATATCCACCTTCAACAAGTTCTAGTATTGGTTTGGGTAAGTATTAAATATGTATAAGTAGTTAAACTAGCATATATGAGTATGTGATGGGTTTGGGTAGGGTATGATTAATTATCTATGCTTACCCACTATATGAACTAGTTTAATCTAAACAAGTTTTTGTAACAGGTGTCTATATTTAATATCCATTTATTATATATGTAAGTTTAAAAAAGTTAATGTTTATGTAACTCTTATTGAAAAATGAAAATGGTTATTTACTTAGACGAATACTTCATATAAACTTTTAATAATTTAAACACATTCACTTAAAGAGAGGGTATGGTATAGTATATAGGTTTGAGACGAGTACGAGTAATACAATTACTTTTTAAATTAAATTTGAAATGAGTATGGATAAATAAAGTCTTTGCTGATTGAAGTTTGAAAAATATTTAATGAATATACTAGACCTGCTGTCATCTCTAATATCAATATTGCCGAGGTTGTGAATTTTTAATTCAATTGAGTTGTGGAGATACCATGATAGAAGGTTATTTGCAGTTGGAGATGGTACTACACGGCTATGCAAGTCGGCGGACCTCTATATTAATAACTCTAACATAATTATGAATAAGAAGATTAATTTGTGGTTTATTAGCATGGCATTTGCAGTTGTATAGGGTTAATTGGCATAGCTAACAAAAATAAAATAAAGAAATACATAATCACAAAAAATGTATGTTTGTAGGGTGCAGAATGATAAAAATATCATTTGTTATAAAAAAATATCATTTACATTAAAAAAAATATCATTTGTTTAAATATCATTTACATTGAAGAAAAGTATCAAATATCATTTACACTGAAAAAAAATATCAAAATCCGTATATATAGACGAACGTACGTGAGACCACCTCATATATAATATAACATATGCACGTTCTTAGCGTGGATGCTACATTAGAGGAGCAACCATGGCATTCTTAGGGGTGAGCATTCGGATTTCGGTTCGAATTTTTGCCTAATCCGAATCGATCTGAAAATCCGAATTTTATGAAAGAAAAAATCCTATCTGAACCGAATATTCGAAAATCCGATTTTTTTTATGCAGAAATCCGAATCGAATCGAAAAAACTGAAAATTCGAAACCAATTTTTGTTAATTCTTATATATATTTATATTAAATTTAAACATATTTAAATAAAATATTATTATTTTTATATAAATTATATATAATTCGGATTTTCGGATTTTTTCGGAATTTAAAAAATCCAATCCGATCCGAAAATCTGAAATTTTGAAAAATTTCAATCCGACCCGATCCGATCCGAAAATTCGAAAAATCCCAACCGAATTTTAAATTTTGGTTTGGTTTGGTTCGGATCGGATATTCGGTTTTCGGATTTTTTTTTTCACCCCTAGGCATTCTTACTTGGAACGTCACTATCTGGTATTCCTTTTTTCTTTTCTTTTTTTGACTAGGATTACTTGGTATTCCTTAATTAGCATAATGATGGAATAGTCTTGCACCAGTTCTTTTAAGTATATATATATAATCTTAATACAATATATATATATATATATATATATATATATATATATAAGATATAGATCTTTAATATATATATATAATCTTAATTACAAAACGAAAACCTTATTTTTTTTAAATGGTTATGTGAAACGACTAATTTAAAAATAAGATAAATAAATTCTTTAATTAATTAGTATAATTTTTTTTAATGAGAGGAATTAATTTGTATATAGTTAGTATGCTGATCGTTATACTACTAGCTATTAATATAAATGAAAAGCCATAAAATTGTCCTCATATACTTAAAACTAGTAAATTTGAAATAAGTAAAGCTATAAGAAAAGTAAAGAGAAGAGGTTCCAACTTCCATGCTCTTTTTCGATCAAATCAATGTTGGAAATAGATGATGAATGAGATTGCAATTCGCAAGCAATTTTTTTTTACCAATTAAATATAAAAATTTAAAAATCGCATCATGGTCGATTTGAATCTGAAATTTTTGATTTCAAACATTAATTATTTTATCACTAGACCAACACACTCATACAACATGTTTCTCTTGGTGTGTGCTTATGTGTAATGCATATTCATTTATAGGGTTCATATTTATTATTATCGACAATTTAGACCTTACATATGTTCATATTTATTATTTTGGTACTACCGGAAACAATAATAGTTTATTACAAGTACATATAATGATTACGAATCCCCAAATCTCTCTCTTACTTCTCTCACGAGTCATGACTTGAGCAGTAGTCGCATACTGCCATCCATATGGCAAGTCAACCATTCCACCCATTTAGACGCGCTTTAATCTTTCAAAACCAACGGGATACACCACATTGGAGCGTTGGAGCCAACCACCCCCTTCATTTTATTTTCCTTTTTTTTTTTGTTTAATAGCATGCTTCTACTATTCATTTCCACAAACACTTACAAGAATTATTTATATACTTCTAAAAATATTAAATATTTTTCTAATTTCATGGCTAGTAATAGAAGGAAAATGAAATGTATCCCCATATCAATTTTCCAATCCTATGATTGGTATGATTTTTTTAATGGATCTAAAGAAATGATTCATAAATATGAGATTAATCATTTCTCTCTCTTCCACGGTATTGCTCATTTTCACTATCAAAATTATACTCTACACTTTTTATAACAAAAACTATAATAATTATAGGACTATGTCTATTTCATTCCTACTCCATCTATTCTTTATACATACCAATCATATGAATTCTATATTGATTTCATTTCATTTTTATCAAATTTCACTCATGCATACACTTTGACAAGTTTAATGAAGTATTCCCTTTATTCTCGACCCAAAGAATATTATTTATTCATCTTTTCCTATATTAGAAACTGGCCCACAGATGAGGATAATTTCGGATCTAGGGTTTTATTGGGTCACAAGTCGGACTCTTCAATAAATTTAGGGCTTCGATAAGATTTTCTTTATCCATTGATTAGCCTTCTTATGTACCAATTGAGCGATGAGCAACATCCTTCCATAAATTAATAAATGTTCAAATTTTGGACCTTGAAGCTACTAATGAGAGCTATCTCAAGTTAGGCAGATATGCATTCCGATCTTCATTAAATTTAGTAAACCCACCAGCATAATAATTCCAAAGAAAGAAAAATAAACCATATAGTGTTGTTATACCTAGCGTAGCGCAGGTGACAGACAGAGTAGAGAATATATGAAAAGTTGAGATAGAGAAATAATGTAAAGGGTAGCCGGTTTTGAAAAGGATGCCGTGAGATGAGACCAATTCAATTCAATTCAATTCAAGAAAAAAGTCAAGCCAACCAATATTACTTGTGCCATAGTTTACCTCCACCCTTCAATAGATTAGATTAGGCTTTCCTTCAATCCAAATTCCACATTCTCCCCACTTTAAATATTACATAATCTAGCATACATGAAATGCAGAGCAAGAGACATCAGGCAAAATGGAGATCGCCCTTGTGCTCTCCTTTTTCCATTTTCATAACAAAAACAAGTGGCAAGATCCATATCTCCTTCACTTCTTTTATTAAGAAATTCTGCCTGGGCGGCGGCCGATTGCTGAGAAAAGGCTGAAGGTTCGCTTCGTGTTCTTGCCCCTAATTTTCTAACTTTGGGTATCAAAAGTTCCACTTTGGAAATATATTTAGCAACGTCCACCTTCATCGATCCAAACTACGCAGTTTATCACATAAACATGCTATTCTTCATACCAAATGTCAAAGGAAATAAATGAGAGCACAATATACCATGTAAGAGAATATTTGGGCTGTATCAAGATTCAGATGTCACGAATTGCAACAGAGCAAAAGAAATGAATTTCAACTGTTTGGCTTCAAGGCACGAGTTGCAAATACAGTTATAATTACAAATAAAGAAAAAACCCAAACCAGTGATTATTCATTTGAAAGAAAAATGAATCAAAACCAATCGAGTCGTGAGGATTGAGAAAGAAAATTTAACAGATCTAGAGATCCATATTTACATCTGCAACTAATGATAAATAGAAGAACTAGCATCCATCTCTCAATTCTTGGAGATCAACAGCTTGAAGAGGGGAAAACAAAAGAAACAAGAAAAGAACAAAGAAACTGGCAGGCTAAACCCTAAATCAACACTAGTTCTTCCTCTCGAATACAAGTTACTGCGGACTATACCTTCAAATGCCATCCCTCCAGAAGAAAAAAGTTGGAAGCGAAGCAGCTTAGAACTTCCAGAAACTGCATCTAGCCCTGTGTAGAAGAGCACCGCCATCCATATCAGAAATCCAGATTCCAGAAACCAACAAACGACGGCATAGATGTGAAACCAAGGCTGGGATGATCAGGGCTGTACCTTCAGAGAATTCTCAGACACCTTGTATGAATCCGCAGTTATCGATACCAGCCAAAATCCAGGGAAACAAGTCTGCGATCCATGAAAATTTAGACAAATCAATCACAATTATAACAGAGATACACAGTATTCATAACAAAATAAATAACAGAGAAGATATATTCAAGATAACCGAATCAGATCTTATCTTACATCTACTTGTTTCTGTATGTTCTTTGCTCTCTTCTTCGGCCTCCTTGCCGGCTTCGATCCGGTCAGCGCAAAAATATCCTCCTCAATCTCCTCTTTCGTTAGAGGGATAGAGATGCTCAGCTTCCTCTTCTCCTTCTTTCCACCGTTACCGCCGTCGTTTTCCCCTGATCTGTTGTTCAGACTCCTCAACGGCGATTGCGCTTTACTCCTTTCCGGTATCGCCGGACCGTTACTCTTCAAGGGACCTCCGCTCACATTCAGCGACTTGTGTAGAGGCTTCCGAGGCCTTAAATTCCACGTCTTCGTTTCTTCATCGATATTGTTGTTATTAATCTTCTCCTCTTCTTGCGCTTCGCCACTGCAATCATCTTCGTCGTTTTTTTCCGTCCTCAGCGGCTCTTCTTGTGGATTTTCGTCCTCCGTTTTGCTGGTCTTGCAAGGAATTTTGATTAAGATTTTCGATCTCTTGATTCCAGCCGCATCGGCTTCTTTCGCCTTCGATTTAGACTCCGATTTCTGAGTAGTTCGCTCTGAATATGTTGAATGGAGCTCGTTCTTTGCACCATCTAACACCGAATTATTTGAGTGATTTCTCCGATGCTCAACAAAACCACCTTTGCCCTTGCCGGAGGCTTCGGGTAGCGAAGGCGATTCATGCCTCGGCAAATGCCACGCCGTATCACCGGCGGAAGGGGAGTGTTTCCCCCACTCGCGGAGCGGATATGGCTTAGATGATTCTCCAGGAGTAGGAGACCGTCTCCCCAAGTAATCCCCGTTGACCGGAGACCGACGAAGTGACGCCGTCGGCGGCGCAGCGGAGTCGCGGAACGGGGATTGAGCCGAGGCGGTGTCGCCGACACGGAATCTCGCAACGGCGACTGGCGGATGGGAGATGCGGCAGAGATATTCGGCCGCCGCGACGGCGATTTGATGGAGCGGCGGCGCTGGTGGTGGCCGTGGGAGGTTCTGTCCTTATTCCATTTTAGATGCGGCAGCGTAAAATTGTGCAGCGGCTGAGATTTTGCAGGAACAGTAGATGCCATAGCAGCAAGCAACAATCGCCTTTAAGCGCCGATTTCAACGAAAAACTATTAAATTCTGATCAGCGGATGCAAATCGGAACACGGCGTAGACCAATCTGTTTCGAGATCGGCGACGAGGTCACATCGTTTGGTAAATTCCGACGAAATGAAATCAAATTGAGTGCATGAAACGAGACTGCGTGCGTGTGTGTGTGTGTGTGTGTGTGTGCGTGTGGATGAAGTTTTTGTTTGGGGTAAACGTGAAAGAAGGTTGAGAGAACAGAAATGATGATTGTAGAGAGAGAGAGAAGGAGAATGAAGTTGCAGAGAGAAGGTGAAAGGGAAATAAGGTGGAGGAGAAGAAACTTAAAAAAAATTCAACGAACTTAAATAAAATTATATATTTAATATATATACAGACGTGTATATATCTATTTGTATACTGTATCTTGCACACAAACACGCAGACGCGGACACATATCTTAGAAGAGGGATTTGAGAACCCTAATTAGGGTTGGCTCATTTCTTCACATGAATATAATACTTATGTTTTTAATATTTTTCTCAGTATAATCTTATGAGAGTACTTTCTCTTAGCGTTCTTAATGAAGAAAATTGGTAATATGCTTTTTTGGAATTGAAATTAAAAACAATTTTTTAAAAATTCATGAGTTTAATTTTGTTGTGTTGATTCATTCATTTCATCACACTATCATGTGCATTTTATATATTTATGGTTATTATATTCCCCTTGTGAAATCTATTTTTTTTCCTTTTGGTATGTTTTTAAAAAAATTCTGTTTCATTTATGGAAATTATCCAATAAAATACTATTTACTTATTATATTTAACAATATTTTTATTTACATATTTTATCACACATGGTTCATCACTATCTCTATTTATTATTCAATAACAATATTTATTTATATATTTTATCATTCATGACTTTTCACTAATTTAATCAATATTATACTAATATGAGACTCTTACTTTATTTATAATAAATTCAACAATTTTTTACTTAATTTCTTGTTCAAACTTTCTAAGAATGAAATTGAGGAACAGAGAGAATGATTTTTCAAAACCAGAGTTAAAGATATTTTGACTAGTTCCTTGGTAATTATATGTGTCTTGTAAGTCATGAATATATATTTGATGTCACGGTATACTCTGCCGAACAAATAATACGACATTTTTTGTGGTGAGAACAAAGACCACAAAACATGTGAGATTTTTATTCTAAATATCACGATTTTTATGATCTAATTTCTTAATCTAATTATCACCAATTTGGCAAAATGATGCATGACTTATATATATATTAACATTCATAATATAAAATCATGTTGCATATTCATAGCGTCTTTTCCTGGTGAAAAGGAAAACAAAATAAATTTAAAATTTTCATTTTATGATTAGTGTATATATTATGTTTGCACGATTAGATAACAATTAATAAGGTATGACATATATTTAGGAGAACGTGCTTAAATTTGTTTTTAGGCATGAATCATGAATGTGCTTAAATTAGGAGAGGATGTGTTTGTACACTTTGGGAGAAAATCTTTTTTTTTTTGTATCATGAGAAAATCTTTTCTAATCATATGTATAATATATATATTAAAAATATCATCAATCTATAATAAACTATCGAAATTATCTGAAATTGAATGAAATGACACAGAAAATAATCTGCTTTCTTCCAAAACCCAACCCTCAGTCCTCCAAAATACAACAGCCAACCCTCCCTTCCCTACCCCCTCCAACCCAACGGCCAACCCCCCACCCCAAAACCCAACGACTAACCTTCCGCCACCCCAATCCCAACGGCCAACCCCTACCCCAAAACCCAAATGGCCTCCCTTCCCCGTTCAACCCCACACCCTCAAAATCCAACGGCCAACCCATTATTCCCACTCTCAACCCAGAGGCCAACTCCCGCATCCCCCAAAATCCAACGACCAACCTCCCCCTGACCCAACGTACAACCCCCTCTCCCTCAAAACCCAACTGTCAACCTCTCTCCCCCACCCCCAATCCAGCAGCCAACCTCCTCCCTCCACCCTCTAAAACCCAGCGGCCAATCCTCCACCCTCATCCAAAACTCATTGGTCCTTGGACAATCAACTCTTCACAGTACATACAATGGTTTTTCAGTCAATTGGTTAGTTTTGATAGCAAATTTAAAACTTAGTAAATTTAATATACAAGTTATGGATTGAGTTATTTTTATGCATTAATACTTTTGTCAATATATTCCTCGATCGTATATCTTATATATATATACATCTTATATATATATACATATATTACAATATATATTACTTATCAGTTATCTCTCTCACAACATCTCAATCAAACGCAATCAGAATTTATTCTCCAACACATCGGCGGCGATGGCGGAGGAAAAGAGAGGAATTTAAGAAACTTTTTAAATCTCTCAAAGAATTACATAAAATAAGAAGAAAATGGTAGAACAAGGCTCCTTTCTTTATTATTGTTTTGATGTCAAAAAAAAGGGCTGGGTTGTGTTGGGATTGTGTGGGTGTTGTGGTTGTGGTGTTGAAGTTGAGTTATGAAAAATATTATTTATTTTTATTCTATAATTAAAAAGTAATGATGGGTTGTGTTGGGATTATATTGTTGGAGTCGAGTTGTGAAAACTATTATTTGGGGTAGTCCTGAGGACCCCACCATTTCTTTTTCCCATATTGATTTTCAATGTGAGATAATGAAACAAATCTCCTTAAATTTATACCCAAATAAAAGGCTATAATATCTAAATACAAGACAATAAATGTGATTCGTACAGAAGAAGAACTTTTAAAAATATTTCAAATACTCAAATAAAAACTAAAGTCATAAATTTATAGATATAGTTTCCTATGATGGTAGAAAAAAATCAATGCATTAAAAACAATTAGGTAGTAGTGATTAAATAAATGGATCGTGGCATGGGCATGTGCCAAGCATTTATAGGCTCTTTATAACCTCATGCAATTTCGGCAAAATACATCTTGGTTTTAAAATATTTGTTCATAAAAGTTCTTACATACAGGTCATTAAATTTTAGAAAAAATGAAATTAGAAGTTCCTTTGAGAAAAGTGTTGGGCTTACTAAAATAAAATAAAATAAAAATTATCTATGAATTATTAAGTATGGTATCATTGATTTATATTGGGATCATGCACCATCGGATTGAATCGGACAATTGTTGTTTTTCAATTTTTTTTTTCCTTTTTTCTCTTACAAGTTTTGTAATGATGTGTAATTGAGATAAAATCATTTGTGTCTCATATAATCTATTTTCTTGATTTTATTTTAAATTAGGGATTGGAAAGATAGAATTTCTTATTTTATTTACTCACCCTTGTAAAAGGGATAGTACCATCATCTCATTTTTCACTAACATGTCAAATCTGCTAAACTTTTACTATTTTGGCTGAAGTGTAGTTAAATTGACAACATTAAAAGTATAAGCCAAATCAAGGGGGACAAACACAAATGTTTGACATTTTTTAGCTACAGGCCTTTATTATTATTATTATTATTATTATTATTATTATTATTATTATTATTATTATTATTATTATTAAACGTAATATTATTTTATACCCTAATATGCATAAAATTCGAGATTGTGTGTTAACGGATGCTAAATTATAAATTAATATCTGTACTATCGTATTTGCTATTAATTCTATCCTACAATCCAATTTCTGATGGCTGCTGACTCAGCGAACCAAAATTATAATTACATGTGTGTAATGACGTGGAAACCCCATTTTTGTCCAAACAGAAAATATTTATCCTTATTCCATTTTTCGTTGTTTCAGATAAATATCGAAACGAATGGATAACTACAATGCAATATTCATACTATTAAATTTATTTTCCTTTTTTTAGCATTATATATATATATATGTTTTCCTAATGTACAATTAGCATTTTTTTCCCAGCAATTGAGAGCTAATTTGACACGTCAAAAACTATGTGGATAATGACATGGAAAATTAGATAAATGAAAACTATGGGGTAGAATCGACATTGGGTGAGTATTCGGACGGTTCGGTTTGCCCGAAAAAACCAAAAATCGAATTTTTTAAAAAATCTAAACCGAACAGTATTATATATCCAAATCGAACTGAAACCGAACCGAAATATTCGATTCATTCGTTCGTTTGGATATAACCAATTTAAATTATAATTAATGTAAATATTATAATATTATTTATAATATATAATATTAACATATTTAAATATTAATAATATAAATAACGTATTTATATATATATATATATATATATATAATAAAAAAATTCGGGCGATTCAATTTGAAAACTGATTTTTCCCCAAACCGAAACCGAATTAATTTCGGTTTAAAAATTTTAAACCGAATTGAACCGTTTTAGTTCACAAACTGAACCAAACCTCTATTTTCGATTCGATTCGATTCGATTTTTCGGGTTTGGTTTGGTTTGGTTTGGTTTTGTTCACCCCTACATTGTATGATTGTTTCTGGAAAAAAAAAAATCCTCATTCCAATTGCACTCCATCGATTACACAATTTATCAGAACTGGTAAAGTGGCCAAACAACCCATGTATGATTTCACCATATCTTAACTTTATCACTTGAACTAAACTTCATCGACATAATATAGATGTAAATTACAAAGACTTTTCTAGTGGACAAGCACCCGTCCACATATATTCATCAAATAGTCATGTTAGTGTTATTTTACCAAATTTCACATTTATACTGTAATTAGAGAAATTGTTAGGATTGTATTTTTAATGTAATAATATAAAAATCATGCTACAAACAAAACAAAAATTATAAAGTTCGTGATAAATTTTCTCACTAACCCAATTTATATTGATATAATATCATAATCATAATCTGTGTACGTGTTATATTTATTGATTAAAATAAATAAATTAATTAATATACCATCACGTCTTTTCGAAATATACCCTCAAAAATTTCCACAATTCCACGACTGGTTATTATTTCATATTATCAACTTTTCGAAATATACCCTCAAAAAATTCTACAATTCCACAATTGTTCATTATTTATTACTCTCTCTGTTCCATTTAAAGTGTCTCATTCTTTTAGGTACGAGTATTTAGAAAAAATGTATAAAATAATTAAAGTGTTAAAAAATGAGTAGGGTTCACACTTTTTGAATGGATAATTACTTTCTAAAATAGAATGAAATATTTGTAATAAGACAATCCAAAAAGAAAAATGAGACATTTTAAATGGGATAGAGGACTGAGAGAGTATTTCATATTATCAACTGTATCTCAAAACAAACTACTTTCTCCATCAATCAATTTTCTTCTTAATTTTTCTTTTTGGTATGTCTCATAAACTTCTTTTTATATTTATGAAAACTATCCCAAAAAATATTCACTATTTATTACTCTCAATACATCCTTTATTTACACATTTATTACCCATGATCCACTATTATCCATATTTATTACCTTCAATAACATCACTTATTTATTTTATCACTCATAATCCACTACTAATTTAATTAACACCACACTAATAGAATACTTATTCCCTCACAATACACTCAACAGTAATACAAATGTAGTACTCCCTCCGTCCCATTTAATCTCACGAGATTTAGGAGATAGATAAAGTAGTTAAAGTGATAAAAGTTGGTAGGATCCACACTTTTGAAGGATACTTAAAATGGAATGAGACATTCAGAAGATAACCCAAAACGAAAGTATGACGTTTAAAAATGTAGTACAAGAATCAGTCATATCGTCGCATTCGAACATATCTCGTTTTAAAGAGAATGATTGATCATCCATTAAAATCGTACACGATCCCACACGCAGTTTATTCCATTTCTAGTAAAAAAGTGCAAGCAAAAATTTGGTATCAGTCTATTTTACTAGATTTTTCCCCAAAATAACTCCTGTAAAAGGTTCCATTCCATATATAGTGGTAGTACAGATCCGAAGAGAGAAGTTTCAAAGGATGTGTAAATTCTAAGAAGGAAATTTACACAAGTGCTTCTACTTGTTATTTCCAAAATTATTTCCTATTTCACCATAAGTTCCTCTCCAACTGCAGAATTTCTGAGAGAGAGATATATCAGCAAGCTGAAAGATTACAGAAGCATACAAAGTCAATACTAAAGTTTCATAAAATTTGACAAATATCAACTTCCTTAATCGAGTGTCCTAACCGGGATTATAGAGAGAAACCAAGTATAATAGCAAACATATATAGCCGGCTGAACTACTTGTCTGAATGCAGGGGAGCGCCAAATGCAACATCGACTTCATGAAGCTACCCTGCAGCCTGTCACTGGAATGTCCACACAGTTAATATAACAATGCTGTAGTAATAAGGAAGAGAAATTATGCAAGGAACATAAATTCAGCTGCACTAACTAATAATTTGAATTAGGTTCTTCTATGAATAGTGCTCTCACTAGTTACAAAAATGAATAAACTGAAGCTTACAAACCGGTTGCTCCGTCGTGATTAGGGTAAAAAACAGCTTATAAGCTGTTTTTGGGGAGCTTATAAGCTCAGCCAAATACCCTCTTATTCGTGGACAAGTTCCGCTACTGTCACACAGAAACCAAATAGCAATTTCTGCTCATGATCAGTCGATATAATACATACTCCAAAATCTTAATTCCTATCCCAATATGAACAACCAAAACCCTGAGCAAAATCGACCAAGATGTTCACTAATACATAGTATTTCCCATCTCAAGGAAAAACCCTTTTCACTTTGCTCGGCCTCATTCCCCTCTAGCCCATAAATTCAATTAACCAATTATACATTGCCTACAGATATGACAATATCATTGGAGTCACAAGCCAGGAATATGTATAAATACCGGAGAAACCAGATCAGTGCAGGCTAGAGGGCTGATCTCTCCTGGGAGCTTGCAGTGCCATCTAATTCTGTAGATCTTCCCACATCTTTGATGCAGCATGATTCATACGAGAAATACAAGCAATAAATGTTTTCTCACTAGAGGCTATTATGGTGGCCATGGAGTAGTTCATTTTACGATATCCCTGGTCCTTGAGCATTTGTGAAATCTGAATCTTGGTTTTATCCGTTTCTCCAAGTCATGACAAAGATATCCGGGGAAAACATCCAGGTATTCCAGTGAGGCACCCATTTCAGAGCAGAAGTATTCGATTTTCTTTTCAAGTTGGCCCAGTTTTTGGTTAAGAACCCTTGGCAAAAACTTTAATATAGCACAGAGTTTAGAGTATTCGATCCCACAGGAGAGAAGGAAATCAAACCTTTTCAGCCGTTAACTGCTAGAGCTGTGCATTTGACACAAGGCTTTAACTGCAAATCTATTATCTCCAAAACCAAGACTGTGTATGAAATCCAATTTTGTTTTCGTATAAGCCCCTGTTCTTTTATCTTGTAATTTCCTAAAGCCCACTTCATAGTGTTTATCCAAGTCCTCAGTCGAGGGCATGGTATAAGCACTCAACAAATTCGGATTCCCATATTGAATCCTCCTGAAGAACCATTCACAGATATCCATTGCCCTCATCACACAAGGCACGTTTTCTAACCTATTCCTTCGAAAACGTGAGGATACTTCTACTCAAGCGACTTCAATTCTTCCTCTTCCATTCCTAAGTGTGCAAGAAATCCCGACACTGAAATCACCCGACCCCCAATGTCGAAACCAAAATTTTGGGTCTTGAAAGGAGTAACGATCTGACTTGATCTCTCCGAACATTCAACCTACAGAAACACTCAAAATTTCCGATCAAATGCTCTTTCGAGTACTCAATTGATATACGTTTGCTTCTTCCCATCAAGTCCCCAACCTTCCTCATCTCACAGCCGAAATCATAAAACAGCTTAATTTTCTCACAAACCTCCAACATAGCATCCACATTTCCTTCAACACAACTCAACAAATCATAATCTAACATTAATATATTCAAATCACCCAACAATCCATCTGCATTGCTATACAGAACTTGAGGAAAGGTCAAACCTATGCTAATCACACTGACACCATTAAACCTAAAATCCTTAATTTCTCCGATCCTCCTCTCCAACTCCGGCGGATCAACTTTGAATATCAAGCAATCATCTCTACTCAGCAACCCTAGTTTCCTCCAAGGGAACCCCATCCCCCCCATGCACAGACCACATCAAAAAGCATAAAGAACGTATTTTTGGGGTTGATTTCACGCGCAGTTTCATTCTCATCAAAGTTCAATCCAATGCTTTCCAATAAGAAATCGAGTTCGTTGATTGGATGGTACCTGAGAAATGAAGGGGATTTTGGATACGACTTTCCCGAGAGATTGGGGCCAATTTCGGGAAATGTGGTTGGCGTAGAGGAAAGGCAGAGCACGGGTTGTGTGGAGGTAGTCTAGAAGCACAGCCTGCGATTCTTGGATGGCTTTGGACCTGTATTTCCATGGGATTCTAGCGAAGGGTTTAGGGGTGGTAGCGGTGGAGAAGAAGAGGAGAGAGACTTTGGTGGTGGTGCGGTGGAAGACGACGGCGGCAGCTACGGTGGTTGGGCGGGGAGAATTAGGATTGTCATAAATTATTGGAACTGAACTCCTCATAGTCCATGGCTGAGTGACCAGTGGTTTCAGCATGTGTGGTAACCCTTCGCTGGAAGGATAAGAGCTCAAGTCAGAGGATTTCTGGGAGGGGAGAAGGCATCATCTGTCTCTGCACGATTGCCTGTTGCGGTTTTGCTGCTGGTTCCCTCTTCCGTTTTGAAGCTTCATTTGTTTTTATAACTTTAGCTGCTGTAATTGCAATCTTTTCAGTTGCGACTCTCTATCTACGACAAGTAAGTTCAATTCAATTCCACGTATACATATTATGATTAATGAAGTTGCTTTGTCTCATCTTAAAGTTGGTGAACAAATTACAAAAGATATGTTCTTCTGTTGTTTCTTTAGTTCCACAGCAGTAATTGGAAGTGAATTACAATTTGCATCAAATTTACAAAGCTCACTGGTTGTTTGCAGGTGTATACAGATCCACCGGGTGTTTCCTGTCCTGGCGTTCCAATCGTTCCATGTGTCAGCATTTTCGTCAACATGTTTTTGTTCGCTCAGGTAATTCAGATCCATTAGCTTAATTAGGTTTTGTAGCATCACTGTGTGCTGCGAGAAGTACGCTGATTGATCCTTTGTTTTGCAGCTGCACTACGAAGCATGGGTGAGATTTATAGTGCTGGGCATAATTACAATCGGAATATACGCATTTTATGGTCAGTATCACGCAGATCCTCTAAATTGCAGTGTCTCTGCTGTTTACCACCGGGCACATAGGGAAGAAGGGCCCTTGTAATTTGATGGCTCAATGTAAATTTATGTTGTATTATACTTGTCCATTTCTTGATAATGTATCATTCCTTTCAAGTAATGCAATAATGTGATAATGATAATATCTAACAGAGACTGGGATTAATGCACATGTATTTCATTATCTAACGAGAAGGGGATATAGAAGCGTTGAACCATACTGAATCTATTCTGAAATAATAATTATACTGAACCATACTGTATCTATTCTGAAATAATAATTCAGTTATCCACATACTGAATCATAGGACATCAATCACAGAGCCCAAAAGTGTGCACCGACAAGTATAATATTGCTTTGAGTATGCTCAAAGTTCATAACTATAATGTCAGCAAAGAAGAAAGAACAAAAAGAAAAGCAAGATACTAGCTCATATACAGATCCATCCCAGCAAAAATACATCAAGATTCTTACATTTTTTAATTCTCCCCAAAAAAAGATAAAAATGAAAAATAGCGGAAAACCTAAGCCGGCCACATTATTCAAGCAAGATATACCGTAAATGGTTGACGATTCAGTCTGATTCTTCTCCAGTTTTAAATGGGCGACTCCGTCTGGTGCTGCTCCAGGTTTCTTAGAACAATGCGTGCAAATATTTTTGCTTGGAGTGGAGCACCGGCAGCTGCTGCTGCTACACGGAGCACTCGTGAAGCTCCACTCTTCTGGAGAAGGCTCACATGATGCATCGCGTTCTTGCTTCCCGGAATCGTGAACTGCAGGTGAAATTTTTTAGCAATAAATTTGGACCTGTAGAATGAGAGAATTGTTTGTGTAAGGGTGCTCGTCTCCTCTACCTGAAGGAGAGCAAATGCAGCACACGACTTCAGCGTAGGGGAAGGATTTCGCAGCATGCTAACAAATCTTCCTATCTCAGATCCGCTGAGTCACCAACGAAAATGTCAGACCGACAGAAAATCTTCACATAATAATGCATTAAAGATGAGATAGCGTGATTCAGAAGAAAATTGGTGAATTTTTAGTTGACAAAATTTAATCTTCTAATCTCTTCACAGAAAAATTTCCAATTACTGGAGTTAGTTATTATAAGAGTTTTTTCAAAAGGGATGTCTATTGCGTCAAACTGCCATGCCTTATATTTATACATTCAACGGTTGAATAGTAAACATTGTATTTATTCCATCATGACGATGACAGATTGAGAAAGTGATTGAGAGTGCACCTGCATCTCAGATGACCTGCTTCTTGAATGCGAGCCGATTCAGTTATTTGAGTCAGTGCAGCAGGGGCTAATGATGCAGCAGCAACTGAAAACGCTTGAGGGTCAGAGAACTTCATGACGAAAGCTTCGATGTTTTTCATGGCCATTCTTCTTGAACCATCAAAGTTCACATTCTTGGAAGTGCTTTGTGTTCCCACAAGGGCAATTTCATCCGTTCTGCAATATTAAAAGAATAATAAGAATATGTAAACGAATGCAAAGAACAGAAAGCAGCAGCAGTAGAAATATTATCTAACAGTAATGATCCCCCCAAAATAATACTCCCTCTATCAACCAAAAGCTTGCATTGCTTTTGGTGGCACGGATTTTAATAAATTGTAATGAGTATAAAGTGAGTGAATATATTAAATAAATATATCAATGGGTAGTGGGAGTAAAAAGTGGGCCATGTGTGATTTTTTTGTAAATAAGTGGGTAGATTGAGGGTAGTTGATGTTTCCAAAAATAGAAAATGCAAGTTTTTGGTGGACGTGCCAAAAATGAATTATATGCAAGTTTTTGGTGGACGGAGGAGTAAACCCTTTCCTTGATGAAGAATGACTAAGAAAGACATACATGCTATTCTGTTTCTTCAATGCAAGTATTATGTACCTACTTGTTTAAGCACTTCTAATAGGATGAGTCGAAAGTTTTAAACATAATTTACAATTATAAATCTCCTATTTAAAAAAAAATTCAACATATTTATACACCTTCTCTATCTAGACAAATAAAAGGTTTCCAGGAAGAGACAAATCCAGACTGAAGTGTTGTTACATACCTTCCATCAAACATGTAGGCCAGTGCAAGTGCAGACATGAAGCATGCCATTTTTGATACAGAAGAAGAACAGAGATAAACTAAAGTAGGAACTCCCCCTTCCTCCACAATGCGTAGAGCATTACCGGGATTAAAAGCAAGATTCCAAAGAGCGCCTGCAGCGGTCTCATGCACGTCCTGATAGTTAAACCAAACTGATTTAGTGAGAAACTAAGGTCACATGAGTGTGGTCAACGGCATCATAAGGATCCATTTCATGACATGAATGGTCAAATTAAAGTAGCTACCAACCTAGAATACATTGATACAAATGGAATATCAATTAGCAAAATCTCTGAAGGCATGGCCGGTACTTATGAGGTTTCAAGTTGACTTTTGAACTAATGTGCGAGAGAGAAACAATGTGAAGATATAACCAAAGTGTACGTAATAACAGTTTCTTATGATATCCATGGTTATAGACGAAAACCTTATCATTCCATGCAATATGTGGTGGAAAATTGCATATTAGTTACCAACTTTGAATGCTATTCAGGCATTCGGCACGTCTTTACAATGTGATGGAAAACAAACCCAGAAAAGAAAATTATTGCCAAATTCACGGGCCAAATTAACTCATAATTTGGAGTTGTGATGTTGAGATCTTGGGTAGAGACAGGTAATACTTTAAATGGTGAAAGAATCCTTGTATTCAGAAAATAATTTTCAATAATTATAAATATTGTATATGAAAATCACAAAACTTCTATCATCTATATACTTTCTATTGAAATATTTACACATAACACACAAAACATGTTCTTTTAGGACTAGTCTTACTATAAATGACTAACATAAGCAGCACTATTAAAAAGTTAATTGTGTAAACCTCATACAGATATGAATTTAGGTTTTGGTCATACATAAAAGCAAGCTGATGTCCCGTGGAAAACCAAATGGACCAACAAACTGTAGTCGCGATATATATAAATTGCGCCATTGATTATTTTAAACATACCTCAGCATCTGATTGAGCAAGCGCTATTAGTGGAGGAACGCCTCCTTCGCGACCAATAGCAATGCTATTACAAAAGTTTTAAAAAGGACGAATAAATTATACAGAATATGTAAGAAAACATATTTAGCTATTTAGGACACTTGATTGAACATTTCAACAAAGTGTAAAAGGAAAAAGGATGCTCTGCACAGCAGCTGCTAGCAAAGACCTGACTTAAGTGAGCTGCCAATACATCTGAGACTATAATTTTGTCCAAGTTGTCCCTTATTATGATGCCCACTCAAATTGAATGAAAGACCATAGCTAGTTCATTTTACTTTCACAAGGAGAAATAAATCATCATTTGCACATGGAGAATAATTCCCCCATTCATCATTAGTTGCCACTCTTTTTCCTTTCTCAATCACAATATGTTACAGATTTACAGTAGTTGATGTGTTTGGTGGGTTAAATTTAAATATAACTAATGCCCTCTGATTAGTGATATTCCTCCATCATAAATTATTGGAGAAAAACATGCAATGATTTTATCAGAAATTATTCAGATTTTGCTTGGTCTATGTTAATGCCTATTGGGCCAAAAGAATCAATATTGCTGTAGTATCGGCCCTTAGAAATACTTTATAACTTACAGCCGTAAAGATTCCACTTACAGGAACATTGCATGCAGCAGAACATAATTTTTGAATATCTATCCCATTCCCAACAAAAGGTGAAAAAATAGATGACCCAGAAGAAATCTAAATAGTAGATACAATATAAATACGAAAATAACACCTAATTAAACACAATGTACCATAATCCCCTAGATACTCATTTGTTATTCTTGTAGTCATAAGTTTTCAAATGGTATAGGGATAAATTTTGAGGTAAGCTGGGGCTGACGAAGGATACAGGACTGATATGGGTTTAATTCAAATCAAATCTGTCGGATTGCAAATAAATCATGGTTTTATCACATATTTAGCTGTTCATTTTCTTTGTCCAATGGGATTTAGCTAATCGTTAAGTGTCTTTCAGGTTTTTCTCTGATTATGTTGGAACTAATTGGCTAATGTCAAACACTTATTCAAGTTACTTATGCTGGATATTTTCCAAATTACATAAACCTTTGATTGATAACCTGAGTTTACACCCATTAAACCATTAGAAGCATAAATATCAATAACAGAAAATTTTCTGAGCACATACCTGTTTGCTTCTGAAACTGACAATCCCCAGAGAGCACCAGCAGCCCTCTCCTGAAGGCCATGAGGAGAGTTTGAACAGGAACTTGCTAGAGCAACCTAAAACCGGACAAGAATTTAATACTCGACTAAGATGAAAATTCTTTTCTGAGCTAAAATGTGAAAGCAAGAAAGGAAGGGATATGATGAGTGCACAAGGTTGGATGTACATAAGCATGCTAGAAGGGCAAAATAAGCTAACCCAAGAAGGACGTGTGTGTTCTGAACTGACAGCAGGGTCTTGGTGTAATATGTATTAACTTTTTCCTTTCTTTTATTTATATTTTCTAACTAAAGCTGAGTACAAAAAATAAAGGGCATTCAGTGAAATTGAAACCACAATTCCTAGAGAAATATCCTTTTACACAATACATTAATTCAACCACTTGGGAATCTGACATCATGTGATATAATTACCAATGTGGAAGGTTGATATATAAAGAGCTCCATTGGTAGTTCCATCCATATTGCATGCAAGAGCATAAATGTAATGACACTCCACAATATGATCATTTGTGATAAATTCAAAGGTGGAAGACAAAAGAGCCCTGCGGAACTAACGTTTAAGACCCCTTACCCATGGGTCCCACACAAGATAATTCATAAAAAAAGTAGCCAAGTGTTTTAATTGACTGCTATTTTAAAAGTTCAGGCTCAATTAATTGCCAATTAATACACAAACTTTGACCCAATTTGCTATTTTAATATGACCTTTGAAGTGTTTCAATATTGTCACCATCTTTCAATTCGTAGCAAAATAAACACCACCAAAATTTTCCGGCAATCCTAAAAGTAGCAATTAATCCTGTAAAAGAGTAGCAAAGTATTTTAATTGACTGCTATTATAAAAAGTAGGTTGAAAGAATAGAAGTTCAGGTTCGAATACAAACCCTAATTATGACACATGATACTTACTAATTACTATGAACAGAATGAAATGTCTAATGAGCCAGAAGAGTAATTGCTTTTAGTTAACTTGAGGAATTTATAGTATCAAATTTGAGTAAATTGGAGGTCCTATGAGTGACTTTTCAGACGCCATATCATTTAATTCTATTTATGTGAAGCTTTAAATAAAGATCTAACACTTGTAAAATACTAAACCATAAGGTTATTACTTATTACAGTAATATACAAATTAAGAGGGATATAAATATTGCATTAGCAAGCTATCATAAGCATCTCGGACAGTTTAATAGTTATTACATATGAGTCAATAATATCCTTACAGCTAGTTGAGGCCAAGGTTTATACCCAAGATGATATGATGGAAACTTTTCAGAGGCAAAAAGAGGAAACATGACTCTCTTAAAACCACTAATTAGGCTGTAAAGGGAAAGAGCAGAGGCAAAAAAGGAAACATGACTCTCTTAAAACCAATAATTAGGCTGTAAAGGGAAAGAGCAGAGGAACTCTTCTGATGTAGTTCATGTTAGCTCCCCGGTCATCAACTACCTGATGACACCGAAAATTTTATGGGTTCCATATCAATAGCTTTCCCATAACATAATACAAGCATCATCACCCCGCATTAATATAGGGTTTCTATAAATGATTCCACAAGGTCATAATGAAACAGTAATAATAGTGTCATACCAATGCCTCAACTCCATTGGCTGCAGCAATTGCTTCTCGGTTTCTGTCGTCAAATGATAAGTTCCATAATGCACCAGCAGCTTCTTGCCTACGAATCACAAAACATTAAATTTCTATTCTCTGAAGATTATTATCTAAAAAGGGGGGAAAGAGAAAAGATAAGTCCCAGTTGCAAAATTTAAATATATCAGGTTGACCCTTACCTGACACCATCATTTGGAGAGCGAGTAAGTTGCAAAAGAGCGTCGAGAGCTCCAGATTCTTGTCCTACTGCAGCATTGTTGCCATTGCTATCCCCATGAGCAGCCAAATTTGCCAATGCCCTAGCTGCCTGGACAATAAGTTCAAAAGATATACGTGACAAAGCATGCATAAAGATCTTTTTTCTGTATTGGATGGTGAATGTTAGATAAAGTTACTAAAGTGGCATCTGAAGAACATTTGAATGACATCTTGAAGCTAACTTGAGAAAGAGACTAGATATTAATACACTTCATAGGATATGCTTCGGTAAGTTGGAAAATAGTAGTGTTAAGAAGAAAAACTTGGAAGGTAGAAACGACTAAAATAAGGTTCTGGATGACGCTTCAGTATTATATTGGAGAGATTATGCAACAATTGTACTTGACCACCGTCCAAATCTTCAGGCGTAGAATGAAAGGAACTTCTGAAAAGTGAACTCATACTTCAATACGATACCAAGTGATAATTATTCAGTTAAAAGGGCAACTGCACCATATTAGGTCTGTAAAGAAAAAAATACTCCTCAAGGCTAAACTAGTTAAAGATGATTAACGAAAGAAAAGAAAATAACCAAAACGTGGCATATACTGCCATAGCAAATTCATTGTTCGTCGACAGGATCTCCTGACAATATTTGCAGAATATACCTTTGCCTAACAAATCATTAGAACAACAGCCCAACAAAGAAGATTATTTAAAAATAAATAAATAAAAATACTCATGGGCATTTAATACAACACAAATCCACCTGCTCTTGCACTCCATCGACCTTAAAATTGCGAGCTAGCGTGACCAAGGCATGTACACCACCAACTGAAGCAACTTCAATGCTGCATTTGTCATCAGCAGCCAAATTTGCCAGTGCACCAGCTGCACGTTCCTGAAATCAATCAAGTCAACTTTTAAGTATATTATAGTACAATAGGTTTATGTAAGTGCAAATAGGATCAAATGACTGTGGAGAATACCAAGACTCCTTCACCACCAGTAGACCATGACCACTTGGAGATAAGATCCACTAAAGCTTTTATTCCACCAGCTTCAGCAATGGCACCCTAAATAAAAAAAAACTTATATCAAAATTTAACCCAAAAAATAAAACTTCAAATTTAAAAAGAAAATCAAACCCCAAAAAAAAACCTTGTATTCTTCACCAACAGAAAGATTCCAGAGCCCTCCTGCAGCCTCTTCAGCAACTAATTTGTTTGCAGACCTGGCAAGATTAACAATAATGCTGATGCCTCCTTCCTCCGCCACAGCTTTCGCAACCTTAGCATTCACTGCTAAGTTTGCAATGGCCTACATGCAAGATCAATTAATTTTAAGTAAAGCAGGAATTTTTCTGACAATATGATAATTCTTGAAAACTTGATACATGATTATCAAAAACCCTGTAAGTCGTGCCTTTGGAAACGGCAAAGAGTTAATTGCAGAAGAATAATGATTCTAATCCATAAAGCACTGGCACTATAAACCTTACCTTTGCAGCTTCTGACTGAAGTCCTTCCCGCCATGACCGGGCAAGGTTTAGGAGAAGGCATATGCCTTCATCACGCATAACTGCTTCAGCCCTTCCAGTGTCAATATTGGTATTTTCATCATCAAGAACGACAAACGTTGCAAGAGCTGTGGCTGCCCTTTCTTGAACTTCCTCGTGGGCGCTCTGCATGAAACTAAGTAGTAAACTTGTGCCTTGATCAAGCCAAAATTTATCCAGACCAGGTAGATTGCTCTCAGAAATACGTAGAAGTGAATAGGAAATGACCCACTCCAGCCAATTCAAGATCTCATCTAATTTTTTATCCTTCTTAGAATCCCCCAGTGCAGAAATATGTTCTTGTCATCCTTTGGTGTATCGACAAATAAGTTACTTATTCCTTTAAGAATGTCGGTGAAGATAGCCAGCAGCACTTTACCTCTGTGGTTGTTATTAGAGACAAAGGTCGAATCCCCATCAAGTGCCTGGCAGTTTAGGGCACATAAGACCTTCAAATTAACTGAGGATGAGCAGAGCCTTGAAACTATATCTGGGCTTATATCTGTTCTAGAAACATCTAACCCTATAAGGTGGGGCAGCTTACCCCAGTGTTGTGCTACCAAATTCCACTTTATATTAGTTGTTCCCGCGACTGAAAGGAAGCGAAGCG
This sequence comes from Salvia rosmarinus, assembly GCA_036937905.1. NCBI lineage: Eukaryota > Viridiplantae > Streptophyta > Magnoliopsida > Lamiales > Lamiaceae > Salvia > Salvia rosmarinus. The sequence goes on from CM072823.1 coordinate 59,958,253, forward strand.
AAGCAACATTTCCAAGGGAAGTCTCATCCACCTTTCGGCAGTCGATAAACCCAATATTAGTCAAATTCTGGCAATGCTTTGCTAAAGCATTGATAGCACCAGCGTCCACTTCTTGAATACCCGAGATCCCAAGCTTCCTCAGCCGTGGACAACAAATTGCAATTGCTTTTACAGCATCGCTGCTGATCTTCTCACAGAAATCGGGCCCAATCTGGATGCACTCTAGTGCTTCATGTCGAGCTGCAAGCACACAGAGTGTCGCATCAGTCATGCTCCTGCAATAGTCCCCATTGATCTCACGTAAATTCTTAGCTTGAAGAGCTATAATAGCATCAGCAGATTCAGGACCTCGGAAACGAAGCTTCTGAAGATTCACACACATCGAAGAAAGCGATGAAGCGGCAGCAGAATCAAACTTATGCGGCCGAAGGTCCAAATCCTGCCACAAACATGGAGATTTACCTAGGGTCCACCATGTCCGGCAGGTTGATGACAAACTAGCCCGGTCACGATAGTTCAAGCATGAGAAAAGCTGGATTACTGTATCATCAGGTAATCTAGTCCAATCAAGCACATCTTTCACGTCTAAAGTCGTTGTTTCTTCAATCTCGGGGATATCCACTTTCTCTTTGCCCCTCAGAACCTTCCTACGAACTCTTCTACTCATACTTGATTCAGCCTCACCACTCGTAAACCATCAACAAGACTAGGGGATCTAAATAAGAATCTATAACGCAACAACAACAGATTCTATAAACTCAATGCTGACATTGAGAGGCTGCTAATAACCAGAGAAACGCACATGAATCTCGGCTCTCTTCCCTCTCAATTGCTCTCAACTGTTCTACCAGCAATACCAATCGGTCACAAGCAATACAGCAGTCTATCAAATCACAATCACTGTGCAACCTACGATCAACCTCGGAAAAAAAAACTCTTATCTTTCACAAACAGCTGATTAAAGAAGCAGATACTCGCAATAAAAAAGGCACTCCAGTGAAAACCCAAATCTTGAAACTAGTTCAATCCAAAAGCTAAGCAAGCGGGAATGCCCTAATCATGAACCTACTGCCTAAACCCTTAATCAGAACCTGTATTTGTTTGTGATGAAAATGCAAGAGGGGGGAGGTTAACTGATGTCGTATATCCCCAATCACAAAATGCATCAAGGTCAGAAAAAGCCAATTGCTTTTCCTTCAAAACCCTCTAACGTTCTTGAAAACCTTTAAATCTCCGTTCTTGGCATCAAATCTATTGCCTCCTGAAGGGAATTGCATCCACAAAAGTTCGTCCAAACCTACATATATAATTATTATAATTTATAACCGGATGCAGAAGAAGATACAGATGAGCACTAGACGATAGCTTTCACTGATAATAATTTATATATGCAAACAGAGAGACCAAGACAAAATGGGCTAAGGGTAGGAGAGAATTCAGGTAGTGAGTACTGCATCAAAGATGTGAGAAAAGGCAAAGACGAAGCCCCAGACCACTTGGTCAGTCCTCTCCTCTCTCTATCTGGTGCGTTTCTATTGTAGAAAATCTAAAACCAGAGGCGATGAAAATAAATTTATCTTTTGAGGTGGCATTCATTCACACTGAGAGAAGATTAATGTAATGCCGGTGTATATCATCATATCATATATACACACAACTCATTGCCGTGTGCACAACTCATTGCCGTGTGCGTTTTGCTCATATTTGTGTTTTAAGAAACTTTTCCAACTTGTGTATTGATTTACTTTTAGCCCTTAAATATTATTGTAGCATGTGCTCCTAGCAAGAGGGTGTTTTGATGTATTAATGATTTCTGTTCATATTTCAAAAATTAGCTTTTTGATATGTAAGTATGCTCAAAGTTCTTTTATGTGTTCACCAAAAAAAAATGAAAAAAAATCTTCTGTGTCAATCTATAAAGATACACGTTTTGATAATGTGTATATAAAAACTATCTACTTTGATAGAAGCATGTAGAATTTCTCCACTTGTAGGTAAAGAGACAAAAAAAATCATTAAATATTGATATATTTTTCATGAAAATCAAGGACACTCTATTTTTTGGTAGATTTGATGCTATACCCCTTGTCATTTTTCACCCTGTCGTGATGTTGATATGTCGCAAACTATCGGCCCACAATCGATTTGGATCAAGTTTAATTAGAATCTCAATCGGTAGAGATCCGATAATTTATCATATGATAACTGAATTAAGTATTGTAAAGGGGTATAGTACTTTTATCTCGATTTCTCTGAAAGTAGTCAATTAGATGAATTTGTCGTGATTTGCCGCTCGGCAAATGGATTTGTCGAGTGGCAAAAGAGTCAAAATGATTTGCCACTCGGGTGGCAAATGAATTTTCCGCTTTTTCAATATGTCAATTCCGATATTTTGCATCATGCATGTAATTTGAGACTATTTTAGTCAATTTGAATAGATTCTACATGTTTTATAGAAGTGAGTATTTTTAGCATGTTCCTAATCTAAAATGGTTATACAATTTTTACACCCTATATTTGATTAGGTTGTGCATGCGAAAGTAGATCTAGATTTTGTTATAGTGCACTCTCACATAGATATTTATATGGTCGGTCCTGACAAATAATGGGCCATGGGGAAATAATAAAAATGAGCAATTTTTTTACTATGGAGATACAATTGAATATATCTAAAAAAATGCACAATATATCATTTATAAAAGAATTATTTTTTTTTACAAAATTCGGGCCCCCAAAAGTTTATAACAAATTTTTTGGACATTGAATATTTTATTTTTTGAAGGAATATTGATATTAATATAAGAGGATATATAAAATTTTGGCCCCTAAATGATGGGTCCATGTCATACGTCTTCCCCGCCTCGGGACGGCCCTGATTATATCCTATTATTATTATTGTTGTTGTTATGGTTATTTGGGTTTGAATGGGTTGAAGGGAATTAAGTGATGAGCCCAAGTTACCCTTTCAGATTCCTACAGATTGATGGGGACGGGACGGGACGGGATTGTGTTAAGCAGAATTTGAGGAGGAGGAAGATTGATATTAGGGTCATAACTAAAGGATCGATTTTTACCGTAAATGAATTACTTGCACGTCCATTCAACCGCAGTCAAAATATTTGACATCCACTTTCTCACTTTTCTCAAGTTGTAACAGCGATTTTAGGAGTTTACATTCATCTGACTAGTGTTTCACGCATTCAAACATTTCTGGTAAGGTTTGGTCTTAAACCAATGTCATGAACTGCTGGGTTTGGAGTTTCAAAGTATTGTGTATCTTTGATGCCATCTTGGAGATTTCATTACTAAAATAAATGGCCTACTTTTTACGTGATTCTGCGTTGAGGTTAAAGGAAGAGTAGCATTTTAAATATAAGTATTTAGAGTTCTACATGAAATCTCATGTCTTTGATCTGATTTCTGATTCTTTGCTGATCGTTTGTTACGCGTAATGCGGTTAATCAAGTACATTTTGTTAAGAAAAAAATAAAAAGAAATCGATTTCTATTATGCTATTGAAGTACTGATATGCTAATGATCAAATTATCCATTTTTTTTGTGTTGCAGATTCTTTGGATATTTGTACTCATAAACTCACAGTGATCCCAATTTTAGAATTGAAGTATAATAAAGGAAAACATGGAGGCTTCAACATCCAAGGAATATGGGGATTTTTCAAAATCACTTGAAGATGAGCTTATAAACTATACAGCTGATTACGAAGATCAGAAAGATGGTACATACTTTGTTCAAGAAACTGAGAAAACCATAAGAATTCTGATAAGGAAGTCAGTGTAATGGAATGTTCGGATTCTGGGGGCCATGGGCAGGTTGAGGCACAACACTCAGATATAACTGAGTGCTCTAGCTCATTTGATGACTCGGATTGTGGAGCTGAAGGTGTTGATACTGTGGGTGAGGCTGAAGTTTTATCGGATTTTGGTGGTGCTGCATCAGCATCCGGGAACATGTTTATTAAGAGGTACTTATACTTTTCCACACTTACTTTTCTTGAAGATGTATTTCTTTCCTGAACTCAGCTGCCAAAGTTAAGCATTTATCTGATTTTCTCCTTTTGCCTCAAGGAATTGTAAGTTTGTAGGTTTCAAGACATGCATACTCCTTCACATTATATTATGCTTAGAAGCTCTAAGAATAGAGATGACTTATTACCACTCGACACCTTTAATCAAGTCCATTCAAGCCTTCAACATCTAAAATATTGCCAAGTAAAGGAACTAACTGTTGATTTCATGCATTCTTGAAGACGTCTAAATTCATTTTCTTTGGAAGAAGAAACACTGTCTCTCTCGGGCCCCATGGAGGCGACGAACTCGCTTCCATTCCGAAATGTCACATTTCAAATTGGGCCGCATTTTGTTTAGTGCATTTATTTGCATTTTTATAATTTTTATCTAATTAGATTTTGTTCATTCAAATATACAAGAATTGAAATTTTGTAGGAGACTGCAACTTTAGAGAATATTTAGCAAAACAAATGTTAAAATAACTAGTCATTTAAATTGAGCCGATTTGAGTGTTTGTTGTCGAGCTTTAAAATTTAGAGCTAGAAGTTTGGAGCTATTTGATTCGACTCACCTACACATCTAGTAATAAAGTCATTTGACGATATAAAAAGACAATTATTTTATTTTATTTTGGATAATTAAATTACACTTCAAATCCCAAACTATTTTTATCCCCATAAAATGTCATAATCATGGATGATTACATTCAAATGCTCTGAAATATACAAACAATGCTGGTTGTGGAAACAACTAATTATTTTCCATTCCAAAAATATAATAAAGATTGTGGAAACAACTAATTATTTTCAAGGGATATTATAGGCAAAATAAAGTGAGTAAGAAATAACACACTTTTATTGCAAATACATAAAATTGTCATAAAAGTCAATTCCCATATGTTTCATGTAGGAACTTCAAGTTTGAAACATAATTTTTTAGTTACGAGGTACCTACAACATACATATATATGAGCATATCATATTATTAAAGTAAAAAAAATATTAACAACTTTTTCATCGTTAGTTTGGGGTAGCATATCTATATAAGACTTGAATTTTATTATGAAGAGTAATTGATTGGTTCTTCCAAGTTTCTTGAGATAATTTATACTTTCTTGACTCTACATAGTTTTTTAAATTATGATAATCTGACGTGAAATGAATTGTTGAGAGTATTATCTACAGTATAATGTGTATAAAATTAAGGGAAGGCAACTTATAATTACCTTATTTTGTATATCATCATTTCATCAGTAAATGTATTATACCCAATCTAATATTTTCTACACATACTGTCCTATTTTACCATGATCGTTTTTAGTATAAATAAGCCCGACATAATCCCAGTAGTCAGATAACCGATATTTGCTGAAGTGAGAAGACAATTATCGATAATCTCCAAGAGAAGATGGTCACCATAAGAAATGAATAATTGAATAAAAGATATCCACACATAAGTTCATCACAGCACAAGTTCTGTAAAATGTCATTGGCATACAGACCAACATTCGTCCAGCCGCATTGCAAAAGTAGATGTGGTTCTGGATTCTCATTTAGTCAAAAAGATAATAATAGTGGTGTGAAAGCGATCCTGTCAACTTTCGAGTCTAGAACTGGCGAATGGCACGGGGATCACACACACCACATCTTCAAGAGCAGCAATCTTGTTTTGTTGCAATGACCTGAACCCCAAGATGGCAAGTTGCCCGACCGATCCATCCTAGGGTCTCCTCAACCTATGGGATGTCGTCTCCTGCACGTGAAAGCCAAACAGCAATATAAAAAAAATCAGATATTTGATCCCAAAAGCAAGCAGCAAAGACTATTTTCCCTAGATAGCACAGGGGAAGCTCTCTTAACAAGTAGATGCAATCATATACTTGGTCCGTTTCTTTTTCCACCCCCCGACTGACTGTAATAGGCATTTAATACTAATACTGAAGGGTTTGTAACAGAAGGCACCTCAGTAGGAGTAAACAGAGAAACAGTTGTATAATGGAGACAGGTGGTAGGTAGGATGGATCTCGTGAAGAGTAAAGATATCAGTTTCTCTAATTGTGAAGGGCTTGAGAAAGATAAAAGAAAGAAAACACCTTAGCAAAAGCAACTAATATAGCCCAAGACATAGCAGAAGCCTAAGATAGTAGAAGTATGGTCTGCTACCTCTTTGGCCGATTACAATCTTGGTCATAGTCCATTACTCCACCAAGTTCAGAAAAGTTCTCTTCATGCCCTCGGTAGTCAATGTCTGCCTGCTTACAGTTTGTAACTTCTGCCACAATGTAAGTAAGACAACATCGACCAACATATCCAGAGCATGTATACAACTACTTTACATAATAGGATTAAACAACAAAGCTGTACACATGATATAACGTACGTTTGAATGACTAAAAAACTTGCTAAGGCGAGCATCCTATGACGTCTTATAATGAAAGATGCAAGTAATCGCTCTTATTATCAATTGTTTATGTTGGCTAAAGCTGATACAGAAGCAACTGGAAATCTAATGGTTCCAACTTATCATATTACCAATGCTACTGGGAAATTGGACTCACAAAACATTTAAGTTCGTTCAAACTCCAGTGTAATGGCACTTTACCCCAGGCCCCCAGCACAAATCATAGATTCAATTTTCAAATAGGCATTCGTGTTTTCTATGAAGGCTAAATAAAAGCATCGTGTCATATACTGAAGGAAACGACATCATGAAAAACAGAACAGTGCATTCATCACGGAAAAAGGTTACTGTAACTGACCTTCATAGATAGTGTATTCTTCACTTCTTCTACCCTGTCATCTATCTCCTTCCTGTGCTTCTTGTCCATCTCACCCATAGTGTCTGCCCACTTGATCTTCTCTTGAATTGAGACAAGAAGATTGTCTGATGTGGTCAGCCTAAGAAATAACCAAAGGAGATTCAAAACACTTCAGATAGCAGACATAGACGGATAGACCACAAGTGACAATACATGTAAGGGACAATTAAGATGCAACCTATGCTTCAGTGCTTTATATATCGAGATTACAAAAGAAACAGTTGCAGCTTCAACTGATACAAATTAAGGTACTGACATAAAAAAAAAAGGCAGAGAGAGGTTCCGGAACAAGAATTGTGAAGATAAGATCAGATATAGACCAACTTACTAAATCCTCGACAAGATGCTTAGACACTTAACCCGTAGAAGAACCCAAGCACTTGAAATTTTAAAATACTATAAATAAAAATCAGCATAAGGATTCAAATCTCCCAGGGTGAAACATTTACCAATTTGCTAGAATGTCAATCATGCTGCCTAATTGTCTGGGTCTGATATCCCTCCCAGCCGCAAATTGCACCTACAAGCCATTGAAGAATTGATAATTTAGGAATCCACCAGTAACATTAAGCTACCAGATGCATAAATCAAGGTATGTTATTAGATTGAGACCTCAAAGCATCTTTGCAATTGATCCAGCTTTCCTCTAACTATCCCCTGCTCATGAGAACACCAAAAATCAGCATTGAATTTTCATCTCACCAACTTCACACGGAAGACAACTAGCTAGGTATGTGCTATTTAAACAGGCAGCACAAAGAAACTTATAAAGCAAATGAAAGATCGCAAGAAAGTGTGGAAAGGGGCAATCTCAAACAAAAGTAAAAAAAATTGAGTCACTCCCATTTAAAAAATAATTTTGGCAACAAGGTCATCTCAGAAATGAAGTACCACTGTTGAACAATTTCTTTGGAGCATAAAGAATAAACACTTACCACATACATACAATCATTGATGACGAAATCCTCCAACTCACGAACATTGGAAACATCCAACTCCTGCATCAATGTATCATATGGCAATACCTAGGGAAAGGCCGAGATCAGAGATTCAAGCAATGCCAGGAAGATTACTTGAAAAAAAAGCCTCCAATAAATTTCAAGTTTTTCAACTAAGTATGTCGTAACGAAATAACAAATATTCTGAAACACAAAGAAATAATACTATACAAATGATTTTTTTAAATGATTAAATCATCTAGCATGTTAAACCAAAGAAAAACAGTAAGATGGGTGGTGACCAGCATATTCATTCGTACAGACAACCTTTTTACACACACATAGTAAAATTGCAGGGCCAAAGATGAAGAACCCAGGAAATAGTGGTAAAAGATTAACAAGTAGTATCCAGTGGACTCTCCAGAATCCCTGCACCAGTTCTATAATTTTTTAAAGATAATTGCCTCAAAATGCAAATTGAAATTAATATTTATGTACAGAATGACTGAGATATCAAACCACTAGTACCTTCTTCTAAATCAAACCAGAAAAACATAATGTAACTAATTCAAGGATCAAGAGTAATATAATCACCTAGAACAAGTGATAACTGACGATAAAACGTGGTAACAGATATCTATAAACAACTAGAAGAATGTGATACTCCCATACATATACACAGAAAGCAAGACAAGCTACCTTGTTTGTCTCAGCCAGAGTAAGCACGGTTAGCTGCTTCAGCTTGAGAACTTGGTCAGGAACCAATTGGGGAAGACGGCCAGCAACATCTGCCTCGTGACATTAAAATGTAAAACTGATAAGGAAAGAAAACTCCATGTCTACATATTGTAGAAGGAGCATTTTATATTATAAGGACCAAAAAATCAAACTTATGATGCTCTAGCTAATGCCTCAGCCAGCATTCAATAGAAGGCTCTCCTTTTTCTAAGGTATTGTAGGCCCACCAGCAAGTACCCCACTGATAAATGACACAATAGACCAGTTGAAGAAACATAACAGAAACATAGAGATGCCCAGATGCTGTTAGTTAAATGTATACATCTTGCAATTGATATTAAATTTCATCGAGCGGAGTTCTCTGGATTGCCTTTTCCAAAGAACATTCAGCCCGACCGCATAGATTTTAGTGCGTGCGTTTCCACCTGTATGCACATTTATCAAAAAATTCTTTCAAATTGTCGCTTTGGATCAGAGGCTCCTACTCCTATAAAGAGAGTTAAGATCCCAACTGGCAAGTAATTATTTTGAAGCAGCTTCCAGAATCAGGGTAGACAGTAGAGTATGTTAAGAGAGTCCTTTGACAGCATATAAAAGATGAGTTCAAGCACCTTTGACCCCTTGAATATATAGAGCATATTACTGGATAGATTTCCAAACAATTTCAATTAAAACCATCAATACTAAAGCACCAGTAAAGATTTCGCAAATGTTATAATAGTGTGAGCATCCCTAAGCTATGGAACACAGCGAGAACATCATTAGTTCATTACTAAAGCACCAGTAACACAAAAGAGTATGCCTGCCAGTAAATACTACTAGACAAGCTCCCTGATGGAAACATAACAAGAAATTACAAATCCATATAAGCCCAGAGAAGTTTAGCCACGAAACAGATGAGTAGCTGTGTTCCAACACAGATCAGGCTAAAAAGTAAAGATAGCCCTTCAGTCTCCAAGTTACTCTTCTGAAAGCCATTCCTTCCAATATAGCGCAATAACTTTCAGGAAAGAAAACAACATAATGAAGAGATCATGCAATTTGAGTGGAATCTATAACCATGGCAAATAGGTTATATGAGGAGATTGAGTCTTACTCTTATATTCACTCCATGTACCATGTGCAAACATGCGAAGCAAATCAAGGAAGGCACTATTCTCAGTTCCTTCAAGCTGCACACGTATATACATAGATTAAGAACTTCAAAATAAAACGAGCTCAATAGGTATTAGCAACCAGCAACAACACAAGCATGGAGATAATTACCAAATACCAAGTGGAAACTATGATTGCAACAAATATTCTTTTCTTATATCAGAGTCAGTGGGTTTAGAAGTATATATTTCTTTATATATCTGCCACAATTTCACTTCCTTCTTGTACCATTATTCTCTTTGGACAATGGACATATATTTTTGCCAACCCCTGAACCCAGTATTCAAATTTATATTGTAGAAAAAGGTTAATATCTTCTCCATAAGATCCAATATCACCCGTAATTACATTACATGATAAAATAAAAAAGTCTTGACGTTTATTCAGATTTCATCATAAATATAAGAATTTTACGCATCAAAGAAAAAAGACACTTCCAAAATATATATGTGCATATAGTCTATAGAGGAGAGCAAACATGACACAAGTCAAATCAAGAAATCATTAACACATCATTTAGAGATTTTTTTAAGTGGTAGACGATGATGTGATGATTCCATCCTTCCTCTAGCTCTATGTTTTATAGGGATAAAGAATTTGCTTGAGCAGAGACTGCCTCGTCTCACCATCTAACCCTGCCCCCACAAACACACACCAACATATCATTCTTCCCAACCAAGACCCCTCCCCCATCCAAAAAAAGAAAAATAAAATAGAAAACTCATAAAAGTTCTACCAGATCATATCTCTAAAAAAACATAGGTTATACTGCATTTTTAATCAGCAAGCAAAACCAATGGCATTGTCCTAACACCCCAAAACTTTAAAATTTCTCCATCATTCTTATAGAACATAAATGCCCCAATTAACAACCATATTGCTATCATATAAGGGCCTAATTATAACTCTCCTTTCTATCCGCTCGTAGCAAAATCGGAGACAATTCCACACAGGTGCGGAACAACAAATTACCAGGAAAACGTGACAAACAAACATAAATTCTTATTATGCAACTACTTCCTAATAAATAAATAAAAACAAGAAGAAAAAAACCATGCCACCCCACTTAACCAAAATCATCCTAAGCGAAACCTTTCTAACCTCACTAGCACAACTAAAAGTTAAACCTTCAACGGAAACTGAAAAGCACCACTAACCCTAAAAAAGCTATACATACCTCGAGAATACTAGGAACTGCGAGAATCTCGGAGAAAGCAAAGAGGGAGGGGTGCGAAGTGGCCTCAACGACGATGTTTGCTAGCGCAGGGCCCTTCAGAGTCGATGCCTTCTTCACAAAATAGTCTATGTGCTCTGCTTGCCTTTCTTCAATGTCCATTTTTCAAATTCTACTGATTCAATAAAATTATGAAATATAGAAATTAGAGAACAAGCGCGTGGATGGCTTCTTTACTCGAATTATTAACTACAAATTGGCGAAAACAATGAGAATCTAGGGTTTGAGTAATCAAATATTAGGTTTTGGGAATTCGGAGAGGGCTTTTGTGGATTATAGTAGAATACAATGGATTTGTTTTTCTGCTTTAGTGTTTGCAGTGTGTGTTGCTCTTAATATATGAAACATAATTATGCTCTATGACTACGTTGCAGTATTGATGTGTTGCTCATGAGCAGAAAAAAAAACATATTCTTTTTCATTTTATATAGTTATTTTACTTCAAATATTTTAAAATTACTATTAACATCATTAATTAAATAAATTATAAAGAAAAACCCTCTCACTTTAAATAAAATAATACTCTCTGTCCCATTATTATTGACACGTTTTTCGTTTTGACTGTCCATTAAGTTGACCTGTTTCCAAAAAAGGAAACACTTTTTACACTAAAAAGTGTCTCGAATTTCATATCACCACTATTTTACACGCAAAATATAACTCTTATTAATCTACGTGTAAAAAAGAAATGAGTCATCATTATTGGGACGAAGGGAGTAGATCATTTGAAAAAACCGAGTATCTGTTTTTAAAGTAATAATATCAAAATAAATATCTAGAATGAGAAAAAGATACTATACTTTTTAGCCTAATTGTAATTGATGCCCTAGCACATCACTTCAAACTTCAAAGTATACAAATAGTCAAATACATATAAAAATATACTACTTTAAAAAAAGTTAATAAATACATATAGCATTTATTATATTAGCTAAAGTGCTTTCTCAAAAGGGTAAATATCAATTTAAACCCTAAACTATACATGTTTTATCAAAAATATCTTAAACTTTCAAAAATATCAATTTAAATCCCAAACTATCATATTTGTATCAATTTAAACCCCAAACTATCCCGAATACGGGCATTTTGATACAAATATGATGGTCGAGTTTAAATTGATATTTTTGAAAGTTCATGATATTTTTGATAAAATATGTATAGTTTAGGGTTTAAATTGATATTTACCCTTCTCAAAAAGTTTAAAAAGTTAAAATTAGCTAAAGTGGCGTCATCCTACTTACACTTGTAATTCAAATATAAATACAGTTGGTTTTTTAGTTGAGAAAATCTTATCACGATAAACTTTAGTTGATCATACATTCATACTCGTCTCAATCTCATTACGTAATATTCGTCGGGTTTTCGGCGTATGATATCATTGTTGAATATATATATATGAAGTGTCGAAAATTATTAACACAGATAAAAATATCGGATTAGTGTTTAGATTTATGATAATGGTATATTATTATATTTGTGCAAATCTTCTAAATTACACAAATGATTGTGTCACACGATAACCTAATAATAACTTCATAACAATCTTAGCGACACGATGATAGATAAATAAATAAAATAAAATATTTTGCCTGGGATTTCTACACTTTATGTCATTTTTAAGGTTGTTTGATTTTGATTTTCAATGTTAAAGTCAGAACACTAAAAATATATCATATGTGAAATTTTATTTTTACAAAATCAGGACATTTTTTTAAAAACACATCATATTAGAATGCTAAATTTATACCCTTTTCTTATTTGTGCTTCCCAAGTATAAATTTCCTCTATTTGATTTCCCAGCGTATTTTGCACGGTAACATTTTTCTATTGTTTGAAACAATTTCAGGTAAATATCTTTAAACCCTAAACAAATCTTATTTTATTAAAAATATCATAAATTTAGAGAAAAAAATCAAACTAAACCAATTTTATCAAAAATATCATGAATTTTAAAAAATGGTATCATCTTAAACCCCAAACCATTAACTTTGTATCAAAAATATCATGATTCCATTTTCAGTTCTCGAAATTTGATAAGTGATATCTTCTTCTCATCTGATAAGTCACATCAGAATTCGAAAGTAGTAAAATGGATGCGGGGTATTTTTTATATAAAGTTACTAGTTTGAGGTTTAAAGCGATATTTTATTAAGTTCATGATATTTTTAATAAAATTGGTATATTTTGGGATTTAAAGTGATTTTCTTAAAATTCATAATATTTTTGATAAATTTGATATAAAGGTGATATTAATCCATTATTTTATACATTTTATAGTATTTATAAAATAGTAAGGATATATAGGTATTCATATTTTGATATTCCATAGCTTATTAATTTATAAACTTTACAAAATAAATCACGCGACAATTTGAATTATGTTTTGAGTAAATCAAACTTCTATATTCTGAATCTATAGAAAGTATAGCGATAAAGATGTATCTATTTTTGTTGTTGCTGTAGAAGTAGAACTCAGATATATAGAACCTTCACAAATAAGTCATGAATCAACACACTTATAAACATGTTAAAGACATATTTAAACAATTTAATTATATATATATATATATATATGAGATCAACACACTTATAAACAGATTAAATCTCATATTTAAACAATTAGATCCTATGGTTCGATTTTTTCGGATTTTTAAGCTTAATTTCGCTAATTTTCGCTTCATTAAGGGTAGATTAGTAATTTGATTTGTTAAGTGATTGAGAAAAACAAACAATGATTTAGTTGAACTAGATAACGATTCAAATGAACAAAAATGCATGCAGTTGAAGAAAAAAAATGCATGCATTGAATTTCGCGCTTAGCGCTGGAACACGCCAACGCTTAATTGTCATACCAACGTGCGCCAGCGCTTGTTTCTCTCCAATACGGTTAGGCTTAATGCATTTATGTTGAAGTGAATGCGGTGTTATGTTATTTTCATGCATTTTTGTTTTTTGTTGGCTCTTCCCATACCCAGCGTCCCTACCAATGGGCGCACCCGCCCATCCCGTCGAGCCACCGGAGCTCGCTTGCTTGCTGCTCGCAAATACGGTTGGGTGCGATGCGCTTTATGTTCATTTAGATGCATTGTTATGTTATTACAGATACATTATCTGTGTTTTGGTGCGCCTCTCCCAAACTTAGCGCCGCGGAGACCCCAACTCGCGGACTCCCCTACCAGTGGGGACGGCACCCATTTGGATGCGTCCCATTTTGCCCTAAGCGAAAAATTGGTTGACACGTGTCAAATTTTGGTGCGCCCACGTGTTCAAAATGTGTGGTCTAGATTGAGATTACATACTATCCGGGGACGATTACTACGAACCCAACCTATATATATATATATGGTCATTAAATATAGAAATTTTAAAGGCCGCGTTACGATGGACTCAAACCCGAGACCTTTGGCCTCAGGCATTAACCACTCTACCACTAGACCAACACACGCACACAAAATACAATTTAATATATTTATGTATAATGTATGTCAATAGTATAAATTTTGTTAGCCGTTTAAAGTTTTTTATTTAAGTTTATAATTGGACATAATGAATAGTATATGTACAATGAAAAAAATAAAATGGAAATAAAACAATTAAAGAAAGTGATATTTGTATGTAGGTAAAAATATAGCGAGTGAAACATTATAAAATTTGATGCACTTCTTCATATACAACATTTGTAGTAGCATCTTAACAAAACATTGTTTCATTGACAGCATAGGTTAATGAATATCCAAGGTCGGTCCTGATATTTCGTTGGTATGCGAAAAAAGGGGGTTATTAAGAAATGAAGTTTTGAGGATCATGTTCTCAACTTGAGATATCATATGATGGTATTTCATGCTCAAGTTACAGTAATATGTATATTCAACAATATTCTATATGCAATAAAAAATTAGAAAAATGAGTCCGACGTTTTTAACAAATTCAAGAACATCACCAATCGACTTATATGTAAGTAGTTTATAATTATTTTTTGGATGAATAATGGTATAGGTAGTAGTAGAAATATGACTAATGAACTTTTTTGAAAAATTTGGAGCCCCTCAAACTTAACGAAGGAGGGCCGATCCTACGAATATTGTAGAGTTAACGTGATTTTTGAAACTCAACTCAAGCAAACTATAAGCAGCTAAAAATAGTGTAGATCCCCCAAAAGCTAGATGGATCTTCAGTCACCATTCGAAAAAAAAAATCGATTTTAATTTTATTTTCATTTTAACAAAGTTAATTTTATAGGTGAAGGGGCAAAAATACCCACGAATGTGTCTATGAGAATCAAAATAATCCACATCGTTATATTTTTTCCAACTTATTTAATTTGATTTACAAGTTATCGATGGAATGGAGGAAGGGTTGTAAAAGCGAGGCTTTGTCGGAGCCTTAACATACGAGCTCTCAGCAAGACGACCAACAATATCTTGAAAAGTTGGTGAATTTAATCGCTGGTCCGACGAGGAGCACGGAGCACGTCTGCATCATCTCGGTGATGAGGCCCGACAACACTACAAAATCGGGTGTCACATGGTGAGCCCACCGTGTGCCATTCATATGAGAAGTTCATATACGAGTTCATATGTTATAGTCCCAACGAAAGTCTTACTTCCATACTCCTTTAAAATCCATCACCAACTTTTTGATAAAATTAAATTAAGTTGTAATAATAATATAATGATAGGAGTTTATACGATTTTATTTCTTTTGAAATCTTTAGGGATATTTTTGCTCCAATAAATTAATTTTGCTGGAGAAAATACAATAAAAATATTTTTCTTTTCAAATAACGTCTGAAGTCTCGTCTGATATTTGGGCATCTGCACTATTTTTACGTACAATAACGATAGAAGATTATTTAATTTCGGCTAAAATATACTAGTGTTTTTATAAATAAATAAATATTATTTGTTAGTTTTTACCAATTGTATTATTATTACGCTTCAAAATTGGAAATGGCAACGGTTAATCGTCAGCTCGTCTTCTAGTTTCTAAAGTTGTCTGTGGCCGCCAGAGAAAAACAAGAAGACAATTTTATCCATCACAATCTCACATTTCCTCCTCCCAATCTCACTCGCATCATTTCAATTCCCTCCCTTTGCTGTGATATTTGATGGCGAAACCGGCAGCCGATTGGCGGAGCAATAGATCGGCGGTTCAAGCCACCAATGACGACGCCTCCGCTAGCAAGCTGTATGTGTCTCTCCTTCCTCTTATGCCTTCTCTTTCCATGTTTGATACTTGAGAATCGAGATGTAAAGTTTATTCGTTAATAGTCGCACGCTTTAAGGGGGGAAATTGTAGATTAAAGGACATGAAAGGCTCGTTGAATGATTAAATTGGATTGGAAAAAGCATGAGTTTATGATTACCCCCTTTTTGGGGGATTGTTCAAGTTTGATACGTATGATATCTTGAGTGTCTCTTTTGCCTGAGGTAGCTCTCTGCGATGGTGCTTGCATATTTACAGGCAAATAATGTTCTTTCCTGAGAAGCATCTTTTGAGAAAAGAAAGAATATTTGCGAAAGATTTATTGATAGGTTGTTTAGCATATGAGAGACATCCATCCTTAACGTCAAAATAGAAATAATAGTCCTACTTGGTGTCATGATACTATGAATGCTCCTCTAGCCCCATTTTAAATATGATTTTTGAAACTTCAATTTTATAAAGATCCACTGTGCATCGAGTATACCGGTAGGCAGTAGCACTACCTCAACTGCATTGCTCTGCTAACGCTATCCAATTTCTGTGTCAAGGTCTTGCGTTAAAAAGGGATACATGAAAGATGACTACGTTCATTTGTTTGTTAAAAGGCCCATCAGGAGATCCCCTATAATAAATCGTGGTATGGTTTCAATTTTACTTTAAATTTATAGTTTTTCAAACTTGTTACATTGATGGTTGTATTTCAGTTTCCATGATTTTGTTTGCAAATTTTGTGTATTAGGGTACTTTGCTCGTTATTCAGCACTCCGGAAGCTTCTCTATGAGTTCCTTGACTGCAATATAAATGGGGAAGACAAAGGCAAGAAGCAAATACTGTCCCTTGGTGCTGGCTTTGATACTACATTTTTTCAGTTGCAGGTGCTTGAGTTTTCATGTGAGATATTATTATTTCTTTCTACAAATTATTTTGGATGGATCCTTCCAGTATATGATAATGATATCTTTTACTTTTTACATCTATTGGTTAGTCTTTGCTGTGTTTCTTGATACACAAGCTAATACTTTTGTGGTTCTGTGGTCCTTATGCTTCTCATTGCTAGTTCTCAAATGCAATTAATTGCCATGACCTTTCCATTGAACCATTTCTCTTTTCTTACAGGATGAAGGAAATAAATTTCATCTATACGTGGAATTAGATTTCAAGGAGGTAGAACTTTCATGTTTCTCCCCACCCTTCCTCTCCTATCACCTTCTTTTTAAGTAGAACATTAGCTGTAATAACTCTGGAAGAATAATAGGCTTTGCCACTTTGCTTCAGATTTTAATTGTTTTATCACCCTTCATGCATTATTTCTTGTAATAGAGATGAAATTAATCTTTTAAAACTCTTAACTTTTAGTTTTATCTGGCAGCTATCTGTTCTCATATCATGGTGCTACATTTATTAGGTGACAAGTAAAAAAGCTGCTATAATTGAAAACTCTCCTGAGCTGAGAGGCAAAGTTGGTGAAGCTGCATTGATCTCTCAAGGTATTGGGATACTTTGCATACTTTAACCTTAAAAAATTCTGAGTTTCTTAAGATACAACTGATAGTCCTGCCCCGCCTCTGTCCCCCGAAAGGTTTTGAAAAGATCTGAACCAATAGTTTGTTATGAAAACTGTACTATAAAAAAGGCAAGCAGTATATATTTTTAAAAATTATGAGACTCTAGTGAACAATAGGCTTTCATTTTCTCCCCTTATCAATTTCTTTGTTTTGGTGTGGGTACCTTCTAGCTGTGCTTGAAAATAGAATATCTCCTGCTTTGGGAACCTGTGCTACATTATGGCAATGGGTGATACTTCTTTGTGATTTTGAAACTTTTTGGTCACCTCCTTGTCAAGTTTGCTAGCAATAGCTTGGATTTTCTGGTCCTTGTTAGCTGCTATTTAGGAGCCACAAAACGCTTTTGTACTTTCTTAAGAATATGAACAAAGATTATGGTCTAGATGGGACATTCCTAGAGTCGCTTACACTAATGAAATGAATTGTCCAGGGAGTTAAAGTTTGATTATCTTATTTCATAACTATATTGTTTAAGGCAACTTTTGGAGGCTTGGCTCCTTTTATAGTGAATCTCTGTTCTAACTTTCAACTATTAGGATAGGATCTATTTTATTTATGATAATATTAGTGCTCCCAGGTTATACGACTATATACGCAACACTTGTTGTATGTTTCATATCTTTCTTTAGTGTGATATGGTCATTCTGATACTGATTGAGAAGATTGTACATGGGTCATTCTGTTTCAAGAAAGATTATTACATTTTTATCCTGAATTTTTTCAGACAAAGGGGAAGTGATTGGAGATCACTACAAACTCCTCCCTGTTGACTTGCGTGATATGCAACAACTTGACCATATAATTTCTTTGACTGATATGGATCCTAGGTATGTATGTATTTTCTTGACAATTATTTTCGTTTACTGCATACACTCCCATAAACCACAGGGAAAATCTCAAAATGCGGCTGTTTAGTTCTAATGCTATTTTCAGTCTGCCAACTTTTATAATTGCAGAATGCGTTCTTATATACTTGGATCCAGAATCAAGCCGTACTGTTGTTAGATGGGCTTCTAGAACATTTTCTACAGCAACATTTTTCTTATATGAGCAGGTTGTGAGATTTTCTTTCTTTGTAAATCTTGGATATTGCTATATTTTATTAGTTTTTAATAAATCTAACTTGCTCAGCTTTATCCTCTTATTTTATAATATTCTCCTGTCTTTGGTTATTTCATCAACTATGCTGCAATGGTCTGACACAATGTTTGGCATGCCAACAGATTCTTCCTGATGATGCTTTTGGGCAACAGATGATAAGGAACCTGGAGGTAGTGTTGCATTATCTTGTTATACCAATTACCCTTGTATAGTGGAGCCAATTTATGTTCTTTGCATTTATTTGGCTTAAGCCACAAGCTTGAAACTATCAATGTTTTACCCAATATTCTGCTTTGAGTTAGTATGAGATTTCACAGTCAGTTTTAATTTGACATCGATGAGTTTTCATTTCAAGCATCAGGTCTCCTACAACTCTCACAATTCAGTCCCAAGTGTCAACTAAAATTTTCTATTGTCTCATCCTTGCATTAAGTAAAAACAAAGTAGTTGAAGGTGGAAACAACTATAATCATATTTCCAGTTGGCAGTGGAAAAGCAGGATCGATTCAGCTCTTTGAGATACAGGTTAAGGTAAATTTTCAGAGTATGGTGTGAGGAGAAGTGTGCATTACGTTTGAGATCAAGGTAGAGCAGTCTTGACCATGGGAGTAATATTAGGTGTTTGAGTTGGTACCTTGTGTCCATTTACAACTCCAAAGCTCTCACAAGTTTTCCAGTAACAACTTCTATAAGAAACTTATAGGAGCTTAGGGTTGATTTGATCTATCAATATAATGGTTCATGGTTGATGCTCAATTTTTATTTTTTGATTTTATTCTGTCGAGTACGCTAAATATTATAACTTCTATCCTTCAATTAGAGATGACAAATCAGAGTAGTGGCAAAGAAGTTTCTGCGTTTTCTTAATGTCCATAATGCTTATGAGTTGAGACCCTAAATTTTCACTTTTTCATTAATGATTGATAATTCTGTTATCTGACTGATTTCCTTGTATGTTGTTTCTAGCATAGACTATTTCATGGATACTCCTTTTGTGCACATATTTTCATGGCAGAATCTTGTTATCCATTATAAATTGTGCTACTATCCCCCCCTCCAAAGAAAGTGTCTATCCCTGAATTTATCACTGTTTCATTGAAATCTCATACTCCTGCGGATTAATTTGTCCGGACATTAGACGAAATTGTATTTCTTCTTGTCTGAAAGTAAAATGAGATGTCCAGTAACAAGATATTGTGGGTATCGTAGTTAATTGAGACAATTTTTCATCTCAGAGTCGAGGATGCGCATTATTAAGCCTTTATGCTACACCGACTTTGCAGGCGAAGGAAAAACTTTTTCTTGACCAAGGGTGGCAGGTATTCTCTCATTATAGTGTCCATTCTGGGTCCCAAATTATATATGATGTCCAGAAACTGCCTCTCCTGCAATGCAGATGAAGGGAAAAAAGTTACAAAGCATTTATGTAACCAACTTGAAACATATTTGGACCTCATTCAATCTGATTTAACTTTCTTACATTGTAAATGGAACGTTAAAGAAGCCAAAGCTTAATGAGTTGTTATCTCAATGACCTGGAATATTTGAACTATGAAACGTTATACACATAGTTTTATAGCTTTGACTGACTTGGATGCAATTTTTGGGACGTCTTTGGGTGAATATCTATTCAAACCTGTCTTTCATCAATTATTTAACAAGATGAAGATGAGCACTACCTTGGTATAGTGACATTTTCTTTCCCCTTACTCCTTAGTACGATAGTACAAAGATGAAATTTAATTTAAGCTTGAACATGTTAGAGTTGTGCTTTCAGAATTATAATGAAAAACTGAGAACATATCATTTCCAGCCCACCAAGAAAACTGATGGTTTCTTGGTCACGATCCCCGTCAATGCTGTTCCACTTAATCCCTCTTTGTAATTATTGGAATAATTGATGGAGACTTAAATAATGGATACCACATAGTTGATGGTTCCAGCAACAACAAAAGCTGCAAATAACTGGAGATAGAATATAGAAAAAATAATTGTAACTTGGTTTCATGCATCTACCATTATACGACAGTATTTAGTTGACCCATAGAGGGAAGTAGGAGTGCGATTCTTCTAAGAAATACATTTGTTTTGCTGATGCTCTAAGATGACCACTGCCAAGGATATTTTTCAGGGTCGGCCAGTGGATGATTGTCCTTCTACTTAATGATTTGGCTATTGGGTGGGACATATCTTGTACAAAAATTGGTTATGGTTTTATTGCTGAAAACCGGTTTACTGAAATGCAAATCAGCATTGCTTGCTTATGGCATTAGTATATTCTCTTGCCTCTGCTGAAATGGATCTTCACATATTGTTTAAAGTTAATGCATACACTCTTTTGGATACACATGGCTCTTTTATGTTTAATTTTACATTTTCTCATCGTCTTGCTTAGACTTCCAGTGGTTGTTTCTTTATATTGTGGAATCCTTTTCTTAGCCTCTTCTTTGCTCTTTGTACAACTGGGATGCTTTCTGTTTTCTTGTATCTTATGCATCTATTGGTTGAGGTCTTACAGAGAGCTGTTGCATGGGACATGCAGAAAGTTTACAGCACATTTATTGATGCCCAGGAAAGACGAAGGTATTATTGCCTAATCTATCAAAAAAATTGTGATTGCTGTCACCCTTATGGAGTCCTGTTGTCAAAGAGCTTATGCTAGATTGAAATGTTAACTGTTTCTTACTTCTGTTTGTTGCAATTCTTTGCATCATTGTCCCTACGATTTCTATAATCTAAACTTGGATACTTTGATCAAATAGAACTTATGCAATTAGATTTCTGCAAGAAAAAAAAAAGCATTTTTGTGTATTTTAATAATAATAAGTTTAGGTCTATAAGCTTTCAAAATTTTACTGTTCTAATTTACTTTACAGGCTATCATTTTCATAAAATCATTAACAATCTTGCCTAGATCATACGTATCGTAGTTAAGTTATGTACTATTAGCAAACTTGACATCCTCATCTCCCTACCCCAAACCTCCCACCCCCATCACCACCTTCATATCCACCCCTGAATTGCCAACAGTCCCCTCCTCCCGTGTTGCTATTAATCCCGAAACTCATGTTTCTTTACTGTCATTCAAACCCAAATCCTGATCTTAACCAGTTGCTATGCTGCATTCCAATTTTGGGAGGAAAATAGGTGTCCTGAGTGTGGCAAGAGCCAAGTTGGCACAAAACGAAATAACAGGGACTGCAGAAATGGCTGGAGATGAAGATGCATCTTTCTTTTGGTTTTTTTGTGTTATATGGATCCGGACGTCCACCTTTGTTGAGGACTAAACCCGAAACTCATGTTTCTTTACTGTCATTCAAACCCAAATCCTGATCTTAACCAGTTGCTATGCTGCATTCCAATTTTGGGAGGAAAATAGGTGTCCTGAGTGTGGCAAGAGCCAAGTTGACACAAAACGAAATAACAGGGACTGCAGAAATGGTTGGAGATGAAGATGCATCTTTCTTTTGGTTTTTTTTGTGTTAAATGAATCCGGACGTCCACCTTTGTTGAGGACTAATTAAGAATATTCACCACTCACCAGTCACCACCTTCAGCAGCCCTCCCCCCCCACCAAGTCCCTGGAATTAGCATTATCAATTGGCTGAAAAGTTTCAGTTGAGTCTGGGAGATTCACAGCCTTTTCCCTTTTTGTTTTGCATGTTAGAAATTGCCTTCTATATAAATCTTTAAGGTTCAGTGCTTTTTCAGATCTATGTTTTACTTTGCAACTGTTCCTTTTCAGCTTTCTGTGATTCTTGGATGAATCAATGGTTCTTTTAATAATTCTTATCTTCTACCTGGAATAGGATTGAACGGTTGGAACTCTTCGATGAGTTTGAAGAGTGGTACATGATGCAGGCAAGCATCTTATTTGCTTTTTTACTATGTCAGAGATTGCTTTTATTATCTTCTTCCTATGTCAGAAATTATGTCTTTTGAATATTGTGCTGTGATGTCATGCTACCCTTTTATTTAAGACAAATTTTCCAGAATTAATTATAATAATTTATGCTCTAGAAGTGCTTGATACCGAAGTAGTCTGAACTAAAATCTAGTGGGTTGTGTTTTTCCTGCATCTAGTCTCTAGTGTCTCAGCAGGCCTGAAGATCACATTCCATGAAATGCACTTTAAGATATCATATATATATATATACTTGTCTGTAAAAAAAATATTTGTAATTGCTTATTGCTTATTACAGGAGCATTATTGTGTGACTTGTGCAATCAATGATGCAATGGTATGTATGCCTTTCCTCCGATATATTATTCCTTAACCACCCATTAAGTTGTGCATGGCGCTCAGTGGATGCATCATTTTGGTTCTTGCAGGGTATATTCAAAGAATTTGGTTTCCCTGACGAGGAACATGCGACAGGTTCACCCACTACATCCACAACCACACCCTCTCTGTGAAAATGCGCCACTATTTTGAATCAACGTCGCCGATCATTCAGATGAGAGGTCATCAGAACTGGTTCTTTTTCCCCAGTAGAGTTTCTATAATGTGTATGGATCCATCTATATTATTTTGTAATTTGACTGAAGCTGCAATATCCTTTTCGCTAGCTGTTTTCTAAAAGGTAACGTGGTAGACACCCCCCTCCCCTATATAGCTCAAAACTGTGTCAATCCACAGGGCCACAATCGTCTCTGTGGAAAAAGAAATTCTTGCATTGTTGCTTGACTAAATTGTATTTCCTCGACCTGTTCATTTTTCTTTAAAATTCTGTATTTATGCGTTCATGTCCTTTTTTTTAGTATTTACATCATGTCCACATGTGTGCTTCAGGGTTAATGAAACATCTCAAGTGCAGTAGGGCCCAGATTATCATCATTTGATTTCAAGCAGTTTTTTGTTGTCTTTCATTGTGGATATGGAGAAATATATGTTTGAATTTTGTTTTACAAACTAGGTTTTGGAAAATATTAATATAAATTTGAATTGTTATTTACCAGCATTTCTTGGAATATCCTGGACTAGAATAGACTAGATAGCTTGTTGGAACTTGAAAAGTTGTAAACTCTTCAAAAAGAAAATACTAATATTGGTAAATAATTATTTTTCTTTTCTTTGGGAGGATGCAAAATGATGATTTGTCTGATTAGGAGTCCATTAGTATACAGTATTGAGCAATGAGATGATATTGATGGAGGCAGCGCCCTTTGCTGCACAATATGGGGGTTGGAATAAATAAATGGTAACGTAGAATAAGTTCCTCTTTGCTTTCTACCCTAGTACCCTTTGAATAATTATGATCATGTTCCTCTAAGCATCCGTGCTACAGTTAAACGCATATGAAACAATTTGAAGGGTGAATTCCCCCTAAATGCATTGGAGATAACTTCATATGTTTCTCAGTTTAACCAAAAGTAAGAGAGCAAACAAGCATTGCATTCATCTAGCTGACACAAAAATGAGCAATTTTTTTAATTAAAATCGGTTAACCAAATTAACCAATCGGTTCGATTTCGGTATCAGTATTTCTTATATTTTTGGTTTCGGTTAACCGAATTGAACCAAATATCCACCCCTACTCCGTCTCACCCTAAGACTGTCAATTTCTTTTCGACACGGTTATTTAAGAGAATGGATAAAGTGATTAAAGTGATAAAAAATCGGTAAGTCCCACAACTTTTACAGAGATAATTATTTCCTAAAAATGAAATAGACCATATTTAAGAGAAGGGATAAAATGATTAAAGTGATAAAAAATAGATATGTCTCATAACTTTTAAAGAGATAATTATTTCCTAAAAATGAAATAGACCAACTTGGGTATGACAGTCCAAAAAGAAATACACATCATCTTGAATGAGACGGAGAGAGTATATGTTAGTGGGATCGGTCAACCCTTCCTCAAGGACGTCATTAACACCTAACAAACGAGCATTTTGTCCCTAGAGTTATGCCAGAGATTTGAAGAGCAACAATAAAGTAAAAAGAAAATCCATCCCAACATTGTAATTTAAAAATGAGATGGTCTCTTGTGCGGACGTCCGTATATATAGAGATTGATGTTTTTCTTCATTATAAATGTATTTTTTTTAATATAAATGATACTTTATAATTACAAAGTAAAAAACAAATAATATTTTTTTAATATAAATGATTTTTAAAATAAAAAATAATACTTTTGTCCGTCTGCAACGTACAAATGGACAAAAATTTGTGGCCAAAGATGTGATTTTAAAAACAACAAACCATTATTTTCTAAATT
Organism: Salvia rosmarinus; assembly: GCA_036937905.1. Taxonomy (NCBI): domain Eukaryota; kingdom Viridiplantae; phylum Streptophyta; class Magnoliopsida; order Lamiales; family Lamiaceae; genus Salvia; species Salvia rosmarinus. The sequence continues at coordinate 59,983,257 of CM072823.1, forward strand.
ATTAATACTTCGGAAAAAAATGCCATCGGCTTAAAAGAAGAATTACGTAGATAATCTCTCCGTCCCATTTAAAGTGTCTCATTTCTTTTGGACACGAGTATTTAGGAGAAATGTATAAAATAGTTAAAGTGATAAAAAGTTGATAAGGTCCATACTTTTTGAAAGAATAATTCATAATTACTTCCTAAAATAGAATGAAACATTTATAATGAAATAATCAAAAAAGGAAAATAAAACATTTTAAATGAGACAGAGGGAGTATCTTTTTTAAGGCACGCTCGGGTGCAACTATTTTAATTAAGTTATAAGTGTGTTTAATGTATTAATTAATTACTAATCACAGTCGTCCGCGCGCAAGTTTTACGTCTTTTTAGTATAAAGAAATGAAATTTATTTGATCACACAAGAAACAACTTAAAATATGTGTGTTGACTGACCTAATGGTAGAATGATTAATGCCCGAGGCCAAAGGTCTCGGGTTCGAGTCCACCGTGATGCAGCCTTTAAAATTTCTGTATTAAATTGACAAAAAAAAACAACTACTTTAAATAGTGGCACCATAAACTGATTGTAAAGCCCTCTCTGAAAAGAAATAAATTTGAGTTGTACAACAAGCCCGACTACATCAGCATTAAATAAAAAAATAAAAAGACTCCAAAATGGAATTTAATAGGCAACTGACTCATTTTAGTATTAAATTACATGCTGAGATTCCTGATCCAATTCCTAGTGATCAAAATGCATCAAAACCAACAGCTCAAGAAGCATCACAGCAAACTACAACTAACGGTACTGAAAACAAATAAAACACATACATGCCTGCCTAACTAAAAGAACTCGAAATCCAGAAATTTACCACCAGATTTCATGTCTGTTCCTACAACTCTTTTGCTCCCACTGCCCACACTAGTAGCCAGGTCCACTTGCCCGATCTTCGCCGGGAACTCGGCCTCCACCGGCCTCGGCACCTCCGGCGGCGTGCTGCACCGTATCAGAGCCCAATTCACGCCCTCAAAGAATGCGTGCTGCTTTATCTCAGTCGCTCCTCTCTTCACCCCTAGCCGGTTTTGTGGCTCCTTAACAAGTAGTCCACGGATGAGGTCCCGGCTAGCATAGCTCGTTGCTGGTGAGTCCGGAAACTTCAGCTGTTGTCCCACCACATTGAAGAGCGTTGCACGGTTTCCTGACCCCTTGAATGGGGTTTTACCGTAGAGTAGTTCGTATAAGAAGATGCCAAATGTCCACCAATCCACCGCACTGCCGTGACCTTCGCCTTTGATTATTTCGGGAGCTAGGTATTCGTGTGTACCGACGAATGACATGGACCGTGCTGCAGTAGGTTCAGCAACGAGCTCAGGTAGGGTACCACTGGATAGCATCCCACCTTCTGTTCTAGACTTCCCAGATTTTTTCTTACTCTTTTGAGGGAAAAGTCGAGGAAGGAAGCATGTTGGTTGAATGCATGCGGATGTTGGTTCAATACATGCCGGCTGCACACAGAATCCAGATCCTCGCTCTGAATTCATCGCAGAATTTCTAATTAGGGTCGGGGAAACAGCACATCTAAGGGAGAGGTCGAAATCTGACAGCATAATGTGGCCGTCATCACGAACTAGAACGTTTTCTGGTTTCATATCCCTGTATACTACTCCCAGCATGTGAAGGTATTCTAAAGCCAATAGAACTTCCGCCGCGTAAAACCTGATTCCATTGCACAAACCATTATGAAAAATAAAATAAGAAAAAAATATTTCTATCATGATGCAGATAATAGAGCCAACAAGCAAAATCTGTAGAGAATTTTCTACTTTTATTTTTGTCAATACAACCCCTAAGTTAATAAAAGCACCAGAAAGAGAACCATGAAGCATCTCAATGTTTAGAAAAAGATAAATATCATGCTTGAATACATTATTCCAAACTTCACGTACATAAAGGCACATACCAATTCGAGATGACAAGATCGAATAGTAAACACCGAAATCGGGAATAGACAAAATCAAAACTTGTTTCAGACTTGGTTAGGTAAATTTTACTCGATCCTGAGGTGGTCAATGGCATTAGGCTGAATATTTGTCATGGAACAGGACATGATGATCAAGACCCATCCTTTTGGACTAGAAAACTATGTTTTGTCAACTTAGCCTCATATAAAAGAACAAATAAAATTATGAGTCATACCATAATCAAAATACACAACTGTGTACAGTTAGCAGCAGGGTCTGCATTACTTATCTCAAGAAAAGTATACACTAAGCAAGAAAATCTATGTATATTCTGTAACCAAAATGTTCTCCAACTAGTTAAGTAGTTATAAATAGCTGTCTAATTTGTAAAAGTGATGTGATTTGCTAGAGAAGGAAAGACCTAGCGGTTACACTAGTATTCTGTCCATCGTTACAACAAAAAATATGACCAAAGCTCACAAATTTAGCCATGAAAGAACTTTGCACTAATAATGAAGAAATTAGCTGCTTCAATTAGGGAGAGAACTCAATGAAGCACTGAGAGATCAGATACGAGTTTGCAGTTTGAGACGTGATACGTAATGACTCCAAATTCACATGGACATAGAAGAACTCAAAAAAGATGAACTCTCACATTCAAAGAAATTTAATAATCAAAAGAAGTTATACCTCGTGGCATATTCTGAAAAATGTTTTCCCGGTTGTCGCTGCCTCAGGCTATGCAGGTCTCCTCCGGGACAATATTCCATGACCAAGCAACAAAATCTGTCGGTCTCGAAATGAGTGTACAGCGTTGGTAAGAACGGATGGTCGAGCAGCTGCAATATCTCTCTTTCAGTCTGTGCCCGATTCAGCTTGTTCCTGCTAGCAAGGGATGCCTTATCCATTACCTTCATTGCAAAAAAACACCGAGTCGAACTCAGCTCGGAGAGATACACGCTCCCTATATCCCCACAACCAAGTCGTCTCAGCAACTTGAAGTGACTCATACCCAAAATGCCATCACGTGCTCGAACATGAAGTATAGCCTTCCATCGGGGATCGTTTCCTTTATGAGGCTTGTTCGCACTGCCAGTAATGTTACTCCAGTTGCTGTCATCGCTAAGCCCACTGCTATCACTAGCTCGGCTAAGGCTGGTTTTCGTACTCTCAAGAGAATCCCGCAGAATGCTCCCTTTGGTGCTTTCATAGTTTCTGTCGACACTGATCATGCCATCGCTCACTATCCCATCGCTTCGATATGTGCTGGCACAGCTATTAGCAATGCTCATTGCCCTCGCGACGCCAACACTGTCGATGCTACTAAGCGGACTCACGTTCCCACTCGGAGGTAATGAAGCATCCCAAATGCACTCCTTTTCCTCAGATTCCGGGAGAGGACTCGCTTCGGTGTTCTGTGAGGGACGAGAGGCGGCGAATGGGGACGAGATGGCTGCTACGTTGTTAGGCTCTTCAACCAAGCTCTCAGCAGGCGACAGTAACGGCGGGCACTGCTTGATGCTCGGTGGTACAAGGAGTGAACGATCTTCCAGACAAGGGCCCTTTTTAGAAAAGCTTTTCGCCAAACACTTTCCATCACTGTTGCTTCGGCCAATTGGCATATACACCGGCCTCATCATGTCCATGTCTACAGGTTCGGGGGGATGACTCACGCCATGAAACGATGTAGAGCCAGGTTCTTCAAAAGAATCGTCGCTGACTTTGAAGGAAAGAACATCAGGCATCAGTTCTTCATCGTCATCCTCCTCCTGTAGAAAGCTCTTTCCTTTCCAGGTTTGTGCAGGAATACGGGAATCCAACTCTTGAGGGTCGCGCAATCTGGATGGTTTCCTAATCTCTTCTTTCAGTAAAGAAGGGAGGGCGTTCCAGGCCTTATTAGCAACAGGCAATTGCCTGGGAACTGAAGGCAACTCAGGGATCCTTTCCATATTAAACCACCATGTATCATCAGAAGTATCTCTCTTAACTAGATTAGGTCACTGCAATTCAAACAAGGAAACATGAATCACAACCACAGTTCAATCAAAACTTTGACATAAATGGAACAACTCAACCAAAAACTCGCAAAATTAATAAATTGAGGAAAACGGCATTCCATTTCAACAGAACTTCAATAAAATCTATACATATAAGGATCAAAGTTAACCTAACAGTGAAGAACAAGAAATTCCTGCAAAATTCATACAGTAAAGGGCATAACTTTCAGAAGACTGCTGTTCTGTAACTCCTAAAACAAAAAAATTAAAATCATAAATCACAGATTTCAACAACTTCACTTCATACATATTTCTGAGAGAAAGCAAACATGATAAATCTTTAAAAGAGAGAGAAAAAACAAGAAAGTTCATAAACGAGAGAAAAAGAGACTTCAGCCGCATAGAATTGTTTAATTATCATTTACAAAACACCAAAAACAAACAGACAAATGTTTCACAAAAACTATTGAAAAGACAAATTCTAAAAATACCCACATCATGAAATGACAAAGCTTCCAAAACATCATCCATCAAATTATCGATGGAGAAATGCAAAACCTGAAAATCCCACCTCAAATTAGCAAAAATGTCGCCATTTCTCTTCCCATTACCTTCTTAACATATAAAAATAAAAAAACTCACGCAAGAATGTTCTGTTATACGTTTACATGTCTAAGCATCTATTAGGCATGGAATTAGAGTGGGGACAAAAAAGCAAGGCGACAAGAAGAATTACTTTCACTTAGATTCCACGCGACAAACCAAAAAACATAGACGCAAAAATTGACATTCAAATGAAAAGAACAAGGCACGCGAGCAGATTTTGTTGATGCTACACACGGCATAGCTCATCAGATATAGCATCTGTAGAGCTGGCAGAGAATCAAAAGAAATGTTACACTATTTGCAGATAAAATGGGAAGTGAAGCATAAGTAATATCCAAAAACGCGCAACAATTCACCTCTGCAACACAGAAAAGATAACAAATATTTGTTGTTGGATCGGGAAAAATGGCGGGAAAAAACAGCAACAGCGATCTTGAGAGACAGACAGAATTGGTGGGAAAAGGAGATGGAATGGAGAGGGTGTTCTGTTCAAAGACTGGAGCAGCAGAAAATAAGAGAATTTGGTGAGAGGAGTGTGAAAGAACCGAAATATTGTCTAGCGTGGAAGAGTGATTGGTGGTAGATGCTGCTTTTGCCTTTTTAAAATTTTTAATTTTATTTTTAGTTTCGGTATTCTTTTTGGGTTCGAGCTTATTTACCATTTTTGTAAAATGAGTGCAGTGATATCCATTTGTAAAAATAAGTCGTCCATACCCATTTAATTATTTTAATATATTTTCATCAAAATCACAACAAAATTTGTGCTCGAACACACGAAAATCAGGCTCAACACTCGAACACCGAACACCGAAAATGTGTGCGGACGGCCAACAAGTCTCATGACCAACCACCCTGGCCAACCCTCCCACGGCCAACCCTCCGCTGCCAACCACCCTCGGCCAACCTCCCCGCGGCCAACCCACCCATGACCAACCACCCCATGGCCAACCTCCCTCGGCCAACCACCCTCGGCCAACCCTCCCCTCGGCCAACCTCCCCACGGCCAACCCATCCCGGCCAACCACCCAACGGCCAACCCACCCCTGGCCAACCCCACCCCACCCGGCCAACCCCACCAACGGCCAAGCCCACCCCACGGCCAACCCCACCCCACCTCCACCCCGCGGCCAACCCACCCCGGCCAACCCCACCGCGGCCAACCCCCACCCCTGGCCAACCCACCCTACTGCCAACCCCACCCCACCACCCCACCCATGCCAACCCCCACCCCATGCCAACCCTCCCCACTGCCAACCCGCGGCCAACCCTCTCCAAGAAAATTATAAAAAGAATTATAAAAATTAAAATTGAAATTAAAATTGATATTTCAGTAAAATTAATTGATAATTGAAATGATTGTATGATAATTGAAATGATTGTATGATTTTCGCAATGATTATTTTAAAATCTGCAAAATCTCGACAAAAATATATTTAAAAATGTTTTGGGTATAATTTGCTTTTTTTTCATATTGGATGTACACTGTTTTCATTTTTTAAAAAGTGGGTATTGACGTACATTTCCACTTCTTTTTTTGGGGGTTTGGGCGCCTTAAGTCATGTGTTCACTGTGATGACTGCTGCACAAGGAAGACGAAGGGGGGCGCGGGGGTTTATGGTACAAACCTCCCGATCTTTTATCCGAGGACGATGCTGCCCTTTTACTATTTATTAAGACAGTCGATAATTTTATATGAGATTTTAGTTATGATTACTACGTGTGTAATTGTGCATGGATCACCGGAGTGAGTCTCTTTCTGTTTATTGTGATATTAATTACCTATATGTATATATGGGTTCTCGTCGCATAAATATATTAATTTTGGATTTATTTTGATTTCTCACCGGAGTGAGTCTCTTTCTGTTTATTGTGATATTAATTACCTATATGTATATATGGGTTCTCGTCGCATAAATATATTAATTTTGGATTTATTTTGATTTTCTCACGAACTTTAAAAGTTATCATAAAATACATAAATTTAATAACTTTAGTGATTTTCTCACGATTTTAAATTCAGACCAAATTAAATTTGAATTAACATCTCAAAAATTTATCGTGGACAAAACAGTCGATGATATAAATGATATCGTCGAGAGATGCCATAAAGCATCGTCGTTCCATCAAAATAAATTAGATTTCTTGATTTCAATGGTTCAACACATCAACCCCCATTAAAAAATTTCAATTCTTTTCGTTTGTTTCATCGTCTGGTTCTCATTGGGATCATCGATATCCTCTTTATACGATGTCACGTATATTACTAATTATTTTATCTAAGGTAAATTTTTGGGATATCAAGTCAGATTTAATTTGACTTGAATTTGAAACCATGGTAAAATCACTGAAATGATTAAATTTGTATATTTTATAATAATTTTTTAAATTCGTGGGAGAAACTAAAATTGACCCAAAATTAATGCATGTATACACCAATAACCATATATGTATATATATGAATTGGGTCATATACATATAATTTTTAACATACATAAATGAAAGCAAATCATGTCCATTAAATTTGAAAATCACACAGTATTTTTAAATATGCACATGAATTATAAGTTATATACATATTTCTGTATATAATTGTGCATTTGTGTAATGAATCTGAAGCGTTTATATATATATATATATAGAGTTTGGTTCAAATAAGAACCATTCTTATTCTAAAAACTAAGAACCAAATGAATTCGTTATAAAAGTTGATGAATCCGTTGAGAACGTTAATGAATTCAAAATTGAATTTTTCACGGATTCGAATCCCATGAGGAGCGAAAATTCTATTTTTGGATTCATAATTTTCCAACGGATTCATCAACTTTCATCGTGAATTCATCATTTTGGTTCTCACGTTCTCATGATAAAATGGTTCTCACGTTAACCCTCCCTATATATATATATATATATATATATATATATATATATATATATATGAGAAGGTTAACATGAGAACAATTTTTATCAGGAGAACGTGAGAACCAAAAAATGATGAATTCGGTGTGAAACTTGATGAATCCGTTGGGAAAGTTATTGAATCCAAAAAAAAAAAAATTCGCCTGTCATGGGATTCGAACCCTGGGTGAAAATTCTGAATTTTTGGATTCAATAATTTTCCAAGCAGATTCATTAACTTCCATAGCAAATTCATTTTGTTCATAAAGAATTTTCGTGGTTATTAGTTCCCACGTTAAAATTGGTTCTTATTTGAACCCTATATATATATATATATAGGGAATGGTTAACGTGAGAACCATTTTATTGTGAGAACATGAGAATGAATATCTTATGAAAGTTAATGAATATCTTTGAAGTTAATGAATAAAAAAAATAGAATTTTCGCCTCTCATGGGATTCGAACCCTGGTGAAAATTTCGAATTTTTTGGATTCATTAACTTTCGCAGCGTATTCATTAACTTTCATAGCATATTCATTTTGTTCGTAAAGAATTTTCGTAGTTCTTAGTTCTCACGTTAAAATTGGTTCTTATTTGAACCTCACTTAGAGGATAGATCATATAGTACCCAAGCCCCAGATAGTATGTAGTACTCAATCTCATCCACTCATCTAATAGATCCTATGGTTCAGATTTTTTCGGACTTTTTAAGCTTAATTTCGCTAATTTTCGCTTCATTAATGGTAGATTAGTAATTTGATTTGTTATGTGATTGCGAAAACAAACAATACATTTAGTTGAACAGGATAATACATTGAAATGAACAAAAAATGCATACAGTTGAAGAGAATAATGCATGTGATTAGAGCTCGCGTCCAGCGTGCGCTGGCGCCCGCGCGTTTCGGGCACGCCCAACGACGCTCGTTCTCGCGAAAACACACTCCGCCGCTTGCTCCCACGCAGCACGGTTGGACGCGATGCATTTTATGTTCAAGTAAATGCGGTGTTATGTTATTTCATATGCATTTTGTGTTTTGTTGTGGCTCTTCCAACCCAACGTCTCTACCCAATGGCGTGCACCAGCGCCTTACCAGCGTTGAGCCCACCCAATACCACATCGGCACCCAGCGCGGTTAGGCGCGATGCGATTTGTGTTCATTTAAATGCATTGTCATGTTATTCAGATGCATTATCGTGTTTTGTTGTGCATCAACCCAAACTCGGCACCATGGAGACCCCAACGTCGCGGACTCCCCTACCAAATACGGACAGCATCCAATACCATTGGTGCGTTCCCATTTTGCCCTTAGCGAAAAATGGGTTGCTACGTATCAAATTTTGTGCGTCCACGTGTTCAAATGTGTGGTCAGATTGAGACTACATACTATCCGGGACCAAGATACTACGAACCCAACCTATATATATATATATATATATATGGTTGGTTATGGTGAAAGTTCCTTAATGTACGAAAATATGAATAATAGCATATCTTTCATATTTGTGTAGCACAATCAGAATTACTATATTGCACATGTTAGTTTAGCACATCTTTCATTAAAGCGTAGCACATGAACGGTTCTAGTGCTGCACAATAATCCGCTTAGCACACGAAATACAAAACTGTAGCACACCCGAAAATTAAATCTCAACCATTAGTCCAACGAATCAAACGTCCAGATTCATTCATATTTCCTACCAAATTATTCATTCATACCTGATCCATCTCCTATATATATATATATGTCATTATTACCAAATTACGTGTTTGCAAAAAATTTATATCATGAAACTCGACTGTGGTCTGTCTAATATTATTATAACGGCTAATAGATGTTACTTATAAACCCACAATTTTCTAAAATGATTAAAACAAAATCCTATACTTATCTGTGAACCTTGCTTTTTACACCAATTTGATGTATATTAGTAAAAATGATTTACTGAAAATTATATATCTTAGTTATTAGTGAAAGCTAACGTTCGGATATTACAGAACAACCTAGTGGAGGTGTTTGGCGTAGTTCTTTATAAGCATTAAACATGCCTATCGTAGTGCTGATCTTGCTTAATAATTTGCAGTAGATTTATAACATAAAATAATTTGAAAGTCTGATTTCTCATAATGACAGTCACATTGTTTCTAGCTTTGCTTTGATTAATGAAAGTTACTTTTAAAAATGATAGGCACATTGTTTCTAACCCATTAATGAAAGTTCACCATATGTAAATATACTATTAAAAAATTGGTAATGTAGTATATAAATTTTGCCTTTCAATCGAATATAGATAATTGCATATAGTAGAGATGGTCACCAATTCTAGATCGTTTTTCGTGCTCCATTGTGAGTCTTGCTATTAAAGTGTTCGTGCTTTTTTTAAATTTTAAATTTATTGTGTTTTAAGGTTTTATGTTATAATTATTAATACATGTTGGTTAACTTATTTAGGATTTATAATTAATTTTCAGTATTTAATATTTAAATTTAGTTTGTGTTCAATTATTTCATAGTCAGGAGTTTATTTTTCTTCATTTCAACTACTAGTTAATGTTAATTAGGGCTGAATTCATTATAATTAATTATTTTGTACCCCCTCCGTCCCATCCAAGATGACCCGTATTCCATTTTGGATTGTCCCACCCAAGATGACTGTTTCCTTTTAGGAAATAATTAACTCTTCAAAAGTTGTGGGTCTCACCTACTTTTTATCACTTTAACCACTTTATCCTTCTTCTAAATAATCGTGTCGAAAAGAAATGAACCGTCTTGGACGGGACGGAGGGAGTAACAACTATTGCTAAAGTAAAGATTAATGGTGAAAAGAACAAGTGGTGTGCCACTTCAAGTAGATTCATATAACTTAAGAAACACTTCCAAATAAAAAACAACTTCAATTAAAATATTAAAATATTCGCAACGTTCCTCAAAACTTCATCATTAATGCTATCACTAGGTATATAAAACATATAAATAGATATTATTTTAGCAATCTTTACGCATTAAATGATTCGACATAATAATTCCCTTTGTAGGAGAAAAATATTATATGCATATTACACTTATAAATACTAAATAACCCCACTATAGGATGGTCTAATTATAAACTAACGAATAGTCTTAAGAATTAAGATCATGTTATTTTTATTTTTTTGAATTGGGAAATAGGAGAATAAGGAAAATCGCGGTCACTCAAGCACCTATAATAACAACTTTTATATTACATTATTGGCACCATCCTAGTGTGGAGTTTGTACATTATTGGTGAATAATTAAAAAATGACCACTTGGGAGAGAGGGAGGGAAAGTCAGCAAAATCAAACCCAAAATTTAATTGGTGAAGGTCAATTTAGTAAACACAAACGATTGGCGGGGTTAGGGGGAGGGGCAGTAGTGTTACTAGTATATAATCTAGGATAGAGTGGAGTGGCAATAGCAAAAAGTAGGGGTGGAGAGTGGGGACCACATGGGGACCGTTGCTGGCCCAGAGTGGGACCCACCTCTGTCTCCTCTTTGGGGAAACACGTCTCTTCAAGGGGCTACAACACCACAAGCCACGGCTACTCCGCCTCCGTCGCGTCACTCCACTTCCACTAGTTTTCTAATTAATATATATATATATAGATGGATCAGATAGGAAATGATAATTTTATAAGAAATAAGAATGAATCTGAAGCTTTGATTTCTATACCAATGGTTGAGATTTAATTTTCTGTCTACTGAGCTTTATGTTTTGTGACTACACGGATTATTATGCAAAGACTATCTCTTCTTGTCTATCAAGAATGAAAGATGTCTTAAACTAATATATTTAAGATATGTGCTACGAATGAATGAAATATGTGTTAAACTAGCCTTTGATTTGCTATATCAATGGTTGAGATTTAATTTTCTGCTCTGCTTTTATGTTTTGTGTGCTACATGGATTATTACAAAGACTATACTCTTCTTCTTCTGTTCAAGAATGAAAGATGTGCTAAACTAATATATTTAGATATGTGCTACGAATGAATGAAATATGTGCTAAACTAACATATATGCAATATCGTAATTCGATTGTCTACACAAATACGAAAGATGTGTTACTATTTCTATTTTCGTACATTAAGGAGCTTTCTCACCATAACCAACCCATATATATATATATATTATTTTTCCTCTTCTATAATAAATGATAATTACATAAAACAAAATATTATCAATTAGTGATAATTACAAATATGACAATCTGAAAAAAAAATCTTGCATTATATATTAATAATCACAAATTATTTAAAATTAACACAGTACCAGGCTGCTCGATAAGCGACTACGAATTTCCACTCATCCTGTCGTCTTCCTACATGGAACTTTTATTCTATTCTTTTAATAGCATGGCATATTTATTACTTTATTTGTATTTCAAAAGTTTGCATTATTTTTATGGCACGAGTTTTAATGAATTGTAGTGAGTGAATAAGAGATCTCATATATAGATGCAAAAAAATGTCCAAATGATAAAAATACAAGCTTTTGATGGATGAATATAAAAATAATTAAATACAAACCTTTGTAGACTAATGGAGTACAAAATAAATGAGGTGTCAAGTCTTTGTTCGATTTGTAACTCACCATAAATCAAAAACACATGATATTTTTGTAAGTTTTCATATAATTGTGTATTTTATTGTATTTATTAATGATTTATGACATTTTTGTTAGTTTTCAAATAATATGTGCATTTTATTATAATCATTAATGATTTGTGATATTTTTGTTAGTTTTCAAATAATATATGTATTTTATTATAATTATCAATGGTTCACGGTATTTTTGTTAGTTTTCAAATAATATGTGTATTTTACTATAATTATCAATGGTTCATGGTATTTTTCTTAGTTTTCAAATAATATATGTATTTCATTATTATCAGCAATAATTCATGATATTTTTTATACATGGTCAATAGTTTAGGATATAAACTAGGGTAAATATTGTTTTAAATCCTAAAATATATCCGCTTTGTAAAAAATATTCCGAATTTTCAGAAATATTTATTCAAATCATCAATTATCAACCTTGTATAAAAAACATCGCCGTCCATTTTCTGATTCGAGGTCTTGACGTGGCTCATTGGTTGTTCCTAGAAAAGACTATAAAGAAAATTACATCGATGCCACATGGAATTACGTGGCATCTCCATGTGGCGTCGGATGAGCAAGATCAAGATTTTGGAGATCGAAAAATAGATACAATACATTTTCTATATATACTAATAGTTGGTGGTTTGAATAAATATTTATGGTAAACATTTATGATAAAGTAGATGTAGTTTAGAGTTTAAAAATAATGTTGACCCTATAAACTATAACTTATCATTTTTATTTGTCCCGTTGAATTATACTCCATCTATCTTATTATTGTTGGTTCATTTTTCTTTTTGGGCTATCCCGCTATTGTTGGTCTGTTCCAAAAAAAGGAAATAATTTTACACTAAAAAATACCCGAATTTGGTGTCACACACTATTTTACACAAAAAACACAACCCTCCTTAATATATGTATAAAAAAAAGGTGCCGACAATACTTGGACGGAGGGAGTACAAATGTACAATATAAATCCTATTAACAAGCTTGGTCAGTCTTTCATAGAAAATCTTAAATAATACTTATTTAGACCGGGATGCATAAAACATATGTCAAGATTCATGAATGTAGAAAATTATATTATATCAGTGTACTTTCATTTACATATCTAATTATATAATTATATAATCTAGTAGTAAAACGGGTATGGTCTTTGAGATGCTTTCGAAAAACTGTACATGTATTATCAACGATTCAACATATCAAAAAAGAAAAATTATTTGTATCATATTTATATATAGAGAGAGAGTTAGGTTCAAATGATAACCACTTTTATCCTAAAAACTAAGAACTACAAATGAATTTGTTATGAAAGTTGATGAATCCGTTGATAAAGTTACTGAATTCCAAAATTCAAATTTTTTCACACGGGTTCGAATCCCATGAGGGGCGAAAATTCTATTTTTTTGGATTCAGTAACTTTCACAGCGGATTCATCAATTTTCACAATAAATTTATCATTTTTTTGTTTTTACGTTCTTATAATAAAAATGGTTTTCACGTTAACCTCTCATATATATATATATACTGCCAGGATTTAAAAATAAAATAAAATCATTAGTTTAAGATTTTAACCTTACCAGTTTAGAGAGTCTAGTTATTTAGTATTCCAATCTATATACAGTAAAAAATCTCTATAAAGATACTCTAAATATGAATAAATTATATATAGTAATAAAAATTTCACGATCTCAATTCAGGACCAATCATAATTAATAAGCTCCACATAAGTCATATTTGTTTATGGTTTAATCCTTACATCTCCATCTAGAAATAAATAATATTGTATATATAAATACATACACACAAATACACACACGCATAACATTACAATAAGTTTAAGAGGAAATATATATACTTAACTTTGGGTTTCATTTGCTTGAAGTAGAATAAAGTGCAATAATATTATGAAAAATATACACATATTGGACTATCATATATAAACATATAATTAATAATTGTTTTTAGTTCCTAGGTAAATGATCAATACATATATGTATTTTACGTACATAAAAAATGTCATTTACATTAAAGAAAAATGTCATTTGATTTTTACCATACAATTTAAAAGTATTATTTAAACTGAATAAAGTGTCATTTGTACTAAAAAAATATCAAATTTCAGACGTCAACTTAGGATACCACCTCGTTTTTGTAGTATCAAAGCGCATGTATTTGTTTTAGTCTAATTTATGTTAATTTGGTGAATTTGTTAAGTGGATTTATACACTATTATATATTATATTGAACTTTTTTTCTAAGAAAAACTATTTTTCGTAGAACTATATTTAGAAATAACTTTCTTATCGTAATATTTTTCTCCGATTTTGATAATATGACTATGTAAAGTTTCTACTGTACTGTGTATAAAAACAAGTCTTGCAGATAATTTCACTAAACAAAATTCATGAAATATAATATCCACTATTGTATATAAAAACACGTATATATATGTAGATGATTGATACATAAATGCAAAAATATTATTAACATTATATTTTCTGTTTCATTGGGATGCACAATATGTTATACACCTTTTTTTTTTTCTGTAAAAATTTATCGCATAAACTCAGGTTTGCAACAAATATGTCGCCCAATATATGTTTCAAGCACTTAATACTGACCATAAGTTTATAATTTCACGTGCCCCTCACTCTATATATTATATAAAGACGAGAGATTGAGTTTGATTCTTACTACATTTTATTTGTAGCAATTTATTTAAAAACAAATGAACAAAAATAATAATTTATATACTCATGTGCAACTTATTATTATATATAGAAGAGTGATATGATACGCACCACTTGTGAACACTTGCCGTGAGCATCATTGACATGTAGTTGCATTAGCATTTTTCATATTATTTTTTCTCCTATATCTCATAAATTACGAACATGATCGTCAAACTTACAAATTATATTTAAACTAAAGTGATTTGTTCCTTTTTCTCTTTAACTTCAAAGAGATTAATACAATTAACCAATCAACACAAAATCTCATGTGAGGACATCCTCAGTGAGGATATATTAGAACCACACTATGATTGAATCACGTGGATGGACCACACCTTAATTGAGATTTAGAGTGTGGTCACGTCTCCATGCGTTCTTCCATGAGGATGACCTCACTATAGACCATCTCTACAATTAATAAATAGAACTTTATTTTTATGTAATTTTATAAATTGATAATTATATTTGTAATTTATGCTAAATATAAGAGAAAACACAAAATAACAAAAATAAAAAGATACTAATATCAATTATATAAATCAACAATTCTCACAAACATGTGTTCATAAATTATACTCACTTCGTCCATTAAAAGTGTATTACTTTTGTTATTTTTGACATTCATCAAAAGTGTATCACTTTCATTTTCAAAACACTATTTCTTATTATTCAACCTCACAATCACACATTATTTATAAAAAATAATTCATCCCACTCACAACTTATCACATAGTCAGATCTAGAGCTGGCAAAATGAGTCCGGCCCGAAAAGTCCGCCCGGGGTATCCGGGGTTTGGGCGGTTTGGCTTCAAAATTAAAGGCCTAAAAACCGGCCTACAAAGCCCGCCTAAAACCCCCAGCCACTGGCTTTGGGCCAAAAAAGCCGGGTTTTGGACTAAAAAGCCACCGATTTTTATTAAATATATATATTTATAATATTATTTAATATATATATCTATATATTTTTAATAATATTAATTATATATTATATAATTATTTATTTTTTATAGTAACAATTTTCTTACTAATTCACATACTGGTCAGGAAAATGAATTCTGAAAAAAATAATAACCTCATAAATCATTCAAAAATAATTCCTAAGAGAAATGATCTCCAAAAATATATACATTGATGATTAATGATCTTATAGTATGTAAAATCTATTTTGAATCATTGATCTTAAATATATACAGTATAATTAATTTATTTTATTCTATTATTTTGTGAGTATAAGTCGGATTGACGTTTAATAATATCATTTATCTTTGATTTGTAATTACTAATTTTTTCTCCTTAAATTAAAGAATTAAAATCATACTGCATTACAATATCATCGCATGAATACATAAATATGTCAAGATATACAAGAAACATTATCATAAGAATAAGTAAGCTCAAAATATTCTCATTACTGATTCTTTATTTAAGTTAAGGAGTTATGAGATCTTAATTAAATAATTATTTTTTAATTTAAAATATTAATTTATATATTAAAAAAATTAAAAAATTATCTAAAAAAAGCCCGCCCACCAAAGCCCGCCTGAGTTGGTTTGGGCTTCATAATTTGGGTCCGACTGCCCTACGAAAAATTTAAAGTCCGACGAGCAGGGGTCGGCCACCGACCCGGCCCGCTACTTTGCCACCTCTGTCAGATCCTTTATCTAGTCAAAAAATACTCACCAATAATTTTATTAAATCTCGCGTCCATACAATTTTGATGGACCTAGGGAATACTATCTAACGTTACCTCAAAAAAAAGTGTAACATATCACTTCTCTCTTTTTTGGTATCATGGAAACCCGCGATGCTACCTTAGTGCAAGACTGGGTAAACCCCACGCCTCGTGCAATAGTCCGCAAACCACACAGATGTAAACCACACTTGAAAAATCAGGTGTGTCAGACTCAAATCCATAGAGGCGTTTGGTGGGGTTCGAACCTATGACCTCTCGGCCACAGGAACTCACTTTAACCATTGAACTGTCCCTAGGGGACTAACATATCACTTCTCTCTATATATAGTATTATAATAAACAAATAAAGTAGTGGATTGAAACCCTAACCGTTCCTATTGTGATCTATACCACCAAATGTATCCACATTCAAACCCAATCCATATGCGAGTCCAACTCTAGATCAGAGAAAAAGAAGAAGAAATTAAAGTAGTAATGAAAAAAGATGAGATTCACTTATGGTGATGAAGCTTTTCACTATTAATGGTCACAAAGAGATAAAATAAAGAAGTTGTCATGTGTGGACTCCATTCCCATGAAAGCTTGAAACTTAGTGATTAAAATGATTAGCCAAATATTTTAAACCATTTAAAACTCAGATTTCAATAACTAAATAAATAAACAAATCGATGTTGTGTAATCCTTTTTGTGGGCCTATTGACATCTTTTTCTTTATGAAAAGTGAGGGTTTCAAAGTTTTAGTTGGAATATTGGAATTAGGGAAAGGGATTGGCCATTCATAGTTCCTCCTTTATGTGATACCTTTCTCACTTAGAATACGTCCTTCCCGCAATCAGATTACTCATAAATCATTTTATCTTATCTTTTATTTCATCAACACATAATCAGAAGAATTAGTGCGTAATCATTTTACAGCGAAATGAGTTGAGATCAGGATTCAAATTATTATTTCAATAGTAAATTTATAATTTTATTGATATTTATACTTACAAATATATTATTAAATATGAGTTTGACCATCTCATTGTTGTGAGACGATCTCTTACAAGCAGTGGGGAAGCCACATTGGGGCCTGGGGGGTCCTTGAGCCCCACAACTTTTTCTAAAAATCATTACTATTATATATGCGTTTGTAGTTTCAAAACGTATAGCAGCTATGTTGGTTAAAGACTATGTGTTTCTCTCAAAAGCTCCTGGGTTCGAAACCCATCTAAGTATTCATTTTTTCCCATTTCTTTTCTCTACTTTGTCTTTGACTTTCATTTCTTTTTCTTTTTTCTGTTTTTCGTTTCTCTACTTTCTCTTTGACCTTCATTTCTTTTTCTTTTTTCTGTTTTCTTTTATTTCTATCTAGTTATTCATTTTTCTTCCTTCTCCTTTCTTTTCGTTCCTCTACTTTGTATCTTCATTTCTTTTTTCTTTTTTCCTTTTATTTCTCTATTTTGTGCTCTTTATTTTTTTTTCTTTTTTTTTCTCTATTTTTTAGTCTTTTTTTTCTTTTTTCTATAGTTTGTTTTACATTGATAAAATAAAAGATATATACAAATAATAAAGTTATATATGTAAATTAATGATCAATCAATTTTAAAAAAGATTATGATAAACTTATTATAATAGTCATAAGTAATATTTATTTAAATTTATTCTAATATGTTTTATATGTGAATTAATTTTAGATTCAATTGTTGATTTGTAATGGTACAAGAAAATCAAGATTTGAGTTTTGTAAGATAATACCATTTAAAATATTAACACTTATAATTTTCTTATTATTTTAATTTTATAGCTATTATTGATTGATTGTTTAGTTATTTATAAATAAATCTTATTATTTTATTTTGTAAGATATTAAAACATAATGAAGAAGAAATATATTTAGTATAAACAATTACCTCCATTCAAATAATATTACACTATTATTTAAATTATTATTATTTTAAATTTTTATTTTAAATTGTAATTAATTGGACCCCCCAAGATTCATTTTCTGGCTCCGTCATTGCTTACAAGGCTTTCTCATATACACTAATGTAATTGTACACAATAAAATATAAATTTCGTTCTACAATAAGAAATCTCTAATGAGTTAAGCGTTGTTTGCTTATTTTAAGTAGTCATTTTAACTAAGAATCTTGCTCAAAACGAGGAATGGTTCAATTGATAACTTTTTTTAGCTTATTCGTATGGTTAATTAGATGTGCGCCTAAAGGTTTTATTTTATAAATATAAATAAAGATTTCGTTTACTTTATACTCCATTCACATAATTACGTACATTTTAATCATCTATCAACTTACGATTCCAAGAGTTGGAACTGCGAACCGGCAATTCCGAGTCAAATTCAAAACTGGAATCGGTTAGCTTTCCAAAATTGTGAACCGACGACAAAATCGGCAATACTACTTCTTTGATAAGTGACCACACTAAGTTAGACACATTGTAGATTGAGTTATAAGCCTCTATTAGGTTGCATATCTTTTTATTTATTTATTATTATTATTTTGTTATTATTATTATTATTATTATTATTATTATTATTATTATTATAAGAGAAGAGACGCACACACACAAAGTGCATAACACACGCACATTGAGCACAAACCATATGACATCACCAAAAAACTAGCAATATTTGGTGACACGGAATTTGAGCTCAAGGAGAAAAAGTTTTGAGAAAAAATATTTGAGTGAACTCATAATAAATAGGTCTTAAATCGTCAAATCACTTAAAAATAAAAAATAGAAATCGCTTCATTTAAAATTAATCACAAAATAATCTATATAACACACATTTGTTATTAGGAATAATAAGACCTATAATCCCAATATATATATATATATATATATATATATATATAGAGAGAGAGAGAGAGAGAGAGAGAGAGAGAGAGAGAGAGAGAGAGTTGGTTCAAATAAGAACCATTCTTATCCTAAAACTAAGAACCAAATGAATTAGTTATGAAAGTTGATGAATCATTGAAAGTTAATGAATTCAAAAATTTTGAATTTTCACCGGTTCGAATCCCATGATATAGCGAAAATTCTATTTTTTGGATTCAAGAATTTTCCCAACGGATTCATCAACTTTCACCGTGAATTCATCAATTTTTGGTTCTCACGTTCTCACAATAAAAATGGTTCTCACGTTAACCCTCTCCTATATATATATATATATATATATATATATATGGAAATCAAGTTGGATATCTCAAATACATTTACCTTTTTTCTTTCTCTATTTATTTCTTTCTAGTAATCGAATAAATTTATCTTTTTTTTAGATACATCGAATGCATTTTTTTTTGAATTCATGGAAAATCTGTAGTCACAGCTTTCGGTGTGTACTAAATAAACCCTACATATTTATGTAATAGTCTGCAAACCACGTAGGACGGGTAAATCATATTTAGAAAAATAAGATGTGACAGATTAAACCCATAGAAGCGTTAATCGAGTTCGAAACATGTGACATTTTGGCTACACAACCCACTTTTATTACTGGATCGTCCCAAAATACACATCAAATGTATTCTTAATGACACATTAGATTGAAGTTTAACTGCCTAAAAAGTTATTCTATCATCAAATCTCTGACTTTTCTTGTTTAAACGTGACTCGTCCACGTGACTAAATAGTAATGAATAATTTGGGCCAACTTCATTTTTATTGACATTGGTTAGTAAACCCACAAACAAAATAAGTTATTCCATCTACAATGAAGAACACCTGAAAAAAATTATGCAATTAAAAAAAAAAGGGAAAATGAAAAGGAGGAAAGATGACAGCGAAGAAGATGGTGATCGCCGTCGTGCAACCACGGCGGTGCAGGACTGCAACAGCTGCACGAACAGGAAAATTGGTAAAATGATAATAATACTTAGACAAAAACTTGGGTGAGCTCCGCCTCACCGTGAGCTCATCCTTGTTTTTTGTTAAAATAATTATATATTAATTATGGTGAGTAAGGATAATTAGATTTTGTTAATATATAATTAAATTTATTAATTTTTAATTATAATTTTTAATTTAAAATTAGAATTTATTAATTCATAATTATGGTTTATTAATTCATAATTGAGGTTTATTAATTCATATTAGGGTTTATTAATTCATAATTAGGATTTATTAATTCAAATTTATGGTTTATTTATTCATAATTAAGGTTTATTATTCAAAATTATGGTTTATTATTTCCAATTAAGGTTTATTAATTCAAAATTAGGGTTTATTAATTTCAAATAGGTTTTATTAATTCAAAATTAGGGTTTATTAATTCACGATTATGATTTATTATTTCACAATTAGAGTTTATTAATTCAAAATTATTATTTATTAATTTACAATTAAATTTTATTAAACTAATTAATTTTAATTAAAATTTATTTAGTTAATTAATTAGAATTAATTTAATTAATTATGATTAAATAAGGTTAATTAATTAATTAATTAAGGGTGGTCTCACTGTGCGCACGCACATGAGACCACCCCTAATACTTATTATTTTGAGCTGAAAATGATTTTTGACTATCTAAGGTGTGGATAATGGCATATTGAGAGTTATTTTGCATGAATCTAGTTTGTCAATAATCATTACTAGTTTTCACTCCGATTTATTTCTACTCCTGAGGTAGACTGTCAGATTTTCAATATATGCCCCTTACTTATGTCGCTAAAATTATACTCCATCTATCTCATTATTATTGATTCGTTTTTCTTTTTGGATTGTTCCATTAAGTTTGTCTGTTTCCAAAAAAGTAAACACTTTTTACACTAAAAAGAGTCTCGGATTTCGTGACACATATTACTTTACACACAAAATATAACTTTCCTTAATTTAAGTGTAAAAAGAAATGGGCCACAAATATTGGGACGGAGTTAGTATTATTCACAAATATCTTAACAAATTACACCTCAGACCCATTTGGAATGAGATACAAGCCCGTTATTATACTTCTTCACGAGAAGCCCCTTATAATTTGTTGGGCCTCTTGTTTGGAGGGCAAATATAAAGTATGACGATTCTATACATAGTCCAATTTTCTCTTTATGATTCATTATTTAATAAATTATAAAATATTAATAAATTTACTATTTCATTTTATAATCCCAAATTTAGTTGCTAATCAAATAATAACTTATTTATAGCACCAAAAAAGTATGAACAAATAAAATTTATAATTAAATAACAACACCGATGACAGTGTGAGTTCAATTTATAGCCCAATGCATGGCTTTCTCACCAACAATGATAGCGATGGGAGTAGGATGGGATGCATGCTGGAACCGACGTTCTTGACATCTTGTTTCTATTGGACGTTTTTCTTTTTCTTTTCCAGATTTTTGGGGCTACATAAAAATATATTATTTGATTTAAAATAAAAATTGGGGTTATATGGGTAAAATATATATTTACTAATATCTTTTATTTAATAAATAAGGGGCTATGTATAGAGTCACTCATATAATTTGATTTATGTCCAATCTTTAAGCATGTTTTTCATAATGATTTCATATTTATTAAATCACAAACTAATGTCTAATTTATCTCATAATTCCAACTCATCTAACCGTATTGACACAAAATATTGAATATTATTGTTGACGATTTTTACTTTTTCAGTTTGCAATTTTATTTCTTCTAATATTTTGTAATAAAAAGGTGGGAGTTATACATTTTGGAGCTACCAACTTCTAGCTAGGGACAACAAGAGAGGGAAAGAATCTATTTAAAGATTTCATTTAGTTAAATATGAGACTATGTTATGGTTAGAATTGCCACATCACGATTTAATTATCGAAAATGAATTATGATTATAAAATGATTTAAATTAAAAAGATTATGATATATTTGTTTGATTATAAAATTATGATATTATTGATAAAATGGATAAAGATTATGATACATTTCATAACTAACCCTTTTAGATTTGTGAAAAATATATATTTATTTTACATTTAATTCAAAAATCAAGCAGGCCACATTAGTGCAAAAGACACACATTGACATATGAAATGGAACTTTCTGAGATGTATTTATTGTATTATTAAAATTATTAATGATCATAATAAACCGAATATGAAAACTCATAAGTAATTTAATTTCATCGAAGATTAAATTAAGAAAATTTAGTAAAACGTGTATAGGATAACAGGTAATCAATGTATTAAGTATACCTTCTATATATTATAAAATGTATATATATTGAGTTCCAACATGGGGATAAAGGATAGCAACTTTAATAACGTACGAGATAGTATTTTTCTGATTTTATCATGTCTATCATCAAAAGCTCATTTCAGGTGTTGGAGATGTGACATCGCTCTTACGCTATGTGTTAAATCTATCGAAAATAACAGAAAGATAATGCAAAAAAAAGTTGAATTACACTTTTAGAGGGAGCTTATAAACTCTTTAAAATAACTTATAAGTTGTTTAGGAGTTTATAATCTGTTGCAAAGTCTTTGACAAAATAAGCTCATAAACAGTTTATAAGTTGTGAAAATAAGCTCCAATAACTTATAAGCTCCCCTAAAAATAAGTTGGTCGACCCTAACTTATTTTTTTATAAACTTATAAGCAACCATAAATTTACCAAAATAACTTTATTATAGTTTATTATTTCTTACACATACAGTATCAACTTCACATCTCATCAATTTTATTTCGCTAACTATGATTTTCTCTCTATAACCCACGATTCTTTCTCTAGCTTATAAAATCAATTATCCAAACAGTTTAACAACTTATAAGCACTTGAGATATTACATCTTATAAGCTCTTCAAACATTTTGAGCTTATAAGCTCTCTAATATAAGCTTAGCCAAACACCCCCCTTAGTCAAAAGTTTACCTATTCATCTCCAAATGTCCTTTATGTACTATAGTTATCTAAAATTTTATGATAAATAAATCCATAATATTTAGTATTAATTAAAATGACAATCATTACCATTTAGTAATGTTTATGGATCAAATTGATTCTGAGTTTCCACATTAAGGATGTTTCATTATGAACTCATTATATTTGTTTTAATTTTTGTGGCAGAATCAACTCTGTAGCCAAACAGCCCTTTGTTTGAATTTCTGTGGCAGAATTAACTCTGTAGCCAAACAGCCCCCTTAAGCGTGACTTCGAAGCCATTCATCTCTTTAAATAGTCCCTTCAATCCTCTCATTTCCCCTTTGGATTCAAAGCCTCCTCCTCCAGGGATGAGCGCAGCGTGAAAAAGTTTTCTCCAAAAACCCCAAAAATCAATTACTTAACGGAAACCGCGAATAATTTGAAGTACTGAAAAGCCATATTTTTGTTTCTTAAGTTTGGAATTATTAGCTAGCATCATAAATCATAATCCAAAACCCTAGAGCACAATCTCTGGTGTCGCAATGGATCTGCGGTTCCCCTTCTCGCCGGCGGAGGTCGCGAAAGTCCGCGTCGTCCAATTCGGAATACTCAGCCCCGATGAGATCGTAATTCTCACTTTTTTGAATGTTTTGAGCTTTCATTTTCAGAACTGAGTGCGTTTTGGGGTGCGATTGAGTTGGAGTCGGTTAATGATGGTATTTTGTTTTACGGTGTGTTTTGTAGAGACAAATGTCGGTTGTGCATATAGAGCACAGCGAGACGACGGAAAGAGGCAAGCCGAAGATCGGTGGTTTGAGCGACCCGCGTCTTGGGACGATTGATCGAAAGATGAAGTGCGAGACTTGTATGGCGAACATGGCTGACTGCCCTGGTCACTTCGGTCACCTTGAGCTCGCCAAACCTATGTTTCACATTGGATTCATGAAGACTGTCCTCAGTATTCTCCGCAGCGTATGCTTCAATTGCTCCAAGATTTTAGCTGATGAGGTATTGTCCATTGCCCGAGTAGTTAAATTGAAGTTCATGGACCGATCACAGGTCCGGTTTAAGTAGTATGAATTTGTACAATCATGTTTTCACATCACTATTCTATGCTGTTCTGAGGCCTGAGTAACATACTGTGAATTTTTTAGAAGTGTATAACATATCCTAGAGTATTGGAAAATGCTTATTTCATATATATGTTCTTATACTAGGAGGTCAGACTTCTGTCTTATTCATGACCATCCTGAACTATGCAACTTATAGTAAGATGCTTGAAGCTTATGCCTAGTAACGATCCAGTTTTAGGCTTCTTAGGTTATGTTATGTCTTCAACAACTGTGTTACTTTGATAGAGATGCATATTGGTAAAATAGAATCAGTTTGAGGCATTTCATCATCTGGATGCATCTCCTAGGAGTGTCGCCGTCTATAGAAGTCATTAATTTTAGTTAGTGCTTGAATATTATACTTAAAGTAGAAATAATATTACTTGCAACAATTCATTTTCTATTGCACTATATCTATGAACCTTTTTAAATCTTTCTAGGAGGAACCAAAGTTCAAGCAAGCAATGAGAATTAGAAACCCTAAGAATAGATTGAAGAAGATATTAGATGCCTGCAAAAACAAATCCAAATGCGAAGGAGGTGATGAGATTGATGTGCGAGGTCAAGATTCTGAAGAACCTGTGAAGAAATCTAGGGGTGGATGTGGTGCTCAGCAGCCGAAGATTTCTATAGATGGGATGAAGATGGTCGCTGAATACAAGATTCAGAAGAAGAAAAGTGATGACCAGGACCAGATGCCTGAACCTGTTGAACGGAAACAACTTCTCTCTGCAGAGAAGGTATCATATTTGTGAATTGCCATAGAATAGTGATATTCAAACTTTTTATTCCAACCTGGATAATGTGGATAGGCATTAATCCCAAGAATCTCTATTTTTTTTTTCTTCAGGTGCTTAGCATACTGAAGAGAATTACTGATGAAGATTGTCAGTTGTTGGGCTTGAATCCAAAATATGCTCGCCCTGACTGGATGATTCTTCAAGTTCTTCCAATCCCTCCTCCTCCAGTTAGGCCTTCTGTAATGATGGATACTTCTTCTCGGAGTGAGGCATGACTTCTCCTTTTGATCCCTACAATTTAATGGGGGCTTAGATTATCCTAAATTGTTAGACTACCTTTAGCATTCCTATGGGTCAGATAAGTGTGTCAGGTTCTGTTCAATGAAAACTGATCAAGTCAATTAATGTGCATCAAATTGCTGCTTTTAAGTTGCAGGAAAATCTAATATTTGAATCAATTCATGCAGGATGATTTAACTCATCAACTGGCCATGATCATTAGGCACAATGAGAACTTAAAGAGGCAGGAGCGGAATGGGGCGCCTGCACACATCATCTCAGAGTTTGCACAGTTGCTGCAGTTCCATGTGGCTACATACTTTGACAACGATTTACCTGGACAACCAAGAGTATGGTTATATGTTTCAGTATATTGACACTGTGGATGCAGTTCCTAGAACCTCATTTATCTAACGATGGAAGTAACTCTGTATACTTCAGGCTACCCAAAGATCTGGCAGACCCATTAAATCAATATGTAGCAGGCTTAAGGCCAAAGAAGGCCGGATAAGAGGTAACTTGATGGGTAAGCGAGTGGATTTTTCCGCTCGGACTGTGATCACACCTGACCCCACAATCAACATCGACCAGCTGGGGGTGCCTTGGAGTATTGCCTTAAATCTTACATATCCTGAAACTGTAACTCCCTATAACATCGAAAGGTGAGGCTCTCTTGCATTATTTCTTGATATTGATCCTTCTATACATTGTGGTTATTCTTGTTAACCAGATCGTGACCTCGAAAATAGATTGAAAGAGCTTGTGGAATATGGACCTCATCCTCCCCCTGGTAAAACTGGCGCAAAATATATTATTAGGGATGATGGACAGAGGCTTGATCTCCGGTACTTGAAAAAAAGCAGTGACCAGCATCTAGAACTTGGTTATAAGGTGAGACTCCCAGCTATATAATTGTGAAGGATCAAGTGATGGAGTCCTTTTGCACCTAATTCCTGTCATTTGATGGTATAGGTTGAGCGACACTTAAATGATGGAGACTTTATCCTGTTCAATCGGCAACCGAGTCTCCATAAAATGTCCATTATGGGCCACAGAATCAAGATTATGCCATATTCAACATTCCGCTTAAATTTGTCTGTTACCTCACCCTACAATGCTGATTTTGATGGTGATGAAATGAATATGCACGTGCCCCAGTCATTTGAAACTAGAGCCGAAGTTCTGGAACTAATGATGGTTCCGAAATGCATTGTGTCACCTCAATCAAATAGACCTGTAATGGGAATTGTGCAGGATACACTGCTAGGCTGTCGCAAAATTACTAAGAGAGATACATTTATTGACAAGGTAAAATCTGATTTTCTTTCTCATCTTGATGTAACTTTTAGGCAGGTGTCCACATTCATTCTGAAATCACTGTCTATATTGTTCACAGGATGTTTTTATGAACATCCTTATGTGGTGGGAGGATTTCGATGGCAAAGTACCTGCTCCAACAATTCTGAAACCTAAGCCTCTATGGACTGGGAAACAAGTCTTTAATTTAATCATACCAAGACAGATAAATCTATTAAGGTATTCAGCATGGCATCAAGAAACTGAAAAAGGATTTATTACTCCTGGGGATACTCAAGTACGGATAGAAAAAGGGGAGTTGCTTTCAGGCACCCTATGCAAGAAAACGCTCGGGTCATCTAGTGGAAGTCTCATACATGTTATTTGGTACGTTTTGGAATTTATGTAGTACCATTTCTTCATTTGGTCGGTTTTGAAAGAGGAACTTCTTGTCTCCCAAAAATGCCCACCCAACTTATCTCTATTATGAATTGGGAGTGGTTGCGGGTCACATACCTGAAGATTCAAGCAGCAAAATGTAATAACTGGGAAGTTGGGGCAAATGGAGGTCTTCAGCATTTTCGCTCAACCCTAAATTTAAGAGCAAAAGCATAACTTTCACATTTATTGTCTAAGAATTCACGTTATATTAAATTGGTCCATTGAACGAGGGTCAAAGGGGACTGGGAGCAAATATATGAAAAGAAGTTAAAGGAAGTTGGGGTCCCTTTTTCTTTTAAAATCTCACAATTTGTTGATTGAAGAATTAACATTTTCAAAAGAACTTGCTTGAGTTACCGATGAAATCCCCTTTTCTCTTTTCAACACCAAAAAGATTCTCCTTTTGTGAGCAAAATGGATGCTTCTTATTTGCAGAAAAGAAGACTTTAACTGTTTCCATGCTTGCACCCATCGTAGATGTCAGTAAAAGAAATGCCATTTCAAGAAAATGTTCCTTCAGAAGCAATAAAAGAGAACAATTAATTTTCATCAAAGGTTTAAAACTACGTGAGGATCTTGTTGGTAAATTCTGTACTTCTCTAACAATTTAGCTTTTGCACACATTGATTTTCCTCCACATTTAGTGCCTCTTTTGTGTTGAATATTATAGCATCTATGACATCCAAAGATTTGATATGGTCCATGAACAAGGTCATAATAATGGAATGAAATCCCATGAAAGATTCTTTATACTGGATTCAGGGAGGAGGTTGGTCCAGATGCAGCTCGCAAATTTTTGGGACATACACAATGGCTTGTCAATTATTGGCTTTTGCAGAACGCTTTTAGCATGGGAATTGGTGATACCATTGCTGATCATGATACGATGACTAAGATCTCGGAAACTATTAACAAAGCTAAGAATGAGGTGAATGAACTTATCAGGGCTGCACAAGAAAAGCAATTGGAGGCTGAGCCAGGAAGAACAATGATGGAGTCGTTCGAGAACAGAGTTAACCAGGTTTGTTGAAACATGTGATTTCCTAGCTGCAGCCTGATGATTCCTGATATATGTTTTGTGCCTTCAGGTGTTGAATAAGGCTCGTGATGATGCTGGAAGCAGTGCTCAGAAGAGCTTGGCAGAAAGTAACAACCTCAAAGCTATGGTCACTGCAGGATCTAAGGGAAGTTTCATCAATATTTCTCAGATGACTGCATGTGTGGGCCAGCAGAATGTTGAAGGCAAGCGAATTCCTTTTGGTTTTGTGGATCGCACACTTCCACACTTCACCAAAGATGATTATGGTCCAGAGAGTCGTGGTTTTGTGGAGAACTCCTATCTTCGAGGATTGTCTCCTCAAGAGTTCTTTTTCCATGCCATGGGTGGTAGGGAAGGTCTTATTGACACTGCGGTGAAAACTTCTGAGACTGGATATATTCAGAGGCGATTGGTGAAGGCTATGGAAGATATCATGGTTAAGTATGATGGGACTGTAAGGAATTCCTTAGGCGATGTGATTCAGTTTCTGTATGGGGAAGATGGTATGGATGCAGTTTGGATTGAATCACAGCCTTTGGAATCGCTGAAGTTGAAGAGATCAGATTTCAATGACATGTACAAATATGAGATTGATCACCCAAACTGGAATCCTAATTATATGTTGCCTGAAGCTGTGGAGGATCTAAAAACGATTCGTGAAATCCGCAGTGTGTTTGATGCAGAGGTTCAGAAACTTGAAGCTGATAGGTATCAACTTGGAACAGAGATTGCCACCACAGGTGACAATTCTTGGCCCCTCCCTGTTAACATCAAGAGGCTTGTTTTGAATGCACAAAAGACCTTTAGAGTTGATTTCCGGAGACCTTCTGATATGCATCCAATGGAGATTGTAGAAGCTGTTGATAAGTTACAAGAAAGGCTTAAGGTGGTTGTTGGTGATGATTATTTGAGTTTGGAAGCACAGAAGAATGCTACTCTTTTCTTCAATATATTGCTTCGGAGTGCTTTAGCAAGTAAAAGGGTCCTGAAGGAGTACAGACTTACCCGTGAGGCTTTCGACTGGGTAGTTGGGGAGATAGAATCTCGGTTCCTTCAGTCACTTGTTGCTGCTGGAGAAATGATAGGATGTGTTGCTGCACAATCTATTGGTGAACCTGCTACACAGATGACTCTCAATACATTTCACTATGCTGGTGTGAGTGCCAAGAATGTTACTTTAGGTGTACCACGGTTGAGGGAGATTATTAATGTTGCTAAAAAAATTAAAACCCCCTCTCTCTCGGTATACTTGAAGCCTGGTGTAAGCAAAACTAAGGAGAAGGCCAAAAATGTCCAGTGCGCTCTGGAGTATACAACTTTGCGGAGTGTGACACAAGCAACAGAGGTATGGTACGATCCAGATCCTATGAGCACTATTATTGAGGAAGATGTTGAATTTGTGAAGTCCTACTATGAGATGCCAGATGAGGAGATTGACCCTGACAAGATTTCTCCATGGTTGCTTCGCATAGAGTTAAACAGAGAAATGATGGTGGATAAGAAGCTGAGCATGGCTGATATTGCAGAGAAGATTAATCACGAATTTGATGATGATCTGTCGTGTATATTTAATGATGATAATGCTGAAAAGCTTATCCTTCGTATTCGTATTATGAATGATGAAGCCCCTAAGGGTGAGTTGAATGATGAATCGGCGGAGGATGATGTCTTCCTCAAAAAGATTGAGGGTAACATGCTAACAGAAATGGCTCTTCGAGGCATACCAGATATCAATAAGGTGTTCATAAAGAATGGCAAGGTGAATAAGTTTGATGAAAATGAAGGGTTCAAAGCTGAGAATGAGTGGATGCTAGACACAGAAGGTGTTAATCTTTTAGCTGTAATTTGCCACGAGGATGTAGATGCAAGTAGGACAACAAGCAATCACTTGATTGAAGTTATTGAAGTTCTTGGCATTGAGGCAGTTCGCAAGGCCTTGCTTGATGAGCTGCGTGTTGTCATATCATTTGATGGGTCTTACGTGAACTATAGACATTTGGCAATATTGTGTGATACCATGACATATCGTGGTCACTTGATGGCCATCACCCGTCATGGTATTAATCGCAATGATACTGGCCCCATGATGAGATGCTCCTTTGAAGAAACAGTGGACATTCTACTTGATGCTGCTGTATTTGCAGAAACAGATTACCTAAGGGGTGTCACTGAGAATATCATGTTAGGTCAGCTTGCACCTATTGGCACTGGTGATTGCGCCTTGTATATGAATGAAGAGATGCTAAAACAAGCTATTGAGATCCCTCTGCCCAGTTATATGGAAAGCGGACTGGAGTTTGGCATGACTCCTGGCCGTTCACCCATCTCAGGGACCCCATATCATGATGGCATGATGTCACCAAATTATATGCTGAGCCCAAATCTTCGGTTATCTCCTGTTTCAGATGCTCAATTTTCTCCATATGTGGGTGGGATGGCGTTTTCTCCTACATCATCTCCAGGGTACAGCCCGTCATCTCCTGGATACAGCCCGTCATCTCCTGGATATAGTCCCACCTCACCTGGGTACAGTCCTACTTCCCCTGGTTATAGCCCTACTTCCCCAACATATAGTCCTAGTTCGCCTGGATATAGCCCTACAAGCCCTGCATATTCTCCAACAAGCCCATCTTATTCACCAACGTCCCCTTCCTACAGCCCAACATCTCCTAGCTATAGCCCAACATCTCCGAGCTACAGCCCCACGTCTCCGAGCTATAGCCCAACTTCTCCAGCATACAGCCCAACCTCACCCGCTTACAGCCCAACCTCACCGGCTTACAGCCCCACGTCCCCCTCTTACAGTCCTACCTCTCCATCTTACAGCCCAACCTCTCCATCTTACAGCCCCACCTCTCCATCTTACAGCCCAACCTCACCTTCATACAGCCCTACCTCTCCATCATACAGCCCAACCTCACCATCATATAGCCCAACCTCACCTGCCTACAGCCCAACTTCACCTGGATACAGTCCCACCTCACCAACTTACAGTCCCACCTCACCAAGTTACAATCCTTCAGCAAGGTATAGCCCATCACAAGCATATTCACCCACAAGTCCAAAAATCACACCTTCAAGTCCATACAGTCCATCTTCTCCAAGTTACAGGTAACTTCTGGCCAACCTTATTTTAATGTTTGCTCTTCAAGATTGCTAACAAATAAAACCTTGCCCAAATGTATTAGACACTGTTTCTATGCTACATTGTCCACATGGGAAGGTGAATAAATTGTTGCCTAGAATTTATTGGTTAGTGCCTTAGTGGAAGAGTTAGTTTTCTTTGGAAGATAAATGAATAATTATTAATAATTGATTTTTTAGTATTCTCATCGGATCATGCCTGATCATGCCAGAAAGACTCATAGTTAACTATAATGGTTGATTGATCAAGTTGACCCGTGCTTCATTGTTTTCTCTTTTGTTTTAATTCCCTGTCAGGATTAGGATATGTTCTGAACTGGTGAAACTCTCTTTCAAATGCTACCTCACGTTTTGTCCAATTTGGTTTATTGCTTGACATTATTTTCTGTGGTTTTGCAGCCCGACATCACCTTCATATTCTCCTTCTAGTCCAAGTTATAGTCCAAGCAGGTATATTCATTTTGCCTTGTTTTTCCATCCTCTTCTCACCATAGTTTATCATCTTGGAACAGATTGCTGATTTTATGAGTGTTGGTATTGTACACATGGCTAGTGTAAATGAAACTAACCAATGGAAGGTGGAATAGGATTTGTTAAATGGGACACCCTAAGGTCCCTAACCCAATCATTTCAGGCTGATTGGGTATTTGTTGCATGGGACACCCTAACCCAATCATTTCAGGCTGATTGGGTATTTGTTGCATGGGACACTCACTAGATGATAGAAGAGATCCAATCTGGCTTCCAATGTAAATCTCCAAGCGAACTGGTTTACATGAATATATCCCTTTGTTTAGCAGCCAAAAGCACCTTATCATCTTTGGTATGTAACCATGATTTTCTTTCGTGAAGAGAAAATTAGATGAGTGATGGATTCTGTGTTTTTGTCCATTTCTTTAATGTCATAGTTCATTTTTTCATCATAAATGTCTATACATTTACAGAATGTTATATGAATTTTAAGCTTGATACAGGGAAACTGCAATATAAATATATATGACTTTAATTGCAAGCTAAAATGTTTATCATCATAGTATGTTAATGGATCTTAGTACTGTTCTTGGTTATGATTGATGCATAGGAGTCTTAACGCTATTATTTCGGACCTCTTTTCCCTCAACATATTATGTTTACGTGACTAGCATTGTTACTATCATTTGAACATTGTTAGTATATTAAAGCACTTCACTGTTGGATCCAGTCTTCTGGTAATACTATTGCCAATTGCATCAAACTGAACTGCAAGATTGTTTATAGAATGAACTTTCCAGCTAACTGGTGAGATGTAATTTTTCAGCCCGTACAGTTCAGGAGCAAATGCAGGCTATAGTCCAAGCTCTCCACAGTATAGGTGAGTGCCTAAGTATTCACTGTAAGATTAAATTCTATTTATAATTATTTCCGTCTGTTACAATCGTACCTTTTTTTCTTTCTTTGGCCCGTCTGCAGCCCCAGTGGTGGATACTCCCCCAGTGCGCCAGGGTACTCTCCATCGTCTGCCAGCCAATTCTCCACCCAAATGGATGACAAAGACGACAAGAGTGTGAAGAATGACAAGGGCAACCAGTAATGTGCAGTAAGGTTTCTTGACCTTGCAACTTCTTGATCCTGCAAGTTTTTGTTTTGGTTTTAGGTGATATTTACAAGAATTTATGAATGCCATGTTGCCGAGTTATGGGCCATTGCCACTTGGATATTTGATATTTGTATCTCCCAGAATTTGTTCTTTTGGTGAATCTCCTTCTTTTAATACATAAAAGTGTCAACAGAACAATGAATCTATAATTAGCTTCATTTGTTGCAGGTATTTGGCATTCTGCTAGCATGTATGTCCAGATTTGCCCATTCAAATGTGTATGAGCATTCTTATGACTGGGTAGCGTCGTATGCCGATGGTCGCTCTGATAGTGAGACGGATTGTCACAGTTAATTGCCTAGCTGTTGTACTTGGAAAAGAACAAATGTTGCAAGTTGAGTTGGAAGAGTTCACTTGGGCTCTATTAGCTTTGGATCTTTCTGAAATATTAGTGAGAGCACTTTTGATACATAATAAGCAGAAATCTCCCGTGTTTATATGATAAATTTTGTTGTAAATTATTGGTGATCATCATTAAACCTTTTTAGGAGAATCGTCGTTATATTTAGGTTACACCTTAAGTGTACGTTTACCAAATTTTTAGTATTGGAAGCTACGACATATGTGGCTTCAACTAATCTCAAGTTAGGATGGACTATTTTGACTCTGTTTCACTAGTTCAGCTCAGCTGGTCAGCTTTGTATCATGTCGGGCCTAACTGTTATATTGATTGATAATTTGGTGTATATAGTTTAGCAGTCTGATCGTGGGATATAATAAAATTAGTAGATAATTTCAGTTCAAATAATCACTTTTGGGTGGACGAGCAATGTTGACACCATTGTTGTTCCAAAAAAAGGGGAAGCTCCCTCGGGAGCTCTTATATACCCGTCTCATGAGAATATGATGAGGTAAATTATGGTGATTCAGTGGTTAAGAAATTAGGTGAATTTTGCATAATTTAAATATTGACACCATTGTTGAATCCAAGTTAAATGGAGATAGTATGTCTATGTTAGGATGGAGTTGTACCTATTTGACCTTTCAAATGACTTGAAACACACTTATGAATGATGATGGAGCCTACGAGGTCTTCGAGCCTCAATTGCTTTATTTAACCGAGGTCTTATTTGTCGTATCTAACTTATGTTAGAGAATGTTATCTATTTAGGTCTTTGTTCGGCTCTTAGAATTCTAGGTTGATTTTGATTTGGATGACTTTCATAAATTTTTCTTAAATACGCCATTTTTTTATTGATTTTTCACAATGCCTAAATTGCACGTGTTTTGATTAAATTCTTTTTTCTTTCGTAAAAAGAAAAATTGAAACATAACAAACAAATTTCCAATCTCACTTTGGGTGTTGTCTAGGGTTTCCATCCACCTGGTCACCTTGAAAGTTTCAAGGAAGAAGCGTGAAAGAGATATGAGAGAAACAATGGTAGAATCAATCAATATGTTAGCGAGACTAATTGCCTATGACAGGGGCAAAGTCTAAAAATACCGAGGGGTATTTCATTAATTTGCACGTATTGATATAAATTTCGATAAACGATGTTATATCATAACAATAAGAATCACTTCTTATCTTTGCTCCATGCTTTTATTCAAAGAATCAGTGCAATTATTGTATGACAAACATCGAACTTCAAGGGAACGTTCAGATAAGTTTCATGCTCATCTTCAATAACCAAAAGAAGAAAAATTCAGATCTTTCTCTGAAAAAACTAATGGCGAATACCAATATCTTGCTTGTATCGTCAAATTATGCTTTCAAGATGAATACATATTAGTTTTCTTGTGCGTTCTTATAAAAATTGGATTTTCTTACTTCTAAAAAAAAATTGAAATAGGTTTGAATTTTTTTTTGAGATGACGAGAGAAAAGGGAGTGTAGTTAGGTTTTGTGTGAATAAGTTCAATAAAAAAAATTAGAACTTTTTAAAAAAAAATTGAGAGCATGGGTCAAGATGAGAATCATAAATCACACTGATGGATTCTTCAGTGATGCTGAAAGTTTCAGGCTTAGGTGGGAGATAAAGTGAGAGAGAGCTTAGGCATTTTTTATTTTTTTAATAATGAAGATGACCTTGTTTTTATTAATATTTTTCATCTTACTTTAATTGTGTCACGTTATTGTCATATCTATCTAATTTAGGAGAGAAAGAAATTCCAAGACCAACAAAAATTTATGAATTTGAGGACAGCTTGAATCTACATTTCGTGTACTTTACGTACAACTCGCTTTTATCAAAATATAAAAGTACATACTCAAATAAACCCTAAACAATCCCATGTCACCGCCGCCACCTCTCCATGGTGAGGAAACGATAAAAGAGTAAAAAAGGCCCATCCGAAAACAAAATGAAGCCCAGCCCACTTAGAGAAAGAGCTAAAATCTAACAGCACGCGCACGAGCTCCATAGAACAAAGAAACAACAATAAATCCGCAATCTGCAGATTTAATCACACTTTCTCCTCTCTACTCACTCTCTCTCTACTCCCCTGCATTGCGGCTAGGGTTTTCACCAAACCCTGCCTTCTTTCTTTCGACCTTCTTCACCTTTTCTAGATCTATTTACGGCGACAATGAGTGAACGGCGTGATTAGGGGTTTCACAATCTGAAGGCGAGAGGTCTGTTATCGGTGCTGTGGGGGAGAAATGGCGACGGCGAATCCTTTCGACTTGTTGGGGGACGATGATGCTGAGGACCCGTCGCTGCTCGTAGCTGCTCAGCACCAGAAGATTGATCCGAAGAAAACCTCTGCTCCGTCGGCTAAGCCGCAGCCGCCGCCGGCGAAGCTCCCTACGAAGCCTCTCCCGCCGGCTCAAGCTGGTGAGAGCTCTATCTTCTCTTCTGAGATGTTAGAGAAGACATTAATGTCATTGATAGAGTTTGTTTGTTTGTTTTCCTTTCGTGCTGCTATGTGTCTGGGTGTAAGTGGGGTTGGTGTTGCTGCAAATTATTTTGGTCAATAAGTAAAAATACTTTTGAGTGTAAATGGGGGAAATATGTTTAATCTGGATTTGATCTTCAAAATTATTGAACTTGCTAATAGTTTTTATGCTTTTTTTCTTACATGTTATCGGACCACAGTTGCAGCCTTTCCTTGCAATTGGTGGCTATGAATTAGTATTGGTATTTGTCTCTGCTCCAGAACTTTGAATTCGAGTTGCAGTGTTGGGAAACCAGGAATCTGTTATGATTCGAATCCCTAATAGTTTTTTAGCAGTTGTGGTTTTATGGAGGATTTGTTACCAGTTGTAGTTTTTATACATCTAAAATTATGTTCTCAATTTGGTTTAATTCTCAACCATATTCTATTATCCATATATTGACCGACCCTTTTACTTGTACCTTTGAGTAGTCAGGGAGTCAAAATCTGAATCTGCAAGAGGTGGTCGTGGTGGAGCACGTGGTCGTGGTCGTGGTCGTGTCAGTGGTGGTGGGTCTTACAGAGACTCGTCCCAGAATGACAATTCTTATGGGAATAGGGAATTTTCTGCTGGGCAAGGTGCATCTGATGATGCTGATGCTGGAAAGCCTTATGAAAGGCGTGGTGGTTATGGTGGATCTCGTGGGTCTTTCCAAGGTGTCCGCAGAGATGGTTTCACCAACGGAGAAGTGGGAGATCGCGATGGCGATCGTGATCGCCCCCGTAGGCCGTTGGATCGTCGTAGCGGAACTGGTTATGGGTACAGTGTTTTCTCTGTTGGCTTGTTTCCCGTTTGGTATTTTTGTTTAAATTATTGCTGCTTACTAAGTTAAATTTCTGTGCAGATATGAGCCAAAAAGGGAAGGAGCTGGCCGTGGAAACTGGGGAACTCAGACTGATGAACTGGTCCAGTGAGTATTTCCTTGCTGCGTTCTACCATTATACTTATCTAATATGGTAGTCATATTGTATTATGTGTGTTTCTCTGATGACCATCGTTCTGCAGTGTGGCTGAGGGTATTGTGACTGAAGGTGAGAAAGTTCTGGATGTTGAGAGGCCCTCTGGAGAGGATGCTGCTGCTGCAGCAGATGGAGAGAAGGAAGCTTCCCAAAATGAAGTTGAAGAGAAGGAACCCGAGGATAAGGTGAAGGGACATACATTATTGTTTATTATGCTCCATAGTATTTGAATTGAACTCTTATGAGGATCTTAACCTTAGTCATTCTTTGTGTTGACCAATATATGAAATGGCTATGAACAGCTTTTTAAATTTGCAAAAAGCTTGCAACCTTGTGTCCTGGCCTGAAGACATATTGCTAGTATTATGATACAGTTTTGCTAGTAAAAAAAGTGGGAAGTCGGTGTCATATTACTAAATCTAATTTTATAGATACCTTTTGGTTTGTATTGCAATTCGTCTGTTACAGCCCAACTCATTTAGTTAGAGATTAATGCAACTCACAGGATCTGCCTATTTAAAAGTTGAGTCCTTAGCCATTGATATGATTTAAAAGCTTATCTTTGATTGTGATTTAATCTTTAAACAATAGGAGATGACACTGGAAGAATATGAGAAGATTCTGGAGGAGAAAAGAAAGGCTCTGCAGGCCCTTAAAACTGACAGCAGGAAGGTTGATATCAAAGAGTTTGAGTCCATGCAACAACTTTCAAACAAGAAAGCTGCTGATGACATTTTCATCAAACTGGTAATTAACTTGCACTTCATAGAGAATGAAATAACACTTCCTTACTCTTATCAAGTTTATTTCTAATTCTAATTTGAGTTAAATTTAATGCGGCAAATTGATTGTGCTTATTTACTAACTCAATTTTGAATTGGCCACTTGTTCAGGGCTCTGAGAAGGACAAAAAGAAGGAGCTAGCTGAGAAAGAAGAAAGAGCCAAAAAGGTTTGTTTCGTATATTAAAAATGTGTAGTTTGACTGATAATATACTTCAAGCAGTTATATTGGTTAGTGCCTAGTGGTCACCCATATGAAATAATCTACTGATGGATCATGCTAGTTTATTTTCTTGCTTCTACTGTAGTTTTGATGGTTCTACCTGCATTATGGTTGACCATTCAAAATCTGCTGTTCTTATTTTTATTACCTCAAAATCTTCGGCCCAGTTATAGAGAACTGTTGATATGGTTGAATGCTCAAGTTGTTTGATGAGATGGTTTTCAAAAATTAATATGGATACTAATAAAGAAAAATGAAGTTGTATATGTATGGAGTCCACCTTTGCTAAGGATAGTCCATGTGTAAGCCTTCTACAAATAGAGTTTTTTCTCTGGAAATTGTGGTCTTAAAATACTGTGAAGCAGATTGTCTTGCTTATTTTCTCATTCTTTTTATTTTGTATTATTCAGTCTGTGAGCATCAATGAGTTCCTGAAGCCTGCTGATGGTGAGAAGTTCTACAACCCTGGTCGTGGCCGGGGTCGTGGACGTGGTGGTCCTAGAGGTGGTTATGGTGGAGGCAGTGAGATGAGCTCTGTCAGGGCACCTGCCATTGAAGATCCTGGGCAGTTCCCCACCTTAGGCGGCAAATGAGTTATTTTCTTGTCTTGCTCCTGCATTTTATCTCCAGGCATACATACCATTACCGTACCATACCAGTTGAGCAGGAGTATAACTGGAATAATGTTATGTGTATTTGAAAAAATTGAAAGAATTTCACGCTTAAAAATGTATATCTATGTCGTCTCCTGTTATGTCCATGTAGTAGTGTTACTCTTATCCGATGCCGTGTTTTCCAGTTTTTCCATAGTTAGGTATGTGGAATGTTACCATTTTATGATTGTCCGGATATTTTTGTTACTCAGTTTTGTTTTGAATACGACAAATTTAATTCAGTTGACATCATTTCTGTGAATGGTCCCTACCTTCTTTGTCCAAGCACAAATGTGAAATGCCTATTCTTTTTGTTCTTGTCTGTGAGAAACAAGGGGCTTAAAAGATCTGTGTATTTGACAGAGAATTGTTGATTCGTCACCATTTTTTCTTATTTTTGGATCCTGCAGAAAGAAATGTTTTACCGTTACAAATTACGCCCAACCTTTGGGTGGTTCAAGTCGATGATTATCTCGCTCGATATAAAATCTACCCAACATTTGTAGAGTTGTGGGGAGATGATTTTCCGTTTGGCAAAAATTTGGGTCATTTAAATACAAGATGTATCCGTTTTAATTAAATTTAATTAGAATTTACTAATTCATTATTATTTTCAATTTCTGATTATTATCAATAATCATAAAAGATATAAATATTATAATGCTTAATTTAAAAATCAAATGGTAACTGATTGTACAACAGTTAAAGCATAACAGAAGAAAATTACATTTTTTTTATAATTAGCATAAAGTTGTATCTTAGAATATAAAAAGTAATCTCTCCGTTTATAAAGAGTGTCACAGTTGTTTTATTCGGTGTCCATAAAGAGTGTATCACTTTCTCTTTTAGGATATTATCACACTCAACTCTTATTATTTAATTTTATAATCACTCATTATTTGTCAAAAAATTACTCATTTTTCACTCAAATAACATCTATGTGATACCTTATACACTTAAAACTATCAACCAAAATTTATTAAAATCTATATCGTCTATCAAGTATCACATTCTTGGTGGACAGAGGAAATATTATATTTTAATTATATTGTGATTAATATCCTAATTAAAGATTAATAAATTTGATTGAAATTGATGACCGCTATTTGAAATAGATGCATCGTATATAGATGTGTCTGGGCCAACCAATTAGAGGCGTTTGGTGAGCTTATAAGTTAAAACAAATTTATAAGTCGTTTTTTTTAAAATTTTTTTATAAAATTTGTTTTGAGTTTTATGTTCACCAAACACCTTCTTAGTTGTTGGGCTATTTGGAATAGCAATTTTTTTTGTAAAATTTTTAATCTTAACTTTTAATTTTTGTGTTTCAAGCTTACGCATTGAGCAAGAAAGCATATAAAAAAAGTAACCTAATTTTTCTTCTTCTGATAATCTCATTTATTATAACCAGCAAATTAACAAAAAATAGAGATAAAACTATACAGATGTAAGTAATGTGACAATAATAAACTTACTATCAAAAAATGTTTGATGACAGTCGTTAATTGCTATTTTATTCGTTCTTATTTTCTCAACCTGTGCGTATGTGAGAAAAAAATGGCAGCCGAACCAAAACATTTTTGAGGTAATATATAGGCCTTTTTCATTAAAGAGTTTCTGAGTACTCCAACTCTTTAAGATAGATAGATATATATATATATATATATATATATATATGTTCAAATAAAATTATTTTATCCTATAAACTAATAACCAAATTAATCTCTATGAAAGTTAATGAATCATTGAGAAAGTTATTGAAATTAAAATTCAAAATTTTTCATGTCTCAGATAACAATATCATACATTATTATTACAACGAAACGATATTATACATATAGTATATGTTTATTAGTGAAACATGTTGGACATTGTTATGTAATGCGTAATATGCTTTTGTGTCATGTTCATATTAATATGTTGCATATACGCTCATACATGTTGCACATTATGCTAATATATGTAGAACGTTCTTCATTCAATATGCACGATTTCCATATTGAATTTCATTTATTATGTTACAAGTTAAACATGTTGTACATTTTTTATTATGCGTAAGAACAATTTTATGTCATATATTATGATATTCATATAATATCTTTGTATAACAATATCATACTACATTATTCCAATAGCGCGATATTATACATATTGTTATACTTATTGTACATAAAATCGATCATTCTTTTATGTTTTTTTAAATAACTAACAAATATATTTGTTAGCATATGGATGTTGCTTTGCACTAAGTGATTTAGACATAGGACTTGATGCAACAAACAAGATAAAAGGTTGTTGCCATTCAGAACCGAGGTCTCGAATGTATTGTTTTTAGTGTAACCTTTCTTGTTATGTGGTTTTGCATATCTTGTATAATTGTGTATCACAAATTTTATACATTATTCGTTATTGAACAATATATCATCTTATATATCATATATTGTTTGGGCGTATAATATGGTTTTATAACATGGTTTTAAATTAGTATTATAGTTAAAATATAAGTAATGGATAATAAATTTTATGTCACATATTATGTTATTCATATTATGTCTTTGTATAATAATGTCTTTGTAAAATCGAATATTTAAGGTTCAAATCTCACTAAGGTTAAACAAGTATAATATGATATAGCATATATGTGGATC
The DNA here is from genome assembly GCA_036937905.1 of Salvia rosmarinus. Taxonomy (NCBI): domain Eukaryota; kingdom Viridiplantae; phylum Streptophyta; class Magnoliopsida; order Lamiales; family Lamiaceae; genus Salvia; species Salvia rosmarinus. The sequence continues at coordinate 60,024,424 of CM072823.1, forward strand.
GAGAGCATCTATCTTCTTTGCAATATAAATATGTATTTTGACTCATTTATATGTTTGTAGATTTTACATTCGGTGACAGTTGAAGGAAAAAAGGCAAGAAGTATGAGTGTATCGAATAAGCCTGCCGCTTTAAAATCTCCGTTTTGGTGAGAAAGATCAACGTATGCAAGAGCCTCATGAAAAAGAATTAAAGTGTGGGATTTACGTTCTATGCAACTCTAAAGATAATTGACGTTCTATGCAAAATTTGTTCTTGGTGATATATATGACGCATGGTGTGTGATGGAAAATTATCGAGTGAAGGATCACCAAGAAGATTTTTGCAAGTACTTTTGTCGGTGTAAGTTTAATTTGTATTTTTATTAACATTCTTTGTAATATTTTTATTGCATACACTAACTAGTATATATGAACTATATGATAAATAACCGGGTATTATGTATTTCGATTTCTTGTTGTATCATATAATACATACTTTGTTATGTTATCAAGTATATCATATAATGCATAATATGTTATATGTAGACCGATGCACCTGGTTACAAGAGATATTACTTACGATGTTCAAGGATACATTTTTGAAAATATTACACAGAATCGGAGAGCAACCAACACATCAAATTAAATGAAGTTAAAAACCAATATAACAATGGTAAGTGACGTAGATAATATAAGTATAGATATACTACAAAATCAATAATCCTATAACATATATATATTTACTATACAATAAAAAATATGTAATTATGAAATAAATTTAAAACATAATAACATTGTTTATATGTTATCTTGACCTATTAGTGGAATATGTGGCGTCAAATGATACAACTTCACCAAATATATGATAGTTCTCGATGGATAAAGCGTCGCTAAAAAAAACTCTTAACTTGCTTCATCTCATCCACAACGTACTCAAACGTAAAACCATTACAAAACTCACGCTTATGTTCCAACTCGTAATAAAATTTCACAATCTACTCCATTAGCAAACGCCCTCATATCACGTGCATAATTCTTAAACTCAACGTTGGTACAACCAATATCCTCAAAACTTCCAACAAGTTCCTTAAAGAGTCTGAATGATCTCATAGGCCCTATGTTAGCCCTCCCGCATTTAGCAATAATCATTTCATGCAGGGCTAATCTTTTGTTACACTTCATAAGATGCTTGAATGATTTTGACACCATATCATGATTGTGACCTTCAATGAAATTGATACAACATAACCAACACCACCTCAAAACGAAATACAACACGCGCCATACATCCCGATCGGTAGACATCCGCATGCGTTTTACAACTAATTTGTGTTTTGCTTAAAGACTTAAATCAATTGATTTAAGACCGTTTGTTACAAACAATATAACGCCAAACAATCGATTATCATCGTGGCTTTGACTACGTTGACAAACGAACATCAAACCCACATTCGATGTAATATTCCGATAAAATTGTTCTCCATTCTTCAACGTTCTAAAAGTCTTTCCAATATACGGTTTCATACCATTAGGACATATGAGAATATGAAGTTCATCAATATATCTGATTATAACCCAACTCGATCAAAAATAAATGATAACAATAAATAACATGAATGATAACAATATGACTCATTTTGCACTCTTTATAACTACATCACATAAAATATAACCTCAGAATCAATATTGCTCTCTTGTGCAATGACACTCTAAAAGAAAGCTACAATTATACGTAACTATGCAATATAATGAAAACGCATAAGCATATCTTTATATAACATTCGCATTTTTAAAACATTATTCTTATTTTCGTATCATATATTTTTATTATTGTATCATATGATGTTGTACATGTAGCATATGTTTCTTGGTTAAATGTTTTAAAACAAAATATATCTTATTTAAGAATCAAACAAAGTAATAATTATGGATTGTTGTTGGTGGTCCAAAATGTTTTAATTATTTAAAACATAATAATTACGTTTTTTTTAATCTTGTTGACTTCGTATATATAATATATAAATTTATTCACACACTACTTATATATTATCAGCACTTATAAAATTTGTATATCATATCGTGTTATATTAGTATCATATAAATATATTAATATATCATATCACATATATATATAACTTAATAAAATTTAATATCATATTTAATTATTGTCATATCATATTATGGTACAATTGTTGCAAAAACGAATTTCATATAAATCTTATATTCTGGGTATGTATTGGACATATCATACATACAAACATCACTATTTCAAAGATCGAGTAAATATCACTGCTTTGAATATCGATTTAATATCATTGTTTCATATATCATTAAGATTAAAAGTAATTAAACATTATATAGAAAGATAAAGAAAAACATACTAAAATATCACGTAATTAATGAAAATGTAAAAACGATGTGAAATATACATCTATAAACAAAAACATAAACATACCATTGAACTCATTTGTCATATGAACTTCGTCCATATGCGGTTGAGAATCTGTGACATCTTTCAATAATAAAAAAAATGAATCAATTAAAAACAAATTAATACGAAATAACATTAACAGACTCTAATGTGCAACATTACATTATAACAGGAGCTACAAATTTGTTTACCATATGATACATAATATATTTCTATGTTTGTGCGATAGCCATTAAACAAAATAAAAACGAAAATCCATCTCATAAACATACCATTAAACTGATTTGACATATGAACTTCATCAATATGCGGTTGATAATGTGTGCCATCTGAAATAATATAAACCTTTCTCATTTACAATCGAGTAAATACAAATTATATGAACACATATAATGTGCAACATTATATTATACCATGAGATACAATTCGTGTAATATATGCAACATAGTAAATGTCTATGTTTATGCATAACAATTAAACAAAATTAAAATCATGATTCTCATAAACATAAACATACCATTAAATTCATTTGTCATATGAACTTCATCAATATTCGGTTGCGAATCTGTGGCATCTGAAATAATATAAACATTAATAAATTTAAAACAATTTAATAAGAAATACCATGAACACAAATATAGTGTGCAACTCTATATTATAGAATGTGCAGCAAACTTGGTAATATATGATACGTAATAAAGCCCACTGTTCATGCGATAATCATTAACAAAATAACAAAAAATCAATCTCATACCTAAACCATCCATTATCTTCGTAATTGATTTGTGATATTAGTTGCAAACGAGAAAATAGACGATTTAACGATAATCTTTTTCTTGCAAAGTAAACAAAAAAATCTACTCATCGATTACCTAATCCCATAAGAAATACCATGAACACAAATATAGTGTGACACTCTACAATGTAGAATGTGCAAGCAAACTTTGAAACATATGATACGTAATAAAGCCCGATGTTCATACGATTATCATTAACAAAATAACAAAACATCAATCTCATACCTAAACTCTCCATTATCTTCGTAATTGATTTGTGATCTTAATTTCAAACGAGAAAATGGACGACTAATGATGATTTTTTCTTGCGAAAGTTAACAAAAAAAAATCGCTCATTAACTACCTAATCCCATAATTATAGCAACTACCTTTTAAAATAATCTTTAATTACAAAGTTACCCTCCTAAAATCGAATTCAGCTTTAATACATTGCACACGATGTAAAAATGCATCATACGTGTTATCTAATCTTGCACGTCGATTTCATTAAATAAAAGGTCGGATTTCATTCTTATTTCTCACATAATTATCTATTCTCATATGATCTCTCCCTATATATATATATATATATATATATATAGGGAAGGGTTAACGGAGAACCATTTTTATTGTGAGAACGTGAGAACCAAAACCGATGAATTCACGGTGAAAGTTGATGAATCCACTAGGAAAATTATCGAATCCAAAAATAGAATTTTCGCCTCTCATGGGATTGAACCGGGTGAAAAATTACAATTTTGAATTCATTAACTTTCAACGGATTCATCAACTTTCATCTAATTCATTTGATTCTTAGTTTTTAGGATAAGAATGGTTCTTATTTGAACCAAAATCTCTCTCTATATATATATATATATGTTCAAATGAGAATTATGTTTATCTTAAAAACTAATAACCAAATGAATTTTCTATGAAAGTTAATGAATCTGTTGAGAAAGTTATTGAAATTCAAAATTCAAAATTTTTCACCAATGTTCAAATCTCACGAGGAAATATATATATATATATATATATATATATATATATATATGAGTATGTTCAAATAAAAACCTTATTTAAAGTGAGAATCATTTTTAGCTATTAGATCGTGAAGATCTACGGTGATACGTCACTTTGCTGGATGAATGCATTCTGCACCACCCGGGTTCGAATATCATGAAGAGCGAAAATTCAAATATTTTTGTTTAGTGCAGTAATTTTCATGTAGAATACATTGTTATCACGTTTGTAGGATATCAAAGGCTTTTATAATAACACATCCATATATATACTCATTATGTTCCCAAATTTCGTTCATAGTTTTTTTTTTGATGTCCCCCAATTTCATTCCTATCAATTTATGGTAACTATCTTCCCAACTTATTACCCTCAATAATACCATTTACATCTTTTATTATCCATGACTCATCACTATTTCTTTTTCTTACCATCAACAATCCATTTATTTACACCTTTACAATCTATGACCCACTACTAACTAATTTAATATTATACTAATGTATGACTCTTACTCCACTCACAATACATTCAACAACTTTTATTCAAATCGATGCTCAAGATTCTTAGGAATGGATTTGGGGACGGAGAGAGAGTATAATTTTTGGATTTTATCATTGTTTTCGTGTATGTGTGTTTGTAGAGGTTGTAGATTTGTAGCCCGTAGAGCGCAGGTGATTATTTGCAAATTAAACTAGATAACAAACTATAGACTATAAAGCAGGTATGAGTTTCTACAAAAGGTCGTTTTTTTTTTTAAGTTAAAAATTCTCCAACTTATCGGGTCAACCCATAGCTTGGTCGAACTAGCCCATATAACTCACCAGGCTGATTGATCTGGCCTATATAGCTTGGTTTTGATTTCAGCTTATAAAACTCAACCATAATCCTCTATTTTTCCAATTTATTTGGGTCATACCGTTAAGTTTGGACTAGTCATAGGGCTGTAAACAAACAAATCGTTCGTGAGCTACTCGGGAAATTTCGAAAAAGTTTCGTTTGAAATTGATTGTTTTGTAAGCAGGCGAACTCGAGCTTCAAATCGAGCTCGATAAGTTTATTGAGCCGAACTCGAGCTTAGAGATGTTCGACTCGTAAGCTTGCGTACATGTTTGACTCGAACTGAAACGAGTCAGTTCGCGAACCCTGATTCGAACATGTTCGCGAACCTTAATTCAAATATGTTCGCGAACATATAAGATAATAAATTATTTATATATATTTAAACAATTAAAATAAATAATAAATTATAAAATATATATTAATTAGAATTATTTAGCAACAATAGGCATATGGATGAAGCATTGATAATAAATTATTTATATATGTAAATAATTAAAATAAGCAATAAATTACAAAATATATGTTTCAATATAAATTTCATCTAACTTATCTATCTAATTAACTAATTATTTAGTTTATTTATTATATGTACTTTTTATTTTAATAAAACCTTAATATATATTTCCACGTGTGTTATAAAGTAAAATCATTAAATGAACAATTAATTAATATAATGAGATATTGATTTGGAAAACTAAAAAAATAACATGATCTATTAAGTTATCTTATGAACAAAAACATCAATTTAGATAATTATAATATAAAAGTATACAAGTATATATGAGTTATATAGTTGTATTTATATCTCTATAATTCTAATTCTAAAAATAAATTACAAATAACTTACAAAATTAATTGACTATAAGATAAATATAATAATAATTCGTAATTATAATATAAAGTTTAACTAACTTGTATAACTAATTAACTAAGAATATCTAACTTATATAACTAATAATACGTATTTTATGTACTTAATATAATAATACATAATATTACTTAAAAGCTTAATAGAAAAATATAAATAAGTTGTTTTGTAATATACATAAATGCATAAAATAGTTTTCTTAGTTCAATTAATATGCTTATTCATTTTCAGTTTTAGAACACTCCATCCAATCGACTAGAATGAGAAAATGAATACAATTTAAGAATATAAGAACTAGTATTATTTTATATATTCAATTTAATCTGCACTCTAAACTTTTTGTTAATTATTTATAATCTAAAATACATATTAGTAAATAGTAAATTGATGAAAAAAATTGTTATACCAACCTTATATTTAACATACTTTAAACATTATAAACATAAAACACAATTACACCACATTAGTTTTATACACCAAATATTAAAAATATAAATTTCAAATCTCGTATTGTTATAATAATTTATTTATCATGTGCTACATGGATTCATTACTACAACTCTGGTATTTAATTCAGTCTATTAAAATGATAAACAAAAAATAGAATGCAATTGAAGATTATTTGATAAGTTCATAATAAAAGTTCACTGATATATATATATATATATACATTCAAAAATACTATAAATATCTAGATATCTTATTAATTAAGTACATGCTAATTATTTTACTAAATTTATGCTTTATTGTTATGCATTGATTACATATGTTCATTTAGATATAATATATTAGTGAATCGAATTTATATATATCATCTACGCTCTTCATAAAGAAATTAATTCAAATTAATGATATCAAATATTATATTCAATTTATATATCCTGTTAATTTGTATATACTGACAGAAAATATACACACATATTAATTTATATATATTAATATGTGGTAAAATTATAAGAAATCAATCACTACAAGAAAACAGCCGAATAGAGACGATATTATGACGGAAAATAATCCGTTGCAAAATTACGACGGAATAGAGACGGAACAACAACGGAATACAATAATAGTGCTTAACTACGACGTCTACAATGGAACAACGACGGAATGCCCTGAAAATGTTTTCGTACTAAAAATAACAACGGATTAACAACGAAATTTGTTGTCGTTAGATCAACGATAGATATTATCCGTCTCTAATTTTTTTTTTTTTTGTGCAAAAAAATTAACGACAGACTCAATTCCATTACATATACGTCCTTAGATTTTTTTAATGCGAGTTTGTCTGGAGAAAAAGTTTTGCTACATGGACTTCAAAAGCCTACAAAGAATTTTATAAATTAGATTGAGATTTGGACCTCTATGCAAGTATTCTATTGGCCTAGCTAGTTTTTGGGTAATTCTACAATGTTGAGATATTATTTTGACAATGTTAATACAAATTGACAATGTAAATACAAACATTCCTTTCAGATGTTACTTGTTAGCCCTAATTCCTCTCTCTCTCTCTCCCTCGCCGTCCCTCGCCGTCGTCGTTCCTCGCCGTCGCCTCCTCTCGCTATCACGCCTCGCCGTACCTCGCTATCACTCAGCCGTCGCCGTACCTCGCCGTCACTGCCCTCGTCGTTCCGGCGCGCCCTACCGGAGTTCAATTCCCCTAAACTGAGGTAAATTTCTTTTCATCGTCACCGTGAAGAGGCTGTTTATTATTATGTATTTGGTATACATTTGTTCTAGTATCGTATCTTCTAGAAATAAATTGAGGTTTTGTTGACAAGCATGTCAATTCCTAAAGACTTCAAGAGTGATTCTTCAGTAAGGTGCGTTTCAAAGAGATAACAGGTGCCTCATCATCTTGAAGAAAAAAGATAATGAGCGGAGCTTTATATGGTGGTTTATTTTCCTATTGATGTAGTAGCTCGTTTTACATCTAAAATCGTGTTTGGGCTGAATAAATTTTCCTTCTTATGTTTTTCTCGTTTCTGGAGTATAAAAAAACTAAGATGAAGCTATTAAGAAGAAATACATAAACACTGCTAATAAAATCATTATGTGACGGTAGGTTAATGACCTCTGACATCTTGGACAAAATTATTTTGCCATTAATGTGTTAGTTCTTAGAAAGCTTAATCTAGTTTTGTGTTCACATGATACTTCTTCTTTGCTCTTTTTGGTTCTTTCTTGTTTAATGGCTTTTTGGAAAGTTAAGTCTAGCTGAATGACTAAAATGAATGGCATATAAGAAGGTTGAATGGTAAAAATTTCATAAGATTATTCATCGTAGTGCAAACTGTCTATGGTTCACAGGTAACTAGTTCACTTCTGGGTTCTTTACTTGCTGTTATTGAGGAGGTACAGACAGCACAAACATAATTCCTAACCTGACCCAGTCAAGATTTTCTTCACCATCAGGTAAGTGCTTTCCAGTTTATTTCTATAAGATTTAACGTTTCCAGCTTCAGCTTAATCATTTTGTTAGAAATATATTTGTGTTTGGTTAGGACTCGCTAGCAATTTCTGGAGTATCGGAACAATTTGTGCAACTTGTATGCTAGTCTTCAACAAATGCGTACTAATTTAATAATATTAGGTTGTGAGACTAGACTCAATTCGCTAAAGTTGCTCAAAATATCTTTGTAAAAAGATAATAATAGATGAAGAAATATATGCATTATGTTTCTATTAAGTCGGTCAATTTGGACGAATTGACCAACTTTTTTAGTGAGTTTGATCAAACTGATCTCTTTGTAGTTGATATTCTCCTTTTATAAAAAAAATCATCACTATATAATATGCGTGAGTTTATCTTGCCCAATAACCTCATAATTTTTTATAAAATGAAAGCTAAATTTAAGACATTAATTAATTATTTGGAATTTAATGAGACAATGCTCGTGGTGTTTCAATCATTAAAATTACCACCTTTTATTTGTTAAAAATGATGATACCGTTATATTTTTTAAGTTGGGCCAAATATGCAGGCTGGGAAAATTATCCACATTTTCTTAGTATTTAAGCCCTTTTAGCCCAGTTGCTTTTGGGTCCTGTTTTGTGTGTTTTTCTATATTAAAGTACAAAATAGATAAAATACCACCAGAATCAATTATTCGAATTTTCATTAAATTATTTAGGATTATTTAGGTATCTAGATAAGTATTTGTAATTAATGCAACCGAATAATTTGTTGCAATATAAGTGAGATAAAAAAAAGTCCAATATCCTCCAAAGAAAACAATATACATGGTAATACTTGCAAAATGGTATGTGTGACGCACGTATAATAGTGATTTTGAATAATAAATTTATACGTAAAAAATAGATGATAAGAATACACACTTTTTAATAACAATAATAGGTAATATAGTATATATAATATATATATATATATATATAATAGGTATAGATTACGTATAGTGTCCAACCAATATGGTAGTATCGAAATATCTATGTGTGATAAGGATTTTTTTTAACATATGAATTTGTAGTTTGAATAGGTTATAATTGTTTTGATTTAGAATGGTCATTTTTATTAAAAACAAAAAAACAAAAAATAACGACGGACTAGTATAGGAACGTTTACAATCCAGAGCATTAAATTTGGCGACGGAAATAATCGACGTTAATCAGCGACGGAAAATAGGTTTCAATTCCATAGTTTATCAGCGATGGAAATCAATTCCGTCGCTGATCAGCGACGGAATATTCCGTCGTCATATCAATCCGTCGCTACTAGCGACAGAATATTACGTCGTTGATTAACGACGGAAAACAACACCATTTTTTGCGACGAAAATTTCCTTCTTTGGTCCGTCGCTAGTTTAGCAACGGAATTGAGTCCGTTGCTGATCTTGTTTAGCGACCACCGATTCTTGATTCGGAATGATTCCGTTGTAATTTCGTCGTTAAGAGAATTTAACAACGGATTTTTAAGATTTAACGACTGAATTTTCCGTCGCTATTCAGCTGTTTTCTTGTAGTGAATGTTCAGTTATAATCATAATTGTAGTTTGTTAACAATCATATCGAAAATTATACAAATATTTATTTTATAATATTTGAAAACTTGAATATTATGTCAGGTTACATGTATTATAATAATTTATTTATTCAATCATGTGCTACATAGATTCATAACTACAACCTAGTGTTTAATCCAATCTATTAAAATGAGAAACAAAAAATAGAACACAATTGTAGATTATTTCATAAGTTCATCATAAGAGTTTAATGATGGTAATATTTCTTATTAATCATTCAATATATCTTCAAAACTACCATAAATATCTAGATATATTATTAATCAAATACATGTTAATTATCTTATTAGATCTACACTTAATTGTTAAATTAAATAAATACAGATTAATTTCATTGGTTAAATATTATATTTATTAAATTTTAATAATTATTTAATGAATATAGTTGTTATTCTAAATTGATTAACTAAAGAATATGTAGTCAACAAAATATTATATATATATATATTGCATAAAGAAATTATATATATACAATGACAAGTTGACAACCCTAAATCTTATTCGTAAATCCCAAACCCGTTGCCCCCCTCCCAATTTTTTTTCATCTTTCTCACGTTTCTCTTTGCCAAACGCGAAGAACCTCAGCCCCCTTACTCCGGCCACCGACGCTGCCTCGTCTGTCATCCTCATCGCATCGCGCCTTCCTGTCCCGCCCCGTCGCCTCTTCTTGCCTGGTGGCACGTCTCTTCGCCGCATCGCGTATTGTTTCCTGTACCGTCGTGCCGTCCAAACCCGTCGGCCTGGTTCTCTTTTCCCGTCGCGTCGCGCCACCCGTCGTTGCTGCTAAGTGTGTTTATTTAGATTTCTTTTTCTTAGTTTGTATTGTGTATTTGATTATTTGTTTATTACTAAAATTAGATAGTAAATTGCTTGAATTGAACTTGTGCAACTCTCTGTTTGTTTAATTTTCTATTTTGTTGTAAATTTGCAACGCGTGTTTTCTTAATTGGAAGCAAATCAGATGTAATGGCATGGTTGAGGTTTTTGGTGATATGTATTTTGATGTTCAAGAGTAGCAGCCATGAGATATTGGAAAGTTTTTTTTTCTTTGCTAATTTGTACTGGAATTGTACTTTTCCAACTATGTAACACTCGAGCTTGAGAGCTTTTCTCACTAAACGAGCCTCTAACGAGCTCGGCTCGTGAAGCTCACTAACGAGCCGAGCTTGAACAGTTCGCGAATCAAGAAAATTTTGGACGAGTCGAACTCGAGCTCAAATTAAAGCTCGAATTTGAACTCGAACCGAGTAAAATTTTCACGAGCCGAGCTCGAGCTTGCTGGTATTCGGCTTGACTCGGCTCGTGTACACCTCATGGACACCCCTTAAATTAGTACATTCGGTCATGTTTATGTTTTTGCCTTTAACTAATGACAACTGTTTAAAATAAAAAAATTAACTACTACTGTAAAATATAATTCCCATCCTTTTAAACAAAAGCCGTAAATAATTTTGTGAATTTTATTAAATCTACCCCTCTTGCCTAATATCAGTCTCTTTCCCACACCATCCGGCCCAACACTTTCCAATCCAAACTTTCCTCTCTCCCTCTCCCTCTCCCTCTCGCTCTTCTTAGCGTTCAGTTTTCGTTTCCAATTCGAACAAAATTTATGAAGCACCCGTTTGTTTGTTTGTTTAAAATGTAGAAACCATTTAAACTTTACCCTATCGTAATTATTGTTACTTTTCAGCATAAGGGTGAGAATTAATGTTTTAAGTGCCGGACATTAAGATCATTAATAGAAGGTATGCGAGGAGGAGAGAGAAAAGCCCAATTCATCATCGACCTCTGCCCCTGTATCTGCTGTTGCTACTTTCTGGAAAGGTAAAATTTGATTGCAACCTAAATTTGTATCTTCTTGAGTTCGTTCTATTAACTAGATACTCCTCCCTTTCCTAGTTGTAGCTAGTGTGAATGTACGAATAAGCATAAACCAGAAATTGTGCAACTCCAATACAGTTCCTCTTATGATACCTCAATTACGGAAAACTTGAATTTAAGGGTTGGATCTTCGAATCCTGACAAGACTCTTCAAGCCGATCCAGCTCCCAATTCATACTTTTTTTTCAAGAATGCACTCTTGAATTCTCATCCGTTCGGTTTGGAACCCCGAGCTGGGCTGCGGCCTTTTCCCTTTTAATAAAAGTGGTCTTTTTCAGATAGGAGCTAAACAAATTTGAGACTTGAATGATATCTACATTTCTAATAGTTTATTATTGATATGAAACATTTCTATCTCAACTTAAATCTTATAATTTCATATCTTATTATTGGCAGACGCTAGAAAAAAAGCTTGTTTGTAGGATGTTGAAGACACCCCTGGGTCCTTGCAGAGTATGCCATATCATTTCACTTATACCTATTAATTCTTCTTCTTCTTCTTATTATTATCTTAGAAAATAAAAATCTAGTGCTCTTCTTTTGCCTTCAAAGTTCTGTGTCAATGTGCTTTTTCAGAAACCAGTGTTTTTAGAATGTTCATAACTTGGTCCCTATATATTGAATGTCTTCTTCTTAGTCATTGAATCAATCTATATATCTCTTTTGGGATTTTTTTAATCTCAACATACAAGGAATATCTTTGTTATTCAGTTCTTGGCATAATTATTGGTATCTTATCTAGTTTGTTTTAATAATTTACAACTTTTTCCCACAACACAGTTGTCATCTGTACTTGTGAAAGCTAGAAGACCCATCCATCTAAAAGCATCTGGGATTAAAATGGAGCTTTCAATCACACGCCCTGATGACTGGCATCTCCATCTCCGTGATGGGGAGCTTCTTGAAGCAGTTGTCCCCCACAGGTTAAATGAAATTAACACATCCATTGATAATAAACTCAAAAAAGAAGATCTTTATACGTAGACTAATTTGTTTTCTTGCTGAAATTATTTCTTTTCTCTTATTTATGCCCTAAATATGTCTTAAGAATTATTTGCACACAGTTCACAACACTTTGGTAGAGCCATAGTCATGCCAAATCTGAGACCTCCCATCACCACCACTGCTGCAGCTATGGCCTACCGACAATTAATTTTGAAGGCTCTGCCAAAGGACAGCAGCTTCACTCCTTTGATGACACTTTATTTGACCGACACTACGAGCTCTAATGAGATTAAGTTAGCAAGTGAGTCTGTTAATCTTCTTATTTATGTGGCAGATAGTAGCTCATATGATGTTATCTTCGACAACCTCACGTCACGTTTTAATATTACTGTGTTTGACTGCCTCATGGAAGTAGGGAATGCGATGGCTTCTTTCAACTTCATGTATTCTTTCACATGAAAGATGCTGTTGTAAAAGTGCTTGATATAAATAGTTGCTATCACAGGAGAGAGTGGAGTTGTATATGCTGTGAAATTGTATCCTGCTGGTGCTACCACAAATTCTCAAGATGGTGTAACTGATCTATTTGGGAAGTGTTTCCCTGTACTCGAGGAAATGGTTCGGCAGAATATGCCTTTGCTGGTGAGCTTATCTTTGTTTCTTCATAAAGATTTAATATGAACATGACATGACCATACATCATCATTGTACTCTTAACAATAAATAATTGTGAAAATGAAATCTCCGCAGGTCCATGGGGAGGTAACAAGTCCAGATGTTGATGTGTTTGACCGTGAAAAGGTGTTCATCGATACAGTTCTCAGCCCCTTAATTCAGAACTTCCCCGGGTTGAAGGTTGTCATGGAACACATTACCACTAAGGATGCTGTTGACTTTGTTTTGTCTAGTGATGAAAGTAAGTCCTTGTGTCCAACACTTGTAAATGCAGAAGTTCCATTTCTTTTGATCGAGTGAGATAATATGTCATCTTCATTTCATTCTCTCTTGACTCTTTTTCTAATTTATTTTCATACTTTATAGGATTTGTTGCAGCAACGGTCACTCCACAACATATTGTTCTTAACAGGAATTCCCTTTTCCAAGGAGGACTGCAGCCTCACAATTATTGTCTTCCAGTATTAAAGAGAGAGATACATAGTATGTTATGCCTTGATAATAATAAACTATTGTAGTTCTCCAATTGTGCATGATTAGCAAATGTTGTTTGTTTCTAGGCGCACATATATATATTAAAACTTCTTTTTGTGAGTACACTTGCATTGAATTTATAAAGGTAATGCATCATAAGTATAAAGTAATCGTACTATAATAACTTTATAAATTCATGGCATTTGCATAGTGCAATTACTTTATTCGTTAGTGCATTTACTTTCTAAGTTTAGTACAATTGTTCTCACAGTAAGAGGTTTTTATTTGAACCATTTCCTATGTATTTTTTAGTGATGAGAACAATATAATAGGTGTGAATTAATTTGACATTATCAGGGCAGGCAATTGCATCAGCTGTTACAAGCGGAAGCAAACGATTTTTCCTTGGAACTGATAGTGCTCCTCATGATAGAAGAAACAAGGAGTGTCCTTGTGGGTGTGCTGGAATCTACAATTCTCCCGTGGCCTTGTCAGTGTATGCAAAGGTTTTTGAAGAGGTAAGTTTGGTGAAAATAATAATGCATTAGTAAATTTAGTGAAGTCTTCTTAAATGATGTTTGAGAGTGCATACATACTACAGGCTGGTGCGCTGGACAAGTTAGAAGCCTTTACGAGCTTCAACGGACCAGACTTCTACGGTCTGCCCAGGAACAGCTCGAAGATAAGATTGAGCAAGACCCCATGGACAGTGCCGGCGTCATTTTCTTTTGGCTGGGGTGATATAGTTCCCATGTTTGCTGGTCAAATGCTCGACTGGCTACCATCTCCCCTCTAGAATCACAATTTTTTCAATCATCTGTGTTTCGTTTCAATCGAGTATTATATCAGCCTGATGCAACAAAATGGTTCCTGAGTCCGTGAAGAAGAGATGATGCATTCATGTTTTTACTTTTAGAGTCATTAAATTAAACCAAACTTCTTTTTGTAGTTGGTTTGGAATCGTGTTTAGATTGTGTGTTCTGAAATAGACGCAATACCAGTTAGAGGTATGACATGGAATTGGAAACCATTTTATGATGGTATTAGATTAGAACCATCTCGAGTGTGCTATCCACCGATGAATTATTAAAGATTTATACGAGTACAATGGCTACTCTAAAAATTTGGTTGGACCATTTTGCTAAAGAAGCTCTCTGTGTCTCTATTGGGCCATACCCATTGTATGTGTCGAGGCCCCTACTAAGTTGATTACAATCCACATAAACTTCTTTCAATACTTTTTGATTATTCTCGACTCTATGTTATGATTCTCGAGAATCTCAGTTCCTCTCTATATGATTTGTATTTATCTTTAATGTTATGTTAAATGAGTCTTCGCAAAGATCAACGCCCATTCCCTCCTTTCTTTTCCCTCTTCTTTACTGACCTCAGTCGCACCAGCTCGGCTTCACTGTCCCTAACGGAATTGGGCTGTCATAATTAGAACCCTAAATTCTTATTTCTCTCCAAAGGTTGGAGGTTCTTAGCTACTATTCATGGGTCCTCGTATCAAAATACCTTTCAATTTTTTCAGTACATCGTATTATTTAATATGCATGTTTCAATTAATTAATTAGTATGTTGATTGGCTTTGATGATTATGATATCCTTAGTAAAAAATATAGTTTTCCCTTGTGAATTAAATCATGCGAGATCAATTTAGATGATTAGTGGTTCTCTGTGCAATTTTTATGCTCAACTCGTGAATTAGATGATTATCATGCACCTCGAGAGAGTAAATTTTGCAATCTTATGGAAATTTCTGTTGTTGGCCTTCCTTGGCACTTGTAAGATAATAAAATGATTTATTTTCTTGATGCATGTGTAGTGACACAAAACAATATGCTCTATTTAAAGAAAATGAAAGGAACCAGGAATAGAATTTTATCATGCTCCTACAATCCTGATTTATATTGCTTTAGTGTCAAGTGCATGCAGATTATGTTATGGTGTGCAATACTCTTCATCTTCTTATATCTCCAATCTCCATGCATAGAGGAGGTGGAACATCTTTCTTTCTTTGTTTATGTTCTTCGCAAATTCGTCTCTACATGTTTGAATTGAAGCAGTTATATTCCCTAGCTTCTTCATTGTGGCATATCTGGATAACGTAAGTGCATTATTTCAGAATTATTTGCAGAACCCTTATTTTTCTTTTTAAATGGCCACCTGAGATATGTATTTCAACATAACTTTGTCATATAACTGTTACACCAACTTACTTCCTGTTTTGTGGTAATTATAGGGCAAATCTTCCACAGCTTGATGGCTGAGTTATTTGCTTAACTGCATTACATATATTTGGAGGTTGAGTTTGATGAATGATGAGTGCATAGTCAAGTGAAACTGATGGGGACTATAAGTAACTGAAGAAATAGTGAATATATGACTCCAATTGATTTCCTGGGAAGGGTTGAAATAGAATTTAAGTAAGGGCGTTGCTGCAGAAAACAGAATATTCCTTCTTTGTCTAATGCATTTCTTGATCTCCTGAAGATACATGCCATGGCAAAGGAGAAGCTTATACTAATTTGCCAGTGAGGGTCTGAGGCGAGAATGCTGTAAATATCAATCATGAAACCTGCTCGATGACCTAAAACTAAAGTTAGCTGAAATGTGTAATTTGGATGAGAATACCATTTCTATCCCAGGAAATAGGAGAAATCTCATTACACTAAAAATGACAAAGACCTGAATAGTATCATGGGAATTCAGTAACTGCTGATATCTTTGTAAATGGAAAAGAAGGATTTGAGTCTAACTCTGCAATATCCCATGAAGTTGATATCTGTAGAGATGATGCATGTGGATTCGTATGCATTCTTGGTTTCTAATGTTTGAAATCTTTGGCTATTTGTAATCTATACCTGGGTGGTAAAATTACTCTTGAATAAGCTTATAGTACATAAATGAATGATAACTGCAGGGACAGTGGTGTGAGACAGTAAACCATATTCCTGCACACAATGTCAGTAACCTTAAAAATCTGGCTTGCTGTCATGAAACTTCACCTGATAAAAATGTCAGTAACTTTAAAGAAGATGGCTCCCCAAATCAACCAAAGAAGGAGAACAGTGACTTGTCCTAAATGGACAAACAAGGCTTCATTCATGTCAGGCCACTTTATAGAAACTATGTGTAAAAGCTGTACAGCTTGATTCTATTAATTCTAGGAGCTTGGTTATGAGAAGAAGCTGACATGGTTCATTAAGTATGTTAACAATGGGTATCTTATATATTTGGCTATTAGTGTAATATGAGATGGAGATGTTACTTGGAATAGAGAATTTCAATCTTTACTTATTCCAATTTTTTGAAGCACTTTTTCTTGTTAGGTTACATGTTGGTTGATTAAAACTATATTAACCACCTCCAAATCTTACATTTTTTTAGTATAATGAGCATCGAGGTAGTTTTATTTACAATTACTATAAAGTTTGATATACTAAAATAACATTTTTATTTGAATCGGTGAGATTGCAACTTATGATCTTTTCAAATTCACTAGACTTCATTGAGATCTTTAAGTGATGAAGTTTATAATTTATAAAGGAAAAAAATGTCCTTTCAATTAAAAGTAAAGGACAAAAATGTCTATGTAAATGTCTAATTTGACAGCCCGAAGATGGGCTCGGGGATTAATCTATAAGGCCCACGAGCTCAAAACACTGAAACAATACTATATATATAACTGAAAAAGGGGGAGAATAAGTTTTCCAATATAAGAAGGGAAAGAGAGGGGTGTAGGGTTTAGGCATTCAATTTTGATAATCAATCAAGCTTGAGTGAGAGCTTGGAGAATTTCCCCCCAATAAGCATACTAAGTTGATAGATGAAAATGAACGGTGTAGAAGAGGAATCGCTCGATGCAGCGGCGGCGACTCGCAGAGAGAGGCTGAGAGCCCTTAGAGCTGCTCAGGAACTCCTCAACACTCCTGACGACGATGCTGCTGCTGCTGACAACCAACCCGAGGAGGAAGAAAATGAGTAAGATTCTCTCTAACTTCGATTCTGTTGCTCACAGTTTATGATTTGGGTTTTGCACTTCCCTTCAAGGACGAATAGCGCAATGGCCATATATTTTCATTTAGTTTATTCTGTCAAACTCATATTTTTTTCACGATTGAGCTCATGTGCTTTTCCTCGGAAACAATTGATTGCTATTCTGTGGTATCTGCTGAAATTTGTTTTGGATATAGCATGGTGTTGCTGATCCTTGTAGCTGACTGCTTTTCTCTGTTTCTCCCAGCAATGTTAATATGAGATTTCGGAATTACCTTCCTCACGACAAGCAACTGCAAGAGGGTAAAGTTGCCCCACCCGTATTGCCGAAATTCGAAGACCCTGTACTGGCAGCTCCTCCACCAGAGGAGAACAAAGAGGTACTTCCATAGAGTTCTATCACATGCTCTCACCCTCCCCTATCCTGCTCCCTCTCAAATATGGCCTCCTTTGATATTAACATCTGTGATTTGAATAAAAAATAAAATACAAAAATTAGGATCCTTTTCTCAACATAGCACCAAAGAAACCAAATTGGGATTTGCGAAGGGATGTGCAGAAGCGGCTTGACAAGCTTGAAAGGCGCACTCAGAAGTCCATGTTAATACTCATGGGTATGTAATCGTTCCTTGACAGTTTGAGATTGGTTTCTCTTGTTCTTATAAACATTTTCATGTCTCACACCTAGAGTGCATTTGGATTTCCATGGACTTTTTCTAACAAGTCTTTTACTTCTCAACTATTTTCTCAGTTAACTACTTGAAATTATGTTAGAAGAAGTACATATCCGGTGTCTCCTCTTTGGGTAGACTAGAATAATCCAAATAAGTTCTTGAATTTTAGATTATTATATTGTTGACCTGCTGGAAGACATTCTAGATCACCTCTATGCAATTTTATCAAGCACAGATAATGTTGACAAACAGAGTTATTTGGCATAATGTTACATGAGGCTGACTTTTGGTGAAGCATGATTTTGGGCGTCTTATTATAAATTCTTAAGTTAATGAAGCGTGCTTGCATCATTTTTGAGTTATTTAGCTTAAAATATAGGCATGTCTTTGGTTGGGGAACTCTTCTATATGTTTTGGCTTATCATAATATTTAAACAGCTTCTGGTTTGTCTGGTCTGATCACTGGATTTGAATATTCTGGCCCAAAACATGGCTAGTTCTATCACCGTTGGTATTAAGACTCCATCTAGACATTAAAATTGTTTAGGGGTGGGACTGTTCGAATTTCTTTTGGTTTAGGTTTTGCAAAATCAGTATATATAGTGTTAAAAAAAAGTAAGGATTTTCAATGACATCTAGTTTTCAAGGATTATGATATTGCGATTTTGCTTGCTTGCTTTATCATTGTGTCTTTAATTTGAATGTGTGAGGGACAAGCAAGTCCTATCAATTTTGGCCCTTTATTTTCCTCCTTTTTTGATGTGCAAAAGTGTCAACCCACTGGACCAAATTATAAAATGTCCAAATATTGTTTGTTGTGTCTTTGGCAACAGCAGCTGACTTTTTGTTGAACCCAGCCACTCTTCTCAAGTATCTGTTTACACAACCGTGGTTGTATGATATAAAACATGAAGCTGACAACCATTGTATCACTTGTGAATTTTGATTTTGTGTATTGTGCAGAACGGGAGGAGGCAAAAAGGAGATCAGAAGACACAGAAAATGGCGGAGAAGATTGATGAAGTGCTGTCCCAAGTTCATGGCTACATCATTATCCTTGTTTAATTGTTATTTGACAATGTAATTGACAAAACTTAACTAGTCTTGTGTAATAGACATTTGACTATCAAGGGTAAAACATTGTCTTTTTTAAATTTCGCTGTAGTGGATGAGCAGCAAGCGGGTTTTCACTCACGCATGCATGCTTTTTCTCATAAAAAAAAAAGAACCATACAACTCCTCCCTGGAATATAAAAAGTGAATTCGAGTTTTGGGGAAAATAACATTTTAGCTATGTAGTGTGTTATATAATATGTACCTCTAGCCTTTCTGCTTCTTCTTGTTAGGTGGTTCTTCCTCCCAAGTGGAAGCTGATATTTGTTGGCTTTGAGGGCTAAAACAAAGTCTGGCATTGTTGGTGCTGTCTCCATGATTCTACAATCCCCAAGAAAGAATCAATCTGCTATGATTATGAGGAGAATAAGACATACAAAAGCGGGCAGATTTATGAACCTACTTTTCACAGAAACTTGATGGTTCTCCGAAGGGGAGGGTTCCTGAGAGAGAGATTCAGTAGAAATATAATGCATCTATTTATTATATACATGTAAGAATGAGAGGTTCTAAAAAATATTAATTACCTACAGACAGGAACAGATAAGTTAAAAGCTTCAGCAGTTTTCTTGCTCTCTTTGAGATACTCGTCTGCTGCTTGTAGAGCAGCAACAGCCATTCCATGAGACTTCTCAGTGTTTCCCCTCATCAAGAATTAAACCATGATAGTAGTAAGCAGCAGCCTACATGGATCCAGATTATAACTTTGTAAATAACTAGTTGGATTCCTAGTTTAAAACAGAAAAACGGATTAGTGTGAGATACCTTGGCTTCAATGTATTTCCACTTGGCAAATAGCCTGTGCTTTTCTTCCCAACCATTTGCTAGTGGTAATGTCTTTTTTTTTTTTTTTTTCCATTCAGAAGACTACAAAAGTTTTTGATATTGAATTTGTACATAAAATCAGCACGGAAATGTGGCGTACCGTTTACTTTTCATGATTGATAAGATATATGATAGAATATTTTTATTTTCATTACCAACTTCTCCAATCCTATATTTCAATAAATATGAATCAAACAAACTTGGTTCAAGATATTGGGATATCCCAAAATTACAATCCACCTAAACTAACAATACTATTTTTATCTTTCTAAATTAATCTTTAAAAATAAACGTCCCTAAGAGTTTAGATTGCTATTCCGTAGCTTAAATTTCATCAAATTAAATTCCACCATAATTTTTAAGTTATATGGCATGCGTTTTAACTCTCGAGCATAGTAACATTGAGCTAGAGTTTTGGCTGGTGAATGGGACTTTACCGTTCTTACAGTATTTAAGGAACAAAAACGCTTTCATTTCAGAACAAAGAACTAACTCATCAAGAAATAAAATGAAAGGTGGAGCTACAGTGCAACACCAATGCTTAAAAGCGGTGAGCTAAAACAAGTGATTTTGGATTACAAAATATAAACTACTTTTCCCTCTTAATGATTTGAGTCACAACACCAAGACCAATAGTCCTTCCTGATGCTCTAAGGAACACTCTTCCCAGAGCTCTGCAGCTACTGTACTCCTCCACACATACCGGACCTTGCAAAACCACCTGCCACAACGACGACAAGGAGCAAATAATACAAAACATCAAGATACACCCTTCTCAACAGATAACAAAATGAGTTGCAGAAAGAAAGTCTGCACCAACCTCAACCATGGCATTCTGCTTCGACAATAAGCATCTTGGTGACTTCTTTGTTACTTTCCCTGTCTTCGGATCAAGCAGAGACAGTATCTTCACAATTTTTGCAGCCTCTTTTGCGTGGTGTATGTGAAACTCCAACTGAAAAACATATTTGTGAATGTCAACTCCTTGAAAACAATATAAACTGCAGGATTATGTCTTTTAATGTTTGTTGATGTTAACCTGAGAACCAATTACAATTGGAGTTGAAATTTCAAGGACGAGAATTTTCATTTCCAACTGGCTGGCAACTTGAACTGGGTAGTCAGGGTGACATATCACACTTCCAGCTGTTACACGATTGCCCTCAATACCTTGCAGATTGACTGTAATGTTATCACCAGCTCTTGCAATACTACAAGGCTGAGAGTCACGTTCTAATGAGCGGGTTGTTGCTATTTCTTTTGAAGGCATAACCAATACCTGCAGGCAAAATGTATTATTAGAAATGGCAAATCTGCATAGACCAAAGTATCGAATTATTCTCATAAAACATAGAAAAATAGATGCAAGTAGAAAAGCTTTCCTTTTCATTGCAAGGAACAAAATACTAAGAACTGACAATACATGTATCCTCACATTTCATGATATCTTCTCAACAAAAAAATAAACAGATAGACACAAAAAATTGCAAAAATAAAAAGCTAGAAAAGAAAGCAGAAATGAGGGCAGTGTTATTTTACAGCTTACATAAAAATACTGAAAAAGCTGCATAATGTCAGTGTTCTTAATAAAGGAAGCCATCAGCAATCTCATCATATAATTTCTATTATTCATGAAAAACACCAACATACAAATCATATATTATGGTCAGAAGAAAAACCAGCATGGAGTGGAAATATGGTCCTAATAACATATAAGCACTTCCAAGAACATGATAGATGGAACCTTTTACTTTTAATCAAAATCCTAGAACCCCAAATCTTAAACTACTTCGTTTGAAGTTTCTTATTGCCTTCATTCAACTATGAACAATCTTTAAGATATCATATTACCAATCATGAGATGGAGTAAAAGTGCAGTTACAATCAAACCTTTCCCATTCTAGTCTAACTGAGACAGTAATCGCTAAATTACAACATCACTCCTAAATACAGTGCAAAAAGTCACTGGATTGAGAAGTATAAATTTACTCGAGAAGAACGATGTCATAATTCTGAATGGATCAAACTTTCACCCTAAACCGAAGATTTTATTCCACCAAAACCACAAAATCATCTACCTTAAGTCCTTGTCTAATAGCTCCATTTTCCAGTTTCCCACATGCAGACACCTGACTTTGGGAAAGTGACTTAACATCACATATAGGAAGTAGTAACGGTTTGGAGTAATCTCTTGCAGGAAGTTGGAGAGAATCTATTGCATCCATCAAAAAAGGTCCTCCATACCTGCATAGCAAAACAAGTGGAAAGTTGGCACAGCTCTAAATAGGAATATAGTCCACAAGAATGTCAAATATTGTAATAATCATCTGTCTGCATGTATATTCAATCTACATTTCTGAATAATATAACATGCTGCAGAATTATATAACAATCAAAACATCTAACAACAACACCCACCATATAAATAGAAACTACTTTCCCACTAACAGACAGTAAAGGCAGCAGTTATACCATGCTCTGAAGCTCTGCAGATTCTGGGCTCAACCAATGGTCAGAGATTAAGCATATTGTGGATACAGCTAGGCATATAAAATTTATACAAATTCAAGCTGTCCAACATATTATTTCTTCAATTTATATGCATGGAGATCAAACCCAAAAAGAATTAAGTAAGAAAATACAGATATACCAAGAATCAATAGAGGGCATCTTGTTTGGTTCCTCTAATGTTAAATGCTAAGGTGAAAGCATGATTCAGAGGCATACATAGCATGACAAAAAAAAGAAATCTTGGGAAAAGACAGAGAACAAGCAGTGAATGCAGCTACTAACCAAGACAACCGCGCATCAGAAGATTTTGCAACTAAGTTCTGGTTTTCCATGACACTTGCTGGAACCCATGACATAGAAGATTCTTTAAAGCCACAAGAACGGAGAAATGTTCCCAGTTTCTGCTTCACAAAATCAAATCTTTCCTTAGAGTATCCAACCATATCCATTTTGTTGACAAGTACAATAATCTGATCAATGCCGAAGCTCCTAATCAGCCATGCATGTTCCCTCGTTTGCCCTCCAGTGGCATCTATGCCGGCTTCAAATGAACCCATTGAAGCATCAACCACTAAAATTGCAGCATCTGCTTGTGTTGCTCCAGAGATCATGTTTGGAACAAAATCTCTATGTCCAGGGGAGTCAAGCAACACAATGTGATATTTTTTAGAAGTGAAGAAAGCAACACCCACAGTCATTGTTATACCCCTCTCCCTTTCTTCAACACTTTCATCTAATGCCCATGCATAAGCAAAAGATCCTTTTCCCTGGTCAAACAACAATAGGCATATAAGCCAATTATACATTCATTAATCCAATTTATAGACATGGGAAAATATACAGCCAATCTAGAGACATGGGAAAATATAAAGCCAATCTAGAGACATGGGAAAATATAAAGCCAATCTAGAGACATGGGAAAATATAAAGCCAATCTAGAGACATGGGAAAATATAAAGTTGGTAATGCTATTACCTGTTGTTTAGCTTCTTTTTCATATTTGTGCATCTCTTTCTGCGATATCCGTCCCGATAGATGAAGCAACCTTCCTGAAAGTGTTGACTTCCCAGAATCAACATGGCCAACCTGAGAACACAAGAAATTGTAAATTTTGGGTGTGAATAAGTTGTTTTGGTATGGATTTTGACAGAATATCAGATACTTACAATTGCAAGATTGAGCTGGCTCAATTCACCGTCAACTGTTTTGGGGATCATCCATGCCTCGGGAACAAACTCAGGAACTGATGCTGTTTTTCTCTCACTGGTTATTTCTGACATAGCCTCAGTATTTACATTGCTATGAGACATCCCTGGTTTACTTCCACTCTCAATGGTTATTTCTGGCATACCCTCAGTATTTACATTGCTATGAGACATCCCAGGTTTCTCAATGGTTATTTCTGGCATAGCCTCAGTATTTACATTGCTATGAGACATCCCTGGTTTGCTTCCACTCTCAATGGTTATTTCTGGCATAGCCTCAGTATTTACATTGCTATGAGACATCCCTGGTTTGCTTCCACTCTCAATGGTTATTTCTGGCATAGCCTCAGTATTTACATTGCTATGAGACATCCCTGGTTTTCTTCCACTCTCAATGGTTATTTCTGGCATAGCCTCAGTATTTACATTGCTATGAGACATCCCTGGTTTGCTTCCACTCTCAATGGTTATTTCTGGCATAGCCTCAGTATTTACATTGCTGTGAGACATCCCTGGTTTGCTTCCACTGGCTGGAATATTTATGTCCCTCTGACCACATGAAGAAGATGAATTTATGTCCC
Source organism: Salvia rosmarinus (assembly GCA_036937905.1). Lineage (NCBI taxonomy): Eukaryota > Viridiplantae > Streptophyta > Magnoliopsida > Lamiales > Lamiaceae > Salvia > Salvia rosmarinus. The sequence goes on from CM072823.1 coordinate 60,049,261, forward strand.
TCTGACTACCTGTACGAGACTTATTGAATTTTGGGGTGTGTGTATGATAAGACAAACATATTATGAAGCTATCAAGCACCTTAATTTAGGCTTTCTTTGTTTATATAAACAGAGAAATACACGTTACATATAGTTATACCTGCAACATTGTTGGTTTTGATATTGCTCTTCACCAAAGGGTTACGTAAAACCCCACATATATCACATGCAGACGTACTATCTTCATTATCGTAGGTACAAATTGGGCACCGCCAGACCTCAATCTTGCTGACTTTTTTTGTAGGCATTGTCTTAGCTATAATACCTACCACGAAACAAAGAAAGAGGATAATGTATGTCTAATTGGAAAAATGATATTGAATGCCAGCAAATAAAAAAGACTCACCATCCTCTTCCACTTCCACTTCATCATCATAATCATAGTCTTCATAATCATCATCATAATCGACATTGTAATTCACTTTACGAGGCATGTTAGCAAATCCTGCCGCATGTAGGAGAATGTAACAAGCAGCAGTTGAATTTTAACTAGTTGACCAAAAAAAACTTGCTCTAAGATGATGTTATTCGTGTAAACGCATTATAACAGCGGAAAAAGAGTAAAATTTCATCGATAACATCAGAATTAGGAAACAAGAAAAGAGAATATGTATAATTGGAAAAATGATATTGAACCTATTATCGTGTTCGAAGCTACATCTCATCTACAAGTTTTAGTATAAACGAGCCATGTTCACACAGTGATCCCAAAATAGCAAACCAACATAGATGATTTCGTCAACAAGTAGACATAATCAATCTTGCAGAAATTTACTGGACTTCTGCAATTAAACAATAAGAAATAGAACGTGTATAAAATAAAATAGAAGAAACTAACTTTGTATTGCAGAAAGGAGGGGAGGGACTGGATTCTTTGTTTTGTCGCTGTTCTATTTTGAGAAGAGTGTTAGTTGCTAAGTTGACGCGGTGTCAGTCGAGCGGAGGAGGCGCGACTGCTGCAACCGCTTGCCAGAAGACCGAGTTCAGAAAAAAAGGGAGGGAGGCGGTGGCAGCGCCGTCGTTGCTTTTGCCGGTAAATGGAGGGTGGCGCGGCGGTGTCCTGCTGGTTTCGAGAGGGAGGCGACAGTAAGTAGTAGAGTTTTTAGGGATTTGGACAGGGTTTCTGCATATTAGAGAAGAAAGTGAGAGGTAAATAGAAAGATGGGGGATAATGGCGGAGGCAACGGCGGTGGCGATGATCTTCGCCGGAGCTGAAAAGGAGGCGGCGTTGTAATTGAAGAAGAATGGGAGTCTTGTGCGTCAGTGTTGGAGGGGGGATGCGTTATTTGTGAAAAAGGTAATTTTATACGTATGCTCCATCTTATTTATGATACCTGTTGTGAAGAACTGATTGAAAAAATAATGTAAGACTAGAAATTGGATAAAAAAGAGAGTTTCATATTGGGCTCATAGAGTTGGGCTTGAGATTTAATTTAAAGCTGGGCTGATAAATGGGTAAGCTATGTGGGCTTTAATTAATTAAAAGTTTGGTCTGCCTAATAATATGGAAATTTGGCCTTTATTGGATTGGATAATTAGATCAAAGCTGGAGATTAACTTAATTAATTAATTTAGACGCAAAATTGTCTTAGTAATCGAATTGAATTATGAAATAATATATACATATATAAGTATAGATTGCTTGAATGTTTGTCTTAAGCATGGAAAAAGTTTACTAAGAATAAAAAAGTATGTATATTATATCTTATTTTATAAGAGTATTTATGATGAATCAGTTCTTAAACTAAATTAAATTTTGAAAAAAAAGTCGAATAAGAATATTTTGGTGTCCTTAGGTGAAAAATAGTTTTAAAAATGATTGAGTTTTGAAAACCCAATTATAATGAATCAGAAATTAGTAGGCTTCTGATGTCGGAAAATGAAGATCTTCATTCTCCATTGAAAGAGGAACACAAGACTTCCTCAACCAAAACTCTTGCCCTTAATTAAATATACTATGATTGAATTTGAATTGCATTGCCCACAAACTTCATTTCTAGTTAGGTAAGCCCACATTTTTTCTTTATTATTATTTCTATCTTCTATTCAACCAAAAGTACACCAATTTGAGATTGTTATATACAAAATCAACCAACAATTCCAGTAACATATACTTTTCATTGCTGTCTATTCAGGCTTCCTTAATATTGATTTTGAGAGGAGATAGTCCACCACTTACTTTTCTTCTTCTTCTTTAAATATAATAACAATTCAAACTCATGACACATTAAATTGTATTTCGACTTAGTTTGATTATCCATCAAGTAAAATTTGAATACATTTGAACCGGATTTTGAATTTATCAAACACAAAAAATTGCTTTACTTTGTTTGATATGTTTATCGATTCCAACTTCCATTATCGAATTAATTGGTCGATATTCGGCATTTATGCTACTTGAGATTAAAAAAAGGTTTGCATTTTTTTTTAGTCAATTAAATACATAAATTTTAAAGACCGCGTCACAGTGGACTCGAACCCGAGACCTTTGACCTTGGACATTAACCATTCTACCACTAGTCCAACACACACAAAAAGGTTTGCATTTGTGTTTGAATATAGTCAAAAGAAGTTTGCGTGTATAAGGATTAAGAGCTCCCACCAAGAGAATAAATAAATGGATTACCTTCTCATACTATTAAGTTCAAATAAAATGAAATATAACATATGATTTTATTTTTTTAATTGAAAAGGCCTCATGATGTAGGCTCAAAACTAACTTTTGAAGGAGTGCCAACACATGACAAAAAATGGTACATGCTTGCCAACATCTCATGTGATAGATTTGCCTTTTTTTTTGTGAGAGGCTACTTTTATATCAATATTTTATTATTGTTGTAAGTGATAGATAATATCTATTACTATAGTGAACATAATTAAAGTACAAACTTTTTTTTTGGTGTGTGCGCGTGTTGGTCTAGTGGTAGAGTGATTAATGTCCGATGTCAAAGATCTCAGATTCAAGTCCATTGTGAAGCGGTCTTTAAATTTCTGTATTAAATTAATTAAAAAAAAGTAAAAACTTTTTTGATATAGAATGCAAATTAACATTACACATTACATAACCTTTGAAAATGTCAATATTTCTACATGTTTGGAGAGACTCAAAAGTTACCAAGTTCGTTTACGAGTCACTATATGGTCCATTGTACTTAAACCTCTAGACTAAGGATAATGACTAGAAAATTCAATAGACCTACCTTTACCAAACTCAAATTTGTTAATCACAAACATATTACAACATGTTATGGAGAAGTTCTCATACAAGGTTGATGAAGTTTAATATTATACTTTAATAATACTATTTAAATAGAATCATGACATACCGGCTATAAGTGACCTATAATAGGTATTCCTTTATATCTTTTTCATAACACACTTTAAAAGCTTGTTTTAAGCCTTTCTTTGGTCACCTCTTGCAACTCTTCATATGCATCTCATCCCTATAAACTCTTTAATAAGATATACTCCATCAATCCTTGATATATAGTCTTCGCTTTTGTCGGCACGAGTTTTAATAAATGCAATGAGTGTAAAATAAGTAGAGAATGAGACTCACATAATAAAATATGTTATGTGAGTGGAAAATGTGAGCCGTGAATGATTTTTTTATAAATAAGTGGGTTGAGTGTAGATAAAAGTGTTGACTTTTGGGTCGAATCCATGTTTGTAGACGTACCGAAATGTAATTAAATGAATAAATATGGTGGACTGAGGAAATACCAGTTGTTACGAGCCACATGTCAAATTCCATATACTAGCAAGGTTGAACTCAAATAAGATCCATCATTGATAAAATACCCATTAAAATTGTGACTTTACGACTATATTGAGCATGAAATTGATATAATTGAAAGTCGAGCTAAATGTTTGAGCCTTTGAGCCATAATTTGCATTAAAAGGCTTGGGATGAGACTCATGTATTAACGTGAAAATCAAGTCTAACTTATTTATTCGAAGATTTGATGTAGGCCTAGGTCGAGCTTGTTTAGATATTCGAGTTTTTATTATTTTTGTAGAAGTAGTTTTAGATATATAAGTTGTCGAGTTGAGTTTGAAGTCTTTGAGGAAAAAAAAATTATTTTGTATTTTAACGCATGTGAAATTATAGATTAATATATATGTTTTTATTATTATTTTAATAATCATATTATACTATTTATATATTGTCTTCGATAATCAATTTCAAATTATAGCTTCCAACAGTACTTTTGGATTGTCAATCAGACATCGAATATTTATTAATTAACAACAAATTTTATGTGGCGTATAACTATGATCCCTTTGATTGAGGGAATTTGAAATCTATGGTCTGGATTGTCTATAGGAGTTTTCAGTTTTATCAATAAATGTTTGTTGACGGAGTAATTGAATCGGAAAATTGATGCTGTAAAGTAAATGTTTCGTGATTGTTTGAGGCGGCATCAAATAGATGCCACATTGGGAAAATAATTTTTGAGATTTTTATAGTATATATATGTATACTATAAAAATAGGCCGTTTTGAAGGTTTAAGTATGTCTACCGGTTAATAAATTTTCATAAAACGTTAATGATTTAAGAGTTAAATTGTAATTTACCTAATAATCTAGTAATATATTTGTATTCTTAAGTTAGAGTGATTTTGTAGGTAGATTGCATGAACCATTGAAATTTTATTTGATCCTACACGATCAAATTAATTGAATAGTATATTAAATTCATAGAAGAATCAAGGTTATTTCGGGAAATTCTATAAAACATGTATATACATTACATCATCTCTCCCATCATAATATTTTATTATTATAATTATATTAATAAATATTATCATATGAGATGATAATACACCTATATGTTCTAATGAAGTTTTCGGTTATTTCTTTGTTTGATTGCGACATTAATTAGGTAAGAAAGAAATTAAAAAGCAATATAATTAGAGTGAAGATCGTCATTGAGAAAGAAGATCGTCCATCCCTCTCTTTCTGTGTCTAAACAGACGAGCTGGCCAGTGGCCACCCAAACTCAACAAAACTGCACCAGCAGTAACGTAATCTCCATTTTTGGATAGAGAGAAAAACTATTGCTTATTATATGCAAACTATTATACACATCTTGAGAGAGAAATACGATAACGAATGTTTTCCTGTCTGTATATTTACACAATCTTTTGGTTTTGCAATATATATACTATTGACTTGAACGCATGCATATGAGTCGCTAGGAGTGAGAGAGAGAGGGGATATTCGTTTCCTTTCATTGAGGTGATTTGTGGCGGATCTTCTAAGTTGGAACCCTAAGAAATCTACCGTTTCTTGATAGGGGAAGTTCCAATTAACGGCGTCATTCCCGTTGGATTCGTTCCACATTTCGCTTCATTTTCTCCAGATGTGATTTCGATTCCCAAGTTCCGCGGCTGAATTCGAATTCGATTGCGCTTGTGATAGTAGGCGATTGTTTTCCTTTCGGTTTTGAATATTCGTGGAAATATTATTAAAAAGGAGAAGTTATCAATTGATTGAATACAGCGTAGTAACTGTCGGGGAATGGATGATAGAGGCGGAGGAGGAGAATCGTTTGTGGCGGTGAGGAGAATGTCGAACGGGCTTGATCGCGGAAGCGCCTGCCATTCCACTTCTGGTATATTATCTCTCGTGTGTTCTTTCGTAATTTTACGCTCTCTCAATCTCCCTCTCTCTATCTCTCTCTCTCCATTGTCCACCTGCCTTTATCATCTGCCGTCATCCTTTTGATTCGAGAGTGCTTATCCCTGGTTCTGTATGGCTCTGTATGCAAGTGTGCGGTGATTGTGTGAAGATCCCGGATCTGTGAATTGAAAACAATTACGTCAAGTTATGCCTACTTGCTTTGAGATTTTTGGTTAGTTTTCTATTTGCCATTGTCGAATGGTATTGACTATATACATATGTAGTATAGGTGTTATTTAAGGTTTGATCTTTGGAAAGGTTACAGATTTACACATTTAGTTATTAATAAATTGATATGTGCTTTATCTAGAAAGATCACAATCTTTGAATCGTTTGTAGGACCATATTAAATTTGATACACTATATTCATAATTTACTTAAATTCTAGACTTTTAAAAGAAATGGGGTTTGGCTTGTAGTTGTCTGATCCCGGTTGGAAAGGAAATAAAAGGATAAAAAGAACAAAAGAGGTGAAGATGGAACTTAAATGATGAAAGAGAAAGGAAGTGTGTATATCTAGATATTAATAATTATGTACTTATGTTTAGCTTATATACAAACTCACCAATAATTGTGATAATTTTGTAGCGTTAGTATTTTTTAGTTTTTAGTAATTAGTTTTAATGCCAAGTGTGCTATGTATTTATTTTAAGCATTATAATCATGAGTGATGTATAACTATGTGTAATTGTTGATCAACATTATCAGATTCTTTTCTTCTTGCTATTATTATATAATTTTCTCTTTTGAGAAATATTACAGCTCTTTATTTGGAATGCTTTAGCTTAGTACTCCCTCAGTCTACAAGTATATCACTTGTGGACGACACAAGTTTTAATAAAATTGTTGGTGGATTTTTTTGAGTAGAGAAAGGATCCCACCATGTGTCAGATTGTGAGTGCTAGGAATGATTTTTAGTAAATAATGAGCGGTTCTGAGGTTGAATAATAATGAGTAGTGTCCTAAAAAGGAACGTGATATACTTTTCATGGATGACGAATAAGACAATTGTGATAGACTTATCATGGACGGAGGGAGTATATAATTTGTTTCAATATCTAATTCTGTATGTACTCTTTCAGTAGAGTTGGGGTTATTATCTGTCTCCAGTGGATGAGCCTTATCATTGTTGTTTTTACACAGACTCATTATTTAATTGATCATAGAGTTTATTAACTTCTTTAAGACCTATATTTCCTATTGGACTAATGGCTAAAAAGATGCCTTATTCGCTTTGCTGATGTGTAGTGCTCTTTTGCTTCTGTAAGTGATCATATTTTTGCTGTATTGAATACAAACTTTTGCAGTACAGTTTGTGCTAAATTGACATTTTAACCTTCCCATTTTAGTAGTTGCATCATTTATTACAATTTCCACTGAGTTTAAACATTGTTGTCTGGTTTAAGAGGGGAAAGGAACTGTGCATGGTCGCGGTTTTGGATCACCTGCACTTCTTACTGTTTCATCTGTAGAAATATGAAAAGCAGAGGCATGAGACCATGGGCTGCAATTATCAACTGTATTCTTAAAATAGAGTTGGCTCTTTTAATCTGCATGAATACTATTCTTTCGTTACAGGGGAGGTTGTCACGGGATCAGCTGCATGGCTTGGCAGAGGACTCTCATGTGTATGTGTTCAGAGAAGAGATAGTGATGCTCGACCGTCATTTGATTTGACACCAATGCAGGTAATAATGTCAGTTGAATTATAAAAAAAATTATTTAATTCATGTTGGATAGGCTCTATGATTGATACAGATTGTTGATTTCCATTTTGGGTTTATTTTCTCTAAAGAAGCAAAACACGGTCCTCTTTGTAGGTTTCTGCTTGTTCCATGTATTAATATCTGATGATTGTACTACATAATTTTCAGGAAGAGTGCCTAGATAGGCTGCAGAATCGGTTAGATGTTGCCTATGATAGTTCTATCCCCGAACATCAGGTATATTTCATAAAACTACTATGCATAAATTTCGGTAACATATATATGAGGAGTTATCAGGAGCCTTCTTTTGGTTAAGTTTTACATGAACTCTAAAATTTGCATATCCTTCTCATAATATTTTCTTTTACCATATTGATAGGAAGCTTTGTGGGAATTGTGGCGTGCTTCGTTTCCTGAAAAGGAACTACAAAGTTTAATTTCCGATCAGTGGAAGGAAATGGGTTGGCAAGGAAAGGATCCATCAACGGATTTTCGGTATAGCTTTGAATATTTCCGCTCCCATTCTTCATCTTTTCAAATCTTCAGTTTTTGTGCCACATAATTGCTTGAACTAACATCTGGCATATTATAATAGGGGCGGAGGTTTCATATCACTGGAAAATTTGTTGTATTTTGCCAGGAACTTTCCGGTACGATCACTCACTCACTCCACACTTTATTTCCTACAGCAGTCAGTGCACATGCATGCATATGGGCGCATATTCTTGTGCGGCACTTCTGAATTGGTAGTTCTCAGTATCAAGATGATTATATATTCTCAATATTTTATGCTCTCTTTATGAACTATATCTTTGTAAAGGATGTGTTATTATGTGAGAGCGTTGTAATTGGTTTATTTGGCCTGACAATCATCTTCATGTCTTCAATTACAGACTGGTATTCATAAATCTGAAAATTCAAACTATCCACTTGAATCCTCTCAAACATGATTTGGTTTTTCTCTCTCTATCTAACTCATATTGGTTATCATTCTAAATTTATAACAATGAAGGAAGTCTTTTATGTTCAAGAGAAATATCAGTTTAACATCTTGGTTTTTAGACTACTTATTGAAAACTTTGCTCCCCTCCTAGGTACTCACAAATTTCAACATTAGGAAAAAAGTAATAAAAGTTTACATGTATTTCTGTAGGCGCAAATGATTATTTATCTTCTCTGAGACTCATGATTTTGGTGCTTTAGTTGGATTGTGGAGTACATATCTCCAATAGTATGATAATGCATGGCTACAAGTGGACATGGAGATGGTTGCTTGTCCTTTGTTGCAATAAATTGACATTTACTTGTCGATGAATATGAGGCCATTGTTTCTCTCCAGGGTTTTGTCATATTCATTGCTGATCTAGTCCAAGTTTTTCCTGGATGGGATCTGAAATTTTTGTCCGGGGACTTTCCAAATGTTCTTCTGCAGAAATCTTACCAGGATCTTCTTCGCAAGCAGGAAGGTGATCGGGCAATGTGGGAATACCCATTTGCTGTAGCTGGGGTCAACATTACATTCATGCTGATTCAGATGCTTGATCTTGAAGCATGTGAGTTTTTGAATGTGACAAATAAATAAATGAATAAAAGAATTTGCTGAACTCTGTATTTCTATCCAAAATTGTAATTTATCTAACTATTTTAATCAGAATAAGTTAAATAAATCTATGTGTTTTATCAAGTCTCGAGTCTAATCAGGTTGAGTAGTTGTAATTTTCTTATGTCCTGTTTCAGAAATTGTTATTGACAAGTCTTCTCTTACTTCCAATTGGTCCTTGTATAATGATTGAATGAGATCTTCCTATTAACTGTCATAACTTGGTATTGCGCTGGCATTATGATATTCACTTGCTCTATATATTGGGTGAGTGCTAGTTGATGCTTGTTAGTCGTGTGAAATGGGGAAGTGTTTCGCATGCAGGCAATGAGTTCATTGGAATGAGACTATTTTCCATGCAGAGGCAATCCGTATTATACACCCAAAGGAACCATAACTAATTAAAAACTCCTTGAAAAACACGATGAAAGTATATTTGCTGTTATTCATCAGTTCTTGTTTCGCCATGTTTTTGCAGATAAGCCAAGAACACTTGTGGGAGCAACCTTCTTGAAATTTCTTGCAGGTAATGCTTTAGCTTCATTCTCACCTTTGAGAGAGAGCCTCATTTTGTGTGTGTGGATGTATTTTAGTTTCTTCTTCTCTATTTTTAGGTGGTTAAAGTCATATGGGTAGAAATATACACACTCTTTGTTGAATATACTTCTCTTGTTATTGGTGAATTATTTGACTCTTTTGCTGGACAGAAAATGAATCAGCATTTGACCTTCTATATTGTACAACATTCAAGCTAATGGACCATCAATGGCTTACCATGCGTGCTTCTTACATGGATTTTAATGTAAGTATTCACCAACTTGTGAGAGTTGATTAAAAGTAGTATATAAGTACATAGGCTGCTCCATGAACTTTTCATATTTTCATTGAAATTCTGGCTGTAAATTGCTTGAATGAGCTTTCCTGTACTTAAGTTTGTGATAAATTATTTATCAATCTCACTTGATCTTCCATCATCACATCTTTTCGTTTCATCGTACACTCAGGCTGTGATGAAAGCTACTCGTCGTCAACTTGAAAGCGAGCTTCTCCAAGAAGACATCAGATGCCTAGAAGAGTTACCCTCGTATAAACTTCTTAGTCGGTAGTGGAATAGGTAGTTATCGATGCTGGATTCTTTTCTACTGGATTCAATCTTCCTCCAATTTGCTACATTCTTGGTTATGGCGGAAGTACCCAGAAGCCATGCAGATTGTGTCGTAATGCAAAAAGCAAAAGCCAAAGTGTATCGATTGTTTTTTTCTTTTTTTCAGTCGAAGGATATGTATTTGTTAATAATCATTAGGAAGAGTACTATTGTGGTTGGAATATGAAGGCAGGTATAGATAGTACAAATACAAGGAAAGGTCTATCATCATAGTTATAGTCTGCTGTACCCAATAACAGTTAAACTGCATGCCTCTCTCGCTTGAGAATTTAAAGATACGGTTTGAATTTTGTCTTTTTTAGCTGAAATTTTGACCACCTGCAATACAATATTAGTGGTATTCGTCAAAGTTAATAGTTAAAAATGGTCAGTTGCCAAGTAATGCACGAGGTTTTAGTGAATTTGTAATTTAGACATAATCTTTGAATTGTTTCAATAATGACTTCACCTTTCGATTTATTGGCTCTTCTGATTTTCCCCAATTTCCATCCCAAAACAAGGTTGTTTTGTTTATAAAAATAATAATTTTCTCTCCTTTCTCTCAAACTCCTGTACAGGAAGCTGAGCCATTCAAGCCTGAGAACTGGGACCTCGCCATCACTGAGCTCTCGTCCCTCAACTGCGCCACATCGTGCGATGATCTTATATCTTGAACAAGGTATGAAATAGGCAAAAAAATCCATACTCACTGCCTACAAATTGTGGATGTTATTCGTTCCTCTGCTCCCTTCTCCTTTCATCTAACAAATCCTCAACGTTGACTTTATCGGTTTTTCTATAATATGGTTCCTAATAAGCTCTTTGCAACATGATAATAGGCGACAAATCCTGAATTAAACATCTCTTTCCTGAAAACTGTCCAGAACTTGGTTTCTATGGAATTTCAAACTTAAATTGCTTTGCTCGTAAATTTTCATCCATATTGTGCAGAATCTTTCATCTTGAGCCAATCTTTTATGCCAGAATCGGCATATCTTTGGTCCTCGCAGCGCAAAATCTTGAAATTGTAATGATATGTTGTAACTCACAGCACAGGAACCTTGAATCTGTTGAATTTTGGTGAATTTAATTCCAATAGGGAATCGGGTGCTTCCTGGGCAGTAGAGTTTGGGAGATAGAGAGAGAGAGGGGAGAGAAAAATATAAAGAAGTTTTTGTGCTCCCATAAATTTTCGGTTAGACAAAGAAAAATGAGATTTTTTTTATTTGCTACAAATCAAAAGGCTAAACCTTTTGATTTTGTTTTCAAAAGTTGTCCAAATTAAAAATTTGCTATAATGTACGGCCTTATTTGACAATCAACCCAAGTTAAAACTAGCACATCACCATAATAACATCCATTAGACACTGAAATATTTTATAGCTAATTAGCAAGCCAAACAAACTTAAATTCAAAGTAATAAAAACTCAATCTGAAATCATAATATATTGCCAATGGCAAGAGAAACAAGATTCCAAATTCAATGTTCTAACAACTCAATTTGAAGTCAAGACTCATGACTCCCTGAAATAATATAGCAAGGGTCGACTTCAGGACATTTACTCGTAGATCCAGGAGTGTGCGCTGCTCCTCCATTCTGCAATTCCTTCCGGGAACCAAAGAGCAATCTCCTTCCTTGCACTCTCAACAGCATCACTGCCATGAATGACGTTCCTGCATTTGTCACAGTATAAATCATATTTCTCATGTAGGTGATTTTTGACAACTGCATATACTAGAGTTTGGAAAGGACTTAAAAAGTACAAGCTGTTTCATAATAACGATCACAGAGGAAACCTCACCTGCCAATATCAATGGCATAGTCGCCACGGATGGTCCCTGGAGCTGACTCAGCTGGGTTGGTGGCTCCAATTATCTTCCTGCCGGTGGCCACAACATTCTTACCTTCCCAAACCATTGCAACAACAGGTCCAGAAACAATGTACTCAACTAGTCCATTGAAGAAGGGCTTGGCAGATAAATCGGCATAGTGCCTCTCAGCAAAAGCACTATCCACAGTAATCAGCTTAAGACCTGAAAGTTTGATTATCAAATAAAAATGATTTAAATTGCAGAGCTTACAATTTTATCATTCTATCAATTAAAACCAGGAAACTGAATAATGTATTCTAAATGATATTACATTATTGAAAATGCAAATAAAGAAGACACAAAATTATGGAAACCTGAAACAATTTTATTCAAATTATGAAAAGCTGAAACGATTTCATTCAATTTTTTTACATGAGCATGAGTCCCTAATTTCCCACATATTATTCAACCAATGAGAGCAAGGTATTAGCATATGCTGTTTTGTTTCTAATTCATGCCTCAACTGATCAGGAAGAGAAAGTAACATTAAAAAATTACTTTTGCCTTTTTTTTTCATTTATGGCCCAACTGATAATGATTGGAAAGCCAGCTCAAGAAATCAAAACAGTATGGGCATAATTGTTGCTTAAAATAAGTATCAATTAAACTCAATTAAACAAGCACTAACAATTACAGCACTGCAAAATGAGCCAAAAATGAGGTTCATAACTCTGGTAAATGTACCTTTCAAAGTGAAACCTTTCTTCTCAAACCTGCCAATGATCTCACCTACCTGAATCCAAACATAAACAAAACCATAATCAAATTGAATACCCTTAAATCTTCAACCACATACCCTTTCAAGAATCCACAGAATCTATTACAGTTCTTCAGCTTCAGCCTATCAAACCAAGCCACAGACAATTAAATCTCTACTTTTCTATCACCTCAAAAAGAAGAAAGAATTTACAATTCATTCTACTACACATACAGATCCGTTATCCTCCTCTATCTTCACAGCCAGCAAAACACACGCGCGCGCACACACACACATACAGTGAATATATGCAAGTTCATCTAGTGTAACTCAACGAGTATAGCATCTAAAAGACCCCCTACAAAAATTCCCTACTTTGAAATTCAAACAAAGATAACGTTTGCTTGAAACAGAAAGATAAATAAAAACACGAACCAGATTTCTTTGAACACCATCAGGCTTGATCATAATGAAAGTCTGCTCCATTTTTGCTGAGGCGGCGAAGTATAGCAAGTTTTGAGGTTTTAGCACAGTGAAGATGATAGAGGCTATATATATACAAACACACACAGCAGAAGAACACCCACAAACCCTACTAAACCAATTGAATTGATTTCAGATTTACCCTTTTTCCTTTTTCGTTTCCTCTTCTTTTTTTTACGGACTAGTTTTACTGCTTTAGAGTAGACTAACATGTTTTTCGCGTTCTTTGTCTTTATTTTTTCTTTATAGGCGAATTGCAATTCGGACCCCAACTGTTCTGTTAATCAGTTTCTAACCCTAAATACACTAATTCTCCACATTATCAGGTCAGAAATAATGTCTTTTTGATAAAGATTCTATTTTACTAAAAAAAATGTCTCTTTTTATTGAAGAAAGCCCTAGTTTAGTAGGACTGGTTTTCGGTATTTCTAGCTTGTACCAGGACTGGTTTTGATGTATAATTTGATTTTAGTATTACATATATTATTACTTCTTATGATATATATTATTGACATATGAGATTTTATATTTTAATTTATGTTTGATTTGTCATTTTATTTAAATATAATTATTTAAAAAAAAATGATAATAAAAGATAAAAATAACAAACGAATTAATGGCGGAAAGTTATAGGGCAAACACCAATGATAAAAATATTTCCATCATTGATTAACAACAAAAAATTTCGTCATTATTCAGTCACCGGTTATCAACTATTACAATCTCTCGTCATTCCCCCATTATTAGGGATGTTAATGGATGAGTTTTTACTCGGACCAAAACTTATAAATAAATAATGGTTCTGGTTTTGGAACTGATCCATTAGACACTAGATTCGGATCGGACCCCGACAATCAACTATGGATCTTAAGCGGTTCGGATCTGAGTATATCTGGAATCAGAATCGGACAAGAACCAGAACTAGAATCGAAACAGTTGTTTTAGAATTTAATGTGTTATGAGTGATTTTAAATCGATATGGATAAAACTAGCTCATTGACAAGCCTATTTAAACTTAGGTTTGTCAATAGACGGGTTTTACTCGAACCAGAACCAATAAATAAGTATTGGTTACGGTTCGAATCAATCGATCCGAACCGACTGCACCATCAAACTATGGATCTAAACCGTCCGGGTCTAAAGCGGGCTGGGCAAACCAAACCGAATCGTAATCGAACGTTGCTTTAAAATTTAATGGGTTTTGAACGGTTCCGGATCGGTCCCGGGTAAAATCCACCCATTGACATCCCTATCCACTATAAAAAGTTTGTTGCCATTAGTGTGCGTGTGTTGGTCTAATGGTAGAATGGTTAATGTCCGAGGCCAAATGTCTCGGGTTCGAGTCCACCGTGACACGACCTTTAAAATTTCTGTATTAAATTAACAAAAAAATAAATAAAAAGTTTGTCACTGAGCCCATTGCTAACTTAATGATACAGAATTCTGTCCTTGATTTAGCTCACGGTGATGGAGTTTAATCCGTCATTAATTTTAATTAACTTAACGTCTTCCGTCATTAAAACTACTTTTTTATAGCGTAACACGCACTAATAAAATCATCTGTCACGAAGACTTATATTTAATGACAACAAATTAGATAAATAGTCCTTAGAATATACGAGTTAATCATGGTCCTATCGCAAAAATTACAATAAAGTAAAAATAAGTGTGTATTTAGACGAATTCTTTAATAAAATTAAGAATGGCCATTGCCCTCCGGTTGTCAATGAGATCGATGTTGTGGAATCCGACGTCGTCGAAACGCGCCTCCACCTGCACCCCCCGCTCCACCAGCATCTGCACGAACTCCTGCTGGCGGTCCACCAACGGGTCACCGCCGAATCCGATGACCAAGCATTTCCCCAAGCTCTTCACCTTCTCCATCATGGCCGCGTCGATCAGCGGGTTGCAGAACCGGTGGTCCCTGTCTGTTCCGACCGGCAGCGCCAGCTCCCACAGCAGGTCGATAACCGGCAGCGGGAAGTAGGGATCCGTCGCCAGCTTCAGCTCGCTCTTCATCCGCTTCTTTCCCCCTATGAACGGCTGGTTCAGAATGGTCCCGGCGATCTTCAGCGGCTGCGGCTTCATCTCCGGCAGCCGCAGCGCCGTGTTGTACACGATGTTCGCGCCGCAGCTCGCGCCGTAGAGGTAGCATCTATGGAAACCAATAAACTGTTAAATGATACTCCTCTCTTCTTCTTCTTTTCAACAGATGTGGATTGTTGATAGAGTGATAATAGTACAAAGGTGCATGCATATGAATGATTACCAACTTTAAGGATTATTTGTATCTCAAACTATTTTAAAACATTACCTCATCCTAAAATGAAGAATGCCACGTCAAAAATCTAATAGAAAAAATTGGAGACCTTTAATTTGCAATGTGAAGTTTTAATTATCGTATGCAAATTGTAAATTGAATGGAAAGTGGTGCATCATTTGGCAATTAACCCTTTTTAAATGAAGCGATGAAAGAAATTAGACCTATTGAGATCACCGTAGTCTTTAATCCAGGGATCGCCGTCGCTGTCGGTGGCCTGGTTCTGGACCCAGGCGACGGCGTCCATGGCGTCCTCGTACTGGGCGGGGAGGCGGTGCTCGGGGGCGAGGCGGAAGTCGACGGCGATGAGTATGGAGGGGACCTCGGCGGAGGTGCGGTTGCTGAACTCGTGGATGATGCTCTCGGCGACGCTCATCTGGATCCACCCGCCGGGGTGGAAGTAGAGTATGACCGGGAGGCGGGCGGCGGAGGGGATCTTCGACGGCCGGTAGAGCCGCATCCAAGTCTTCTTCTCGGCGTTGAGCGTCACGTCCTTGCTCAGGACGGCTTGGCTGGGGTCGCTGTTGGCGGCGGAGGTCGGGAGCTTCATGTATCTGGTCAGCGTCCCGTCTTGGTTCAGAGACACGTTGAGGTGATCGTAGGGGTCGAATTTTGACATTATTTTTGCTTCTTATTGTTTTCAACAGATGTGGATTGTCTGAACGAGTGCAGGAAATTCTTTGTTTAATCCTTTATGAGGAATTTCTCTTTACGTTTACCTCAAAACTAGGGAGTTTATTGGGAGGGCTCGAGGTAGTCCTTAAACTTCGTTGCTTTTGAAGCCTAGTTTTGATTACATTTTCTTTCTATTATGTATTTTCCAAGTGTACAAAAAAGTTTATTGTTAGCTAGGTTGCTGTGAAACAAATGTTACCAGTGTTAATTAAGGGATGTTAGTTGGGCTAATCTGTTCGATTTTAGGCCGCTTGTATCATGTTATCAGACTACTATGTTTTCTTTAAATATGTTGGAAATTCTTGTCCCTTAGTTTCAAATTTTATAAGAAATATATTATTTTAGAATATGGTTAGCGGCTAAATTCACGAACTTTAACAAAATTTTGGTTTGTCACATGAACTTTAAAATTGGAATGACAATACATAACCTTTCGATTTTTCTGATTTTTTCCATGACCCCCAAATTGAATCCAATGTGACAAAATCAGAAATGATGTGACAATCAAATGATGTCTTTTTGAATTGTCACATAAAATATAATAAAAAATAATAAATTCACATCATATAATCACCCTCCTCTCCCCCTCTTCTATCTCTCGTCCCACCCCTCCAACATCTTCATCCTCCTATCCGGTGACCACCACCACAGGCGGCGCCTCCTGAACCACCGCCGTCACTACCGCATCTGCTTCAGCTGAAATCCTAGAACCACAGATATAGTCTTCGATCCCAATCCAATCAGTGCCAATTGTATGGGTGAAGAGCGTACAGCATCGTCGCCTGAAGAACGAACAAGAGGATGGGGTGAATGGGGTGGTTGATGTTTCTGTGTTTCTGGGACTGCATTGGAGCTCGATTTGTTTAGGGATTTTGATCGGGTAGCCATTGACGAAGACCTTGATTGCGTTATCTGGGTTGGGAAAATGGACACTGGCGCTAGCGACGGGGTTCCTATTGGGGAGATCTGGCTCGGGCTGGGTCTCCGCCGCAGCCGCTTCAGCTGAGTTGTGGAGCTCCGGCTTGGTGACGATGGTGCGACGGAGCTGGTGGGAGAGAGTTGGAGGAGGCAAGACAGGCGGGTCAGACAATGGCCCGAGAAGCGAGGTGACTCAGTCCCATTTGAGCAGTGTGAGGCGATTAACGGTGGGAGACGCCGCCCGTTTCCGGCAGTGGTTGTGGTCACGGAGAGGAGGAAAGAGGATGGGTGTGACAATCCAAAACAATGTCGTTTGATTGCCACATCATTTCTGATTTTTCCACATTGGATTGAATTTGGGGGTCATGAGAAAAATCAGAAAAATTGAAAGTTTATGTATTGTCATCCAAATTTTAAAGTTCATATGACAAACCAACATTTTGTTAAAGTTGATGAATTTAGGTGCTATTAACCCTTTAGAATATGATGGATAGTTGACAATGATGAAATAACAAGGAAAAAGTGTCAAATTCGACTTCTAAGTATTAAAAAAGGGGGTACATGATTAATATCTTCAAACTTTATTGTCAATTATTCAATTATAAGATCTGTACATAAAACTAACTTTATTGATAGATTGTTTTGAAACAAATAGATTGTTAGTGTTAAGTAAGGATGTCAATCGAGCTAATTCGTTTAATTTTAGGTTAGTTCTATTATGTCATCGACATAACAGTTTTCTCTATCCATCGTGGGTACACGTTAATATGCCCACCCTGGATGTAGTAATGCCATATGGATAGGGATGTTAGCCCTGAAACCACTTAATTTGTCTGCTATTCAAATTACCATTAGTACATCATAATTGTGTAGAAACTATTATTTTTAACTTTCTTAATTCAAATAAGACTTTCTAACATATAAAACAATTTACTTCAGTTTCAGCTTTTGTTTTGATCCAACGATGAAGTTCACTTTCACCATTTCTTTCTTCGAGTTTCTGCATCAATCACCATATTTTCCTTGTATTGAAATTAATTTACGTCTAGGAATGTTAATCCCCCTTTCACAAAACGATTGCTTTTCAAAATAACAAGTAAAAAATCACAATTAGTTGTAACAAGAGTTGATTTTAATATTCTTGAATTCTTCTTTACGGTTAATCTTCCAGTACGCAATTCTATGTAATAATATTTAACACCCGAAAATGTTAATAATCGTTTCACAGTTAAATAAAATTGTATTCTTTTTTTTTTTTTTGTAATTTAATACAGAAATTTTAAAGGTTGCGTCACGTAGAGACTCGAACCAAGGACCTTTGACGCCAAGGCGTTGACCACTCTACCACTAAGCCAACACACACACACTAAATAAAATTGTATTTTTTTTTTTTTGGTCAATTAATACAGAAATTTTAAAGGCGTGTCACGGTGGACTCGAACCCCAGACGCTGGCGCCGGACGTTAACCACTCTACCACTGTAACCAACACACACAAATAAAATTGTATTCCAATGACTAATTATGTTCCCAACTAACCAATATTTATAATCCAAGGAAAATATGGTAATTTTGCACAAACTCGATGGAAAGAACTGGTGGACCTGAACCGTACATCATTCGATGAAAAGCAGAGGTGTAACTAAAGTAAATTATTTTATATTTGTTAAGAAAATCTTATTTTAGTTAAGGAGGTAAAATAATAGTTTATATATGTCAGGTTAGCTCTACCAACTCGGGCCGTCCTGTATCCATTGCAGGCCATATTGTTTTGGGCTTAACCCTCATATTTTTCTTGGTATATTTAAGTGTACCTTAAGTTCGAGCTAGATACATTCTCAACCATAAAGTTTAAAAATGATTGAAAATTAGTATTTCTATTTCAGGCCAACACCATGGGGTTAGAACAACTCTAATGTTTTATGATTTTGTAATTTTTTACAATAAAATTTGAATGTCCCATATTTTTCTAACATAAAATAAATAGATAAACTAAAATGTTTGTTGCAAAACAAATCTCAACCTTTCAGTATTATTGGAAATTAAATCAAACTTTGAAATATTGCAATAATGTATCAATCTTTTGATTTGTGGAAAATTCGTCATCTTCGAAACTTTTGCACGAACCAGACTTGAGATTTATATATCTATCCGACAAAGAAGCTAAAAATTGATTAAGGATTTTTAAAGCTCATTTTCTAGGTCGTCTTCATTCATTGTCGAAATTTGTGCAAGAGGTGACGAATTTGCAACAAATCACAAGGTTGAAAATTATTACAACGTTTTAAAGTTGAAGTAAATTTACAAAAGCACTGAAATGTTGAAATTTAATTTGCAATTAATTACTCTAAATTAAAATAAAACTTGAGACACCAATTTTTTTTAGGTAAACGAAAACAAATAAATAACAAAAGAATATACGATGTGCTAATGCATACCTTAGCAATGTAGCTCAAATAGCAAAGGAGGCTACCCAAGATATTTAAAAAGCCACATCTCTCTCTATATGGCCTCGTTGGAAGCTTATTTGTAAAACCTCCACATTTGGCAAAGCCTCAGAAAGAAAAAAGAGTGTCACAAAAGCTCCAAAGTCACATGGATAAGACAAAAGAACAAAGCCATACACACTATAGTTCTATTTAATAACAAAATATAAACAATTACAGCAAAACTAATAAATAAAATAAAAGTCATTCCATAATCATCATCATCATCATCATCTCACCTCTCATTGCACCGCCTGAACATGTAAGATTGATAATTAATATCTTGAGGACGAACGTTATTAATTAAATGAGGTTCTTTTTAAAAAAAAAAATATCCACAGTACACAACATAACATATAGTTCGAAAGTCAAGATTATAATATATTGGATTAGTTATAGTTTATGGCCTCAATTTTGAGACTTTTTAGTTTATGCCCTCAACTTTCAAAGATATGATAAATTGTAGAGCATTGGGAAGAGAGGGCATGAGAAATAGAGATATTAATTTTAGTTTTCTTTTAATGCTTTGGATCAAAACGTCATTGTTTCGAACGTCCATGTTGAAAAAAATGTCACCTCAAATAAGATGGTGTTCCACACTCACCATTCCAGTATCGGAAAATTGATTAGAGTCATGAGTTAATATACTATCAAAGTTTATATATGATATTTACAATTTTTTAGAAAATTGCATTTAAAGTTGAGATGATAAATTATAATTAACCCTAATTTATACCAAATATAGACTAAACTCAGTAACGTAATTTCTCGATCGCCCCCGCCAACATATAGGTCGTAGGCTAAAATCCATCAATACATATAAAATAATATATGATAAACAATTGTTTAACTCAACGTTCCGGAATCCCTACTTAACTTCACTGAAAGTAGAAGTAATTAATTAAAATCCACACTGCCGAACAACAAGAATAATTAAAATCCTATAGAATAATAGAAAGTGAATAATATATGTTGCCGTCCATATTTATTTGATGAGATGCATTCAGCGAAACGAGGCTGGCTGCAGGCTGGTAAACGATATTTTAATTTTAAAATCTGCATTGGATTAAAGAATAAATTAGTGAATCAATTTTCAAGTACTTTACAATGAATTGAAAGTACAAGTTGCAAGAAGAGGCCACAAGTCAAGTCTACACGAATTGCAAATGTTTGCAAGTCGATCGCAAGAACTTTAAGGTGTGGTTGAAGAAGCAATGATATGTATATACATTAAACACCAATGAGTTCGGAAGGCATGGGGCTAGGGTGTGGGGGCTCCCGGAACGAGAGCTTCCTCTTTTAGAAATTTAACTAATCTAACATTGCCATTCATTTACCTAGCTACAGTTGTCATGGTAAAATTGGCTAGTAGATTTGATGAAAGGAACGAACAGATTATTCTAAATAAATTAAAATAGCGTTATATACATGCAACTTAATAAGAAAATAGATATTAATAAAGTCTGAATTCAAATAAGGCGTCTACAAATTTATTCATAAATAGCCTGCCACTGCGTCTACAAATTTATTCAGTACTTAATAGGAGACATAATTAATTCTAAAATTGGATTCTTCCCTGAATACAATCACATCGCCCCAATTTATTTTATATCGATATTCATAGAATATATGACATCAAAGCTTGATGGGAATAGCTCTGAGGGGGGTTTTCTTTTGCAGTGCTAGCCCAAACACATCTTCTCTTTGGAGTTGTTTGGATTCAGCCCCCTTTTCAAGTTCCCAGTCGAAGTTATGGCACAGAGTTGCGACCATGCATTGCAGCATGCGGCTAGCTAGTGGCATGCCGGGGCAAATTCTTCGTCCCGAACTAAATGGAATTAGCTCAAAATGTTGCCCCCCGAAATCTATATCGCTATTTAAGAATCTTTCAGGCTCAAAGCTCTCAGGATTCTCCCATATGCTCGGATCTCTGGTAATTGCCCAAACGTTGACAAATATTTTAGTGTTTTTGGGGATTCTATATCCATTGACTCGCGCTTCCTCCTCCGCGACATGAGGAGCTAAGAGAGGTGCGGCGGGGTGATGTCGGAACACTTCCTTGATGGTGGCTTCCAAGTATGGGAGTCGAGAGATGTCTGACTCTTCCACGATTTTCTTCTCTCCAAGAACACTCTTCATCTCTGCTTTGAGCTTTCTCAATTTGTCGGGGTGGAGTAGTAATTCTACCATTGCCCATTGCGTTGTGGCTGCACTTGTGTCTGATCCGGCAATAATTAAGTCCTAACGCATATAAAGCAGATGAGTTAGAACTAATTTATTTCTAATTAAATATGGAAGTAATTGGAAAGAGTAGTCTAAACACATAGATGCTCACCAAAAACAAGTGCTTCATTTCGTTGATGCTCAAATCATACTCATTTCCCTGGGAGAGGTCTAGGAGGGTTTCCAGGAAATCATTCTTTTTCTGGTAAGTGGAGGCGTTTCGTGCTTGCAGTCGCTGATCGATCAAGCTCTGCACCAACTCCAGCAGACTCCCGAGGTGGTACGTCAGCTTTCGTCTCATTCCTTGTGGATCCAAAGGAGCGAAGATGGGGAAGAAATCTGCAACGTTGGGAACGCCAATATACCTGGTGATGGCGTTAACATGCTCCCTGAATTTCTCATTAGCGCCAGAATCTGACGCGCCGTATTCGGTGAGTTCAGTGGAGAAAAGCGTAGCAAACATGAGGTTCCACATGGTGGTGAAGGTGGCGTCTCCCACGTTCATGGCGCCGCTACAACTGCCAACGTAATCAGCCAGCTTCCGCAGCCTCTCTTGCCGGATATTTTGAGTGGCTTGGAGAGCTTGATTAGAGAAGAGTTTCTCTTGCTACTCGCCGAAGTTTTTCCATATGTGGGAGCTGGCGGGCAACATGGTCATGGAGATCTTGTCGTGGCCGAGCACGCACACTGCATTCGGAGTGAATGGCCTCGAGAACACAAGGCCATGTTTCTGCAGCACTTCCTCGCCATTTCCGCGACGAAACCACAACGGCTAATTGATTCCGAGTCGGAGGGACATCAAAGGGCCGTAGGTTTTGGCGAGTTGAGCAAGCGACTTGTGGGGGTTTTTGCCAAGTTGTAGCATGTTGCCGAGGATCGGCAGACGAGGCGGCCCCGGAGGCAACTCACCGCTACCTCCTCGCTGCCGCGGCCTCGAATCCGACCACCTTGAGTAGACGACCCATGCTGCTAGAAAGGCCAGGGAAACAACAATCAAAACTTGCATTTTTAGTTTGTTATATTGTTTTTATGTGCCTAGCTCTCTTGCTATTTATAGCGAATCTAGGAAGTGTATTCTATAAGGTTACTATTTGAATGGAAAATTGCATCCTATTATGCTTGAGAAAAATCCATTATTTTATTAATTTTCAACTATCCCTAATCACTGATGGCGTTGGTAATACATCGGATAAGCATTTCGCATATATGAAGTCGTTTATAACTTATCTATCCATGTTAGGGATATCAATGGGTGAGTTCTATTGGACCGATTCGGAACCGTTCAAAACCTTATTATATTTTAAAGCAACGATTCTATTTCCGGTTCTGGTTCCAAACCCGTTTTAGACCCATACCGTTTAGATCCATAGTTTGATGGTCCGGTCTGTATCCGATTTCGATTCTAGAACCAGAACCAATACTTCTTTATTGGTTCTGATCCGAGTAAAATTCATCTATTGACAAATTTAAGTTTAAATAGGCTTATCAATGAGTTAGTTTTAACCATACCGATCTGCAATCACTTATAGCCATTTATAAAGCAACGATTTTGGTTTCAGTTTGGTTTTAATCCGGTTCTGGTTTCAGACCCACTCAGATTCGGACCGCTTAAGACCATAGTTGATGGTCCGGGTCCGATCCGGATCTAGTATCTAATGGATGTGTTTCAGAACCAGAATCATTACTTATTTATTGGTTCTGGTTCGGGTAAAACTTACGCATTGACATCTCTAATCCATAATACTCATTCCAAATCCATTAAAAAGGTGAGTTAATTATTTATATCCATTCGAAACCTACTTAGTAATATCTACTAACTATCCACTCGAAAACATCAAAATCTTCTATGACGAAAATCCAACGAATAAAATACCAATAGAGAAAAAAGAGTACTAGAACAATAACAAATTTTAAAACAGTATGACATGCAATATAACATATAATTCGAAAGTCAAAATCATAATATATTGGGTTAGATATAGTTTATAGCCTCGATTTTGAGCCTTTTTTAGTTTATGCCCTAAACTTTCAAAGATACGATAAATTGCAGAGCATTGGGAAGAGAGGGCATGAGAAATAGAGAGATACTCCCTCCGTCCCACCTAAAGTGTCTTATTTCTTTTGGGCACATGTATTTAGAAGAAATGTATAAAGTAGTTAAAGTGTTAAAAAGTGGGTAGGATCCACACTTTTTGAAAGGATAATTATTTCCTAAAATAGAATGAGACAACCCAAAAAGGAAAATGAGACATTTTAAATGGGACAAAGGAGTATTATTTTAGTTTTCTTTTAATGATATGGATCAAAACGACATTGTTTCGAACGCCCATGTTGAAAAAAAATGTCACCTCAAATAAGATGGTGTTCTACTCACCATTCCAATATCGAAAAATTGATTGAGTCATAAGTTAATGTATTATCAAAGTTTATGATATTTAATTTTTTTTTATAATTAGCCCTAATTTATACCAAATAATCTATCGATCAATTTTTTATTGAGTCAACGTACGGTTCGTAGGCTAAAATCCATCAATATATGACATGTAAATATATAATAATATATGATAAAAAAAATTTATGTCAACGTTCCGGAATCCCTACTTAACTCGATGAAAGTAGAAGTAATTAATTAAAATCCACACCGCCGAACAACAAGAATAATTAAAATCCTATAGAATAATAAATGCAATAATAGAAAGTGAATAATATATGTTGCCGTCCATATTTATTTGATGAGATGCATTGAGCCAAGACCTATCATTCATACCACGAGGCTGGCTGCAGGCTGGTAAACGATATTTTAATTTTAAAATCTGCACTGGATTAAAGAAAAAATTAGTTAATCTAACCTCTCCTACCCATTAGAAATTTAATTGTATGATGGACTTATTAATGGCTTTGCACATAGATTTTCAAGCAAAGTAATTAACTACTACTAGAAAATAGGGCTATTACTATGCTAATTTGAAGACACTTTACAACAGCCACTATAGATACTCAATGGGCACAGTCACCTTTCACTATGCCTCATTAAAACCTGATATGGCACCTGTGTAGTAAGTGTCACCATACGACGCATTTACTGAAATTCACATTTATGTATTAATATAATTTGTAGCCCTGAAACTATTCAAATCTAAAAAAGAGAAAAATGGAAATCAGAGGCATACTTGGAAGACAACAAATGTGCTAAGAGGCATGAATTGTATTACTAATTGTTTTCTTATAATTGTCTTAGAATAATAATCCATGTGGTTTGGATAGATATACGGGGTTAATTAATGGTGGTAGTGTGACTTATGAAATCATAATAAATTAATTATAACTTTTTTCTTTTAATGAGATGTAAAAGGCCCATTTATATTCTATATTCACTTAGCATGCTCACGCTAACAAAGATAGACTTTGCATTTATTTTCTCTCAAGTTTTCAATGCCATTTATGACTCTCCTTGAGGATCATTAATTGTTTTTTATGTAGAAACTACTATTGAACTTAACAATCAACATGAAGACGTAGAAGATGCAATAGCTCTAACATGTTACACTACTAGAAAATAGGGCTATTACTACGCTCATTTTAAGACACTTTAAAACAGCTGCCACTATAAATACTCAACGGGCACAGTCACCTTTCACTACGCCTCATTAAAACCTGATATGGCACCTGTGTAGTAAGTGTCACCATACGACGCATTTACTGACATTCACATTTATGTATTAATATAATTTGTAGCCCTGAAACTATTCAAATATAAAAAAGAGAAAAATGGAAATCAGAGGCATACTTGGAATTCTTATGTGGCACACAGAGGAGCCCCAACGTTCTTTCCAATAAAAATGATCATTTAATTTTCTCAAATAAATTAAAATGACCGTTTAATTCTTTTTTTTATTCTAAAAAAATCTAGTTAATTAATTGAATTTAAGTGGTAGTAAGTACAGGCTATTAATTTGTTAAAAACAACAACAGCCTCTTTAGAAAAAATAACAAACATACTTCCATATCTATTAATATTTTATTACCTTTTCATTATCTTTTTTCTTTTTCATTTTCATTCACGAGTAATGATATGGTTCGAATATTCATTTATTCAATTTAATTTTTTATGCTTAAAATTATTATTGTTACTTATTTTTTGTTCATTTCTATTCATCTTAGATTTTTCTTGTCCATTGATTCCCACGTTATGGCTGGAAAAATAATAATCGATTGATTCCAGAATTGAAATTAATTTTTGCAAATTTTTTATTGTCAAATATTTCTTGGTTAAATGAACTTATTATATAACTATAGTATCAGGAAGATGAGGTTATTGTCGTATGTATGTAATATACATGTAAATAATTTATTAGGTTGACAAATAATTAAATCTTTCCTAATAGTTATTTATAGAGCACAAAAAAAAAGATATACTAATATAACAACAATGATTACAAGTTAGTACTTGTCAAAAAATTTAGCGGCAATACTCCCTCCAATTATTTTCTTCCGAGTGAAAAAAAAAGAAAAAAAGAAAAGAAAAGAAAAGAAACTACCCAATGCGCCCACTCCTCCCACATGAAAGAGGCAAAAATTATCTTTCAACTTCCTCAGATTTTGCACTTCTCTCATCCATGACTAAACCAAAAACATTTCATTTGTCATTCTTCGTTGCTGAGGATGAGGCGAAAAAGTAATCTTTGTCGTCCATCAGAAGAACGATTCCACTCGAATTAATCCACGCATGTTAGTCCAATTGTCCTCCCATGTGATTAGCGACCAAAATCAGTGAAAAATGGGTAATTCTTCAAAACCTAGAAGCCTCAATTTAATTTGAAGATTAGTATTCTTCAGCTTATAATAATATCTTGTTAATGTATGAGTATGACACGATTTCTTGATTTTTTTTCCATTGCATGTATTTCTTAATAATGTTATTTTAATTCGAATATAATAATTGCAACAATTGCAATGCATTTCTTAATTTCTCTAATTTATTTTCGTATGGTTATAACAAAACCTACAAATCAAAACTAAAAAAATATGGAAAGAAGATGATGTATAAAGAACTTCAAATATTACTAACATATAAAAGATTTGAACTTTATGCAATGTGCTTTGTAAAGACAAATGGTCTTTATTTTGATGATTAGTGTTCTGGCATTCTAACATACAGTTTCCAGAACTGTGTGGCATATATTGTGGTTAATATGTTGTACCAATTAAGCAATTTTGTTGGCCAGGTATAATTTGGTCTTCTTCTGCCTTTTGTCCAAATCTCTCGACATGATTTCATGTTCTTTTGAAATTTTATACATATCTAATTGTTGTTATACACATAGCTATTTTTATGTGAATATGTTGACCTTTTGATTGTCAATATGGAATGTGTTAGAGCATTCTAAAGTTAAGGTGTAGAGTAATGATTTTCTTTTTTAAAAACTGTATGAGTTATTTAATGTTTCGTAGTAAATTCTTGGCATGGTTATTCTGTTATAAAATTATTTAGTTAGTTATATATTTGGAAGACAACAAATGTGCTAAGATGCATGAATTGTATTACTAATTGTTTTCTTATAATTGTCTTAGAATAACTAATCCATGTGGTTTGGATAGATAAACGGGGTTAATTAATGGTGGTAGTGTGACTTATGAAATCATAATAAATTAATTATAACGTTTTTCTTTTAATGAGATGTAAAAGGCCCATTTATGTTCTATATTCACTTAGCATGCTCACGCTAACAAAGATAGACTTTGCATTTATTTTCTCTCAAGTTTTCAATGCCATTTATGACTCTCCTTGAGGATCATTAATTGTTTTTTATGTAGAAACTACTATTGAACTTAACAATCAACATGAAGACGTAGAAGATGCAATAGCTCTAACAGGTTATTTCTCAAACTGCTTTTTTTTGTGCACTTATGAATATTTTGGAAAATAATACCTGCATTTCTAATCACTATGGGTTACTTGTCTTGTAGTTTCCTGATTAAAACCTAGCTTCAAGGCTTTATTTGATGAACACAAGTTTGTATCTATTTTATTCAATTCTCTAGCAATATTACCATGTACTCCCTTATATATTACTTCACCAGTCCTAATGATTATACACTTATTGTTTCGGTAGAGTTTGTTGCTTGCTGCATTGTTGCTCTGTGCCATCACATTCCATTTCCATTACTATTCTTCTTATTTATTGTCAGTTTTTTTTTGCCCCTCCATTCCTCTTTTTCATTTGTATTGTTTCTCAGTTATGATTGTTGTTGTGCTTGCTGGTTCGATCATTCCCCCATTTATCTCATTAATTACTATGTAATGAAAATTAAGTTGCTATGTGTTGTCCAAAGATTTGCATTAGTTTGCATGTGCTTGTCTTTTCTATATAGTAGGTTTTGCATATTTGATGTGTCGTACGTTAGTTATTTCCATCTTGTTGCTCCAGCTTTTAAGTACCTTATTTTCATCTTGCTGCTCCAGCTTTTAAGTACCTCTATATAACGACCACTAACTTTAGTTGCTATAATGCTAATGAAAAATTTCATTCAATTGCCATTTTCCTTGAGTAACTATATAAAATTGTCTTGGATTATTATAGGCCGATTGGAACAATGAATGTTATAGATGCTGATTTGTGTGTCTTCTTTTCTATGTATGCTTTTGCCATATCATTACTTTCTTATAATCTGGGAGCCATACAAGGAAAACAATATGGACTTATGCTACCTAAATCAAGTGCTTATCACCCTTAATTTGGTAGGATAGGATTGGTTGTGGATACGGTTGGTCTACAATGTATGTGGGTGTCAATGTGTCATTAGCAATCTTCAACTAGTATACTATAATGCCCCAGTTATATTGTTTTGTTTTTGGCAGCTTAACACATTCGATATTCTTCGAACACATGTTAGATTGGGTTCACCCCTACTTCAGGTTTGCTCGGATTCAATCTCTTCCAATCTAATTTTGGTTTTGTGCTAATTGATGTTTTATAAATAGAAGCTCAATTAATAAATATGTCCCTTTGAAGTTTGTGGATTTAACTGAGATTAATTCCTCAATTTGCAGATATTACGTGAGAACCTGCTGGTAATTCTTTTCATGGATCATATTGTTGGTTGTCTTTTGTTGTTGAGAGGTGCACGCATTAGCAGCTTGAAGATGTATTTATTTGTGATTTCAAAATACTCGGTTATGTATCTAGAGGCATGATAAGTGATTTCTTATCTAAACTTCCTACAAATTCTAGTGCAATTTATTATTTGCAAATTATCACTCTTGTATTGAATACTATGGATTTGAGACATCTTGTACGAGTTTATTATTGAATATACTTTATTGAATGAATGATTTTTTTCTCATGCTTAAGTTATCTTGTCTGTTTTTATTTTTCTTTATAGTATATTTTAAGTTATATAAAATAATTATTTTAAAAGAAAAAAAGTATTAAACAATTAAAGAAGAACAAATATATTATAAAATATCACTAGGAAAATAACAATGTATATATATATATATATTATAAATATTTTCATATTTTTATATTTAGGAACATATAATCGTCTTAGACCACATATCATGACAGAACCAGTGACATGATAAGGAGGTTATCATGGCGTTTTCGGTGCTACAATAAAGCGTCTTCGTTACACTTGACTATTCTTACACTTGCTAAGATTACACCTACCGTAAATGCCATGATAGGTTAAGTGTAGTTCTGAGGATATTTTAATGGCATTTCAACGTGTCATAATAACCTATTTTTCTTGTATAACCTCTCCTACCCATTAGAAATTTAATTAATCTAACACTAGTGTATAACCCGTCGATATTCGACGGAAAATCACTTTAGTAATTTATAATCATACTTGTTAATCTATCATGAGATTTCGTAATTTCAAAACCTAAAACTAAATCCATTCAAAACCAAAATAAATAAATAAAATACTTGAATCCAACTAATTTTTATAAGACTTCACATATTAATTCAAAACCTAAATCTATTTTTATATTTTGGTGTTTATTTCCATCGCAATCGAATATTTCTAGTTTATTTTAAGATTATAGATTTTCTTACTAAATATGTATCGATTCATGTTTTTGTTGATATACCATGTTTAATTATATTTAAGACTATAAATTTATTTTTTTATCTTTTCATTTTTATTTCCACTGCAATGGATTATTTTCTATTTTATTTCAAGATTGTAGATTTTCTTAGTAAATATGTATGGATTTATTTTTGTTGAGCCAGCTAATGAAATCATGGCACTTTTACTAATCCCTAATCCTGCTAATTACCTAAATCTATTTATAATATATCTAAATAGTTAAATATAAATTATTACGATAATTGGTCATCCATCTTAGTTAAATATGTAGTACAAAGATTAATAATAAATTATTACGATAATTGGTCATCTATCTTAGTTAAAAATGTTAATAAACGTTTCACAGTTTAATAAAATTGTATTCCAATGACTAATTATGTTCCCAACTAACCAATATTTATAATCCAAGGAAAATATGGTAATTTTGCACAAACTCGATGAAAGAACTGGTGGAACTGAACCGTACATCATTCGATGAAAACCAGAGGTGTAACTAAAGTAAATTATTTTATATTTGTTAAGAAAATATTATTTTAGTTAAGGATGTAAAATAATAGTTTAAATATAAGTCAGGTTAGCTCTACCAACTCCGGCCGTCCTATATCCATTGCAGGCCTTAACCCTCATTGATAAATCTTGTGTGTGCGAGATTTACGAAAACTGTAAAGAACACGAGAGGCTTTTACGTGGTTCGATCAAGAAAAAGATCTACATCCACGGAGGTATGATTCCTCAATACTTTCACTTAGGGATGGCAATGGGCCGGATCTGGACCGGATCCGCCAGTCCGATCCGATCCGATTTTTTGCTTTGGTGGGATCCGGTCCGGATCCATTGGGTCCAAAAAATTAAATCCGGATCCATAAGATCCACGTGGTCTGAGACCGGATCCATATGTTTTCGTTTCTAAAATAAATTCTAATCAACTATAATTCACAGTAACACCATAATAATCTAAATGCATAATAATATTATAATAATTATTTAGAATTTCTATAATTATCACTATATTGGAAGACGTTAGTTACAGATTTACTATTAAGTAGGAAGCAACAAACAACTCGATCGTCGGTGGTGTAAGTAACGCGACCTGCCGTGAATGCCGATAGATACATAATTGGGAGTATTTGAAATGAAATTTGGAACATATTTGTTTTGGAATAATTTGAAAAAGAAAATTGAAGAGTTTTAAGTTGGGGTTATGTATTTAATTATAATAAAAATAATATATATATATATATATATATATAATTAAATGGATTTTGGAATGGGAAATTGGGAATGACGACGAGACGCACGAATAGAAATTATTTAGGTTAACTAATTTAATTATAATAAAATAATATATATATATATATATGGCGGGTCCACGGGCCGGATCTGGACCGGATCCGGGTTTTAAAACCTAAACTCCAGATCCAGATCCGAAATATTGATATATACTCCGGATCCGGTCCGGATCCGTCGGTCGAGATTTTGAGATCCAAATCCTTAAAATGGATTCGGATCCACGGATCTGGACCGGTCTGGATCCGTTGCCATCCCTACTTTCACTATGTAGGATTACAATGAATGTATCTAAAAGCTCTAGTACTCGATAGTTGCTAACCCTTCTACCTTCAATCTAACCTCTATTTATACATATTGTGGATCACTATAGATTACTGTGGATCCCTTGCCTTGTGTGATCCGATCTCTGAAGATAGACTCGATCCTTCAATATCTCCTCCAATATCTCCTTCCATATCTGATAAGATATGGTTGATCTTGAATAGGGTTTAGGTGTTGGGCGTTGGGACAAACCGTGTAGGCCGAAGTAGCTAGGCCAGGCCCAGTTCACGTGGGCCTGCTATTGGGCTTGAGCGGTTGGGCCATATCCTATCATAGCCTCCCAATTAGTCGAGTAACAACTACACCGAGGTGAGGTGACGGATGTATTTTGCCGAGGTTGGTTGTTGCTCGGCTGAGGTTATTGTCGAAGATTCTCCTCCCTTTTTGATGTCGGGGTCGTAATATGATGATTGGCCGAGATCCGAACTGAGTTGGATGTTTTGCCGTTCCGGACTGTGTTGGATGATTTGCTGAGGTCCGAACTGATTTGTCTGAAGTGGATGGCGATATCCTTTCGTTAGGAGAATGTCGAGGTCCGAACTGACTTGGGTGATCCGTCGAAGTCCGGATTGACTTGGACGACATGCCGAGGTGGGTAACCAGACTGAAGTTGGACGGAGACGTCCTGTTGTAGGGGATTGCCGTGGTGTTTGACCGACCTGCAAGCGGAACGTCCTCATAAAATAAGAGGATGCCGAGGTCCGAACCGAGCTAACCGAAGTTGGATGGCGATGTCCTTGAGGAGGATGCCGAGGTCCGGACTGAGCTAACCGGGCTGGAGCCAGAGTGATGATTTGTGATTAGGCGGCATGTGCGCGTCTTAGAATCGTCATATGTGCCAGGCGGTTGGTGGGTGCTCGAAACACGCGAGCACATCTACTTCACGTCAAGTCATGGTTAGCCACGTGGGAAGTTGAATAGGCAGTTTTGGGCACCTATTTGTACTTTAAATAGGCCAGAGATAAAGAACTGCTCATTTCTTCTTTATCCATTTTGCTCGGAGAAATTTTGAACTTCGTCGAAGAAGCAAAATTCCTCATTGAAAAAGTAAGTATGTCTTCCTCATCCTCTTCTTCGTCTTCCCCAATGGAAATTTCGGGATCTGCCCGATCATCTTCCTCCCCTAATAGTGAGTTGAGATTAGGGATTACACCTGCCATACCTTGATGGGTAGGTCTAGGGGTATTAGCGCTAGGGTTCCGGCGATTTCTTCTGTCTGGGATGAGTACAAGGTCAGGGAGGCTAGTTCGTCTCTGACCGTCGCTGATTTGTGTAGAATAGCGAAGGAATTACATATTCCGGCGGAGGCATGGTGGTGCCTGCCGCAATCCGGGGATAGAGCTATGGCCCCTCCGGAGGGATTTATTACCGTATATGTAGACGCCTTTAAGGCCGATCTTAGGTTCCCCTTGGCCCCCATTTTTTTGAGCATTTAGGAATATTTTCAAATTCCAATATGCCAGTTGACCCCGAACTCCATTAGGTCGGTGGTTGAGCTAGGTTTTACCTGTTACGGCCTTAGTGAGAAGCTTTCTTTTTAAGTCTTGATGCGTTTTTTTAGCGTTAAGAGTACAGGAGGTGTATACTACTTGTCACCTCGGCAGGCGTTCAGGGTGACTGCCCCCTCGAAGGTGCCCCAGTGGCAAATAAAGTTTTTCTTTTTGCGGGTTGATGGGCACCCGAGTTATAAGTGGGGCATGGGCAAGATGAGGGATGTGAAGGTCAAGTCCTTGGGTGCCATAGAGGACGAGCTCAACACGTTCGGTGAAATATCATATAGTTTCACCGAGGACGACCTGAATGATACCGAGCTGAGCATTTATAGGTCGGAGGCTTCAGGATCGGGGTCGGATCGGGGTGAGGGCACCTCCCTTTTTCCTTATTCCTCACATTTCTGGTGTCATTGTGTTAATGAAGTTCTCTTCTTATTGTGCAGTGATGCTCGATCCACGCAAGAAGGCGAAGGTGGCGGCTTCGTCGCCCCCAGCACAGTCGCCGAGCCAGGGGCCACCGGCAAAGAAGACGAGACGGACTGAGCCGGGCAAGACACCCCTGGTGGTGGCCGACCTCAGCCAGTTGGTGACGGCACCTCAGCCGAGGTCAGGTCCGACCTCGGCAGCAGATACCGGTACTAGGATTACGTACGAGGTGCCGGTTCCAAGCTCCCCTATATCATTCCCAAAGGTATAGGTTTATATCATGTTTGCTATTATTTCTTCCTGCGATGTGTTTCTAACTGTGTGACTTTCAGGATGCGACCACGGCGGCGGAGGATCTGCACCGGACTGCTAGGGATATGCACCGGATTACCGGTCTCATCATCGAGGGCATATCTCGATATGACGCTCTGGAGGGTGAGAGGGCTACTGCTGAGGCTGCGAGGGCGGATGCCGAGGTCGCAAGGGCTGCTGCTGAGGCCGCCCTGAAGAAGAAGACTCGGGCCTTGGAGGTGGCCCAGGCCGAGGTGGAGAGGGCGCGAGAGGAGACGGCGACGGCTGTGGGCGAGGCGGAAAAGAAGCTCGCCGAAGAGAAGAGTGCCCTGCTAGCGGGGTAAGGGCCGATGTTGAGGGCCTTTTCCAGCAGGCTCATCGAATCAGAGACCTTCTCCGCCTTCCTCTCGGACCGCTATTGTACTCGGGGACGCGGTGGTGTCAGACCACCTAGAGAGTTGGCGGCCGAGATGCCCGACTTTGACAAGGTCGAGGCATGGCCGGGTTGAGGTCGCCTCGGGGCTCTGCGGAAGGACTACGCTTGCATGATTGCCGAGGCGAGGTCTTCCTTCTTTGGAGACTTTGGCGGCCTCCACTTATCTCTTGACGGCCGAGGCCGTTACCCAGTGCAAGGAGGATGAAGATGCAGAGCTTCAGGAACTCCTAGCCGAGGTGCGGGCTGAAGCTGGGGAGGCGAGGCCGAGCTCGAGTCTCCCTTCTGAAGGGGGCCAGCAGGAAGGTGCTAGTGAGCCCCGCCAAGAGGCTCAGGTCAGTGGACCATTGTAATAGGTTGAATCGTCGGGGTCATTAGGATCCCGAGCTTTGTACAAACTCCCACTTTGTGAATAATAAATACATCTTTTTGAAATGAATGTGCTGTCTCTTGTTTTAGCACTCGTCTTCTCCATACATCGGGCGATCACGATCTTTTGACCAAGTTGAAAGAGGTCCGAGGTGCTCTTGCTAAGAAGGATGAGGAGGTGGTGTTCTGGAGGATCCGTTCTGCCGAGCTGACTCAGACCTTGCACAGCATGGATAGTCAAGTCGCTGGGGTCGGTAGCACGGCATCGCCAGCCGGGCTGAAAAAGCAGCTTCAAGCTGCTAAACGCGAGGTGACCTGCCTTCTGGCAGAGAACGAAGCCTTAAAGATGAGAATTATTCATCTCGAGGTCCAGGAGATGGATGCCTCTGCTGACGGCTTTCAAGGGCGCTTGATACAGTGTGAAGAACAGCTCGAGCTGGCACAAGAAAAGTTGGCGCGGATCTCGGAAGAGCATGCCGAATATGAAGCGGTGATCCACCGATCTGGTGGTATTACCATATCCGAGGCCGATGACCGAGCTCAGCTTCTGCTTGCCGAGGGCATGGTGCTGAGGGACGAGGAGGGGCCCAACAACAAGAATTTTAAAGATTGCCTTGACGCATTGGTTAAATGCCTCCAGCTTTATGAGATCGTCCGCAAGCGGTGCATGCCCGAGCCTCGCAGCCGACCCAGACGACGTGAGAGTTGAAGAAGTCGAGGTGGGAGGCGGCTATATGGACCACGCCGAGGTGCTCCGGTTACTGGGATCAGATGTGACGGAATGTCATCTCGGGGTCGGTCCCCCTCGACAGGAGCTCGGCGGAAAAGGACATCAGGTCTGCGAGGGACGATGTCAGGTCGGCAACGAAGGACGTCAAGTCGGGGACGGGGTCGTAGCCCTGGCCGGGTGGCGAGACCAAGGGGCAGGAGTTCGGCCTTGGCCCCAGGAGTATCCATTTCGGGTCGGGGTACCTCTGTGCCTGCTCAAAGTGACCCTGGAGTGGGTCGTGACGACGCCGACCTCGTTGATTGGGTTGAAGGCACCGAGTTCATCCCGGGTATTCATCGCCGACCCGGGGATTTTGTTTCGAACTGGTGTAGCTTCAGCGAGTCTTGGCGAGGTGGAGCCCGGAAACCCGAGTGATCTGTATATAGCTTAGGACTTGGTTTTTTAGTCATAAATGTATTTAGACTTTGTACCGAAGTATATATTTTCCCCATAAAGAGGTACAAATATAGCTTAGGACTTGGTTTTAGTCGTAAATGTATTTAGACTGTTTACCGAAGTGTATATCTTCCCAATAAAGGGGTATAAATTGTACGAGATCCGATCTGGACGTCGTGCACGTAGTGTTGGATTTGTATACTGAAAGCAGTTTGGTTGAGCTTGTATACAATGTTTCCTGTTACCACTATTACAATCTCCTATCTGAATTGAATACTTGATTGCATATATCTGTGTCCCCTTATTTCATATATAAGTTAGATCATACGATGTGTAGAAGATCACGTAAGTCCGTATGATTGGTCAAGCTTAATGAGATATAAAAGTTTCACGGTGAGACAACTTGAGGACGAGTTGTCGGTATAGATAAGTGACTTGACTTGGTTGCTTGTTTATGCCATCTTTGATGCGTCGACGTATTGAAGGATCACAGTGAGATGAGTTATTCTATCTGACCGTCGTGAAGAACCAAGATCTCGGTGACTTACGATGATCTAAACCTCGATAAGGTATTAGGTGAGTATGAGTTGCTGACCATCATTTTGACTTGTTATGGGTGAGGGTTATATGTTCTAACCCAATATTCTCCGCATCTTGGGTGGTGGCAGTGCTTGTATGTCATGCTAGTTATCTATATCGAGTCACCGTATCCGTCTAGGATGATGACGTCCCCTTAAGGAGCTCAAAATGTTTATTGTACTAAACCCTGCAGGTTGAGTTAGCTCAAGTACAATAATAAGGTTGAGTGGTACTACTTAAGGAACTAAAGATATTAATTATTTTAAGCAGTCGGAATGCTCTAATAATGAATGGACGTGCGATATCTTAAATCGGGATTCGTAATGTCTAAGTGCAAGCCCGATCAATTTCGGTAATAAAGGGTAAGTCAAGATTTATTCTCTAGTAGCATGAATGAATGTTTATAAATTAATTTATGTTCTGGGCTGAACATAAGATAATTAATTTATTTGAGGCCCATCTTTATTCCTTGCATTTGATCCCTGGGCTGGCCCATCCAGACCCGTTGCTGCTGAAGAAATCGGCGCCTCCCCCCTCTTAAGGCAAGGATTTGATCCTCTTTATCCTATAAGGATATTATTATATTTATGGGATATGTATGGATCATTTCCTTATGGGATTATGGTAATGCATTATAAATATAAGGTAAGAGATAAGATCAAGGCTAATCCTCATATTTGACCTAGCCATATTTTCTTCAATCCCATAGTATACCTGGGAAGAAATTTTCGAAAATATCAAGAGTGGTTTGAGGGTGATTTTTGTAGTATTCTCCATAGATCGTCCTCACTCGACGTTGGAGATTGGGCAACCGGGATACAGTCCAGAAGGTCAAAGCACGAGTCTCGATCCGTTCATCCCGATCCACCACGACAGATTCAAAGGTAAACACGAGAAAACCCCTACGTGTTGCAATTAATTATATAGACGCATGCTAGGAATATAATCAATGTATGGTGAATTAAACATCCAAGATAGATCCTCGGGAGAGGGCTAAACCTAGTTTTCCCTACAATTGGTATCAGAGCCTGGGATCAGTATCTTGGCTCTGTTGGATTAATTCACGTTTGATTATTACGTGCGCTTTATTAATTGTTGGATCTGTCGTTCATCGTGGCTCGTTTAATTTTGTCGGATTTTTTTTTCACCACGAGAAAATCCGTGGTTAGATTAGATTTATTTTTCTCTAAATCTTATCTGTAAAAGTAGAACGAAGACGCAGCGATGATCGAGGCGGCGGAAAAGCGGATCGCGACGGCGTGCGGGCGGCGGCATGCATGGCATGCACGCGGCGCTCGCGACGCGCCGCGTGTGCTGGTCGTGGCGGTAGGCTCACGTTCATGAGCTCGGCCGCGAACGCAGCAGTCTTGGGCGACGGGCATGCGTATTCGCGCGAGATCCCGGCGCCGCGCGGCTTCGCGATCGCGTGGGCGACCGCGAGGCAGCGGCCGAGCGAGCTAGCGGGCTACGGTTGCGCGAAACTGGCGCTCCGCGGCGGGCTCGCGGTCGTGAGGCGACCGCGAGGCAACGGCAGCGATGTGCGCACCCTCGGCGGCTCGATGACCTCGGCCGCGCGCGCGCGGCGACCTCGGTAGCCTCGAGGCGGCGGTCAACGCGGCTCGACACGCTCGGCGAGTCGAGCTCGGCGGCCTTCGGCGAACTTCGGCAGCCACGCGCGCGGTGACCTCGGCGGACGCGCGCAGTGACTTCGGCGGGTCGGCGGCGGGCGTGCGGGCGAGACGCGTGCTCGGCGGGTCGCGGTCGCCGCGACCGCGAGGGAGCCCGCGAGGCACGCAGCGGCGCGACGCGAGGTTGGGCGCGCATGGGCGTGCCTATCACGCACGCCCAAAGACTTTTGGGCCGATTCAGCCCAGACATGTCCCAGACCCGTTTTTCAGCCCGAACCTGTTTTTCCGGCCCGAATCCAGTTTTGATGAATCCGGTCCGTGCACGCGATGCCCGTTTTCAAATCCGGTCCGTGCCCATGCACGCGAGGCCCGTTTTCGAAGATTATGAAGATCTGTACTTTGCTTTTCTATGTAATAGATTAGGCAGGAAAGTGCAGGTTCCACGAGTGGGCCACGATGAACGTTTTATTTTATTTTTATCGTTCATTGCATGTCGTGGATGTTTAAAATATGCAGAAGCATGCTATGTATGTTTAAATTACGTAGACAAACATATTATATGTTTTCGTGATTGGATGCGCATAGTAAGCATGCTAGGTTTATCGCGTTTTCAAGCATATTTTAGAATTCTGCGAGCATGTTTTACATGTTGAGTTCTATAGACAAGCATGCTAGGATTACGTGATCTGCATGGACAAACCTTTTGAACAAAAAGACTAAGCAAGCAACCCAACAAATTAATTTTAAAATTAAAATATCAAGACCTTCACTTTTTGATCTCTAAACAAAGTGAGACGCACTGTGAGTAAACGTCCACACGCGTGGCTTGCTTGCACTATTTATCATAAGTTTGTTAGATGAGATTTCTAAATAAAACATTTTAAATCTATTGAGAAATGGGAGTTTCATGTGGCGCCCACACGCGTGGCTTGCATGTGCGATTTTCATAAGTTCTCTAGAGATAGATATAAAATGAGATAACAAAAGAATTTGAATTGGAAGCGGTATGGTCCGAGTGAGTATGCCAATTCTAAGAATTCATTTTCTGCTGTTAAAATTGTGGTCATTGCTTAGACATCACCTCATGTACAACTTCCCACGAAGTCCCTTCTTGCGATAGTGATGTGGTCTAGTAAGGTCCAATCGTTAATTTCATTTGTCATAAGGATAAGTTGACATGAATTGAAATTAAGCGACTAAAAGGTATATTTTAGTGCAGTCGGGGGTTCATGTGTGGCGCCCACACGCGTGGCTTGCATGTGGGATTCCTTGGGCGATTGGAGGTTTCAATCAATATTGTTTTATCAAAAGGTTACAATATTGTTGTTACGAATTATGTGCGATCGTATGCTTATGTGTTTACATTATCGTTTCAGATATGTCTCTTTACCGATTATCAATATCTTTGGCACAAAATCCTCATCCGGTCCAAATTTTATCGAGTGGAAACGAAACATTGAGAATGTTCTCACCGCCGAGGAAAATTTATATATACTCACTACACTCGTCCCAAACCTCTAGGCGATTTATTCTCGATAAGGAGCGCAAGGAGCACGAGAAATGGGACAAATCAAATAGAATGGCAAAGTGCCTTCTTTTGGTCACCATGTGCGAGTCCTTGCAACTCCAGTATCAAGAGATAGATGATGCAGCCACTATATGGCTAAATCTCGTGAAATCGTGATGAGGAGTCGAGATAATCGCTTGTCATAATTTGACAAAATTAATTATGTCAAGTTCTATAAAGGAAAGCGATTCGGTGCATGACCATATAGAGCAAATGATCAATCTCTTTGGGAGCTCGAATTGGTTGGAGGATATATTGATGACGTGGTCATAATCGATATGATCCTCAATACTTTGCCCGAGTTTTTTGATGACTTCCGTTATGGAGTAGTCCTTTATGATAAGAGTTATACTCTAGATTCATTGCAAGAGGACTTAGTAGCGGAAGAAAGCAAAATGGGTAAAGACGCACAGTCTTCAGTACGCATCTCGAGGAAGACCACTGCTTTATCGAAAGATGAAAAGGGAAAGTGGAATTCTAGAGATACTAAGGCTAAAGAAAAGAGTGGGAGTAATGTAAAAGGCTCTACCAACGGTTTGAAAAAGCAAAGGAGAAGGCAAGTGCTTCAAGTGCGGTGAGGCGGGCATTGGAAGGCTAAGTGCCCCAAGCTCGAGGCTCAAGGTACGCCATTTGCTTTAATGTGAAACATGTTTAGCGACTTGTTCTACTCATTCTTGGGTAGTAGACACGGTGCTGTCGATCATATTTGTTACACCTGCGGGGCTTCCTGCAGACGGGGAGGCCGAGTGATGGCGAGATAATGATCTCCATGGGAAAAGCAGCGAAAGTCGAGGCCGTTGCGATCGGAGATGTTACTTTATGTTTTGAGAGAGCAGCTTTAGTTTTAAAAGGCGTTTTATATGTGCCGATTTTGGTGGAACCTTGTTTCGTTTCAAATTATTTACTCATGGATATTCTCGTTATTTTTGATAGTGGTGTTTCTATCATAAGAAATGACGAAGTTATCTGTCTTGGCACATTATATAATAAACTTTATACTATTTACGCAAAACATAATACCTATAACTATGTTGCATCTTCATCAATCCCTAGAAAGAGAAAGTTTTCAAGAAGATGACACCACTTTCTCTGGCATCTTAGATTATGTCACATCAATCTAAATAGGATCCAAAGGCGGCTAAGAATGGGCGTTGGGTAATCTCACGATTACTCCATTCCGATCGTGAATCTGTATAGAAGGTAAGATGTCGACCGGACCCTTCAAAGCGAAGGGTTATAGAGCCAAAGAAATGTTGGAGTTAGTCCATTTCGACTGTGTGGACCAATGTCCACACAAGCTCGTGGAGAATGCAGTATTTTGTCACTTTCATTGACGATTACTCGAGGTGCGGATACGTATACCGCTTCACCGCAAGTCAGAATGCTTTGACAAATTCAAAGAGTTTAAGGCGGAAGTGGAGCGAAGCTAGGTAAGAGTATCAAGTCACTGCGGTGCGATCGCGGTGGTGAATACCTCGAGAACGAGTTTATGGACTATCTAGTGAAGTGTGAGATTACCTCCCAGCGCCTTCACCGGGCACACCACAGCAAAATGGTGTGTCAGAGCGAAAAAATATGACTCTTTTGGAAATGGTTAGATCAATGATAAGCTATGCAACATTGCCTATTTCGTTCTGGGGGTATGCCTTAGAAACGGCGGCATACTTGCTAAATCTAGTACCATCCAAGTCAGTCGAAAAGACCCTTTTCGAGTTGTGGTTTGGGCGCAAGCCTAGTTTAAGCCACATAAGGATATGGGGCAGTCCAGCACATGTGATGAACAAGAAGGCTGACAAGTTGGAGGCTAGATCCGATGCAAGGTTGTTTATTGGCTATCCTAGAGGAACGAAAGATGGTTTATTCTATAATCCTAAGGATCAGAAGGTCATTATTAGCACTAATGCCCGATTCTTAGAAGAGGATTATATGAAGAATCATAAGTCCAAAGTTGAAATCATTCTTCAAGAATTAGAAGATAATCGTATTCCACCACCGATTAGGCCAAAGGTATGAGATGTCGAGTCTAGTGGGAGGGATCGACACAAGATACTTCAAGAAATTGAAGTGCGTCGAGTTTCACTGGAGATACCGACCGTACAAGTGGTACCTACCCAGCAAGTTGTGCAAGATAGAGAACCACAAGTTACTGCACCCACCGTTGCCATTGTGTCTATAGCACCTCGTCGTAGTGGGAGGTTGTTCGTCGACCCGAGCGATTTATGTTCGTGGGTGAATCTTGGTTTAGTCCGGAAAAGCGAGCAGCAATAATCGACCCATGGACGTGCGGTGAGGCGATACAAGACAATGATGCAAGATCATGGAACTTACGTTTGGGCGAGGTGGTAAAGTCCTATGGATTTACCGGTTGCCTAACGAGAGTTGTGTGTATCGTTTAGATGTCGGCGGTGATGTGGTATTTCTTGCACTTTACGTAGATGAAATTCTTCTATTTGGCAACAATGTGAAGTTGTCATCGGGGCGTAAAGAGTTGGTTATCCGATCGGTTTCAAATGAAAGACTTAGGAGATCGCAGCGTACATTCTTGGGATCAAGGTTTCACGAGATCGCAAGAGGAAAATATTGAGCTTATCTCGGGCGTCTTACATTGATATTGTGATTACTCGTTTTGGTATGCGAGACCGCCAAGAAAGGATTGCTACTTTTCGGACATGGCGTTCGCTTTATCTAAAGGCGATCACCTATGTTGCAAAGGAGATAGAGGAAATGAGACAAGTTCCTACGTTTCCGCCGTAGGAAGTCTCATGTATGCAATGCTATGCACGAGGCCGATATCGCTATCACGGTAGGCATAGTAGCTAGATATCGATATAACCTAGACAAGCTCATTGAATTGCGATAAAGTATATACTCAAGTACACGAAAGGGACTCGAGATTATAGGCTGGTTTACCATGCGAGATAGTCTAATGCCTTTGGTTATCTGACTCGGATTTCCAAGCTGACCGTGATGAGAAAAAGTCTACCTCAGGCTATGTGTTTACCTTGGGAGGTGGAGCCGTATCCTGGCGGAGTGCAAAGTAGCGATGCATTGCAGACTCTACCATGGAAGCCGAATATGTAGCCGCTTCAGAGGCTTCTAAGGAGGCTGTATGGTTCAAGAACTACCTCATGGATCTAGGTGTGGTACCTGGTTTGCCCAAGAGTATCATAGTTCTTGTGATAACTCGGTGCGATGAAACCGATAAAGCGCATATTACACGTTTATTGTTGATATTTAAAGATGAGATTAGATCATTTAATGTGCGTTTATGTATCGATTCTTAATGTTTTATCTATTTCTAGAAGATACTGCTCTTGGGTGTTTTTTTGGTGTTGTGTAGGTCCATATGTTGAAAATCGAAGCAAGGAGCGAAGACGAACCAAAAATGCACTGGCGCCTGTTCTAGCGACCGACTGGCGGTCGCTGGGCTGGCCGCTAAGCAAGCAGCGAGAGCAGCGAGGCGCGACCGCGACCTCGTGCACGTGAGCAAGCCCGCCCGAACTCATTTGACGATTTCTCGCGACCATGGCTAGCAATCGCTAGCCAGGCCGCGAGCCAACCATGCTAGCGCAAGAGGCGACCGCGAGCGAAGAAGAGCGCGCGAGAGATGCCTCATGGTCGAGCTAGCGACCGCGAGGAGCGATCGCGAGACGGCGCGGAAGAAGAGAAATTAGGGTTTCCACCCTTATCTATAAATAGAGAGCACACCCTTGCGCCTCGGAGACCGGACCACGCAGAGATTTTATTGCTTTTTCCTCATTTTTATTTTTTCGCCCGTTTAGTTCTAGATTTAATTCTTGCATTGTTCTAGTTTAGTTTATCGCTTTGCTATCGTTCGAACGTTTTGTCCGATTGTTTTCCGTTTATTGCTTGGGATTGGATTCAAGACCAACCATTTTTCATCAACGCGTCATCACGGGTTTTATATATTTATTTTCCGTTTTCATGATTTATTCGTATTTTATTAGTTTATTATGTCTAGGTAATTTTCCGTTCTAATCTAGGGTTTGCATGATCCGATCCTATATGTTGTGATTCTGTTATCTCTATTTACCTTCCGGGCATTGATTCATGATTCTTGGTGCTTATTTATATGTGTTAATTTCGATCAATCTTGATGCATATCTAGTTGCCGATTAATTACGTAATCGTATTAATTATCAATCGATCTTGAATGCATGATACGAATAAGCCTCGAGTCATAGCCGAGATAGGATATTCATAGGAAGCATATTCTTTGTGATCTGTTTGGGTTGCTTGTTTTCACCTAGAGCGTATGATAATAGGAAAACTAGTAATCTCTGACCGCAATTGTCATAATGAAGTTGTCGGTTATTTATGTGATCTTCCATCTTGTCTCGATTAAAATTGGTTAATAGGAACAGGATAAACATACGTTGTGGATAGGATTTATGCATCCCTAGGGTTAGTCTTTCTTATCTGTTTTATCATCCGTGATTTTATTGCTTTATTTTATAATTCTGCATGGTTACCTTTGCTTTGGATTAAATTCTGAAGCCCTTAAACCTCTCACCCAATTTCTGTGCTTGAATAATGATGAATTATCGTTGAGCTAGCTTCTATGTTTTCGTGATACAATCCCTGTGGATACGATACTCTGCTTACTTTCTATATAAACCTTTTATGTGTGAAAAAGGGAGCGATCACAAACTTAAGGAACCACGGACCCACAAGGCGACCAAACACATAGAGAGAAAGTACCATGTCATACGAGAAAGTGTTAGACGATGGGACGTGCTGATTGCAAAGGTTGATACGACGGATAACCTAGCGGATCAATTCACGAAAAGCCTATCACAAAAAGTCTACGTCGGGCACGTTAGATGACTTGGATTGCGCTTGATGGCACCCACTTAGAAAGGAAACTTTTGTATAAGTGGGAGAAGCAAAGTGATGGTTTTGTTTGTAATAGCTAGTAGAGAGACACATTGTATACTAAAAGTTTGCTTTAGTATAAGTGGGAGATTGTTGGATTTGTATACTGAAAGCAGTTTGGTTGAGCTTGTATACAATGTTTCCTGTTACCACTATTACAATCTCCTATCTGAATTGAATACTTGATTGCAT
This sequence comes from Salvia rosmarinus, assembly GCA_036937905.1. NCBI lineage: Eukaryota > Viridiplantae > Streptophyta > Magnoliopsida > Lamiales > Lamiaceae > Salvia > Salvia rosmarinus. The sequence goes on from CM072823.1 coordinate 60,093,853, forward strand.
ATATTTGTGTCCCCTTATCTCATATATAAGTTAGATCATACGGTGTGTAGAAGATCACGAAGTCCGTATGATTGGTCAAGCTTAATGAGATATAAAAGTTTCACGGTGAGACAACTTGAGGACGAGTTGTCGGTATAAGCTGCGGTATAGATAAGTGACTTGACTTGGTTGCTTGTCTATCTTTGATGCGTCGGCGACGTATGAAGGATCACGATGAGATGAGTTCTTCTATCGACCGTCGTGAAGAACCAAGATCTCGGTGACTTACGATGATCTAAACCTCGATAAGGTATTAGGTGAGTATGAGTTCTTGACCATCACTTTGACTTGTTATGGGTGAGGTTATATGTTCTAACCCAATATTCTCCGCATCTTGGGTGGTGGCGGTGCTTGTATGTCATGCTAGTTATCGTGTCAGTCACCGTATCCGCTCAGGATGATGGCGTCCCTTAAGGAGCTCAAAAGGTTTATTGTACTAAACCCCGCAGTTGAGTTAACTCAAGTGCAATAATAAGGTTGAGTGGTACTACTTAAGGAATTAAAGATATTAATTATTTTAAGCAATCGTAATGCTCTAAATAATTAATGAGCGTCTGATATCTTAAATACGGGATTCGTAATGTCTAAGTGCAAGCCCGACTCAACTTGGTAATAAAGGGTAAGTCAAGCATTTATTCTCTAGTGGCATGAATGAATGTTTATAAATTAATTTATGTTAAATTTGAACATAAAATAATTAATTTATTTGAGGCCCATCTTTATTCCTTGCATTTGATCCTGGCCCGTCCATCCCGTTCTTCTTTGAAGAAATCGGTGCCTCCATCCTCTTAAGGCAAGGATTTGATCCTCTTTATCCTATAAGGATATTATTATATTTATGGGATATGCATGGATCCTTTCCTTATGGGATTATGGTAATGCATTATAAATATAAGGTAAGAGATAAGATCAAGGCTAATCCTATTATTTGACCTAGCCATATTTTCGTCCATCCCATAGTATACTTGGGAAGAAATTTTCAAAAATATCAAGAGTGGTTTAAGGGTGATTTTGTAGCATTCTCCATAGATCGTCCTCACCGGCGTTGGAGATTGGGCAATCGGGATCGGTCAAAAGGTCAAGCACGAGTCTCGATCCATTTATCGATCCACCTCGACAAATTCAAAGGTAAACACGAGAAAATCCTACGTGTTGCAATTAATTATATAGACGCATGCTAGGAATATAATCAATGTATGGTGAATTAAACATCCAAGATAGATCATCGGAGAGGGCTAAACCTAGTTTTCCCTACAGACACGCGAGGCCGTTTTGAAGATTATGAAGATCGTACTTTGTAATTCTATGTAATAGATTAGGCAGAAAGTGTAGGTTCCACAGTGGGCCACGATGAGCGTTTTATTTTATTTTTATCGTTCATTGCATGTCGTGGATGTTTAAATTATGCAAAAGCATGCTATGTATGTTTAAATTACGTGAACAAACATATTATATGTTTTCGTGATTGGATTAGCATAGTAAGCATGCTAGGTTTATCGCGTTTTCAAGCATATTTTAGAATTACTGCGAGCATGTTTTACATGTTGAGTTCTATAGACAAGCATGCTAGGAATACGTGATCTGCATGGACAAACCTTTTGAACAAAAGACTAAGCAAGCAACCCGACAAATTAATTTTAAAATTAAAATGTGAAGACCTCCACTTTTGATCTCTAAACAAAGTGAGACGCTTTGTGAGTGGCGATCCACACGCGTGGCTTGCTTGCACCTTGTTTATCATAAGTTTGTTAGATGAGATTTCTAAATAAAACATTTTAAATCTATTGAGAAGTGGGAGTTTCATGTGTAAGCGATCCACACGCGTGGCTTGCATGTGCGATTTTCATAAGTTCTCTAGAGATAGATATAAAATGAGATAACAAAAGAATTTGAATTGAAAGCGGTATGGTCCGAGTGAGTATGCCAATTCTAAGAATTCATTTTCTACTGTTAAAATTATGGTCATTGCTTAGGCATCACCTCAAGTACAACTTCCCACGAAGTCCCTTGCGATAGTGATGTGGTCTAATAAGGTCAATCGTTAATTTCATTTGTCATAAGGATAAGTTGACATGGATTGAAATTAAGCGACTAAAAGGTATATTTTAGTCGGTTGAAGGGTTCATGTGGCGCCCACACGCGTGGCTTGCATGTGGGATTCCTGGCGATTGGAGGTTTCGATCAATATTGTTTTATCAAAAGGTTACAATATTGTTGTTACGAATTATGTGCGATCGTATGCTTATGTGTTTACATTATTGTTTTGAGATATGTCTCTTACATCGATTATCAATATGCTCGCACAAAATCCTTATCCGGTCCAAATTTTATCGAGTGGAAGCGAAACATGGAATATGTTCTTATCATTGAAGAACACATGTTTGTTCTCACTATTCCTAAACCCGATGCCTTACTTACGCATCGACGAATGAGCGGAGAGTCAAGCGGACTTTGGAATAAGTCGAACAATATGGCAAAGTGCTATATGATGACTACTATGTCCAAGGCTTGCGGTGCGACATCGATCGATGGTGAGACGCGACCGATATATGGTCGAGTCTCGAGAGTAAGTTTGGGCGATCGGATCGGACGATCCACTTCCACACGTGAATCTTGGCGTGTAAGATGGAAGATGGAAGAAGGAAGTTCGGTCCATGAACATATCTCCCACATGACTCATCTCATGGATAGTCTTGATCAGTTGGGAGGAGGTATTGACGGCGAAGCCAAGGTCGATATCATCCTCAATACACTGCCCAAGTCTTTTGAGAACTTTCACGTGAATGCGATCATGAGCAAGACCGAGATACACTTAGTCAGTTGCTTAATGATCTCGTGGCCGCGGAAGGAGTTATGGGTAAAGGAGCCCAAATTTTCCGTTGCAAAATGGAAAAAGAAAAAGGGGCACCAAAGGTGGTAGAGGTAAGGGAAATAGTGGGAGTAATGGGAGCAAGAACATGTCTGCCACCGGAGGCTTGAAGAAGCCAAAGGAGAGGGGCAGGTGCTTCAAGTGCGGCAAGACTGGGCAATGGAAGACCAAGTGCCCCAAGCTCAAGGCTCAAGGTACGCCATTTGCTTTAGTAACGGAAACATGTTTAGCAACTTGTTCTACCCATTCTTGGGTAGTAGACACGGGTGCGACTGATCATGTTTGTTACACCTTGCAGGGGTTCCTGCAGACAAGGGAGCTGAGTGATGGCGAGATAACGATCTCCATGGGCAACGCGGTGAAAGTCGAGGCCGTTGCAGTCGGAGATGTTACTTTATGTTTTGAGAGAACATTTTTAGTTTTAAAAGACGTATTATATGTGCCGGAGTTTCGGCGGAACCTTATTTCTGTTTCGAAACTATTTTCTCATGGATATTCTTTTATTTTTGATAGTGGTGTTTCTATCATAAGAAATGACGAAGTTATCTGTGGTGGCACATTATATAATTCGCTTTATACTATTTCTGCCAAACATAATACCTATAGCTATGTTGCATCTTCTTCGAACCTTAAAAAGAGAAAGTTTTCTTCGCAAGATGACACCACTTTTCTCTGACATCTTAGATTAGGTCACATCAATCTAAATAGGATCCAAAGGCGGCTAAGAATGGGCGTTGGGTAATCTCACGCTACTCCATTCGATCTGCGAATCTGTATAGAAGGTAAGATGTCGACTGGACCCTTCAAAGCGAAGGGTTATAGAGCCAAAGAAATGTTGGAGTTAGTCCATTCGACTGTGTGGACCGATGTCAACACAAGCTCGTGGAGAATGCAGTATTTTGTCACTTTTATTGACGATTACTCAAGGTATGGATACATATACTGCTTCACCGCAAGTCTGAATGCTTTGAGAAATTCAAAGAGTTTAAGGTGGAAGTGGAGACGAAGCTAGGTAAGAGTATCAAGTCACTGCGGTCTGATCGCGGTGGCGAATACCTCAGTAACGAGTTTATGGACTATCTAGTGAAGTGTTGGATTACCTCCCAACAAGACTACACCGTGCACACCTGACAAAATGGTGTGTCGAGGCGAAAAATAGGACTCTTTTGGAAATGGTTAGATCAATGATGAGTTATACAACATTGCCTATTTCGTTATGGGGGTATGCCTTAGAAACGGCGGCATACTTGCTGAATCTAGTACCATCCAAGTCGGTCGAAAAGACCCCTTTCGAGTTGTGGTTTGGGCGCAATCCTAGTTTAAGCCACATAAGGATATGGGCGATCCAAAGACATGTCTTTGAACAAGAAGGCGACAAGTTGGAGGCTAGATCGACGCAAGGTCATTTATTGGCTATCTAGAGGGATGAAAAGTGGTTTATTCTATAGTCTAAGGATTAGAAAGTCATTATTAGCACTAATGCCCGATTCTTAGAAGAGGATTATATGAAAATCATAAGTCCAAAGTTGAAATCATTCTTCAAGAATTAGAAGATGATCGTATTCCACCACCGATTAGTCCGAAGGTGCGAGATGTCGAGTCTAGTGGGAGGATCGACACGGATACTTCAAGAAATTGAAGTGGGTCGAGTTCCTTTGGAGATACCGTCCGCAAGTGGTACCTACCGAAGAAGTTGTGCAAGATGAGAACCACAAGTTTACGCACCCGTTGCCATTGTGCTGTGGCGCCTCATCGCAGTGGGAGGTTGTTCGTCAACCCGAGCGATTTATGTTCGTGGGTGAATCTTGGTTTAGTCCCGTGAAGCGAGCAGCAATAATCGACCCATGGACGTCTGAGGCGTCTGACAAGACATTGATGCAAGATCATGGCACACCGCTATGGACTTAGAAATTGAGTCCATAACTGACTATGGATGTATATGAAAGACACCTCTACCGGATGGCGAGGAAGCCATAGGTAGTAAGTGGGTATCTGAGAGGAAGAGATTCGGATGGAAGTTTCGCTTTTAAAGCCGTGCTTGTGGCGAAAGCGGTACACTCAGATTGAGGGCATCGATTTCGATGAGACCTTTTCGCTTGTAGCAATGCTCAAGTCCATCGTAATTCTTACGGCCATAGCAGCCCACTGAACCTTGAGGTTTGGCAAATGGATGTGAAAACCGCTTTTCTAAACGGTTACCTTGAGGAAGGTAGAGACATTTATATGCAGCAACCCGAAGGTTATGTAGTGAAGGGTGAAGAGCATCTAGTATGGAAGCTTAAGAAGTCCATTTATGGACTTAAGCAGGCCTCCCGATCATGGAACTTACGTTTTGACGAGGTGGTAAAGTCCTATGGATTTACCCAGTTGCCTAGCGAAAGTTGTGTGTATCATTTAGATGTCAACGGTGATGTGGTATTTCTTGCACTTTACGTAGATGACATTCTTCTAGTTGGCAACAATGTGAAGTTGTTATCAGATGTAAAGAGTTGGTTATCCGATCAGTTTCAAATGAAAGACTTAGGAGATGCAACGTACATTCTTGGGATCAAGGTTTACCGAGATCGCAAGAGGAAAATGTTGAGCTTATCTCAGGCGTCTTACATTGATACTGTGATTACTTGTTTTAGTATGCAGACCGCCAAGAAAGGATTGCTACCTTTCAGGCATGGCATTCCTTTATCTAAGGAGCAGTCACCTATGACTGCAAAGGAGATAGAGGAAATGAGACAAGTTCCTCACGCTTCCGCCGTAGGAAGTCTCATGTACGCAATGCTATGCATGAGGCCCGATATCTGCTATGTGGTAGGCATAGTAGCTAGATATCAGTCTAACCCTGGACAAGCTCATTGGACTGCGGTAAATCATATACTCAAGTACCTGAAAAGGACTAGAGATTATAGGCTAGTTTACCATGCAGATAGTCTAATGCCTTTGGGTTATACAGACTCAGATTTCAAAGCTGACCGTGATGAGAAAAAGTCTACCTCAGGCTATGTGTTTACCTTGGGAGGTGGAGCCGTATCTGGCGGAGTGCAAGCGGCGATGCATTGCGGACTCCACCGAAGGCGAATATGTAGCCGCAGGAGGTAGGCTAAGGGGGCTGTATGGTTTAAGAACTACCTCATGGATCTAGGTGTGGTACCTGGTTTGCCCAAGAGTATCATAGTTTACTGTGATAACTCAGGTGCAGTGGCAAACTCGAAGGAACCACGGACCCACAAGACGACTAAACACATAGAGAGAAAGTACCATGTCATACGAGAAATCGTTAGGCGAGGGACGTCTTGATTGAAAAGATTGATCGACGGATAACCTAGCGGATCCATTCACGAAGAGCCCGCCGCAAAAGTCTACGAAGTACACGTTCGAGGACTTGGATTGCGCTGATGGCACCCACTTAGAAAGGAAACTTTTGTATAAGTGGGAGAAGCAAAGTGATGGTTTTGTTTGTAATAGCTAGTAGAGACACATTGTATACTAAAAGTTTGCTTTAGTATAAGTGGGAGATTGTTGATTTGTATCTTGAAAGTAGTTTGGTTGAGCTTGTATACAATGTTTCGTTACCACTATTACAATCTCCTATCCGAATTGAATACTTGATTGCATATATCGTGTCCACTTATCTCATATATAAGTTAGATCATACGGTGTTTAGAAGATCACGAAGTCCGTATGATTGGTCAAGCTTAATGAGATATAAAAGTTTCTGGTGAGACAACTTGAGGACGAGTTGTTGGTCAGCCGCATATAGATAAGAAGTGACTTGACTTGGTTGCTTGTCTATCTTTGATGCGTCTCGACGTATTGAAGGATCACAGTGAGATGAGTTCTTCTATCTGACCGTCGTGAAGAACCAAGATCTCGGTGACTTACGATCATCTAAACCTCGATAAGATATTAGGTGAGTATGAGTTGTTGACCATCACTTTGACTTGTCATGGGTAAGGGTTATATGTTCTAACCCAATATTCTCCGTCTTGGGTGGTGGCGGTGCTTGTATGTCATGCTAGTTATCTCAGACGAGTCACCGTATCCGTTTAGGATGATGGCGCCCTTAAGGAGCTCAAAGGTTTATTGTACTAAACCCCGCAGTTGAGTTAGCTCAAGTACAATAATAAGGCCGAGTGGTACTACTTAAGGAATTAAAGATATTAATTATTTTAGCGATCGAATGCTATAAATAATTAATGGACGTTCGATATCTTAAATACGGGATTCGTAATGTCTAAGTGCAAGCCCGACTCAACTTCGGTAATAAAGGGTAAGTCAGCATTTATTCTCTAGTGGCATGAATAAATGTTTATAAATTAATTTATGTTCGGTGAACATAAGATAATTAATTTATTTGAGGCCCATCTTTATTCCTACGCCCGTCCAGCCGTAAGCGAGGAAAATCGGCGCCCGCTTAAGCTCTCTATGGCAAGATTTTATTCTCTTTATCCTACAAGGATATAATTATATTTATGGTATATGCGTAGATCATTTCCTTATGGGATTATGGTAGTGCATTATAAATATAAGGTAAGAGATAAAGTCTAGGTTAATGCTCACAATTAACATCACAATTTTCGAGAATTTAGAGGGTTCCCCTTGAGAGAGATTTTCGAAAATTCTAGTGAGCTATTGGGTGATTTTTTCAAAGCATTCTCCATAGATCGTCCTCACTCGACGTTGGAGATTGGGTAACCGGGATACAGTCCAGAAGGTCAAAGCACGAGTCTCGATCCATTCTGCCTCGACAGATTCAAAGGTAAACACGAGAAAACACCAACGTGTTGTAATTAATTATATAGGTGCATGCTAGGTATATAATCAATGTATGGTGAATTAAACATCCAAGATAGATCATCGGAGAGGGCTAAACATAGTTTTCCCTACACGTAGATGTTTAATTAATGAGTAATCATGCGTGCTTGCCTTTTTGTCGAGAAATATCGATGGGGTGGTCCTCCTCGCGCTTAGTTTTAGTACCTACTTTGTAGGTTTGTCATCCTCAAGGCGTCACTTTTGAAGGTTAATTATGTTTCATCCGAGTTGAGAATGGATTTTCACATAGATATCGATCGACAAGTAATCCACTCATAACAAAAACATATGTTTTATTGATAAGTAAATGACATCGTGCTTTAGAAAAATAAAGAGGCTAACACAATGCCGACGTGAAATGAAAGCTATGTAAAATACCTCCTCGGTGAGTGATATGCCGTGTTCGGGGATAAGTGCACGGATAGGTGAGCTAGCTTATAGGTCCCTTTGCCGAGGTCCCGTGGATGCGGTATGGGCCTTCCCATGTCGGGTCCAATTTATTAAGACGCTCGGCTTTACTTGCTTCATTGTTTCGTAGGACGAGGTCGCCCACTTGGAGTGTGGAGGCTTTCACCCTCTTGTTGTAGTACTTTGCGACTTGACATTTGTACTTGGCTTCATTGATGAAGGCGAGTTCGTGTTTTTCCTCTAGAGCATCGAGGTTGACTCGTAAGTTCTCCTCGTTGCCATGCTGGGTGAAGTGAAGAGTTCTTGGGCTCGGAGCCCCGATCTCAGCTGGTATCACAGCCTCGGTGCCGTAGACTAAGCTGAAGGGTGTTTCACCGTGGGAAGTTCGAGGTGTCGTTCTGTATGACCAGAGGACTTGAGGGAGATTTTCAACCCAATCCCTTTGGCTCGATCTAGCCTCTTTTTCAATCACGCATGCGATTATGCGGTTTATCACTTGATCCGACCGTTCGCCGTGGGTGTGCAGGCGAGGTGAGCTATTGTTTAACTGGAGCTCTTCACACCATTCTCTCGAAATTTTGTCGACGAACTAGGTGCCGTTGTCCGAGATCAAGACATGTGGTATGCAAGCGGCAAACTATATTTTCAAACAAATGTCGAATCCTTTTGCTTGTGAGGTTTGAAAGAGACTCGCTCGATCCACTTTGTGAAGTAGTCTATGGCTACAACCAAACACCGGCGGCACAGTGTGCGATCGAAGGACCGACGATGTCGATTCCCCACCGCATAAAAGGCGAGGACTTTGCGAGCTCTCGAGGTCGGTTTGAGGCGAACTTGACCGTGGCGTGAAGTCGGCACCGGACACTTCTTGACGAGCTCGGCCGAATCTTGGATGAGTGGGCGATAATATCGACCTCGGCGTTTTCTTTGAGAGAGCTCATGACCCGATGTGACTTCCACAAGATCCCATGTGAATCTCGTTGAGTACGTAGTCCGCCTCTTCTGGCCCAAGGCATCTCAGGAGGGGTTGAAGGTAGGATTTCCTGTAGAGAGTTTCTTCATGAATAAGGTACTTCTGGGACTTGATCATCATTTTTTTGGCTTCGAGCCGATCCTGCGGTAGCACGCCTTCTTCCAGGTATGATCTTATAGGAGTCATCCAGTTCGGTTCAATCTCAGTGATCATGCCGATGTGGGGCTCCTCGATATTTCTGGATTGAACTTCCTCCACTAGTGGGTTTGTAGATGACGAGGCTAATTCTTTCGAGGACGTCACTCGGTTCTCCCTCGGGATTCGGTGAATTGTGTAATACCAAGCGGTCAAGATCTCCTTAGCCTTCTCGGTATTGCTTCATCCCATCTTCTTTGCCTCGTATTTTCCTAAGACACGGTTTACCACCACCTGGGAATCTCCAAAGATCTGAATTTTTTCCACTTTCAATTCTTTTGCGAGACGGAGTCCTGAGATCAGTGCCTCATACTCAACCTCGTTGTTTGTGGTTGGGAAGGAAAACCGAAATGCATAGGTTACTTCTTGTTTTTCTGGGCCGAGGAGCAAGATGCCTACCTCGCTACCTATTTTGCACGAAGCTCCATCCACGTACATTTGCCAACAGCCGTCAGGTAGATTGAGGGCAGGTTCCTCTGTTGTAAGGGCGGAGGTTGGAGTGACCTCGCTGGTTGGATTGACCTCGGTAAACTTGGCTTCTACCAGGAAATCAGCTAGAGCTTGCCGCTTTATGGCCGGTCTGGGGGAGTATAAGATATCATCCTCGCCGAGCTCCAGTGCCCACTTAGCTATATGTCCTGATGATTCCGGTTTTGACAAGACTTATCTCAGGGGTAAGTCAGTCAGTACCTGGATTGAATGGGTTTGAAAATAAGATCGGAGACGTCGCTTGGCGTTCACCAGTGCCAACGCTATTTTTTCGAAGTTGGTGTACCTAGTCTCCGGTCCTTTGAGAGCTCGGTTGATGAAATAGATGGGGAGTTGTCGTCCGAGCTCATCTCGCGCGAGACGCATGCGATTGCCTCATCCAAAACAACAGATATAAGGAAAGGAGCTCGCCTTCTTTGGGGCGAGACGAGTGTGGGCAGGTCGGCGAGATACTCCTTCAGCTGTGTGAAGGCGATATGGTGCTCTTCCCCAGCGAAATCAGGGCTCTCTCAAAATCTTGAAGAAAGGAGTTGTTTCTCGGCGGCCGAGATAGGAATCTGTTGAGGCGCCAAGCATCCGTGAGTTTGTGGATCTCACGGATTGTTTTCGCACTGCATGTCAAGTATCGTCTTTACTTTGGTGGGATTAGCCTTCAAGCCTTCTTGAGAAACCCGCATCCCAAAATTTCCCGTTTTACCATGAGCGTGCACTTTTGGGGATTGAGCTTGAGGTTGACCGACACGAGGGCCGGAGGATAGTTACGAGGTCGTCGGCACAACTTTCCGTTTTTGCTTTTAACCACGATGTCGCCGACGTACACCTCGACAATCTTTCCTATGTGATATTTGAATATTGCGTCCACCATTCTTTGGTAGGTAGCTCAGCGTTTTCAATCAAAGGCATTTTCGGTATTTGAAGACAAAGTCAATAATGAATGCCGTTTTGGAGTATCTTCCTTACTCATCAAGACTTGGTGGTACCCTTGTATAGATCCGTGAAACTAAAGATCTCGTGGCCCACTAATGCCTCCACCTTCTTGTCAATATCGGGGAGGGGGTATCAATCCTTTGGGCAGTGTTTATTCAGGTCGGTATAGTCGACACACATGCGCCACCCCCCTCCTGGCTTTCGGACCACGACGGGATTAGCCATCCAGGTCGGATACTTGACCTCGAACAGGATCTTGGCCTCTTGGACTGGAGTTGGGTCACTTCGTCCCTTATGACCTTGCTACGCTCTGCCGCAAACCCTATTTTCTTTTGCCCAACTGGTTTGGTAGCCGGGTCGATGTTGAGTCGATAAGTGATGAGCTCGGGTGACACTCCTGTCATGTCGAGTGGGGACCATGCGAACACGTCCCTGTATTCCCTCAGAAGTTGTATGACATGTTGTCGAATATCAGTGGGACCCTGGGTGCCGACCTTGACGACCTTGGAGGGATCGTTGTCATATAATTGGAGGTCGTCAGTCAGATCATCCCGAGGTGGCAACTTCTGAGGGTTCTGTAATTGTTAGGCCTGAGGCAAGGCCCCATCTTGGGTTGAGACTCTCAGGCATTCTTTAGTTGCCGTCTGGTCACCCTGGATACTTAACACTCCTGCCGGGGTGGGTATCTTGATGGTGAGGTGGTAGACCGAGCGAGGCGGCCTTGGTGGCATAGAGCCGGTCTCCCGAGGATGATGTTATAGGGAGGGAGCCTTAACCGGGAAGAATCGAATGGCTTTGGTGACCGACACGGGACACGCCCTACGGTGGTTGGAAGGTGATAACGCCTTACGGTTGTACCGCCTCCCGAGTGAAGCTCCGTAGTTTTGATGGTCTTTGGATGAACTTGGATCCTCCGACCTCGAGTTTGTCTAAGCAACTCGAAGATGATCTTGCCGAGGCACCGATGTCGATGTAGACCCTGTGGACGTTTTTGTTGCCCACCACCGCTTGTATGGTGATAGCATCTTGATGGGGCATAACCTTAGGTATTGGGTCGTCGTTGGAGAACACGATGCTCTCTTCGTCCCGAAGTCGTTTATTTTTTGGCTCCTCGGGGATCGGTCTCCGAGCTTCGGTTTTTAATGACGACCTCGTCGTACCTATAAGGAGTCCGGTGATGGCGTAGACTTGCTCCATTGCATTGGAACCGTCGTCCTCATCATCATCAGGGTGTGTCATCTTCGAGGTCTGCCCACAATTGTTGCCACCTCCATTCTTTCCTTTGCGCTTCTTCCTCTCTAACTTAAATGTGGTGCGGCCGAGATACTTCTTAAGCGCCTCTCCTTTAACGAGCTCGTCTATCTGCGAGCTCAGATTTCTGCAGTCGTCGGCATTGTGACCATACCCCTGGTGGTAATCACAATATTTGTCTTTCGACCTCTTCTTGGATCCTCCTTTTATGGGAGGTGGTTTCGGGAAGAGCTCGGTGTGGAGTTCAAATATCTCCGCCCTTGACTTGAGCAGATGATGCTAGGGGCGAGCATTCGGTCGGTTCGGTTGAAAACCGAACCGAAAATACAAAACCAAAAAAACCGAACCGTTCAAAAATTTCAACCGAACCGAACCGAACCGAATTTTTACTCGAACCGAACCGAACCGAATTTTAAACTTCGGTTTCGGTTCGGTTTCTGGTTAACCGAACTTTTAATAATTTTAATATTTATATGTATAATTTAATTTAATAGGGTTTAATATTTTAATTTAATTTATATATATATATATATAATTTAATTTAATAGGGTTTAATATTTTAATTTAATATATATATATATATATATATATATATATATATATATATATTCGGTCCGAACCGAAATTTCGGATTACTAAACCAAACCGAACCGAAAAAAGTTCGGTTTTCATTTTTGCATCAAACCGAACCGAAGTTTTTAAAACCGATCCAAACCGACCAAATTGCTACGGTTCGGTTCGGTTATTCGATTGGATTCGGTTTTGCTCACCCCTAGATGATGCGGCGTTGTTGCGTGGTTTGGCCGAGGTCGATCTGGACTCGATTGGGCCTTTTGATTCTATCAAGGCACTTGACGATCGATGCCTCTTCCTCGATCATCCGCTTCTTCCTCTCGACCTTACGCTAGTCCCATGTCTCTCTTTTGCGATCCGACTCGCCCTCCTCGACATAGTTGTCCACCAAGCCCGGAGGCTACTCGCCGTCTTGACTTCTCCCTGGTGATTTCCTTGTTTAGTGCGCCAGGTCGGATTTGAACGCATTGATGATGTAGAGGTCGTTACTCTCATCGATCTTGAGGGACTCCTTGATAAACCGTGAGACAAAATTTGACATCGTCTCGTCCTTGGCGGATGGTGAGCAGGTCGGATGATGGTTGCTGAGGTGGCATCTTCTGGTAGAAACGCCACTTAAACTGATCCATGAGATCTCTGAAGCTGTGTATGTTGTTCTGGCGAAGTGAGGTGAACCAACGTCGGACGTTGGAGACCAGCACCTCGGGGAAGATCTTGCACATGTGAAAATCTTCCATTCCTTGATTTGCCATGTTGGTAGTGTAGGCAAAAAGGAAATAAGAGGGATCTCCGAGGCCGTCGTAGGCGGCGATGTTGGGTGCTCGATATCGTTGCGGCAGGGGTGTATCCAGGATTTCCCTGGAGAAAGGAGAGATGATTCGTCCATGCCGGTCAAATCCAGGTAGCTCGTTGCCATCTCTCTCGGGAGGGTGGGAGACCGATAGCGACGTCTATCGTCTCTTTGATGAGGAGATCGACTCCGCCTCATCTCTTACGTCCCGTTCAGCCACGGAGCGTTGTGCGGGGTGAGTGACTTCGGCGTTATACGGAGGGTGATCGACTACGTGGGTGGCGGGTGAATGATTATGGGCGACCGTCGAGGTGATCGACTTGGACGACGTGTCGAGGTGATTATTCTCGGCTATCTCGCCGAGGTGGCGTCGGTTTTCGGGCGGCGACCTCGGCGCCGTGATCGCCGATCCGGCGTTCTTGAGGTGCCCGCCCGTTCGCTTCTCGCTCGTAAAATTTTGAAATTGGTCGATGTTGGCGTTGAGGAATTCGGATACAGCTCTGCCGAGGACCTCGTGAGATTGGTGAAGTGCTTGTTCATCGGTGTCGAGGTCGGCATCTCCCTCTTCGGCAGGGCGGCGATCCTGAGGGTGTATAGGTAGGTTTTCTATGTAACCCTCAGGCGTGTTGTTGCTGTCGGCAGCCGCGATCTCTTTTCCCTGGCGCTGCGTAACTGCTTGGTCAGGGTCTTCAGATCGTCCGTGGCCAGCACCACCGGCGGCGCTAACATTTGCACGAGTTCTTGCCATTGATCTTGTGTAGAAAAATGACGCTTTTTGTAGGAGTTCCCACAGACGGCGCCAATGATAAATCTTGTGTGTGCGAGATTTACGAGAACAGTAAAGAACACGAGAGGCTTTTACTTTGTTCGATCAAGAAAAAGATCTACGTCCATGGAGGTATGATTCCTCAATACTTTCACTATGTAGGATTACAATGAATGTATCTAAAAGCTCTAGTACTCGATAGTTGCTAACCCTTCTACCTTCAATCTAACCTCTATTTATACATGTTGTGGATCACTATAGATTACTGTGGATCCCTTGCCTTGTGTGATCCGATCTCTGAAGATAGACTCGATCCTTCAATATCTCCTCCAATATCTCCTTCCATATCTGATAAGATATAGTTGATCTTGAATAGGGTTTAGGTGTTGGACTTTGGGCCAAACCGTGTAGGCCGAAGTAGCTAGGCCAAACCCAGTTCACGTGAACCTGCTATTGGGGTTGAGCGGTTGGGCCATATCCTATCACTCATCTTTTTCTTAGTATATTTAATTGTACCTTAAGTTCGAGCTACATACATTCTCAACCATAAACTTTAAAAATGATTGAAAATTAGTATTTCTATTTCAGGCCAACACCATGGGGTTAGAACAACTCTAATGGTTTATGATTTTGTAAATTTTTACAATAAAATTTTAATGTCCCATATTTTCTAACATAAATAAATAGATAAACTAAAATGTTTGTTGCAAAACAAATCACAACCTTTCCGTATTATTGGAAATTAAATCAAACTTTTAAATATTGCAATAATGTATCAATCTTTTGATTTGTGGAAAATTCGTCATCTTCGAAACTTTTGCACGAACTGGACTTGAGATTTATATATCTATCCGACAAAGAAGCTAAAAATTGATTAAGGATTTTTAAAGCTCATTTTCTAGGTTGTCTTCTTTCATTGTCGAAATTTGTGCAAGAGGTGACGAATTTGCAACAAATCACAAGGTTAAAAATTATTACAACGTTTTAAAGTTGAAGTTAATTTACAAAAGCACTGAAATGTTGAAATTTAATTTGCAATTGACTCTAAATTAAAATAAAAGTTGAGACACCCAAATTTTTTTAGGTAAACGAAAATAAATATATAAATAACAAAAGAATATACGATGTGCTAGTGCATACCTTAGCAATGTAGCTCAAATAGCAAAGGAGGCTACCCAAGATATTTAAAAGACAAAAACTTGGGTGAGCTCCAACTCACCAGGAGTCCATCCTTATTTTTGTTAAAATAATTATATATTGATTATGATGAATACAAATAATTAGATTTTATTAATTTATAATTGAATTTATTAATTTTAATTATAATTTACTGATTAAAATTTAGAATTTATTAATTCATTTTCTGATTTATTAATTCACAATTAGGGTTTATTATTCAAAATCAGGGTTTATTAATTTCAATTAGGGTTTATTATTCCAATTAGGATTTATTAATTCACAATTAAGATTTATTAATTTAAAATTAAGATTTTTTATTCATAATCATGATTTATTAATTTAAATTATCAATTATTAATTTATAATTATGATTTATTAATTTACAATTAAGATATTAAATTAATTAATTTAAAATTAATTAGAGATGAGTCTTCTTGCATGCATACGAGACCACTCCTATTTAAAAAGCCACATCTCTCTATATATGGCCTCGTTGGAAGCTTATTAGTAAAACCTCCACATTTAGCAAAGCACGTGATGATGATGCAAACACCTCCACCATGGAAGAACGATTTTCAAATCTTACAAGGTGGTTGAATCTCTAAACAAACACATCCGAGAGCAAGATGCTCGATTGCAAAACTTCGAGAGGAAAAGGTGGAATCAAGCGCATCCATGGCGAGGAAAATGAACACGGCGATGATGAAGAAAAAGAAGCGACGAGCAAGAAACTCATGATGAGAGAAAATCGTCGGAAAACATATTCAAATCTCTTCCGATGGTTTCATCAAAGCGAGACCACTCGAGGAGTTCATTGAAATAACAATGAAGAACAGAATTGACGGAAATTCTAAATCATCCTTGATTTACTCCAAGCCTTATACTCAAAGAATTGACAACTTGAGAATGCCACATGGTTATCAACCACCCAAATTCCAATAATTTGACGGTAAAGGTAATCTAAGACAACAATTTGACAATCATTCATACGACGAGGTGGTCAGCAGTCGGTAAACGATATTTTAATTTTAAAATCCGCATTGGATTAAAGAATAAATTAGTGAATCAATTTTCAAGTACTCTACAATGAATTGAAAGTACAAGTTGCAAGAAGAGGCCACAAGTCAAGTCTACACGAACTGCAAATGTTTGTAAGTTGCAAGAACTTTAAGGTGTGGTTGAAGCAATGATATGTACATTAAACACCAATGAGTTCGCAAGGCATGGGTTTGGGTATGGGGACTCCGGGCGAGAGCTTCTCTTTTGAAAAGCGAGAAGAATTAACATTACAAATTATAAAATACAAGTACTAATTTAACCTATTGAAGATAAATAGTTTCATCAATCATGAGAAATAAAATCAATAAACTCGATCGTATTTTTACGTTCATTGGATGTACATAAAACAAGCGCGAAATACCACCAATGCCACAAACATTTTCAATTTAATTGTATGATTGACTTATTAATGGCTTTGCACATAGATTTTCAAGCAAAGTAATTAACTAACCTCTCCTTCCCATTAGAAATTTAATTAATCTAACATTGCCACTCATTTACCTAGCTACAGTTGTCATGGTAAAATTGGGTATTTTTTTTTTTGAGCGGAAAAGCTCATATTAGCACGAATATGGGGAATGAAGAAGACCTCCACAAAGGATGAGGTTCTTCCGCACATAGTGTATCAAAATCCAAAGCCTTTTAGCTAGCCTATGAGCAATCAAATTAGAGTTCCTACTAATGCTCCTTACAAAAGAATCCTCAATATTGAGCGTAAGAAGCGACAAATGGCAGCAAAACAACCAAGCTCGGAGATATTCTCACTTCTAGAATTAATAGCATTGCAAACAGATTATTATTCTAAATAAATTAAAATAGCGTTATATACATGCAACTTAATAAAAAAACAGATATTAATAAAGTTTGAATTCAAATAAGTCTAGAATGTGATAAATAGCCTGCTATTGCGTCTATAAATTTATTCATAAATAGCCTGCCATTGCGTCTACAAATTTATTCAATACTTAATAGGAGACATAATTCTAAAATTGGATTCTTCCCTGAATACAATCACATCGCCCCAATTTATTTTATATCGATATTCATAGAATATATGCCATCAAAGCTTGATGGGAATAGCTCTGAGGGGGGTTTTCTTTTGCAGTGCTAGCCCAAACACATCTTCTCTTTGGAGTTGTTTGGATTCAGCCCCTTTTTCAAGTTCCCAGTCGAAGTTATGGCACAGAGTTGCGACCATGCATTGCAGCATGCGGGTAGCTAGTGGCATGCCGGGGCAAATTCTTCGTCCCGAACTAAATGGAATTAGCTCAAAATGTTGCCCCCCAAAATCTATATCGCTATTTAAGAATCTTTCAGGCTCAAAACTCTCAGGATTCTCCCATATGCTCGGATCTCTGGTAATTGCCCAAACGTTGACAAATATTTTAGTGTTTTTGGGGATTCTATATTCATTGACTCGCGCTTCCTCCTCCGCGACATGAGGAGCTAAGAGAGGTGCGGCGGGGTGATGTCGGAACACTTCCTTGATGGTGGCTTCCAAGTATGGGAGTCGAGAGATGTCTGACTCTTCCACGATTTTCTTCTCTCCAAGAACACTCTTCATCTCTGCTTTGAGCTTTCTCAATTTGTCGGGGTGGAGTAGTAATTCTACCATTGCCCATTGCGTTGTGGCTGCACTTGTGTCTGATCCTGCAATGATTAAGTCCTAACGTATATGAAGCAGATGAGTTAGAACTAATTTATTTCTAATTAAATATGGAAGTAATTGGAAAGAATAGTCTAAACACATAGATGCTCACCAAAAACAAGTGCTTCATTTCGTTGATGCTCAAATCATACTCATTTCCCTGGGAGAGGTCTAGGAGGGTTTCCAGGAAATCATTCTTTTTCTGGTAAGTGGAGGCGTTTCGTGCTTGCAGTCGCTGATCGATCAAGCTCTGCACCAACTCCAGCAGACTCCCGAGGTGGTACGTCAGCTTTCGTCTCATTCCTTGTGGATCCAAAGGAGCGAAGATGGGGAAGAAATCTGCAACGTTGGGAACGCCAATATACCTGGTGATGGCGTTAACATGCTCCCTGAATTTCTCATTAGCGCCAGAATCTGACGCGCCGTATTCGGTGAGTTCAGTGGAGAAAAGCGTAGCAAACATGAGGTTCCACATGGTGGTGAAGGTGGCGTCTCCCACGTTCATGGCGCCGCTACAACTGCCAACGTAATCAGCCAGCTTCCGCAGCCTCTCTTGCCGGATATTTTGAGTGGCTTGGAGAGCTTGATTAGAGAAGAGTTTCTCTCTTGCTACTCGCCGAAGTTTTTTCCATATGTGGGAGCTGGCGGGCAACATGGTCATGGAGATCTTGTCGTGGCCGAGCACGCACACTGCATTCGGAGTGAATGGCCTCGAGAACACAAGGCCATGTTTCTGCAGCACTTCCCTCGCCATTTCCGGCGACGAAACCACAACGGCTAATTGATTCCCGAGTCGGAGGGACATCAAAGGGCCGTAGGTTTTGGCGAGTTGAGCAAGCGACTTGTGGGGGTTTTTGCCAAGTTGTAGCATGTTGCCGAGGATCGGCAGACGAGGCGGCCCCGGAGGCAACTCACCGCTACCTCCTCGCTGCCGCGGCCTCGAATCCGACCACCTTGAGTAGACGACCCATGCTGCTAGAAAGGCCAGGGAAACAACAATCAAAACTTGCATTTTTAGTTTGTTATATTGTTTTTATGTGCCTAGCTCTCTTGCTATTTATAGCGAATCTAGGAAGTGTATTCTATAAGGTTACTATTTGAATGGAAAATTGCATCCTATTATGCTTGAGAAAAATCCATTATTTTATTAATTTTCAACTATCCCTAATCACTGATGGCGTTGGTAATACATCGGATAAGCATTTCGCATATATGAAGTCGTTTATAACTTATCTATCCATGTTAGGGATATCAATGGGTGAGTTCTATTGGACCGATTCGGAACCGTTCAAAACCTTATTATATTTTAAAGCAACGATTCTATTTCCGGTTCTGGTTCCAAACCCGTTTTAGACCCATACCGTTTAGATCCATAGTTTGATGGTCCGGTCTGTATCCGATTTCGATTCTAGAACCAGAACCAATACTTCTTTATTGGTTCTGATCCGAGTAAAATTCATCTATTGACAAATTTAAGTTTAAATAGGCTTATCAATGAGTTAGTTTTAACCATACCGATCTGCAATCACTTATAGCCATTTATAAAGCAACGATTTTGGTTTCGATTTGGTTTTAATCCGGTTACGGTTTCGAGACCACTCGATTCGGACCGCTTAAGACCATAGTTGATGGTCGGGTCGATCCGGATCTAGTATCTAATGGATGTGTTTGAACCGAATCATTACTTATTTATTGGTTCGGTTGGGTAAAACTTACGCATTGACATCTCTAATCCATAATACTCATTCCAAATCCATTAAAAGGTGAGTTAATTATTTATATCCATTGAAACCTACTTAGTAATATCTACTAACTATCCACTCGAAAACATCAAAATCTTCTATGACGAAAATCCAACGAATAAAATACCAATAGAGAAAAAGAGTACTAGAACAATAACAAATTTTAAAAGCATTATGACATGCAATATAACATATAATTCAAAGTCAAAATCATAATATATTGGGTTAGATATAGTTTATAGCCTCGATTTTGAGCCTTTTTTAGTTTATGCCCTAAACTTTCAAAGATACGATAAATTGCAGAGCATTGGGAAGAGAGGGCATGAGAAATAGAGAGATACTCCCTCCGTCCCACCTAAAGTGTCTTATTTCTTTTGGGCACATGTATTTAGAAGAAATGTATAAAGTAGTTAAAGTGTTAAAAAGTGGGTAGGATCCACACTTTTTGAAAGGATAATTATTTCCTAAAATAGAATGAGACAACCCAAAAAGGAAAATGAGACATTTTAAATGGGACAAAGGGAGTATTATTTTTAGTTTTCTTTTAATGATATGGATCAAAACGACATTGTTTCGAACGCCCATGTTGAAAAAAAATGTCACCTCAAATAAGATGGTGTTCTACTCACCATTCCAATATCGAAAAATTGATTGAGTCATAAGTTAATGTATTATCAAAGTTTATGATATTTAATTTTTTTTTATAATTAGCCCTAATTTATACCAAATAATCTATCGATCAATTTTTTATTGAGTCAACGTACGGTTCGTAGGCTAAAATCCATCAATATATGACATGTAAATATATAATAATATATGATAAAAAAAATTTATGTCAACGTTCCGGAATCCCTACTTAACTCGCTGAAAGTAGAAGTAATTAATTAAAATCCACACCGCCGAACAACAAGAATAATTAAAATCCTATAGAATAATAAATGCAATAATAGAAAGTGAATAATATATGTTGCCGTCCATATTTATTTGATGAGATGCATTGAGCCAAGACCTATCATTCATACCACGGTCGGTCAGCAGTCGGTAAACGATATTTTAATTTTAAAATCAGACTTTGGATTAAAGAAAAATTAGTTAATCTAACCTCTCCTACCCATTAGAAATTTAATTGTATGATGGACTTATTAATGGCTTTGCACATAGATTTTCAAGCAAAGTAATTAACTACTACTAGAAAATAGGGCTATTACTATGCTAATTTGAAGACACTTTACAACACCACTATAGATACTCAATGGGCACGATCACCTTTCACTATGCCTCATTAAAACACGATATGGCACCTGTAGTAAGTGTCACCATACGACGCATTCTTGAAATTCACATTTATGTATTAATATAATTTGTAGCCCGAAACTATTCAAATCTAAAAAGAGAAAATGGAAATCGAGGCATACTTGGAAGACAACAAATGTGCTAAGAGGCATGAATTGTATTACTAATTGTTTTCTTATAATTGTCTTAGAATAATAATCCATGTGGTTTGGATAGATATCTGGGGTTAATTAATGGTGGTAGTGTGACTTATGAAATCATAATAAATTAATTATAACTTTTTCTTTTAATGAGATGTAAAGGCCCATTTATATTCTATATTCACTTAGCATGCTCACGCTAACAAAGATAGACTTTGCATTTATTTTCTCTCAAGTTTTCAATGCCATTTATGACTCTCCTTGAGGATCATTAATTGTTTTTATGTAGAAACTACTATTGAACTTAACAATCAACATGAAGGCGTAGAAGATGCAATAGCTCTAACATGTTACACTACTAGAAAATAGGGCTATTACTACGCTCATTTTAAGACACTTTAAAACAGTGCCACTATAAATACTCAACGGCACGATCACCTTTCACTACGCCTCATTAAAACACGATATGGCACTTTGTGTAGTAAGTGTCACCATACGACGCATTCTTGACATTCACATTTATGTATTAATATAATTTGTAGCCCGAAACTATTCAAATATAAAAAGAGAAAATGGAAATCGAGGCATACTTGGAATTTTATGTGGCACAGAGGAGCCCCAACGTTCTTTCCAATAAAATGATCATTTAATTTTCTCAAATAAATTAAAATGACCGTTTAATTTTTTTTTATTCTAAAAATCTAGTTAATTAATTGAATTTAAGTGGTAGTAAGTACAGGCTATTAATTTGTTAAAACAACAACGACCTCTTTAGAAAAAATAACAAACATACTTCCATATCTATTAATATTTTATTACCTTTTCATTATCTTTTTCTTTTCATTTTCATTCACGAGTAATGATATGGTTCGAATATTCATTTATTCAATTTAATTTTTTATGCTTAAAATTATTATTGTTACTTATTTTTTGTTCATTTCTATTCATCTTAGATTTTTCTTGTCCATTGATTCCCACGTTATGGCTGGAAAAATAATAATCGATTGATTCCAGAATTGAAATTAATTTTTGCAAATTTTTTATTGTCAAATATTTCTTGGTTAAATGAACTTATTATATAACTATAGTATCAGGAAGATGAGGTTATTGTCGTATGTATGTAATATACATGTAAATAATTTATTAGGTTGACAAATAATTAAATCTTTCCTAATAGTTATTTATAGAGCACAAAAAAAAAGATATACTAATATAACAACAATGATTACAAGTTAGTACTTGTCAAAAAATTTAGCGGCAATACTCCCTCCAATTATTTTCTTCCGAGTGAAAAAAAAAGAAAAAAAGAAAAGAAAAGAAAAGAAACTACCCAATGCGCCCACTCCTCCCACATGAAAGAGGCAAAAATTATCTTTCAACTTCCTCAGATTTTGCACTTCTCTCATCCATGACTAAACCAAAAACATTTCATTTGTCATTCTTCGTTGCTGAGGATGAGACGAAAAAAGTAATCTTTGTCGTCCATCAGAAGAACGATTCCACTGGAATTAATCCACGCATGTTAGTCCAATTGTCCTCCCATGTGATTAGCGACCAAAATCAGTGAAAAATGGGTAATTCTTCAAAACCTAGAAGCCTCAATTTAATTTGAAGATTAGTATTCTTCAGCTTATAATAATATCTTGTTAATGTATGAGTATGACACGATTTCTTGATTTTTTTTCCATTGCATGTATTTCTTAATAATGTTATTTTAATTCGAATATAATAATTGCAACAATTGCAATGCATTTCTTAATTTCTCTAATTTATTTTCGTATGGTTATAACAAAACCTACAAATCAAAACTAAAAAAATATGGAAAGAAGATGATGTATAAAGAACTTCAAATATTACTAACATATAAAAGATTTGAACTTTATGCAATGTGCTTTGTAAAGACAAATGGTCTTTATTTTGATGATTAGTGTTCTGGCATTCTAACATACAGTTTCTTAAGCGTGTGGCATATATTGTGGTTAATATGTTGTACCAATTAAGCAATTTTGTTGGCGGTATAATTTGGTCTTCTTACGCCTTTTGTCCAAATCTCTCGACATGATTTCATGTTCTTTTGAAATTTTATACATATCTAATTGTTGTTATACACATAGCTATTTTATGTGAATATGTTGACCTTTTGATTGTCAATATGGAATGTGTTAGAGCATTCTAAAGTTAAGGTGTAGAGTAATGATTTTCTTTTTAAAAGCGTATGAGTTATTTAATGTTTCGTAGTAAATTCTTGGCATGGTTATTACGTTATAAAATTATTTAGTTAGTTATATATTTGGAAGACAACAAATGTGCTAAGATGCATGAATTGTATTACTAATTGTTTTCTTATAATTGTCTTAGAATAACTAATCCATGTGGTTTGGATAGATAAGCGGGTTAATTAATGGTGGTAGTGTGACTTATGAAATCATAATAAATTAATTATAACGTTTTTCTTTTAATGAGATGTAAAAGGCCCATTTATGTTCTATATTCACTTAGCATGCTCACGCTAACAAAGATAGACTTTGCATTTATTTTCTCTCAAGTTTTCAATGCCATTTATGACTCTCCTTGAGGATCATTAATTGTTTTTTATGTAGAAACTACTATTGAACTTAACAATCAACATGAAGACGTAGAAGATGCAATAGCTCTAACAGGTTATTTCTCAAACTGCTTTTTTTTGTGCACTTATGAATATTTTGGAAAATAATACCTGCATTTCTAATCACTATGGGTTACTTGTCTTGTAGTTTCCTGATTAAAACCTAGCTTCAAGGCTTTATTTGATGAACACAAGTTTGTATCTATTTTATTCAATTCTCTAGCAATATTACCATGTACTCCTTATATATTACTTCACTTGATCCTAATGATTATACACTTATTGTTTGGTAGAGTTTGTTGCTTGTCGCATTGTTGCTCGTGCCATCACATTCCATTTCCATTACTATTCTTCTTATTTATTGTCGCTTTTTTTTGCCCTCCATTCCTCTTTTCATTTGTATTGTTTCTCGATTATGATTGTTGTTGTGCTTCTTTGGTTCGATCATTCCCCATTTATCTCATTAATTACTATGTAATGAAAATTAAGTTGCTATGTGTTGTCCAAAGATTTGCATTAGTTTGCATGTGCTTGTCTTTTCTATATAGTAGGTTTTGCATATTTGATGTGTCGTACGTTAGTTATTTCCATCTTGTTGCTCCAGCTTTTAAGTACCTTATTTTCATCTTGCTGCTCCAGCTTTTAAGTACCTCTATATAACGACCACTAACTTTAGTTGCTATAATGCTAATGAAAAATTTCATTCAATTGCCATTTTCCTTGAGTAACTATATAAAATTGTCTTGGATTATTATAGGCCGATTGGAACAATGAATGTTATAGATGCTGATTTGTGTGTCTTCTTTTCTATGTATGCTTTTGCCATATCATTACTTTCTTATAATCTGGGAGCCATACAAGGAAAACAATATGGACTTATGCTACCTAAATCAAGTGCTTATCACCCTTAATTTGGTAGGATAGGATTGGTTGTGGATACGGTTGGTCTACAATGTATGTGGGTGTCAATGTGTCATTAGCAATCTTCAACTAGTATACTATAATGCCCCAGTTATATTGTTTTGTTTTTGGCAGCTTAACACATTCGATATTCTTCGAACACATGTTAGATTGGGTTCACCCCTACTTCAGGTTTGCTCGGATTCAATCTCTTCCAATCTAATTTTGGTTTTGTGCTAATTGATGTTTTATAAATAGAAGCTCAATTAATAAATATGTCCCTTTGAAGTTTGTGGATTTAACTGAGATTAATTCCTCAATTTGCAGATATTACGTGAGAACCTGCTGGTAATTCTTTTCATGGATCATATTGTTGGTTGTCTTTTGTTGTTGAGAGGTGCACGATTAGCGACTTGAAGATGTATTTATTTGTGATTTCAAAATACTCGGTTATGTATCTAGAGGCATGATAAGTGATTTCTTATCTAAACTTCCTACAAATTCTAGTGCAATTTATTATTTGCAAATTATCACTCTTGTATTGAATACTATGGATTTGAGACATCTTGTACGAGTTTATTATTGAATATACTTTATTGAATGAATGATTTTTTCTCATGCTTAAGTTATCTTATCATTTTTATTTTTCTTTATAGTATATTTTAAGTTATATAAAATAATTATTTTAAAAGAAAAAAAGTATTAAACAATTAAAGAAGAACAAATATATTATAAAATATCACTAGGAAAATAACAATGTATATATATATATATATTATAAATATTTTCATATTTTTATATTTAGGAACATATAATCGTCTTAGACCACATATCATGACAGAACCAGTGACATGATAAGGAGGTTATCATGGCGTTTTCAGGTGCTACAATAAACTGTCTTTCGTTACACTTAAGCTATTCTTACACTTGCTAAGATTACACCTACCGTAAATGCCATGATAGGTTAAGTGTAGTTACAGGATATTTTTAATGGCATTTCAACGTGTCATAATAACCTATTTTTCTTGTATAACCTCTCCTACCCATTAGAAATTTAATTAATCTAACACTAGTGTATAACCCGTCGATATTCGACGGAAAATCACTTTAGTAATTTATAATCATACTTGTTAATCTATCATGAGATTTCGTAATTTCAAAACCTAAAACTAAATCCATTCAAAACCAAAATAAATAAATAAAATACTTGAATCCAACTAATTTTTATAAGACTTCACATATTAATTCAAAACCTAAATCTATTTTTATATTTTGGTGTTTATTTCCATCATAATCGAATATTTCTAGTTTATTTTAAGATTATAGATTTTCTTACTAAATATGTATCGATTCATGTTTTTGTTGATATACCATGTTTAATTATATTTAAGACTATAAATTTATTTTTTATCTTTTCATTTTATTTCCACCGCAATGGATTATTTTCTATTTTATTTCAAGATTGTAGATTTTCTTAGTAAATATGTATGGATTTATTTTTGTTGAGCCACTAATGAAATCATGGCACTTTTACTAATCCCTAATCTCGCTAATTACCTAAATCTATTTATAATATATCTAAATAGTTAAATATAAATTATTACGATAATTGGTCATCCATCTTAGTTAAATATGTAGTACAAAGATTAATAATAAATTATTACGATAATTGGTCATCTATCTTAGTTAAAATGTTAATAAAGCGTTTCACGTTTAATAAAATTGTATTCAATGACTAATTATGTTCCCAACTAACCAATATTTATAATCGAGGAAAATATGGTAATTTTGCACAAACTCGATGAAAGAAGCTGGTGAATCGAACCGTACATCATTCGATGAAAACCAGAGGTGTAACTAAAGTAAATTATTTTATATTTGTTAAGAAAATATTATTTTAGTTAAGGATGTAAAATAATAGTTTAAATATAAGTCAGGTTAGCTCTACCAACTCCGGCCGTCCTATATCCATTGCAGGCCTTAACCCTCATTGATAAATCTTGTGTGTGCGAGATTTACGAAAACTGTAAAGAACACGAGAGGCTTTTACGTGGTTCGATCAAGAAAAAGATCTACATCCACGGAGGTATGATTCCTCAATACTTTCACTTAGGGATGGCAATGGGCCGGATCTGGACCGGATCCGCTGGGTCGCATCCGATCCGATTTTTTGCTTTGGTCCGGATCCGGTCCAGATCCATTGGGTCCAAAAAAATTAAATCCAGATCCATAAGATCCACAGGGTCTAGACCCGGATCCATATGTTTTCGTTTCTAAAATAAATTCTAATCAACTATAATTCACAGTAACACCATAATAATCTAAATGCATAATAATATTATAATAATTATTTAGAATTTCTATAATTATCACTATATTGGAAGACGTTAGTTACAGATTTACTATTAAGTAGGAAGCAACAAACAACTCGATCGTCGGTGGTGTAAGTAACGCGACCTGCCGTGAATGCCGATAGATACATAATTGGGAGTATTTGAAATGAAATTTGGAACATATTTGTTTTGGAATAATTTGAAAAAGAAAATTGAAGAGTTTTAAGTTGGGGTTATGTATTTAATTATAATAAAAATATATATATATATATATATATATATAATTAAATGGATTTTGGAATGGGAAATTGGGAATGACGACGAGACGCACGAATAGAAATTATTTAGGTTAACTAATTTAATTATAATAAAATAATATATATATATATATGGCGGGTCCACGGGCCGGATCTGGACCGGATCCGGGTTTTAAAACCTAAACTCCAGATCCAGATCCGAAATATTGATATATACTCCAGATCCGGTCCAGATCCGTCGGGTCGAGATTTTTGAGGATCCAAATCCTTAAAAATGGATCTGGATCCACGGATCTGGACCGGGTCCTGGATCCGTTGCCATCCCTACTTTCACTATGTAGGATTACAATGAATGTATCTAAAAGCTCTAGTACTCGATAGTTGCTAACCCTTCTACCTTCAATCTAACCTCTATTTATACATATTGTGGATCACTATAGATTACTGTGGATCCCTTGCCTTGTGTGATCCGATCTCTGAAGATAGACTCGATCCTTCAATATCTCCTCCAATATCTCCTTCCATATCTGATAAGATATGGTTGATCTTGAATAGGGTTTAGGTGTTGGGCGTTGGGACAAACCGTGTAGGCGAAGTAGTAGGCGGGCCCGGTTCACGTGGGCTGCTATTGGCTTCGAGCGGTTGGGCATATCTATCATAGCCTCCCAATTAGTCGAGTAACAACTACACCGAAGGTGAGGTGGCGGATGTATTTTGCCGAGGTTGGTTGTTGCTCTACCGAGGTTATTGTCAAGATTCTCCTCACTTTTGATGTCGGGGTCGTAATATGATGATTGGCGAGATCCGAGGCGAGTTGGATGTTTTGCCGTTCGGTTTGTGTTGGATGATTTCTTCGAGGTCCGAGCCGATTTGTCTGAAGTGGATGGCGATATCCTTTCGTTAGGAGAATGTCGAGGTCCGAATCGACTTGGGTGATCCGTCAAGTCCGGATTGACTTGGACGATATGCCGAGGTGGGTAACGGATCAAGTTGGACGGAGACGCCCTGTTGTGAGGGATTGCCGTGGTGTTTGACCCCGCAGTGGAACGCGTCCTCATAAAATAAGAGGATGCCGAGGTCCGAACCGAGCTAACCGAAGTTGGATGGCGATGTCCTTGAGGAGGATGCCGAGGTCCGGACTGAGCTAACCGGGCTGGAGCCAGAGTGATGATTGCGCGATTAGACTGGCATGTCTGCGCGTCTTAGAATACGTCATATGTGCCAGGCGGTTGGTGGGTGCTCGAAACACGCGCGCACATCTACTTCACGTCAAGTCATGGTTAGCCACGTGGGAAGTTGAATAGGCAGTTTTGGGCACCTATTTGTACTTTAAATAGGCCAGAGATAAAGAAACTGTTCATTTCCTTCTTTATCCATTTTGCTCCAGAGAAATTTTCAGAACTTCGTCGAAGAAGCAAAATTCCTCATTGAAAAAGTAAGTATGTCTTCCTCATCCTCTTCTTCGTCTTCCCCAATGGAAATTTCGGGATCTGCCCGATCATCTTCCTCCCCTAATAGTGAGTTGAGATTAGGGATTACACCTGCCATACCTTGATGGGTAGGTCTAGGGGTATTAGCGCTAGGGTTCCGCGATTTCTTACATGCAGGATGAGTACAAGGTCGGGAGGCTAGTTCGTCTCGACCGTCCGATTTGTGTAGAATAGCGAAGGAATTACATATTCGGCGGAGGCATGGTGGTGCTGCCGCAATCCGGGATAGAGCTATGGCCTCCGAGGATTTATTACAGTATATGTAGACGCCTTTAAGGCCGATCTTAGGTTCCTCGCCCCATTTTTGAGCATTTAGGAATATTTTCAAATTCAATATGCGATTGACCCCGAAC
Source organism: Salvia rosmarinus (assembly GCA_036937905.1). Classification (NCBI taxonomy): domain Eukaryota; kingdom Viridiplantae; phylum Streptophyta; class Magnoliopsida; order Lamiales; family Lamiaceae; genus Salvia; species Salvia rosmarinus. The sequence continues at coordinate 60,122,941 of CM072823.1, forward strand.
TCCATTAGGTCGGTGGTTGAGCTAGGTTTTACCATTACTACCTTAGTGAGAAGCTTTCTTTTAAGTCTTGATGCGTTTTTAGCGTTAAAATGCAGAGGTGTATACTACTTGTCACCTCGGGCGTTCAGGTGTGACCGCCGAAGGTGCCCGCTGGCAAATAAAGTTTTCTTTGCGGGTTGATGGGCACCGAGTTATAAGTGGGGCATGGGCAAGATGAGGGATGTGAAGGTCAAGTCCTTGGGTGCCATAGAGGACGAGCTCAACACGTTCGGTGAAATATCATATAGTTTCACCGAGGACGACCTGAATGATACCGAGCTGAGCATTTATAGGTCGGAGGCTTCGGGATCGGGGTCGGATCGGGGTGAGGGCACCTCCCTTTTTCCTTATTCCTCACATTTCTGGTGTCATTGTGTTAATGAAGTTCTCTTCTTATTGTGCAGTGATGCTCGATCCACGCAAGAAGGCGAAGGTGGCGGCCGTCGCCCCAAAGACGATCGCCGAGCCGGGGCCACCGGCAAAGAAGGCGAGACGGACCGAGCCAGGCAAGACACCCCGGTGGTGGCCGACCTCGGCCGATTGGTGGCGGCACCTCACCGAGGTCGAGTCCGACCTCGGCAGCAGAATCCGTACTAGGATTACGTGCGAGTGCGGTTCAAGCTCCCCATATCATTCCCAAGGTATAGGTTTATATCATGTTTGCTATTATTTCTTCTGCGATGTGTTTCTAAGCGTGTGACTTTCGGGATGCGACCACGGCGGAGGATCCGCACGGGGCTGCTAGGGATATGCACCGGATTACGGTCTCATCATCGAGGCATATCTCGATATGACGCTCTGGAGGGTGAGAGGCTCTCTTGAGGCTGCGAGGGCGGATGCCGAGGTCGCAAGGGCTGCTGCTGAGGCCGCCCTGAAGAAGAAGACTCGGGCCTTGGAGGTGGCCCAGGCCGAGGTGGAGAGGGCGCGAGAGGAGACGGCGACGGCTGTGGGCGAGGCGGAAAAGAAGCTCGCCGAAGAGAAGAGTGCCCTGCTAGCGGGGTAAGGGCCGATGTTGAGGGCCTTTTCCAGCAGGCTCATCGAATCAGAGACCTTCTCCGTCTTCCTCTCGGACCTGGCTATTGTACTCAGGACGCAGGTGGTGTCCGACCACCTAGAGGAGTTGGCAGCCGAGATGCCTGACTTTGACAAGGTCAGGCATGGCTGGGTTGAGGTCGCTCTCAGGGCTCTGCAGAAGGACTACGCTTGCATGATTGCCGAGGCGAGGTCTTCCCTTTGCTGGAGACTTTGGCGGCCTCCACTTATCTCTTGACGGCCGAGGCCGTTACCCAGTGCAAGGAGGATGAAGATGCAGAGCTTCAGGAACTCCTAGCCGAGGTGCGGGCTGAAGCTGGGGAGGCGAGGCCGAGCTCGAGTCTCCCTTCTGAAGGGGGCCAGCAGGAAGGTGCTAGTGAGCCCCGCCAAGAGGCTCAGGTCAGTGGACCATTGTAATAGGTTGAATCGTCGGGGTCATTAGGATCCCGAGCTTTGTACAAACTCCCACTTTGTGAATAATAAATACATCTTTTGAAATGAATGTCTTGTCTCTTGTTTTAGCACTCGTCTTCTCCATACATCAGGCGATCACGATCTTTTGACCAAGTTGAAAGAGGTCCGAGGTGCTCTTGCTAAGAAGGATGAGGAGGTGGTGTTCGAGGAGCCGTTACGAGTGACTCGGACTTGCATGCATGGATAGTCAAGTCGTGGGGTCGGTAGCACGGCATCGCCAAATGGGTGAAAAAGCGACTTCAAGTCGCTAAAGCGAGGTGACTGCTTCCTGGCAGAGAACGAAGCCTTAAAGATGAGAATTATTCATCTCGAGGTCCGGAGATGGATGCCTCTGGCGACGGCTTTCAAGGCGCTTGATACGGTGTGAAGAGCATTTCGGTGGCACAAGAAAAGTTGGCGCGGATCTCGGAAGAGCATGCGAATATGAGCGGTGATCCACCGATCTGGTGGTATTACCATATCCGAGGCCGATGACCGAGCTCACGCTTGCCGAGGGCATGGTCTTTGAGGGACGAGGAGGGGCCCAACAACAAGAATTTTAAAGATTGCCTTGACGCATTGGTTAAATGCCTCCAGCTTTATGAGATCGTCCGCAAGCGGTGCATGCCCGAGCCTCGCAGCCGACCCAGACGACGTGAGAGTTGAAGAAGTCGAGGTGGGAGGCGGCTATATGGACCACGCCGAGGTGCTCCGGTTACTGGGATCAGATGTGACGGGAATGTCATCTCGGGGTCGGTCCCCCTCGACAGGAGCTCGGCGGAAAAGGACATCAGGTCTGCGAGGGACGATGTCAGGTCGGCAACGAAGGACGTCAAGTCGGGGACGGGGTCGTAGCCCTGGCCGGGTGGCGAGACCAAGGGGCAGGAGTTCGGCCTTGGCCCCAGGAGTATCCATTTCGGCCTGGGTACTGCGTGCTCGCTCAAAGTGACCGAGGTGGGTCGTGACGACGCCGACCTCGTTGATTGGGTTGAAGGCACCGAGTTCATCCCGGGTATTCATCGCCGACCCGGGGATTTTGTTTCGAACTGGTGTAGCTTCAGCGAGTCTTGGCGAGGTGGAGCCCGGAAACCCGAGTGATCTGTATATAGCTTAGGACTTGGTTTTTTAGTCATAAATGTATTTAGACTTTATCAAGTATATATTTTCCCATAAAGAGGTACAAATATAGCTTAGGACTTGGTTTTAGTCGTAAATGTATTTAGGCATTTGCATCAAGTGTATATCTTCCCAATAAAGGGGTATAAATTATGCGAGATCCGATCGGGCGTCGTGCACGTAGTGTTGGTTGTATCTTGAAAGCGGTTTGGTTGAGCTTGTATACAATGTTTCTGTTACCACTATTACAATCTCTATCTGAATTGAATACTTGATTGCATATATCGTGTCCCCTTATTTCATATATAAGTTAGATCATACGATGTGTAGAAGATCACGTAAGTCCGTATGATTGGTCAAGCTTAATGAGATATAAAAGTTTCACGGTGAGACAACTTGAGGACGAGTTGTCGGTATAGATAAGTGACTTGACTTGGTTGCTTGTCTATCTTTGATGCGTCACGACGTATTGAAGGATCACGATGAGATGAGTTATTCTATCGACCGTCGTGAAGAACCAAGATCTCGGTGACTTACGATGATCTAAACCTCGATAAGGTATTAGGTGAGTATGAGTTCTTGACCATCATTTTGACTTGTTATGGGTGAGGTTATATGTTCTAACTTGATATTCTCCGCATCTTGGGTGGTGGCAGTGCTTGTATGTCATGCTAGTTATCTATATCGAGTCACCGTATCCGTCTAGGATGATGACGTCCCCTTAAGGAGCTCAAAATGTTTATTGTACTAAACCCTGCAGGTTGAGTTAGCTCAAGTACAATAATAAGGTTGAGTGGTACTACTTAAGGAACTAAAGATATTAATTATTTTAAGCAGTCGGAATGCTCTAATAATGAATGGACGTGCGATATCTTAAATACGGGGATTCGTAATGTCTAAGTGCAAGCCCGACTGAATTTCGGTAATAAAGGGGTAAGTCAGCATTTATTCTCTAGTGGCATGAATGAATGTTTATAAATTAATTTATGTTCTGGGCTGAACATAAGATAATTAATTTATTTGAGGCCCATCTTTATTCCTTGCATTTGATCCACTGGCCGTCGGATCCGTTCTTCTTGAAGAAATCGGCGCCTCCCCCCTCTTAAGGCAAGGATTTGATCCTCTTTATCCTATAAGGATATTATTATATTTATGGGATATGTATGGATCATTTCCTTATGGGATTATGGTAATGCATTATAAATATAAGGTAAGAGATAAGATCAAGGCTAATCCTCATATTTGACCTAGCCATATTTTCTTCAATCCCATAGTATACTCTTGGGAAGAAATTTTGAAAATATCAAGAGTGGTTTGAGGGTGATTTTGTAGTATTCTCCATAGATCGTCCTCACTCGGCGTTGGAGATTGGGCAACCGGATACTGATCCGGAAGGTCAAAGCACGAGTCTCGATCCGTTCATCCCGATCCACCACGACAGATTCAAAGGTAAACACGAGAAAACCCTACGTGTTGCAATTAATTATATAGACGCATGCTAGGAATATAATCAATGTATGGTGAATTAAACATCCAAGATAGATCCTCGGGAGAGGCTAAACCTAGTTTTCCTACAATTGGTATCGAGCACGGGATCGATATCTTGGCTCTGTTGGATTAATTCACGTTTGATTATTACGCGCGCTTTATTAATTGTTGGATCCGCCGTTCATCGCGGCTCGTTTAATTTTGTCGGATTTTTTTTCACCACGAGAAAATCCGTGGTTAGATTAGATTTATTTTTCTAAATCTTATCGTAAAAGTAGAACGAAGACGCAGCGATCGGATCGAGGCGGCGGAAAACGGATCGCGACGACGTGCGGGCGGCGGCATGCATGGCATGCACGGCGCCGCGCAGACGCCGCTGCGTGTGGCTGCTCTTGCGGCGAGCTCACGTTCGCGAGCTCGGTGCGACGCGAGTCTTGCGGGCGACGGGCATGCGTGATTCGCGAGATCCCGGCGCCTCGCGGCGCTTCGCGATCGCGTGGGCGACCGCGAGGCAACGCGGCGAGCTAGCGGGCTACGGTTGCGCTGAAACTGGCGCTCAGCGGCGGGCTCGCGGTCGTGAGGGCGATCGCGAGGCAACGGCAGCGATGCGCACACCGGCGGCCGATGACCTCGGCAGGCGCGCGCGCGGCGACCTCGGTAGCCTCGAGGCGGCGGTCAACGCGGCTCGACACGCCGGCGAAGTCGAGCTCGGCGGCCTTCAGCGAACTCGGCAGCCACGCCGCGGTGACCTCGGCGGACCGCGCGCAGTGACTTCGGCGGGGGTCGGCGGGCGAGGCGTGCTCGCGCAGCGTGCTCGGCGACGGGTCGCGGTCGCCCGCGATCGCGAGGGAGCCCGCGAGGCACGCAGCGGCGCGACGCGAGGTTGGGCGCGCATGGGCTGTGCCCCAGCACGCTGCCCAAAGACTTTTGGGCGATTCGGCCCGGACATGTCCCGGACCCGTTTTCAGCCCGAACTGTTTTTCGGCCCGAATCCGTTTTGATGAATCCGGTCCGTGCACGCGATGCCGTTTTCAAACGGTCCGTGCCCATGCACGCGAGGCCTTTCAAGATTATGAAGATCTGTACTTTGCTTTTCTATGTAATAGATTAGGCAGGAAAGTGCAGGTTCCACGAGTGGGCCACGATGAACGTTTTATTTTATTTTTATCGTTCATTGCATGTCGTGGATGTTTAAAATATGCAGAAGCATGCTATGTATGTTTAAATTACGTAGACAAACATATTATATGTTTTCGTGATTGGATGCGCATAGTAAGCATGCTAGGTTTATCGCGTTTTCAAGCATATTTTAGAATTCTGCGAGCATGTTTTACATGTTGAGTTCTATAGACAAGCATGCTAGGATTACGTGATCTGCATGGACAAACCTTTTGAACAAAAAGACTAAGCAAGCAACCCAACAAATTAATTTTAAAATTAAAATATCAAGACCTTCACTTTTTGATCTCTAAACAAAGTGAGGCCTTGCGAGTGAACGCGATCCACACGCGTGGCTTGCTTGCACTATTTATCATAAGTTTGTTAGATGAGATTTCTAAATAAAACATTTTAAATCTATTGAGAAATGGGAGTTTCATGTGTAAACGTCCACACGCGTGGCTTGCATGTGCGATTTTCATAAGTTCTCTAGAGATAGATATAAAATGAGATAACAAAAGAATTTGAATTGGGCGGTATGGTCCGAGTGAGTATGCCAATTCTAAGAATTCATTTCTATTTGTTAAAATTGTGGTCATTGCTTAGACATCACCTCATGTACAACTTCCCACGAAGTCCTTCTTGCGATAGTGATGTGGTCAGTAAGGTCCAATCGTTAATTTCATTTGTCATAAGGATAAGTTGACATGAATTGAAATTAAACGACTAAAAGGTATATTTTAGTGCAGTCGGGGGTTCATGTGTAAACGCCCCACACGCGTGGCTTGCATGTGGGATTCCTTGGGCGATTGGAGGTTTCAATCAATATTGTTTTATCAAAAGGTTACAATATTGTTGTTACGAATTATGTGCGATCGTATGCTTATGTGTTTACATTATCGTTTCAGATATGTCTCTTACACCGATTATCAATATGCTGGCACAAAATCCCTCATCCGGTCCAAATTTTATCGAGTGGAAACGAAACATTGAGAATGTTCTCACTGCCGAGGAAAATTTATATATACTCACTACACCTCGTCCCAAACCTCTAGACGATTTATCTACTGATAAGGAGCGCAAGGAGCACGAGAAATGGGACAAATCAAATAGAATGGCAAAGTGCCTTCTTTTGGTCACCATGTGCGAGTCCTTGCAACTCCAGTATCAAGAGATAGATGATGCAGCCACTATATGGCTAAATCTCAGGAAATCGTATGAGGAGTCGGACAGAATCGCTTGTCATAATTTGACAAAATTAATTATGTCAAGTTCTATAAAGGAAAGCGATTCAGTGCATGACCATATAGAGCAAATGATCAATCTCTTCGGGGAGCTCGAATTGGTTGGAGGATATATTGATGACGTGGTCATAATCGATATGATCCTCAATACTTTGCCCGAGTTTTTTGATGACTTCCGTTATGGAGTAGTCCTTTATGATAAGAGTTATACTCTAGATTCATTGCAAGAGGACTTAGTAGCGGAAGAAAGCAAAATGGGTAAAGACGCACAGTCTTCAGTACGCATCTCGAGGAAGACCACTGCTTTATCGAAAGATGAAAAGGGAAAGTGGAATTCTAGAGATACTAAGGCTAAAGAAAAGAGTGGGAGTAATGTAAAAGGCTCTACCAACGGTTTGAAAAAGCCAAAGGAGAAGGGCAAGTGCTTCAAGTGCGGTGAGACTGGGCATTGGAAGGCTAAGTGCCCCAAGCTCAAGGCTCAAGGTACGCCATTTGCTTTAGTAACGGAAACATGTTTAGCGACTTGTTCTACTCATTCTTGGGTAGTAGACACGGGTGCGACTGATCATATTTGTTACACCTTGCAGGGCTTCCTGCGGACAGGGGAGCTGAGTGATGGCGAGATAATGATCTCCATGGGAAACGCGGCGAAAGTCGAGGCCGTTGCAGTCGGAGATGTTACTTTATGTTTTGAGAGAACAGTTTTAGTTTTAAAAGACGTTTTATATGTGCGGATTTTCGGTGGAACCTTGTTTCGTTTCAAATTATTTACTCATGGATATTCTCGTTATTTTTGATAGTGGTGTTTCTATCATAAGAAATGACGAAGTTATCTCGTTGGCACATTATATAATTCGCTTTATACTATTTACGCAAAACATAATACCTATAACTATGTTGCATCTTCATCAATCCCTAGAAAGAGAAAGTTTTCTTAAGAAGATGACACCACTTTTCTCGGCATCTTAGATTATGTCACATCATCTAAATAGGATCCAAAGCGGCTAAGAATGGGCGTTGGGTAATCTCACGATTACTCCATTCGACCGTGAATCTGTATAGAAGGTAAGATGTCGACCGGACCTTCAAAGCGAAGGGTTATAGAGCCAAAGAAATGTTGGAGTTAGTCCATTTCGACTGTGTGGACCAATGTCCACACAAGCTCGTGGAGGGAATGCAGTATTTTGTCACTTTCATTGACGATTACTCAAGGTACGGATACGTATACCTGCTTCACCGCAAGTCTGAATGCTTTGACAAATTCAAAGAGTTTAAGGCGGAAGTGGAGACGAAGCTAGGTAAGAGTATCAAGTCACTGCGGTCTGATCGCGGTGGTGAATACCTCAGTAACGAGTTTATGGACTATCTAGTGAAGTGTGAGATTACCTCCCAACGCACTTCACCGGGCACACCACAGCAAAATGGTGTGTCAGAGCGAAAAAATATGACTCTTTTGGAAATGGTTAGATCAATGATAAGCTATGCAACATTGCCTATTTCGTTCTGGGGGTATGCCTTAGAAACGGCGGCATACTTGCTAAATCTAGTACCATCCAAGTCAGTCGAAAAGACCCTTTTCGAGTTGTGGTTTGGGCGCAAGCCTAGTTTAAGCCACATAAGGATATGGGCGATCCGGACATGTGATGAACAAGAAGGGCGACAAGTTGGAGGCTAGATCCGATGCAAGGTTGTTTATTGGCTATCCTAGAGGGCGAAGATGGTTTATTCTATAATCCTAAGGATCGAGAAGGTCATTATTAGACTAATGCCCGATTCTTAGAAGAGGATCATATGAAGAATCATAAGTCCAAAGTTGAAATCATTCTTCAAGAATTAGAAGATAATCGTATTCCACCACCGATTAGGCCAAAGGTATGAGATGTCGAGTCTAGTGGGAGGATCGACACAAGATACTTCAAGAAATTGAAGTGCGTCGAGTTTCACTTTGGATATCGACCGCATAAGTGGTACCTACCCGACAAGTTGTGCAAGATAGAGAACCACAAGTTCTTGCACCGTTGCCATTGTGTCTATAGCACCTCGTCGTAGTGGGAGGTTGTTCGTCAACCCGAGCGATTTATGTTCGTGGGTGAATCTTGGATTTAGTCCCGGAAAAGCGAGCGAGCAATAATCGACCCATGGACGCGTGCGGGAGGCGATACAAGACAATGATGCAAGATCATGGAACTTACGTTTGGACGAGGTGGTAAAGTCCTATGGATTTACCCAGTTGCCTAACGAGAGTTGTGTGTATCGTTTAGATGTCAACGGTGATGTGGTATTTCTTGCACTTTACGTAGATGAAATTCTTCTATTTGGCAACAATGTGAAGTTGTCATCAGACGTAAAGAGTTGGTTATCCGATCAGTTTCAAATGAAAGACTTAGGAGATGCAGCGTACATTCTTGGGATCAAGGTTTACCGAGATCGCAAGAGGAAAATGTTGAGCTTATCTCAGGCGTCTTACATTGATATTGTGATTACTCGTTTTGGTATGCAGACCGCCAAGAAAGGATTGCTACTTTTCAGACATGGCGTTCCTTTATCTAAAGGGCAGTCACCTATGACTGCAAAGGAGATAGAGGAAATGAGACAAGTTCCCTACGTTTCCGCCGTAGGAAGTCTCATGTATGCAATGCTATGCACGAGGCCCGATATCTGCTATGCGGTAGGCATAGTAGCTAGATATCAGTATAACCCTAGACAAGCTCATTGGACTGCAGTAAAGTATATACTCAAGTACCTGAAAGGGACTCGAGATTATAGGCTAGTTTACCATGCAGATAGTCTAATGCCTTTGGTTATCTGCACTCGGATTTCCAAGTCGACCGTGATGAGAAAAAGTCTACCTCGGCTATGTGTTTACCTTGGGAGGTGGGCCGTATCTGGCGGAGTGCAAAGTAGCGATGCATTGCAGACTCTACCATGGAAGCCGAATATGTAGCCGCTTCAGAGGCTTCTAAGGAGGCTGTATGGTTCAAGAACTACCTCATGGATCTAGGTGTGGTACCTGGTTTGCCCAAGAGTATCATAGTTTACTGTGATAACTCAGGTGCAGTGGCAAACTGATAAACGCGCATATTACACGTTTATTGTTGATATTTAAAGATGAGATTAGATCATTTAATGTGCGTTTATGTATCGATTCTTAATGTTTTATCTATTTCTAGAAGAGACTGCTCTTGGGTGTTTTTTTGGTGTTGTGTAGGTCCATATGTTGAAAATCGAAGCAAGGAACGAAGCACGAACCAAAAATGCACAATCGCGCCTGTTTAGCGACCAGCCTAGCGGTCGCTAGGCTGGCCGCCAGCAAGCCGCTGAGAGCCAGCGAGGCGCGACCGCGACCTCGTGCACGCGAGCAAGCCCCAGCGCTGAGAACTCACTGTACGATTTCTCGCGACCATGGCTAGCAATCGCTAGCCAGGCCGCGAGCCAACCATGCTAGCGCAAGAGGCGACCGCGAGCGAAGAAGAGCGCGCGCGAGAGATGCCTCATGGTCGAGCTAGCGACCGCGAGGAGCGATCGCGAGACGGCGCGGAAGAAGAGAAATTAGGGTTTCCACCCTTATCTATAAATAGGGGAGCACACCCCCTTGCGCTCCGGAGACCCAGACCCCCCCAGAGAGATTTTATTCAGTTTTTCCTCAGATTTTTATTTTTTTCGCTTCCGTTTAGTTCTAGATTTAATTCTTGCATTGTTCTAGTTTAGTTTATCGCTTTGCTATCGTTCGGAACGTTTTGTCCGATTGTTTTCCGTTTATTGCTTGGGATTGGATTCAAGACCAACCATTTTTCATCCAACGCGTCATCACGGGTTTTATATATTTATTTTCCGTTTTCATGATTTATTCGTATTTTATTCCGTTTATTATGTCTAGGTAATTTTCCGTTCTAATCCTAGGGTTTGCATGATCCGATCCTATATGTTGTGATTCCTGTTATCTCTATTTACCTTCCAGGCATTGATTCATGATTCTTGGTGCTTATTTATATGTGTTAATTTCTGATCAATCTTGATGCATATCTAGTTGCCAGTTAATTACGTAACTGTATTAATTATCAATCGATCTTGAATGCATGATACGAATAAGCCTTGAGTCATAGCTGAGATAGGATATTCGTAGGAAGCATATTCTTTGTGATCTGTTTGGAGTTGCTTGTTTTCACCTAGAGGCGTATGTGATAATAGGAAAACTAGTAATCTCTGACCGCAATTGTCATAATAGAAGTTGTCGGTTATTTATGTGATCTTCCATCTTGTCTCGATTAAAATTGGTTAATAGGAACAGGATAAACATACGTTGTGGATAGGATTTATGCATCCCTAGGGTTAGTCTTTCTTATCTGTTTTATCATCCGTGATTTTATTGCTTTATTTTATAATTCTGCATGGTTACCTTTGCTTTGGATTAAATTCTGAAGCCCTTAAACCTCTCACCCAATTTCTGTGCTTGAATAATGATGAATTATCGTTGAGCTAGCTTCTATGTTTTCGTGATACAATCACGTGGATACGATACTACGCTTACTTTCTATATAAACCTTTTATGTGTGAAAAGGGAGGCGATCACAAACTTAAGGAACCACGGACCCACAAGGCGACCAAACACATAGAGAAAGTACCATGTCATACGAGAAAGTGTTAGACGATGGGACGGCTGATTGCAAAGGTTGATCGACGGATAACCTAGCGGATCAATTCTAAAAGCCTATCACAAAAGTCTACGTCGGGCACGTTAGATGACTTGGATTATGCTTGATGGCACCCACTTAGAAAGGAAACTTTTGTATAAGTGGGAGAAGCAAAGTGATGGTTTTGTTTGTAATAGCTAGTAGAGAGACACATTGTATACTAAAAGTTTGCTTTAGTATAAGTGGGAGATTGTTGGATTTGTATACTGAAAGCAGTTTGGTTGAGCTTGTATACAATGTTTCCTGTTACCACTATTACAATCTCCTATCTGAATTGAATACTTGATTGCATATATTTGTGTCCCCTTATCTCATATATAAGTTAGATCATACGATGTGTGAAGATCACGAAGTGCGTATGATTGGTCGAGCTTAATGAGATATAAAAGTTTCACGGTGAGACAACTTGAGGACGAGTTGTCGGTATAAAGGCTCTTGGTATAGATAAGAAGTGACTTGACTTGGTTGCTTGTCTATCTTTGATGCGTCACCGACGTATTGAAGGATCACGATGAGATGAGTTCTTCTATCGACCGTCGTGAAGAACCAAGATCTCGGTGACTTACGATGATCTAAACCTCGATAAGGTATTAGGTGAGTATGAGTTGTCGACCATCACTTTGACTTGTTATGGGTGAGGGTTATATGTTCTAACCCAATATTCTCGCGTCTTGGGTGGTGGCGGTGCTTGTATGTCATGCTAGTTATCATGTCAGTCGAGTCACCGTATCCGCTCAGGATGATGGCGTCCCTTAAGGAGCTCAAAGGTTTATTGTACTAAACCTGCAGGTTGAGTTAACTCAAGTGCAATAATAAGGTTGAGTGGTACTACTTAAGGAATTAAAGATATTAATTATTTTAAGCGATCGAGAATGCTCTAAATAATTAATGAGCGTCTGATATCTTAAATACGGGATTCAGAATGTCTAAGTGCAAGCCCGACTCAACTTCGTAATAAAGGGTAAGTCAAGATTTATTCTCTAGTGGCATGAATGAATGTTTATAAATTAATTTATGTTCTGGGCTGAACATAAAATAATTAATTTATTTGAGGCCCATCTTTATTCCTTGCATTTGATCCCTGGGCTGGCCCATCCAGGCCCGTTGCTGCTGAAGAAATCGGTGCCTCCATCCTCTTAAGGCAAGGATTTGATCCTCTTTATCCTATAAGGATATTATTATATTTATGGGATATGCATGGATCCTTTCCTTATGGGATTATGGTAATGCATTATAAATATAAGGTAAGAGATAAGATCAAGGCTAATCCTATTATTTGACCTAGCCATATTTTCGTCCATCCCATAGTATACTTGGGAAGAAATTTTCAAAAATATCAAGAGTGGTTTAAGGGTGATTTTTGTAGCATTCTCCATAGATCGTCCTCACTCGACGTTGGAGATTGGGCAATCAGGATACAGTCCAAAAGGTCAAGCACGAGTCTCGATCCATTTATCCCGATCCACCTCGACAAATTCAAAGGTAAACACGAGAAAATCCCTACGTGTTGCAATTAATTATATAGACGCATGCTAGGAATATAATCAATGTATGGTGAATTAAACATCCAAGATAGATCATCGGGAGAGGGCTAAACCTAGTTTTCCCTACAGCACGCGAGGCCCGTTTTCGAAGATTATGAAGATCTGTACTTTGTAATTCTATGTAATAGATTAGGCAGGAAAGTGTAGGTTCCACGAGTGGGCCACGATGAACGTTTTATTTTATTTTTATCGTTCATTGCATGTCGTGGATGTTTAAATTATGCAAAAGCATGCTATGTATGTTTAAATTACGTAGACAAACATATTATATGTTTTCGTGATTGGATTCGCATAGTAAGCATGCTAGGTTTATCGCGTTTTCAAGCATATTTTAGAATTCTGCGAGCATGTTTTACATGTTGAGTTCTATAGACAAGCATGCTAGGAATACGTGATCTGCATGGACAAACCTTTTGAACAAAAAGACTAAGCAAGCAACCCGACAAATTAATTTTAAAATTAAAATGTCAAGACCTCCACTTTTTGATCTCTAAACAAAGTGAGGCGACCGTGAGTAAACGCCCACACGCGTGGCTTGCTTGCCTTTGTTTATCATAAGTTTGTTAGATGAGATTTCTAAATAAAACATTTTAAATCTATTGAGAAGTGGGAGTTTCATGTGTAAACGTCCACACGCGTGGCTTGCATGTGCGATTTTCATAAGTTCTCTAGAGATAGATATAAAATGAGATAACAAAAGAATTTGAATTGAAAGCGGTATGGTCCGAGTGAGTATGCCAATTCTAAGAATTCATTTTCTACTGTTAAAATTATGGTCATTGCTTAGGCATCACCTCAAGTACAACTTCCCACGAAGTCCCTTCTTACGATAGTGATGTGGTCTAATAAGGTCCAATCGTTAATTTCATTTGTCATAAGGATAAGTTGACATGGATTGAAATTAAACGACTAAAAGGTATATTTTAGTCTGGTTGAAGGGTTCATGTGTAAACGTCCACACGCGTGGCTTGCATGTGGGATTCCTTGGCGATTGGAGGTTTCAATCAATATTGTTTTATCAAAAGGTTACAATATTGTTGTTACGAATTATGTGCGATCGTATGCTTATGTGTTTACATTATCGTTTCAGATATGTCTCTTACACCGATTATCAATATGCTCGCACAAAATCCCTTATCCGGTCCAAATTTTATCGAGTGGAAACGAAACATGGAATATGTTCTTATCGCTGAAGAACACATGTTTGTTCTCACTATTCCTAAACCCGATGCCCTTACTTACGCATCGACGAATGAGCAGCGAGAGTCAAGCAGACTTTGGAATAAGTCAAACAATATGGCAAAGTGCTATATGATGACTACTATGTCCAAAGGCTTGCAGCTGCAGCATCAGTCGATGGTAGACGCGACCGATATATGGTCAAGTCTCGAGAGTAAGTTTGGGCAGTCGGATCGGACAGTCCACTTCCACACAATGAGAGAAATCTTGGCGTGTAAGATGGAAGATGGAAGAAGGAAGTTCGGTCCATGAACATATCTCCCACATGACTCATCTCATGGATAGTCTTGATCAGTTGGGAGGAGGTATTGACGGCGAAGCCAAGGTCGATATCATCCTCAATACACTGCCCAAGTCTTTTGAGAACTTTCACGTGAATGCGATCATGAGCAAGACCGAGTATACACTTAGTCAGTTGCTTAATGATCTCGTGGCCGCGGAAGGAGTTATGGGTAAAGGAGCCCAAATTTTCCGTTGCAAAATGGAAAAAGAAAAAGGGGCACCAAAGGTGGTAGAGGTAAGGGAAATAGTGGGAGTAATGGGAGCAAGAACATGTTCCGCCAATGGGAGGCTTGAAGAAGCGAGGAGAGGCGGTGCTTCAAGTGCGGCAAGGCGGGCAATGGAAGACCAAGTGCCCCAAGCTCGAGGCTCAAGGTACGCCATTTGCTTTAGTGAAACATGTTTAGCAACTTGTTCTACCCATTCTTGGGTAGTGACACAGTGCGATCGATCATGTTTGTTACACCTGCGGGGTTCTGCAGACAGGGGAGTCGAGTGATGGCGAGATAACGATCTCCATGGGCAACGCGGTGAAAGTCGAGGCCGTTGCGGTCGGAGATGTTACTTTATGTTTTGAGAGAACATTTTTAGTTTTAAAAGACGTATTATATGTGCCGGAGTTTGGTGAACCTTATTTCGTTTGAAACTATTTTCTCATGGATATTCTTTTATTTTTGATAGTGGTGTTTCTATCATAAGAAATGACGAAGTTATCTGTGGTGGCACATTATATAATTCGCTTTATACTATTTCTGCCAAACATAATACCTATAGCTATGTTGCATCTTCTTGAACCTTAAAAGAGAAAGTTTTCTTAGAAGATGACACCACTTTTTCTCGACATCTTAGATTAGGTCACATCAATCTAAATAGGATCCAAAGGCGGCTAAGAATGGAGCGTTGGGTAATCTCACGATTACTCCATTCGACCTGCGAATCTGTATAGAAGGTAAGATGTCGACCGGACCTCTTCAAAGCGAAGGTTATAGAGCCAAAGAAATGTTGGAGTTAGTCCATTCGACCGTGGACCGATGTCAACACAAGCTCGTGGAGGGTATGCAGTATTTTGTCACTTTTATCGACGATTACTCAAGGTATGGATACATATACCGCTTCACCGCAGTCACGAATGCTTTGAGAAATTCAAAGAGTTTAAGGTGGAAGTGGAGACGAAGCTGGGTAAGAGTATCAAGTCACTGCGGTCCGATCGCGGTGGCGAATACCTCGAGAACGAGTTTATGGACTATCTAGTGAAGTGTTGGATTACCTCCCAAACAAGATTACACCGTGCACACCACAAAGAAATGGTGTGTCGAGGCGAAGAAATAGGACTCTTTTGGAAATGGTTAGATCAATGATGAGTTATACAACATTTCCTATTTCGTTATGGGGGTATGCCTTAGAAACGGCGGCATACTTGCTGAATCTAGTACCATCCAAGTCGGTCGAAAAGACCCCTTTCGAGTTGTGGTTTGGGCGCAATCCTAGTTTAAGCCACATAAGGATATGGGCGATCCGGCACATGTCTTTGAACAAGAAGGCTGACAAGTTGGAGGCTAGATCTGACGCAAGGCTGTTTATTGGCTATCCTAGAGGGATGAAAAGTGGTTTATTCTATAGTCCTAAGGATTAGAAAGTCATTATTAGCACTAATGCCCGATTCTTAGAAGAGGATTATATGAAAAATCATAAGTCCAAAGTTGAAATCATTCTTCAAGAATTAGAAGATGATCGTATTCCACCACCGATTAGGCCAAAGGTGCGAGATGTCGAGTCTAGTGGGAGGATCGACACCGAGATACTTCAAGAAATTGAAGTGGGTCGAGTTCCACCGAGATACCGTCGCATGCAAGTGGTACCTACCAAAGAAGTTGTGCAAGATAGAGAACCACAAGTTTCGCACCCACCGTTGCCATTGTGCTGTGGCGCCTCATCGCAGTGGGAGGTTGTTCGTCAACCCGAGCGATTTATGTTCGTGGGTGAATCTTGGATTTAGTCGTGAAAGCGAGCAGCAATAATCGACCCATGGACGTCAATGAGGCGATACAAGACATTGATGCAAGATCATGGCACACCGCTATGGACTTAGAAATTGAGTCCATAACAGCTATGGATGTATATGAAAGACACCTCTACCGGATGGCAAGGAAGCCATAGGTAGTAAGTGGGTATACTGAGGAGAGAGATTCGGATGGAAGTTTCGACTTTTAAAGCCGTGCTTGTGGCGAAAGGGTACACTCAGATTGAGGGCATCGATTTCGATGAGACCTTTTCGCTTGTAGCAATGCTCAAGTCCATCGAATTCTTCCGCCATAGCGAGCCCACTCAACCTTGAGGTTTGGCAAATGGATGTGAAAACCGCTTTTCTAAGCGGTTACCTTGAGGAAGGTAGAGACATTTATATGCAGCAACCCGAAGGTTATGTAGTGAAGGGTGAAGAGCATCTAGTATGGAAGCTTAAGAAGTCCATTTATGGACTTAAGCAGGCCTCCCGATCATGGAACTTACGTTTTGACGAGGTGGTAAAGTCCTATGGATTTACCCAGTTGCCTAGCGAAAGTTGTGTGTATCATTTAGATGTCAACGGTGATGTGGTATTTCTTGCACTTTACGTAGATGACATTCTTCTAGTTGGCAACAATGTGAAGTTGTTATCAGATGTAAAGAGTTGGTTATCCGATCAGTTTCAAATGAAAGACTTAGGAGATGCAACGTACATTCTTGGGATCAAGGTTTACCGAGATCGCAAGAGAAAAATATTGAGCTTATCTCGGGCGTCTTACATTGATCACCGTGATTACTTGTTTTAGTATGCGAGACCGCCAAGAAAGGATTGCTACCTTTCGTGCATGGCATTCCTTTATCTAAGGAGCGATCACCTATGATCGCAAAGGAGATAGAGAAATGAGACAAGTTCCTCACGCTTCGCCGTAGGAAGTCTCATGTACGTAATGCTATGCATGAGGCCCGATATCTCGCTATGTGGTAGGCATAGTAGCTAGATATCGTCTAACCTCGACAAGCTCATTGGATTGCGGTAAATCATATACTCAAGTACCGAAAAGGACTAGAGATTATAGCTGGTTTACCATGCGAGATAGTCTAATGCCTTTGGGTTATCTGACTCATTTCCAAGTCGACCGTGATGAGAAAAAGTCTACCTCGGCTATGTGTTTACCTTGGGAGGTGGAGCCGTATCTGGCGAGTGCAAAGCGGCGATGCATTGCGGACTCCACCGAAGTCGAATATGTAGCCGCTCGAGGTCGCTAAGGGGCTGTATGGTTTAAGAACTACCTCATGGATCTAGGTGTGGTACCGGTTTGCCCAAGAGTATCATAGTTTCTTGTGATAACTCGGTGCGATGGCAAACTCGAAGGAACCACGGACCCACAAGACGACTAAACACATAGAGAGAAAGTACCATGTCATACGAGAAATCGTTAGACGAGGGGACGTCTTGATTGAAAAGATTGATCGACGGATAACCTAGCGGATCCATTCACGAAGAGCTCGCCGCAAAAGTCTACTAAGTACGTTCGAGGACTTGGATTGCGCTTGATGGCACCCACTTAGAAAGGAAACTTTTGTATAAGTGGGAGAAGCAAAGTGATGGTTTTGTTTGTAATAGCTAGTAGAGACACATTGTATACTAAAAGTTTGCTTTAGTATAAGTGGGAGATTGTTGGTTGTATATCTTGAAAGTAGTTTGGTTGAGCTTGTATACAATGTTTCTGTTACCACTATTACAATCTCCTATCTGAATTGAATACTTGATTGCATATATCTGTGTCCACTTATCTCATATATAAGTTAGATCATACAGTGTTTAGAAGATCACAGAAGTCTGTATGATTGGTCAAGCTTAATGAGATATAAAAGTTTCACACCGAGACAACTTGAGGACGAGTTGTTGGTCCAGCCGCAGATAGATAAGTGACTTGACTTGGTTGCTTGTCTATGCCTTTGATGCGTCTCGACGTATTGAAGGATCACGAGTGAGATGAGTTCTTCTATCGACCGTCGTGAAGAACCAAGATCTCGGTGACTTACGATCATCTAAACCTCGATAAGATATTAGGTGAGTATGAGTTGTTGACCATCACTTTGACTTGTCATGGGTAAGGGTTATATGTTCTAACCCAATATTCTCCGCATCTTGGGTGGTGGCAGTGCTTGTATGTCATGCTAGTTATCTGTATCGAGTCACCGTATCCGTTTAGGATGATGACGTCCCCTTAAGGAGCTCAAAAGGTTTATTGTACTAAACCCTGCAGGTTGAGTTAGCTCAAGTACAATAATAAGGCTGAGTGGTACTACTTAAGGAATTAAAGATATTAATTATTTTAAGCGAATGTAATGCTATAAATAATTAATGGACGCTCGATATCTTAAATACGGGATTCAGTAATGTCTAAGTGCAAGCCCGACTCAACTTCGGTAATAAAGGGGTAAGTCAGCATTTATTCTCTAGTGGCATGAATAAATGTTTATAAATTAATTTATGTTCTGGGCTGAACATAAGATAATTAATTTATTTGAGGCCCATCTTTATTCCTCTGGCCCATCCAGGCCCGTAAGCCAAGGAAAATCGGCGCCCGCTTAAGCTCTCTATGGCAAGATTTTATTCTCTTTATCCTACAAGGATATAATTATATTTATGGTATATGCGTAGATCATTTCCTTATGGGATTATGGTAGTGCATTATAAATATAAGGTAAGAGATAAAGTCTAGGTTAATGCTCACAATTAACATCACAATTTTCGAGAATTTAGAGGGTTCCCCTTGAGAGAGATTTTCGAAAATTCTAGTGAGCTATTGGGTGATTTTTTCAAAGCATTCTCCATAGATCGTCCTCACTCGGCGTTGGAGATTGGGTAACAGGGATCTGATCCCGAAGGTCAAAGCACGAGTCTCGATCCATTCTGCCTCGACAGATTCAAAGGTAAACACGAGAAAACACCAACGTGTTGTAATTAATTATATAGGTGCATGCTAGGTATATAATCAATGTATGGTGAATTAAACATCCAAGATAGATCATCGGGAGAGGGCTAAACATAGTTTTCCCTACACGTAGATGTTTCAAATTAATGAGTAA
This sequence comes from Salvia rosmarinus, assembly GCA_036937905.1. Lineage (NCBI taxonomy): Eukaryota > Viridiplantae > Streptophyta > Magnoliopsida > Lamiales > Lamiaceae > Salvia > Salvia rosmarinus. The sequence continues at coordinate 60,142,324 of CM072823.1, forward strand.
TCTGTACGTGCTTGCCTTTTTTGTCGAGAAATATCGATAGGGGTGGTCCCCTGGCGCGCGCTTAGTTTTAGTACCCTACTTTGTAGGTTTGTCATCCTCACAAGGGCGTCCCCTTTTGAAGGTTAATTATGTTTCATCCGAGTTGAGAATGGATTTTCACATAGATATCAGATGCGACGAAGTAATCCACTCATAACAAAAACATATGTTTTATTGATAAGTAAATGACATCGTGCTTTAGAAAAATAAAAGAGGGCTAACACAATGCCGACGTGAAATGAAAGCTATGTAAAATACCTCCTCAGGTGAGTGATATGCCAGGTTCGGGGGATAAGTGCACCGGATAGGTGAGCTAGCTTATAGGTCCCTTTGCCGAGGTCCTCGTGGATGCGGTATGGGCCTTCCCATGTCGGGTCCAATTTATTAAGACGCTCGGCTTTACTTGCTTCATTGTTTCGTAGGACGAGGTCGCCCACTTGGAGTGTGGAGGCTTTCACCCTCTTGTTGTAGTACTTTGCGACTTGACATTTGTACTTGGCTTCATTGATGAAGGCGAGTTCGTGTTTTTCCTCTAGAGCATCGAGGTTGACTCGTAAGTTCTCCTCGTTGCCATGCTGGGTGAAGTGAAGAGTTCTTGGGCTCGGAGCCCCGATCTCAGCTGGTATCACAGCCTCGGTGCCGTAGACTAAGCTGAAGGGTGTTTCACCGTGGGAAGTTCGAGGTGTCGTTCTGTATGACCAGAGGACTTGAGGGAGATTTTCAACCCAATCCCCTTTGGCTCGATCTAGCCTCTTTTTCAATCCTGGTACGATTGTACGGTTTATCACTTCGGTCTGACCGTTCGCCTGTGGGTGTGCAACTGAGGTGAGCTATTGTTTAATCTGGAGCTCTTCACACCATTCTCTGAAATTTTTGTCGACGAACTAGGTGCCGTTGTCCGAGATCAAGACATGTGGTATGCCGAAGCGGCAAACTATATTTTTCCAAACAAATGTCTGAATCCTTTTGCTTGTGAGGTTTGAAAGAGACTCCGCTTCGATCCACTTTGTGAAGTAGTCTATGGCTACAACCAAATACCGAAGCTGGCCTGGTGCACGATCGAAGGGACCGACGATGTCGATTCCCCACTGCATAAAAGGCCAAGGACTTTGCAGGCTACTGAGGTCGGTTTGAGGCAGCTTCTTGACTGTGGCGTGAAGCTGGCACTTCGGACACTTCTTGACGAGCTCGGCCGAATCTTGGATGAGAGTGGGCCAATAATATCCTGACCTCAGCGTTTTCTTTGAGAGAGCTCATGACCCGATGTGACTTCCACAAGATCCCATGTGAATCTCGTTGAGTACGTAGTCCGCCTCTTCTGGCCCAAGGCATCTCAGGAGGGGTTGAAGGTAGGATTTCCTTGTAATACCCCGCAGAATTAGATGCCCAATTACGGTATTTAAAACCCGTAAATTAGAAATTATTTGAGATGATTCAATCCATAAGATATCGAGTAATGATTTCGATTATTTACGAAGGAATGAATTCCTATTTTATATTCACGGAGAATTGTGAATTAAGAAATAAAAGTATATGAAGTATATCGACAGTATTATTTTAACGTCGATCACGTATCGATAGTTAAAATTCATGATATTTTCTAAGCAATTAAGCTTAGAATTAAATTCCATTATTAATGGAATAATGTAATAAAGTAATGACCACCATTTCGAGATGAGTCGATAATGAACGTTTTGCAACGTTTTCAAGCGTTAACGTTTTGAGACGAAAAGCAGCGTTTTAATCGATCAAGAAATTATAGGAATTAATTTCCTATGATTGGTATATGTAATTACAGTATGATTTAGCATTAAATCAATGCTAGATCATCAAGATTCGATAGTTACCAATTTTTCAAGCGTTCGAAAACCCTAATTTTCGAACTCGATTTTGTTGCATAAAATGATGCCATTAATTTATCCTATGATATTTTTAATTTTCTAAACTATATGTTACAGCATATCAAATGTATATATGGGTTAGTGTGTGCCGTGTAGTATGCTAATGGGGTTGACCATGCATATGATTATATTAATATGTAGTGCATGTGTGTGTTAGTGCATGTATTTGTGTAGGTGTCGTGTAATGTGTGTGTGTGGAGTGCAGAATGGTGTGTTAGCCAAAATGGTGACACCTCTCACCTCCCCCATACCTCTCTCACTACCCCACACACACCCCACCTCTCTACAGCACTACAGTTTCCCCCCCCCCCCCTAACCGTAGCATCTCAGCCCCAAAATTCAGATTTTCAGTCATCTTCTTCCTTCCCCCCCCTCAATTCTCGTCTCTCTCTCTTTGCTTCTAAGGGCAGCCACCAGCCCACCCTCTTCCCGGAAGCTAAACCAGGACAACAAGCTTCGTCGTGCCTAAGGTAGATATCCACACATTTCAATTCGTCAAAATAGCCAAATCACACATGCATGTACACATCTATGCTTGAAGTAGTTTAGATTGTGTGTTTATATCACTGCATGTTGATTTACCTGGACGAACAGAAACTTCACGAATTTATTTGACTAAGTTTCAGTGGTCCGATGATTGTGAATTTTTGATATGTTGAAATTATATGTGTCTAGTATGCCTCTGTAAAATTTCAAGTCCATACAACTTGATTTGATATTTTATTTGTATTTATCAAAAATACTGCACAAATCTGCGAAATCGCCGTGTTTATCACCTATAGTGCGTGGCTTTCGTTTTACGTTTGGCTAATGATAAAACTCTAAAATTTGGCAGAAACATAATTAAGCATGTCTAGAAGATTCCTGTAAATTTTCAGAATTTTCTAAAAATATTTACTATTTATTCCAGATTTTACAAGTTAACTGCACAAAACTGTCACGGGAGTGATAGCTTGTGGTAAAACATTTTTATCTCCCAATCTATGGTGAATCATTGAGTGAGGCTTTTTCTGGATAAAACTATACTTAAGTGGCTTTTCAATATGATTGGTTTCATTTCCAGATTCCTTATAATGAACTCACGGTGAATTTTTAAAGTTGACGCATTTCAGTAAGCCTTTTTGGACAAACTGCCTTAGAAAATTTCTATGTTAATAGGCTGTTCGAGTATGACTTTTACGTGAGGTGTTCAAGCCATTTGTAGTCCGATTTGGACTTGGGTTTCTTCATAAGAAATGTTCCCCACCATGTCTAGTTATGATCTGGAAAGTTTTATCCCAAACCAAGTTTTATAGGTATACCTTTCATCGACCCAAAGTCACCTACTGGAAACTATCCATTTCCAACTAGTCAACTTTAGACTTATGTATTTCTCGATGAGTTAGATATTTTCCAGTATGGTCTTCATGACATATGAAGTACTTGTTACAAGGTTTCTAAATTGGTAGCCTGCAGACATTTTGGCATTGCGAGTCAAAAGTTACGAGCCTCGCAAAACCCCTCGTCGTTAAGCTAAAACTGAAAATTCTGAAAAATTTTCTAAGTATAGAAGTCAGTTTTTGTTGCCCACTTTGAGACCCTATATATTCAGAACCACGACTCTTTTGGATTTAATTCCTTCTTAGAACTTGTAGTACATGTTTAGAGGTTTCCAGAATGTATCTTTGTGCGACCATACGTATTCTGAATCGAGAGTTATGGATCGTCAAAGTACGTCACTTGGGTTGTTTCAAGCTGTTTTGGCTGAAATTCAACACTTGAAAATTTGACTAAGTGTTGGAAACCCCTATGTGAAGTATGCCTTATGTGACTAACATGCTATTAATCGATGCATTCATTATGTTATGTCGCAAGGTACGATAGAGCATTATAAGATGTACGAATTATGATATAACATCATGATACGATATTTTCACGAAAGCGAGACCTTAACGTGAAATATTTGACTAGGTCTACCTGCATGGTCAATTGAGTGTATATCATACCATGATATACACTAAAATAGAAATATGGGTTCTAAGACCCAATGGATTTTTCCACCCAAAACCTCGAGGCCAAGAATAGATAGGCTAAAGCTAGGACTTACGGTCAAGAAATGGGATTAAGGCAATCGATAGTCCGGTGGGCTTTACTCTACTCAAAAATAAAATGCTTTTGAAATATTTATTTACGATGCTTATTTCAACTGTTGATAAAATGTTTACATGATTACCTGCCAGAAATGTTTATGTTTTGTGTATGTATCCTATCCAAGAGATGTTATGAGATGTTATGAATGTTGTTGGGTCACTCCCAACTTATGAATGAAATCGATATCGGATCCTATGCCGGAAGGCTTATACCTGGCTAGGATTAACGTGTACACTAAGGTGATTTGTGTCTTTGTAAGGACAATTCACGGCGGTCACGGCGTCGTAGAGGAGGCCTCCTTCACGACGTTCGACTATGATGTTATGATGAATGATGATAAGGGATACGGATCATACACACGAGAAAAATGCACGCCAGCGATGATTTTATGAATCGATAAAATGTTTTAGTAAGCACAAGGCATTTTCAATTAAAACCCTGTGTCTTACCATGATGTGGCGATGTAATATAAAATGATAAAATGTTTTGGCATGAGTCCACTGAGTGCATTCTTGTACTCGACCACATGTTTGTTTTAAATGTGCAGTTGAGCGGATGATGGATGGAGCGGTGTTGAGCAATAGGAATGTTGTCGTTGATATGTTTATACCTTGATAGTACATCGTCATATGTACTTATCACATGCCTTCCATTGCTAGAACTTAAATTATGTAATATAGTCCAAGAACATAAATGACATATGTATTCGTTTATTGTTAAAAGAGTCTCCTCAGTATTTTTATCCTGTTTAGAGTTATAGTCCCTACTAATCCGTACTTAGGATTGTGGGTCGTGTGATGAGTGGTATCGAGCGGTTCGCTCTTGAATCCAAAATCTCCTTTAAGATTAAGTCTAGATTGAGTCATTAGACTTCTAGAGATCGGTGACAATGCTCAACACTCCATCACATCAAGCTCAACCGAAATGAGGTAAATGACTCTTTTCCAAAGTTTTGAAAATTAGCCTGGCCAGATGAATATTTATGAAATTATTTTTCTCGAGTTGAAAACGAAAAGTTTGAAAGTGAAACAAAATTTTATCAAGCGAAATGAAAGCTATGAGAAAGTTTTGACACGATATGCCAAAGATGAAATGTTTGAATTTCTCAAATGTAATAAGGGTTCATTATTATGAACGAAGTTATGATTATTCATGTTTAAAATGATTGAGATTGGGCATTGAATTGTCAAATATGATATGTTGAATTCTTTAAATTCAACGAAATACGTGCGTGTAAATGAACTACGTAGGAATATTCGAAGTTTTACTTCAATCTCAAAGTTGATTATGATGATAAGCATGCTAGTTCAACAGAACGTAGACTTTTTAAGAAGCATGATCACTTTTTACGAAAGAACATAGAAGTAAGAACTTCCTTCAATTACAAGAACAAGATTAGTGATGGATTTGAGAACTTCATTCCACCTTGAGTGAAGAAAAGTGAAAGATTTATACGAAATTGTTCGACCTCGACATGTACGACCTCGGCTTCGACATCGGCATGTGCGACTGTCGACTTCGAAATCGGCATTTATAACATCGCCTTTGACATATCGACTGGGGTAGTTTGTCTGACCTCGGTGTCGGCAATATTCTGTACTACCTCGACATCGGTAACAGCATGCACGAACTCGGTGTCGGCATCGTTTATGACTTCGGCGCGAACGCGTGTAAATTTCCCTGCACTGCGCAGTGATTTTGTTTTGACTCGTTCTCGGTCGTGTGAACTCCGATTTACGTACGGTTTTCGCCTACGTGCTCCTAATGCACTGTACTTCATTTCTTATGGAGGACCAAATTCCTGATTCCTACTCCAGAATTCATGAGAATCAGTTGAAGTTAGTTCTATGATTTGAAAAGAATAAGACTGTTATAGTATGATACGAATCCTAGAATGTTACTAAGAAAGTAAAATCTTCAGTAATACAAGTAGAACCTGGACATACATGAGAACTTTGTTGATGACCTATTACGGGTATATAAGCTTTCAAATTATATCCATTACCCAATTTCTGTCGTTGAGTTTAACTCTATGACCTAGTTCCAATTGAGAAATCATTCGAGTTTCTCACATCTTCTGAAGAAAACTTCCAACTCAAAAATTTACAAAGTGTCCTTTTGAACCCAAAGCCTTGTGTGTTGAGAGTATAATTGTGGCCGGTGCGCCAGCCCATATGACCAAAGAAATCTCAGTAGTCGTCATTCTGGTCTTCGGACCCTAGAGCCCCATTTATTCAGTCCAAGGAACATATCGATTCAATCATTGAAAAGATGTTATCTTGATGGATTAGACAGTACCTCCTGTAAGTAGTCGTGATAATCTCTTCTCGACTCTTGAAACCATCAAGTAAGATGAAAGTTGACTTACCTTGTCACCTAAATGCGAATTAGTAAAGCGATCAATATTAGACATGGAATAGGTTGACTTATCACAGTCACTTAAAAGTTTCAGATCAGTAAAGTGATAGACATCAAGAAATTATGATGTAAAGAAAATCTCGATGAGACGAAATATTTTCCCTATGATATACATGGATGTGATGACCCTTGATGGGCTTTGCAAAGATTGATGACGGTGAAGTTATGCCTTCATATGACATTATGATATGAAGTTAAGAATAAGATACTCTTTAGCATTAAATGCAAAGAGTAAAAGTAAAGAAAAGTATATGATATCGTGGGATATGAATTTCCTTATTATGTCATGACGAGAGCGATTACAACTTATCTTTAAGATAGTTGGATATCCTTGAAACCTCGCTAGTAGGTTAGACATGTTTAAAGAATGAAGGTGCATGAAGATATTCTTTTCAAAGAATATATATATATATAAAGAAGTAATAGCATCCCAGAAAATAAATCTTTCGCCTTATACCTCAATCAATGAGATTATGCTTGAGCATAATCGATTCCAAGTAATTGAAACTCGGTTGGACGAATGATAATAAGATTTAGAGATCATAATCTTTGAGATGTGTGAATAGCTAGGATATCCCTAGTATGTGAACTAAGTAGGGAGGAAATAACTCCGAAGTCGAGACATGGTAATGAGATGCTTAGAATTTAAGTTATAGATACTAATGTACTACCCTACCAAGCCATATGACAATGATAACGGTTCTAGTCACGAAAGTGGGCAAGTATAACGAAAGTAAGATTTCTTTCAAATACCATGCTCATGAAAATGCAGATAAAAGTCGAAAATAGCGAGAAGAAATTATGAGCAATACAATTAGATAGTTCATGATATGACATAAGTTTCGAGATATGTTATGACTTGATAAGCAAGGTAATTCCTTGGAAGTAAAGAAACGGATTAAGAAATAGATTCATTATTTTGAAATGAATCTTAATACCCTAAGTTATAATGACACAAAGCGCTTGTCTCGTGTAACTTAATAGTTAACAAACAAGATAGTTCCTATAGATCTTGCAAAGAAATAAGTCGAGAGCACGGGAAAAGATTCACATGGAAGGATCTTAAGGTGGACCTAATTGTAAATCTTACCCCATATTTTGTGACGATCAATAAAGTGAGGTATTAAGTATCTCGACATGGAAATGAAGAAATCATTGAATGTCGAGAAAATGGTAAAGATATTTGTTGTCAAGGTAAAAGTATAATACATCCCCAGTGGACAAAGGATTTTATCTTATGTGAAATTGCATGATAAATCAATAAAGGATTAAGAAGAAATGACGTATATCCAAAAGAGGATATTACAAATGATGGCACTAAATGCCAGTACAAGGATGTCTCTAGAAAGGAGTTTAAAGTAAGGATATATGAGAAATATATCCCTAAGATCAATAAAGTGACAAAGGAAATTAAATCATTCATACTGGATTAGGAATGAATGATAGTAATAGAGACATGACGATCTCTACGATAAGATTTAATTATCGAAATATCAATATCGAAGGATAAGTTGATGTAAACCTAACCACGAATGCTATAAGTAAAAGCATAACGATACGGATACCGAGAAGTATACGATGAATGAGGCTGACGAAGGCCATAGCGAGGAACATAATGTCCCAATGGAAAGGACAATGACATATGAAAAAGATGTTACTTGAATAGACATTTACTTGAATAAACGGGAAGACCGTTGACCAAAGCCTATACTTCGCACCGGAAACAGATCAAACAGAACCAAAAGACAGAATAGGTATGAGGAAAATTTCTCAGAATACCTGTAAGATCTTGTTCGATATAGGTGCTTCGCTTTTTAACATCGCACAAGTATGCGTAGAAACGATAGAACCCAATTCAGGGTAAGCAAATCAAGAAATGAAAATCCCCTTACCTATACGAGAATTTATGACCATCGCAAGTGTTGCTCAAGCTCAGAATTGAACCTAGAATCGCCTAAAGTTCTATCCAATGATGTGGATCATTATATCTATATGGAACGTAGATATAATTTTAGAGACAAGAAGTTTCGGATATGGCTGTCATTCATGTGATTAGTGACCTGGGCCTAACCTTTTCGTTAGAGGTTTTGCACGACAGAATATCAGTACCCACTGTTCGCCTATGCGAATATCTTTAAGGTAACATCTGTTGAAAGTGTAAAGCGTAAAATGCGTATTAAGATAAGTATCGTGAGTCATGTCACAAGTTGTCTACAGGTTATATATATCTTAAAGTGTTTAATTCTTTAAGAGATCCTTCTTGTTTAGAAATCCCCTCCATTGCTTGAATTAAGTCAGATTTATCTAGAAATATCCGTTTACGGATGACAAGAAAAGGGAGTTTAATGGGTAAGAGTTAACCCCAAGGCCTACAAGTTTATAACTCACACGAGCGTATCAGCTCTTTTATTATGAACTAGGCATGGATTCAGAACAGTTTTGAAGAAATTTTTGCACCTCTGACTGGATGCTCGTGACTATAAAGTGACAAATGAGGATGGTATCCAACGACTTATCAGTCATTTACCAACCGATCGGTAGAATTTTGCAAAAGGAATATCATGAGAATATTTTCTCCATGATAAAAATTCCGAAGTCTGGGCAGACTTACCAGGATTTGTCAACAGGCTCAAGTATACATATAATGCGTAGGAAACAACACCTACGAGTACTTGTCCTGAACCTCGGCAAGTTACACAGCACGGCATAAAGGAATAGTTGTACCATCATGTTCCAAACGCCGTCCCGTCTGTGCGTTAATTATACCGAAAGAGGCGAGAATGGTAAAAGGCGGGATCTTATCGCCTCATGGATTAGGAGAATTACCGCTACCAACTCAACCATTCTTTCGATAAAAGTAACACCAACTTTTAGTATTGAAGAAGAAAGCGAGGCGAGTTGGACCCCGGCTCTCGAGAGAGAATAATTATCGAAATATGAAACAAAAGCGTGCTTGGAAAGACAAGTTTCGAGGGAAGTACAACTCGACGAAGGTCCTCGAGACCTAGAATCCTAGGATCTATAAGACTTATATGTAGATAATGGTTTATGATGAAAATGGTGTGATTAAGATATGTAAAATAAACATAGTTTGGAAGAGTTTATGAATATGGTGAAGAAGTGTCAAAGTTTTGAGTGTAAAAAAGAACTAGCTGAGCGTCTTGTAATCGATCGATTCGGTGAGCGACCCTCATAAGTAATGTATGAAAAGTCTTCACTAAGGCATTATGATGTAATATTATATGGTCTTGAAGAATGGTATCCAAAATACGGAAATGAATTGTTCTGAATAAGATATGGTTACTATGAGATAATAGTTATGCCCTTCGAACTAACCAATGCACCAGCCCCGTTTATGAACCTCAAAAATCGAGTGTTTCACACATACCTAGATAATTTTTATCTCAATCCTCATAGATGATGTTCTTATTTATTCAAAGGACGAGAAAGAACATAAAGAAAATCGAAGGGTTGTCTTACGACTTTTAATAGCAGGCGAAAATTTTGCCAAATCTGATTTGTAAATTTCGAAAGAGAAATATTCCTCGAGCACATAGTGTCTTTAGAAGAAAACAATGTAGATCGACAAAGGACAAAACAATTAAAGATGAAAGGCGTCAATGACCTAAAATAAGATCAGGAATTTTATAGATTAATTGACTTCTGTTAGAGATCCATTAAGCACTCTCTAAGGTAACAAGACCAATAAGATAGTTACCCCAAAATAGAGTCACAATTCTCACGGATTAATAAAAGTAAGGCTATGTATTAATATGAGATAAATAATAACTTATGTGTCACGATGACTTAGGCCACATGAGTAATTTCCCAACTCATGACTTGAAATAGTGATAGAATCGATTTAAGAAAAAAATCGTCGAGACAAAGGATGGAGGAAAAGTTAGAAAAGATCCGAGAAAGGGTAAGGGCTGGAGGATTTAAGAACTTCCGGGAGGCGTCGGACAACGCCTTATTATGCGAAGGAAGAATATGCGTTCAGACGACGCAAAACTTCAAAATGAAATAATGAGTGAGGCTCACGATACACCCTACACCGCTCACCCAGATAATACTAAGATGTACCAAGACCTGAAAGAAAAGTTTTGGTGGGAAGGCATGAAATGAGACATAGCTTCTTTCGTAGAACACTGTCTTGTTTGCCAGCAGATGAAAGCGTTACACCAACGTCCATACGGAAAGTTACAGCCGTTGGAAATACCCGAGTGGAAATGGGATGAAATAACGATGGACTTCGTTACGAACTTACCCAAACCAAAAAGAGGGAACACCGTTATATTGGTAATTGTTGATAGACTCACCAAGAGTGCTCACTTTCTACCAATCCAAAGTACTTATGGATCTGACAAGTTAGCCCAGCTGTATGTAAAGAAGATTATCGACTTCACGGAGTGCCAAAATCTATTACCTCGATAGTGTGATAGTATAAATACCAAAGTCTTGGAAATTTCACTCCTATAACAATAAGTTAAGAACCCTTCACAATTCACAAAAGTTGAAGTTATTCGTCAAGCAAAGAAACTTGGATACAGGATAGAAAAGATGGCACGAATCAGTAAAAGATTATAAATGTGATAAATAATCACCTAAGGAAGGATAATGTAGAATCTAATTCCTAAGATATAAAATTCAGTCTAAATTATGGTATGTCCTTATAGAAAAGGAAAACTCATCACAAAGTTAAGAAAAGCGAGAATAGTAAATAGTCGGGAAATCGAGGACGAATGTAAGTAGTATTCCCACAACCAAGGTGAAATATGACTAAAAAGAAAATGAAGATGGGAATAGAATGCAAATTAAAATAAGGAATGAAGAGCTAAAGGATATTTTAAGGAGCACTAGACAGTGTTATATTGTCTAAGAGATAGATAAATACATATATTCCCAAGCAATAATAAGCTTAGAAATAAAACCAAGAATGAATTTCATGATCCTTCTCATACCGCCAACCAGGCATTATTAAGATGTATTATGAATTATGAGAAAGGTTAGATAGCAAAGAATGAAATGAGATGTAACCATGATTGTCGAGCAGTGTCTCGGTTACCAATAAGTAAAGGCATTGTATCAAAGGCCTTATAAGAAAGTATAATCTCTGGAACTACACGAATGAAAATAGAATGATATAGAAATAGATCTTATGACAGATTTTAACAAAGTCATAAAGAATCGCACTACTATATAGCTAGAAGTGGATTGACTCGCCAATTATGCTTTGTCTCTGCCTATTCAGATGACTCATAGACCCGATAAGTTAGCTCAAATATACAAAAAAGGAAACTGTATATTTACAAGGAGTTCCAGAACCTATCGCTTCAGATAGAGACACCAAGAGTACCCCTAGATTTTGAACTAACTCATAAAAAGGAGTTAGATACGAGGTTAAGCCTTAACATAGATGTCCACTCACAGACAGATAGACAATCAGAAAGGACAGTATGAACGTTTAAGGATACGATAGAACATAAGTGTTAAACCAAGATGCAAGTGAGAACGTATTGTACCACTTGGTAAGTTTACATACGACCATAGCTACCAAATAACGATCAATGTGGCCTTATGAGGCGTATTATGAAAAAGTATTGACCACCACTTTATTGTAATAAAGTAGGTGAGAAAAGGTATAAAGTCTGACGGCATAAGCGAAACGACTGAGATATCTCCTCAATAAGGCAAAGAATAAGAAAAGCTCAAGACAGACAAAAGTCTTACGCTGATACGCGTAAATTTGAACTGCATTTTTAAATGCGGAATCAAAATCTCTTAAGATTTCCCCGTCTAGAGAGATTATAAGAATTCTGATACAAAGAATGATTAGATCACGTTTTATAGAACCTCACGAGATCCTAATAATGATAGGCCTAGTAGCCTATAGCTTGGTACATCCACCACATTTGGGGGAAAGTACGAAATGTTTTCCACGTGTCGCAGTTAAAGAAATACGAAAATGACCCAATTCACGAAAACCAACATGATGACGTGACCTTTGACTCAGATGAGTTATGATGAAAATCTACGACTAATTTGATCGTACGATTCAACGATTAAAGAATCAGGTTTGGGTTCTTAATGAAAGTCCAATGGAAGAACCATGGACGAAAGAAAAGCACATAGAAAGTAATGATGTTATGATGTTAAGATACCCATACTTTATGAGGTATGCAAATTTCGGGACGAAATTTCTTTTAAGGGGTAGGATGTAATACCCAGAGAATTAGATGCTTGATTACGGTATTTAAAACCCGTAAATTAGAAATTATTGAGATGATTCAATCCATAAGATATCGAGTAATGATTTCGATTATTTACGAAGGAATGAATTCCTATTTTATATTCACGGAGAATTGTGAATTAAGAAATAAAAGTATATGAAGTATATCGACGGTATTATTTTAACGTCGATCACGTATCGATAGTTAAAATTCATGATATTTTCTAAGCAATTAAGCTTAGAATTAAATTCCATTATTAATGGAATAATGTAATAAAGTAATGACGACCATTTCGAGATGAGTCGATAATGAGCGTTTGCTGCGTTTTCAAGCGTTAACGTTTTGAGATGAAGCAGCGTTTTAATCGATCAAGAAATTATAGGAATTAATTTCCTATGATTGGTATATGTAATTACAGTATGATTTAGCATTAAATCAATGCTAGATCATCAAGATTCGATAGTTACCAATTTTTTCAAACGTTCGAAAACCCTAATTTTCGAACTCGATTTTTGTTGCATAAAATGATGCCATTAATTTATCCTATGATATTTTTAATTTTCTAAACTATATGTTACAGCATATCAAATGTATATATGGGTTAGTGTGTGCCGTGTAGTATGCTAATGGGGTTGACCATGCATATGATTATATTAATATGTAGTGCATGTGTGTGTTAGTGCATGTATTTGTGTAGGTGTCGTGTAATGTGTGTGTGTGGAGTGCAGAATGGTGTGTTAGCCAAAATGGTGACACCTCTCACCTCCCCCATACCTCTCTCACTACCCCACACACACCCCACCTCTCTACAGCACTACAGTTTCCCCCCTAACCGTAGCATCTCAGCCCCAAAATTCAGATTTTCAGTCATCTTCTTCCTTCCCCCCTCAATTCTCGTCTCTCTCTCTTTGCTTCTAAGGGCAGCCACCAGCCCACCCTCTTCCCGGAAGCTAAACCAGGACAACAAGCTTCGTCGTGCCTAAGGTAGATATCCACATTTCAATTCGTCAAAATAGCCAAATCACACATGCATGTACACATCTATGCTTGAAGTAGTTTAGATTGTGTGTTTATATCACTGCATGTTGATTTACCTGGACGAACAGAAACTTCACGAATTTATTTGACTAAGTTTCAGTGGTCCGATGATTGTGAATTTTTGATATGTTGAAATTATATGTGTCTAGTATGCCTCTGTAAAATTTCAAGTCCATACAACTTGATTTGATATTTTATTTGTATTTATCAAAAATACTGCACAAATCTGCGAAATCGCCGTGTTTATCACCCATAGTGCGTGGCTTTCGTTTTACGTTTGGCTAATGATAAAACTCTAAAATTTGGCAGAAACATAATTAAGCATGTCTAGAAGATTCCTGTAAATTTTCAGAATTTTCTAAAAATATTTACTATTTATTCCAGATTTTACAAGTTAACTGCACAAAACTGTCACGGAGTGATAGCTTGTGGTAAAACATTTTATCTCCCAATCTATGGTGAATCATTGAGTGAGGCTTTTCTGGATAAAACTATACTTAAGTGGCTTTTCAATATGATTGGTTTCATTTCCAGATTTCTTATAATGAACTCACGGTGAATTTTTAAAGTTGACGCATTTCAGTAAGCCTTTTGGACAAACTGCCTTAGAAAATTTCTATGTTAATAGGCTGTTCGAGTATGACTTTTACGTGAGGTGTTCAAGCCATTTGTAGTCCGATTTGGACTTGGGTTTCTTCATAAGAAATGTTCCCCACCATGTCTAGTTATGATCTGGAAAGTTTTATCCCAAACCAAGTTTTATAGGTATACCTTTCATCGACCCAAAGTCACCTACTGGAAACTATTCATTTCCAACTAGTCAACTTTGGACTTATGTATTTCTCGATGAGTTAGATATTTTCCAGTATGGTCTTCATGACATATGAAGTACTTGTTACAAGGTTTCTAAATTGGTAGCCTGCAGACATTTTGGCATTGCGAGTCAAAAGTTACGAGCCTCGCAAAACCCCTCGTCGTTAAGCTAAAACTGAAAATTCTGAAAAATTTTCTAAGTATAGAAGTCAGTTTTGTTGCCCACTTTGAGACCCTATATATTCAGAACCACGACTCTTTTGGATTTAATTCCTTCTTAGAACTTGTAGTACATGTTTAGAGGTTTCCAGAATGTATCTTTGTGCGACCATACGTATTCTGAATCGAGAGTTATGGATCGTCAAAGCACGTCACTTGGGTTGTTTCAAGCTGTTTTGGCTGAAATTCAACACTGAAAATTTGACTAAGTGTTGGAAACCCTATGTGAAGTATGCCTTATGTGACTAACATGCTATTAATCGATGCATTCATTATGTTATGTCGCAAGAGTGCGATAGAGCATTATAAGATGTACGAATTATGATATAACATCATGATACGATATTTTCACGAAAGAGCACCTTAACGTGAAATATTTGACTAGAAGTCTTCCACGTGGTCAATTGAGTGTATATCATACCATGATATACACTAAAATAGAAATATGGGTTCTAAGACCCAATGGATTTTTCTACTCCAAAACCTCAAGGCCAAGAATAGATAGGCTAAAGCTAGGACTTACGGTCCAAGAAATGGGATTAAGGCAATCTAGTCCGGTGGGCTTTACTACTCAAAAATAAAATGCTTTTGAAATATTTATTTACGATGCTTATTTCAACTGTTGATAAAATGTTTACATGATTACCGCCGTAAATGTTTATGTTTTGTGTATGTATCCTATCCAAGAGATGTTATGAGATGTTATGAATGTTGTTGGGTCACTCCCAACTTATGAATGAAATCGATATCGGATCTATCTTGGGAAGGCTTATACAGCTAGGATTAACGTGTACACTAAGGTGATTGTGTCTTTGTAAGGACAATTCACGGCGGTCACGGCGTCGTAGAGGAGGCCTCCTTCACGACGTTCGACTATGATGTTATGATGAATGATGATAAGGGATATGGATCATACACACGAGAAAAATGCACAGCAGCGATGATTTTATGAAGCGATAAAATGTTTTAGTAAGCACAAGGCATTTTCAATTAAAACCCTGTGTCTTACCATGATGTGGCGATGTAATATAAAATGATAAAATGTTTTGGCATGAGTCCACCGAGTGCATTCTTGTACTCGACCGCATGTTGTTTTAAATGTGCGGGTTGAGCGAGATGATGGATGGGCGGTGTTGAGCAATAGGAATGTTGTCGCCGATATGTTTATACCTTGATAGTACATGTCATATGTACTTATCACATGCTTCATTGCTAGAACTTAAATTATGTAATATAGTCCAAGAACATAAATGACATATGTATTACGTTTATTGTTAAAAAGAGTCTCCTTGTATTTTTATCCCTGTTTAGAGTTATAGTCCCTACTAATCCGTACTTAGGATTGTGGGGCTGTGACATTCCTGTAGAGAGTTTCTTCATGAATAAGGTACTTCTGGGACTTGATCATCATTTTTTTGGCTTCGAGCCGATCCTGCGGTAGCACGCCTTCTTCCAGGTATGATCTTATAGGAGTCATCCAGTTCGGTTCAATCTCAGTGATCATGCCGATGTGGGGCTCCTCGATATTTCTGGATTGAACTTCCTCCACTAGTGGGTTTGTAGATGACGAGGCTAATTTGCTGAGGACGTCAGCTCGGTTCTCCCCTCGTGGGATTCGGTGAATTGTGTAATACCTGAAGCAGGTCAGCATCTCCTTAGCCTTCTCGAGGTATTGCTTCATCCTATCTTCTTTGGCCTCGTATTTTCCTAAGACCTGGTTTACCACCACCTGGGAATCTCCAAAGATCTGAATTTTTTCCACTTTCAATTCTTTTGCGAGACGGAGTCCTGAGATCAGTGCCTCATACTCAACCTCGTTGTTTGTGGTTGGGAAGGAAAACCGAAATGCATAGGTTACTTCTTGTTTTTCTGGGCCGAGGAGCAAGATGCCTACCTCGCTACCTATTTTGCACGAAGCTCCATCCACGTACATTTGCCAACACCGTCCGTAGATTGAGGCGAGTTCCTCCGCTGTGGCGGAGGTTGGAGTGACCTCGCTGGTTGGATCGACCTCGGTAAACTTGGCTTCTACCAGAAATCGGCTAGAGCTTGCCGCTTTATGGCGGTCCGGGAGTATAAGATATCATCCTCGCCGAGCTCCAAGTGCCCACTTAGCTATATGTCACGATGATTCGGTTTGACAAGACTTATCTCGGGGTAAGTCATCAAGACTGGATTGAATGGGTTTGAAAATAAGATCGAGACGCCGCATGCTCACCGCCAACGCTATTTTTTCGAAGTTGGTGTACCTAGTCTCCGGTCCTTTGAGAGCTCGGTTGATGAAATAGATGGGGAGTTGTCGTCCGAGCTCATCTCGCACCAGTACCGCACTGATTGCCTCATCCGAAGCAACCAGATATAAGGAAAGGAGCTCGCCTTCTTTTGGGGCGGACAGTGTGGGCAGGTCGGCGAGATACTCCTTCAGCTGTGTGAAGGCGATATGGTGCTCTTCCCCCCAGGCGAAATCCGGGGCTCTCCTCAAGATCTTGAAGAAAAGGAGTTGTTTCTCGGCAGCCCGAGATAGGAATCTGCTGAGGGCGGCCAAGCATCCGGTGAGTTTGTGGATCTCACGGATTGTTTTTGGCACTTGCATGTCAAGTATCGTCTTTACTTTGGTGGGATTAGCCTTCAAGCCTTCTTGAGAAACCCAGCATCCCAAGAATTTCCCCGTTTTTACCATGAACGTGCACTTTTGGGGATTGAGCTTGAGGTTGACCGACCTGAGGAGCTGGAGGATAGTTCTGAGGTCGTCGGCACAACTTTCCGTTTTTTTGCTTTTAACCACGATGTCGTCGACGTACACCTCGACAATCTTTCCTATGTGATATTTGAATATTGCGTCCACCATTCTTTGGTAGGTAGCTCCAGCGTTTTTCAATCCAAAAGGCATTTTTCGGTATTTGAAGACACCGAAGTCAATAATGAATGCCGTTTTTGGAGTATCTTCCTTACTCATCAAGACTTGGTGGTACCCCTTGTATAGATCCAGGAAACTAAAGATCTCGTGGCCCACTAATGCCTCCACCTTCTTGTCAATATCGGGGAGGGGGTATCAATCCTTTGGGCAGTGTTTATTCAGGTCGGTATAGTCGACACACATGCGCCACCCCCCTCCTGGCTTTCGGACCACGACGGGATTAGCCATCCAGGTCGGATACTTGACCTCGAACAGGATCTTGGCCTCCTGGAGTTGGGTCACTTCGTCCCTTATGACCTTGCTACGCTCTGCCGCAAACCCTATTTTCTTTTGCCCAACTGGTTTGGTAGCCGGGTCGATGTTGAGTCGATAAGTGATGAGCTCGGGTGACACTCCTGTCATGTCGAGTGGGGACCATGCGAACACGTCCCTGTATTCCCTCAGAAGTTGTATGACATGTTGTCGAATATCAGTGGGACCCTAGGTGTCGACCTTGACGACCTTGGAGGATCGTTGTCATATAATTGGAGGTCGTCACGGATCATCCCGGTGGCAACTTCGAGGGTTCTGTAATTGTTAGGCCTGAGGCAAGGCCCCATCTTGGGTTGAGACTCTCAGGCATTCTTTAGCTGCCGTCTGGTCACCCTGGATACTTAACACTCCTGCCGGGGTGGGTATCTTGATGGTGAGGTGGTAGACCGAGCAGACGGCCTTGGTGGCATAGAGCCAGTCTCTCCCGAGGATGATGTTATAGGGAGAGGGAGCCTTAACCAGGAAGAACTGAATGGCTTTGGTGACCGACCTGGGGACACGTCCTACGGTGACTGGAAGGGTGATAACGCCTTCTGGTTGTACCGCCTCCTGAGTGAAGCTCCGTAGTTTTGATGGTGCTGGATGAACTTGGATCCCTCCGACCTCGAGTTTGTCTAAGCAACTCTGAAAGATGATGCTGACAGAGGCACCGATGTCGATGTAGACCCTGTGGACGTTTTTGTTGCCCACCACCGCTTGTATGGTGATAGCATCTTGATGGGGCATAACCTTAGGTATTGGGTCGTCGTTGGAGAACACGATGCTCTCTTCGTCCCAAGTCGTTTATTTTTCGCTCCTCGGGATCGGTCTCCGAGCTTCGGTTTTAATGACGACCTCGTCGTACTATAAGGAGTCCGGTGATGGCGTAGACTTGCTCCATTGCATTGGAACCGTCGTCCTCATCATCATCAGGGTGTGTCATCTTCGAGGTCTGCCCACAATTGTTGCCACCTCCATTCTTTCCTTTGCGCTTCTTCCTCTCTAACTTAAATGTGGTGCGGCCGAGATACTTCTTAAGCGCCTCCTTAACGAGCTCGTCTATCTGCGAGCTCGATTCTGCGATCGTCGGCATTGTGACCATACCCCTGGTGGTAATCACAATATTTGTCTTTCGACCTCTTCTTGGATCCTCCTTTTATGGGAGGTGGTTTCGGGAAGAGCTCGGTGTGGAGTTCAAATATCTCCGCCCTTGACTTGAGCAGATGATGCTTGGGCGAAGATTGGTCGGTTCGGTTGAAAACCGAACCGAAAATACAAAACCAAAAACCGAACTGCTCAAAATTTCAACCGAACCGAACCGAACCGATTTTTACTCGAACCGAACCGAACCGAATTTTAAACTTGGTTTCGGTTCGATTCGTTAACCGAACTTTTAATAATTTTAATATATATATGTATAATTTAATTTAATAGGGTTTAATATTTTAATATTTTAATTTAATATATATATATATATATAATTTAATTTAATAGGGTTTAATATTTTAATTTAATATATATATATATATATATATAAACTTCGGTTCGGTTCGGTCCGAACCGAAATTTCGGATTACTAAACCAAACCGAACCGAAAAAAGTTCGGTTTTCATTTTTTGCATCCAAACCGAACCGAAGTTTTTAAAAACCGATCCAAACCGACCAAATTGCTACGGTTCGGTTCGGTTATTCTATTTGGATTCGGTTTTGCTCACCCCTAGATGATGCGCGTTGTTGCCAGGGTTTGGCCGAGGTCCCAGTCTGGACTCGATTGGGCCTTTTTTGATTCTATCGAAGGCACTTCGACGATCAGTGCCTCTTCCTCGATCATCTGGCTTCTTCCTCTCGACCTTCTGCTAGTCCCATGTCTCTCTCTTTTTGCGATCCGACTCGTCCTCCTTGACATAGTTGTCCACCAAGGCCCAGAGGCTACTCGCCGTCTTCGGCTTCTCCCTGGTGATTTCCTTGTTTAGTGCGCCAGGTCGGATTTGAACGCATTGATGATGTAGAGGTCGTTACTCTCATCGATCTTGAGGGACTCCTTGATAAACCGTGAGACAAAATTTGACATCGTCTCGTCCTTGGCGGATGGTGAGCAGGTCGGATGATGGTTGCTGAGGTGGCATCTTCTGGTAGAAACGCCACTTAAACTGATCCATGAGATCTCTGAAGCTGTGTATGTTGTTCTGGCGAAGTGAGGTGAACCAACGTCGGACGTTGGAGACCAGCACCTCGGGGAAGATCTTGCACATGTGAAAATCTTCCATTCCTTGATTTGCCATGTTGGTAGTGTAGGCAAAAAGGAAATAAGAGGGATCTCCGAGGCCGTCGTAGGCGGCGATGTTGGGTGCTCGATATCGTTGCGGCAGGGGTGTATCCAGGATTTCCCTGGAGAAAGGAGAGATGATTCGTCCATGCCGGTCAAATCCAGGTAGCTCGTTGCCATCTCTCTCAGGAGGGGTGGGAGACCGATAGCGACGTCTATCGTCTCTTTGATGAGGAGATCGACTCCGCCTCTCCTCTCTTCTGTCCCGTTCAGCCACGGAGACGTTGTACCGAGGTGAGTGACTTCGACAGTTATACGGAGGGTGATCGACTCTGTGGGTGGCGCTGGGTGAATGATTATGGGCGACCCGTCGAGGTGATCGACTTCGGACGACGTGCCGAGGTGATTATTCTCGGCTATCTCGCCGAGGTGAGCGTCGGTTTTTTCGGAGGGCGAGCGACCTCGGGCGCCCGTGACTGCCAGTCCGGGCGTTCTTGAGGTGCCCGCTCCGTTCGCTCTCTGGCTCAGAAAATTTTGAAATTGGTCGATGTTGGCGTTGAGGAATTCGGATACAGCTCTGCCGAGGACCTCGTGAGATTGGTGAATTGCTTGTTCATCGGTGTCGAGGTCGGCATCTCCCTCTTCGGCAGGGCGGCGATCCTGAGGGTGTATAGGTAGGTTTTCTATGTAACCCTCAGGCGTGTTGTTGCTGTCGGCAGCCGCGATCTCTTTTCCCTGGCGCTGCGTAACAGCTTGGTCAGGGTCTTCAGATCGTCCGTGGCCAGCACCACCGGCGGCGCTAACATTTGCACGAGTTCTTGCCATTGATCTTGTGTAGAAAAATGACGCTTTTTGTAGGAGTTCCCACAGACGGCGCCAATGATAAATCTTGTGTGTGCGAGATTTACGAGAACAGTAAAGAACACGAGAGGCTTTTACTTTGTTCGATCAAGAAAAAGATCTACGTCCATGGAGGTATGATTCCTCAATACTTTCACTATGTAGGATTACAATGAATGTATCTAAAAGCTCTAGTACTCGATAGTTGCTAACCCTTCTACCTTCAATCTAACCTCTATTTATACATGTTGTGGATCACTATAGATTACTGTGGATCCTTGCCTAGTGTGATCCGATCTCTGAAGATAGACTCGATCCTTCAATATCTCCTCCAATATCTCCTTCCATATCTGATAAGATATAGTTGATCTTGAATAGGGTTTAGGTGTTGGACTTTGGGCCAAACCGTGTAGGCCGAAGTAGCTAGGCCAAACCCAGTTCACGTGAACCTGCTATTGGGGTTGAGCGGTTGGGCCATATCCTATCACTCATCTTTTTCTTAGTATATTTAATTGTACCTTAAGTTCGAGCTACATACATTCTCAACCATAAACTTTAAAAATGATTGAAAATTAGTATTTCTATTTCAGGCCAACACCATGGGGTTAGAACAACTCTAATGGTTTATGATTTTGTAAATTTTTACAATAAAATTTTAATGTCCCATATTTTCTAACATAAATAAATAGATAAACTAAAATGTTTGTTGCAAAACAAATCACAACCTTTCCGTATTATTGGAAATTAAATCAAACTTTTAAATATTGCAATAATGTATCAATCTTTTGATTTGTGGAAAATTCGTCATCTTCGAAACTTTTGCACGAACTGGACTTGAGATTTATATATCTATCCGACAAAGAAGCTAAAAATTGATTAAGGATTTTTAAAGCTCATTTTCTAGGTTGTCTTCTTTCATTGTCGAAATTTGTGCAAGAGGTGACGAATTTGCAACAAATCACAAGGTTAAAAATTATTACAACGTTTTAAAGTTGAAGTTAATTTACAAAAGCACTGAAATGTTGAAATTTAATTTGCAATTGACTCTAAATTAAAATAAAAGTTGAGACACCCAAATTTTTTTAGGTAAACGAAAATAAATATATAAATAACAAAAGAATATACGATGTGCTAGTGCATACCTTAGCAATGTAGCTCAAATAGCAAAGGAGGCTACCCAAGATATTTAAAAGACAAAAACTTGGGTGAGCTCCAACTCACTGTGAGTCCATCCTTATTTTTGTTAAAATAATTATATATTGATTATGATGAATACAAATAATTAGATTTTATTAATTTATAATTGAATTTATTAATTTTAATTATAATTTACTGATTAAAATTTAGAATTTATTAATTCATTTTCTGATTTATTAATTCACAATTAGGGTTTATTATTCAAAATCAGGGTTTATTAATTTCAATTAGGGTTTATTATTCCAATTAGG
This sequence comes from Salvia rosmarinus, assembly GCA_036937905.1. Taxonomy (NCBI): domain Eukaryota; kingdom Viridiplantae; phylum Streptophyta; class Magnoliopsida; order Lamiales; family Lamiaceae; genus Salvia; species Salvia rosmarinus. The sequence goes on from CM072823.1 coordinate 60,164,874, forward strand.
ATTTATTAATTCACAATTAAGATTTATTAATTTAAAATTAAGATTTTTTATTCATAATCATGATTTATTAATTTAAATTATCAATTATTAATTTATAATTATGATTTATTAATTTACAATTAAGATATTAAATTAATTAATTTAAAATTAATTAGAGATGAGTCTTGCGCGCGCACATGAGACCACTCCTATTTAAAAAGCCACATCTCTCTATATATGGCCTCGTTGGAAGCTTATTAGTAAAACCTCCACATTTAGCAAAGCCTGTGATGATGACAAACACCTCCACCATGGAAGAACAGCTTTCAAATCTTACAAGGCTGGTTGAATCTCTAAACAAACACATCCAAGAGCAAGATGCTCAGATTGCAAAACTCAGAGGGGAAAAGGTGGAATCAAGCCGCATCCATGACGAGGAAAATGAACACAGCGATGATGAAGAAAAGAACGACGAGCAAGAAACTCATGATGAGAGAAAATCGTCTGGAAAACATATTCAAATCTCTTCTGATGGTTTCATCAAAGCAGACCAGCTCAAGGAGTTCATTGAAATAACAATGAAGAACAGAATTGACGGAAATTCTAAATCATCCTTGATTTACTCCAAGCCTTATACTCAAAGAATTGACAACTTGAGAATGCCACATGGTTATCAACCACCCAAATTCCAATAATTTGACGGTAAAGGTAATCTAAGACAACAATTTGACAATCATTCATACGACGAGGCTGGCTGCAGGCTGGTAAACGATATTTTAATTTTAAAATCCGCATTGGATTAAAGAATAAATTAGTGAATCAATTTTCAAGTACTCTACAATGAATTGAAAGTACAAGTTGCAAGAAGAGGCCACAAGTCAAGTCTACACGAACTGCAAATGTTTGTAAGTTGCAAGAACTTTAAGGTGTGGTTGAAGCAATGATATGTACATTAAACACCAATGAGTTCGCAAGGCATGGGGCTGGGTATGGGGACTCCCGGGCGAGAGCTTCCTCTTTTGGAAAACTGAGAAGAATTAACATTACAAATTATAAAATACAGTACTAATTTAACCTATTGAAGATAAATAGTTTCATCAATCATGAGAAATAAAATCAATAAACTCGATCGTATTTTTACGTTCATTGGATGTACATAAAACAACTGCCGAAATACCACCAATGCCACAAACATTTTCAATTTAATTGTATGATTGACTTATGAATGGCTTTGCACATAGATTTTCAAGCAAAGTAATTAACTAACCTCTCCTTCCCATTAGAAATTTAATTAATCTAACATTGCCATTCATTTACCTAGCTACAGTTGTCATGGTAAAATTGGGTATTTTTTTTTTTTGAACGGAAAAGCTCATATTAGCACGAATATGGGGAATGAAGAAGACCCTCCACAAAGGATGAGGGTTCTTCCCAGACATGCGGTGTATCAAAATCCAAAGCCTTTTTAGCTAGCCTATGAGCAATCAAATTAGAGTTCCTACTAATGCTCCTTACAAAAGAATCCTCAATATTGAGCAGAAGAGCGCGACAAATGGCAGCAAAACAACCAAGCTCGGAGATATTCTCACTTCTAGAATTAATAGCATTGCAAACAGATTATTATTCTAAATAAATTAAAATAGCGTTATATACATGCAACTTAATAAAAAAACAGATATTAATAAAGTTTGAATTCAAATAAGTCTAGAATGTGATAAATAGCCTGCTATTGCGTCTATAAATTTATTCATAAATAGCCTGCCATTGCGTCTACAAATTTATTCAATACTTAATAGGAGACATAATTCTAAAATTGGATTCTTCCCTGAATACAATCACGTCGCCCCAATTTATTTTATATCGATATTCATAGAATATATGCCATCAAAGCTTGATGGGAATAGCTCTGAGGGGTTTTCTTTTGCAGTGCTAGCCCAAACACATCTTCTCTTTGGAGTTGTTTGATTCAGCCCCTTTTCAAGTTCCCAGTCGAAGTTATGGCACAGAGTTGCGACCATGCATTGCAGCATGCGGGTAGCTAGTGGCATGCCGGGGCAAATTCTTCGTCCCGAACTAAATGGAATTAGCTCAAAATGTTGCCCCCAAAATCTATATCGCTATTTAAGAATCTTTCAGGCTCAAAACTCTCAGGATTCTCCCATATGCTCGGATCTCTGGTAATTGCCCAAACGTTGACAAATATTTTAGTGTTTTTGGGGATTCTATATTCATTGACTCGCGCTTCCTCCTCCGCGACATGAGGAGCTAAGAGAGGTGCGGCGGGTGATGTCGGAACACTTCCTTGATGGTGGCTTCCAAGTATGGGAGTCGAGAGATGTCTGACTCTTCCACGATTTTCTTCTCTCCAAGAACACTCTTCATCTCTGCTTTGAGCTTTCTCAATTTGTCGGGGTGGAGTAGTAATTCTACCATTGCCCATTGCGTTGTGGCTGCACTTGTGTCTGATCCTGCAATGATTAAGTCCTAACGTATATGAAGCAGATGAGTTAGAACTAATTTATTTCTAATTAAATGTGGAAGTAATTGGAAAGAATAGTCTAAACACATATATGCTCACCAAAAACAAGTGCTTCATTTCGTTGATGCTCAAATCATACTCATGTCCTTGGGAGAGGTCTAGAAGGGTTTCCAGGAAATCATTCTTTTTCTGGTAAGTGGAGGCATTTCGTGCTTGCAGTCGCCGATCGATCAAGCTCTGCACCAACTCCTGCAGACTCCCGAGGTGGTACGTCAGCTTTCGTCTCATTCCTTGTGGATCCAAAGGAGCGAAGATGGGGAAGAAATCTGCAACGTTGGGAACGCCCATATACCTGGTGATGGCGTTAACATGCTCCCTGAATTTCTCATTAGCGCCAGAATCTGACGCGCCGTATTCGGTGAGTTCAGTGGAGAAAAGCGTAGCAAACATGAGGTTCCACATGGTGGTGAAGGTGGCGTCTCCCACGTTCATGGCGCCGCTACAACTGCCGACGTAGTCAGTCAGCTTCCGCAGCCTCTCTTGCCGGATATTTTGAGTGGCTTGGAGAGCTTGATTAGAGAAGAGTTTCTCTCTTGCTACTCGCCGAAGCTTTTTCCATATATGGGAGCTGGCGGGCAACATGTTCATGGAGATCTCGTCGTGGCCGAGCACGCACACTGCATTCGGAGTGAATGGCCTCGAGAACACAAGGCCGTGTTTCTGCAGCACTTCCCTCGCCATTTCCGGCGACGAAACCACAACGGCTAATTGATTCCCGAGTCGGAGGGACATCAAAGGGCCGTAGGTTTTGGCGAGTTGAGCAAGCGACTTGTGGGGGGTTTTGCCAAGTTGTAGCATGTTGCCGAGGATCGGCAGACGAGGCGGCCCCGGAGGCAACTCGCCGCTACCTCCTCGCTGCCGCGGCCTCGAATCCGACCACCTTGAGTAGACGACCCATGCTGCTAGAAAGGCCAGGGAAACAACAATCAGAACTTGCATTTTTAGTTTGTTTTATTGTTTTTATATGCCTAGCTCTCTTGCTATTTATAGCGAGTCTAGGTTGTTTAACAAGTGTATTCTATAAGGTGACTATTTGAATGGAAAATTGCATCCTGTTATGCTTGAGAAAAATCCATTATTTTATTAATTTTAAATTATCCCTAATCACGGATGGCGTTGGTAATACATCGGATAAGCATTTCGCATATATGAAGTCGTTTATAATTTATCTATCCATAGTACAGATATCAATGGATGAGTTTTACCCGAATCGATCCGGAACTGTTCAAAACCCATTAAATTTTAACGCAACGGTTCTGGTTCCAAACCCGCTTTAGACCCGGACCGTTTAGATCCATCCGGTCCGTATCCGATTTCGATTCTAGAACCAGAACCAATACTTATTTATTGGTTCTGGTCCGAGTAAAATTCATCTATTGACAAGCCTAAGTTTAAGTAGGCTTATCAATGGGCTAGTTTTATCCATACCGATCTGAAATCACTCATAGTCCATTAAATTATAAAGCAACGATTTCGGTTTCAGTTTGGTTCTAATCCGGTTCTGGTTCCAGACCCGTTGAGATCCGGATCGCTTAAGACCCATAGTTGATGGTCCGGGTTCGATCGGATCCAGTATCTAATGGATCGATTTTCAGAACTAGAATAATTACTTATAATTTATTGGTTCTAGTCCGGGTAAAACTTACCCATTGACATCCCTAATCCATAATACTCATTCCGAATCCGATTAAAAAGGTAATTTTGTTATTTATATCCATTCGAAACCTATCTAGTAATATCTACTAACTATCCACTCGAACACATCAAAATCTTCTATGAAGAAAATCCAATGAATAAAATACCAATAGAGGAAAAAGAGTACTAGAACAATAACAATTTTTAAAACATGACATTAGTTTAGTTCTCGCGAACCACGGGACTTGTTGGATAATGTTAATTATGTCATTGTTACCAAAATCAACAACCAAATATTATGAAATACAATCAACTTATTCATTTACATATATTAAGAAAGACCAATAACACGATGAATAATAAATATAATAGTAATCACTAATCAAATAGTATTATTTAAAATGGGATGTAATTCAGTGTCCCATAATTTTGTTTGATACTCATTTTGTCCAATTCAAGATTATTTGTACTCATTGCGTCCACGAAATTCGTTTACTTATTTCATCTTTGGACTGTCCAAGAAAAATGTTTACTTTCCTCTTATGGATATGGATCACATAACCTCCTAGCTTCTCCCTTATTCTACTCACTTATTTACAAAAAATTTGTTATGGTCCACCTTTTTAATTCCACTTAACATTAATTTACTCATTTTTTAAATAATACTTCTTACAATTATGGGGCCCATTCTGCACTAACTCTATATTCATTACAATTTATTAAAACACGTGCCACTAAAGTCTGTAAACGAATTTCGTGGACGGATGAAGTATTTCTTTTCGAGTTATCCCATTGAAATTGGCATGTTTCATTTTTAAGAAATTATTATCTTTTCAAAAGTAGTGGATCCTATTTATTTTTTATCATTTTATAAACTTTTTCTAAATAACCGTGTCGAAAAGAAATGAATCATCTTGGGTGGGATGAAGAGAGAGTAATTTGTTTAATATATTTTGACTTGAATACATAATTTTTTCCCCAGTTTGAAGGTTGACGATGAGTAAGATAAAAATTTTATGTTAATTATTTAAACGACCTCATGTTGAAAGTTTGCATTAATTAAGATAAGTGGAGGGTTTCATCTATTGCATTAAGATAAGTGAAAGATTTCATCAATTGAAGACAGATTAATCGAGATGAAGGACGTATTTAAAAATTGCCTTTCTTGCTATCCTTTCCATTCTCTGTGTGACGATTAAATTAGTAAATGATGACTTTCCTCGTGCATTTACTCGTTAAATAAAGAAGTATAAGCTTGTCATATGACTTTCATTCATATACCATTTATATACACAAGAGAAGATGAAGGGGGCGTTTGACTAAGCTTATTTTAAAGCTATAAGATCTTTCAAGAGCTTATAAGAGGTAATGTCTTAAGTGCTTATAAGTTGTTAAAATATTTGGATAATTGCTTTTATAAGCTAGAGAAAGAATCGTGAGTTAGAGAGAGAAAATCGTAGTTAGATAGATAAAATTGACGAGATGTGAAGTTGATAGTGTATGTGTAGGAAATAGCGAACTATAATAAGGTTATTTTGGTAAATTCACGATTGCTTATAAGTTTATGAAAAATAAGTTAGAGTTGACCAACTTATTTTAGGGAACTTATGTTCGTTGGAGCTTATTTTCACAGCTTATAAGTTGTTTAGGAGCTTATTTTGCCAAACACTTTATAACAGCTTATAAGCTCATAAACAGCTTATAAGCTGTTTTAAAGAGCTTATAAGCTCAGCCTAACACGCTCTAAATATAAAGATGCAATAGAGGATTTGGTGATCTTGAGCAGGGCCGGTCCTGACAAATAATGGACTCTGGGTGAAACAACAAAAATTGTTCATTTTTTCACTTTGAAGATATAATTGAATATATATAAAAAGATGCACAATATATCATTTATAATTATTTATTTATTTTTTTATAAAATTTGGGCTCCCAAAAGTTTATAACAAAATTTTTGGACATTGAATATTTTATTTCTTGAATGAATATTTATATTAATATAAGAGGATATATAAAATTTTGGACCCCATAAAATGATGGGCCCTGGGCGATCGCCCATGCTCGTCCACCCTCAGGTAGGGGTGAGCAAAATACCCGGAAACCGAATAACCGAACCGAACCAACCAAACCGAAAAATTAAATTTGGTTCGGTTAATTCAGTTATTTTGGTTAATTCGGTTAAAACCGAATTAAAATTCGGTAGTTCGGTTTTCGGTCGGTTCGGAATTTTTTTAACCGAATAACCGAAAACCGAATTATATATATGTATATAATATTATTTATTTATTTATAATTATAATTTAATATATCAATATCCTTAATCCTATTATTTCTCTCTCTCACCCTATTATATCAATATATAATATTTGTAAAATATATTATTTATTTATTAAATAATTCTACCAATTATTTTTTTTTATTAATATTTTATATATATAACATATAAAAATGTATTTTTTATATATAAATATCAATATATAATATTATTTATTTATTCATTTAAAAAAAGTATTTTTTTGCTAAAAATTCGGTTTAACCGAAATAACCGAAATATATTTCGGTTCGGTTACCGAATAACATTCGGTTCGGTTCGGTTATTTTTTTGAAAATTTCGGTTAATTCGGTTCGGTTATTTTTTCGTCCGAAACCGACCGAATAACCGAATACTCACCCCTACCCTCAGGGACGGCCCTGATCTTGAGGGAAGCAAAAATAGTATTCTCAATCAATTATCACGTCATGCTTAACTGTGTCACCTTACTACAGATCGTATACATGATAGTTTGTTTTCCATAACCCAGTTCGAAATAATTTTTACAGTGTTTTGTGAATTCTCATTTCCCATGAGCGTGAATAGATTTTCCAGAAGTAGGTTGCCATTCAAGAACCTCAAGATTTCCTTGACATAATTATTTAGAATGGAAATTAGTCCAATTAAATATATATAAAGTAATATGAATATAGCCAAAAAATTCTTTTTTCAAATCTCAAAACATTCTTTTGTCAATTAAGTGATGGGATGTGTGTGTTTTCAGAACTTGATCAAGGTACGTTATCGATATCATTTATTGAAATTAATGTGTTCTATTCTTCAACCATGTACTTCGGACGTAGCAGCAGCTGGTTAACGATATTGTTAAAAATGAAATTAAAACTGCATTGGGTAGATAATTATAATTAGTCAAACTTGTTTATATACCTCGTCATCAAAGAGGCCACAAGTCTCTAGCCACTGAATTGAAAATGTTTACAAGTTTGAAGAAGGTGCGCATGGCTGAAACAATGGTAGATATTTGATGCTCGTTAATTTTATATATACATTAATATAATAGTGTAACTATCAGTTTATGTCCCAACATTTTGTGACTTTTTAGTTAATATTTCAACGTAAACATTTTGATCCCTAACGTTTCAAAAAATTTCAATTAATGTCTTGTCGATCAATGTTCGGCGAAAAAACGCTTAATGGCTGCTCGAGAGCCATGTTAGACGCCACTTCAATTAAGTTAAAGAAGAAAAACGCGTAAAAGATTACCAAAACGATATAAAAACCAATCTCGATGCGGGAGTTTTTTGGTTTTTCTATCATTTTGGTGAGTTTTAATGCATTTTTTCTTCTTTTACTTAATTAACGTGACGTCCAACATAGCTCTGTGACAACTACTAAGTGTTTGTTCGCCGAAAATCGATCTGTGGGACATTTACTGAAATTTTCTAAAACGTTAGGATCTAAAATAATAATATACTTACTTTTGAGATTAAACGTTATCACATAAATTGACATTATCCATAATAATATATAATCTCGATATAGTGTTCAAACATTCAATCCATGAGTCCAGTACATGCATTCAATATTTTTAAATTGCGGCTCATGATAGAAGATGTTTTCCGGCAATGCACATTTAAAAAGGCCCATCTTACTTGAATCTTTGTTTCTATTAGAGATGACAATAGATTTTGGACCCGATCCAAATTGTAGATCCATATTTATTTTAAATATTTGGATCTTCAAAAAATAAGATTCCATGGATCTGGATCATTCATTTAAAATCCAAATCTATCATGATTTCTAAGATTTAGATCTGACCCGTAGATCCATATAATATATATATATATGTATATTGTTTTTATTTGTAAGTTTATTATATTATTTTTTTATAATCGAAGTTGGATAAACTAGATTATGAAATTAGATGATAAGTCAATAACATTAGAAAATTCTACTTTGTATTTGAGGAAATTTTGTATATGAATTAGATATGAGATGTCTATTTGCTAAGATACGTGTGCTACTTCTTTTATTGTTATTGCAATATTATTTGTTGTCATGTAACCAAAAGTAAATTTGTAATTAACATTTTCTTGTATAGTGATGATTGTAGAAATGCTAAATAATTATTATAGTATTAATGTGTATTTAGATTAATATTATTATGATGTTACCGTGAATAATAGTTGATTTATGATTTATTTTAGAAGAGAAAACATATGGATCCGAGTCTAGACCCTGGACCCTACAGATATTATAGATCTGGGTCTGGATTTAATTTTTGGGACCCAATGGATTATGACCTATGCAAAAAAAATCGAATCTAAATCCGGACTTTAACAAAATCCGATCTAGATCCGATCCATTGTCGTCCCTAGTTTCGATATATTCTTTTATAATCTTTTCATTTATTAAATCATATTCTAAATTTTATATCATTGGATTTTTTTTAATGGATTTATATATCAAATCCTTTAAAAAAAATTATTAGTTATATTCCACCTCGTCTTATTATTAAAATACAAAATATATTTCATTGCGATTATGGAAATGCAATTCTAATAAAACAGGTGGTGTTCACTCGTCGTCATCCTCGTTATATTGCAAATCGAAGATAGCTTAAAATATTTGATAGGAAAATAAAAATTCAATAAGGATTGATTGGGGAAAATGGAATACAAAAAAAGTTCATCCGCCCGGCCATCTTCGTCGTCGTCTCCGTCATCTTTCACCTCAGGCTTAGATTTGTCGGACTCGTATCGGCCCCAACGCCATTGTTCTGTTTAACAAATTGAGTAAATATTACTCGTAAAAATTAATTTGCAGTTAACAGGTTCAAATCCATATATGAATACGAAAAAGGCACTGGCAGGCCTCTTAGGCTTGTTCGGACCCTTGGCTTCCCCTTCTTCGCCGGCTATTTTCCGCCTGCGCCTCCCTTTTCTCTAGTAGAATATGATGTGGAATTTAAATTAATAATAATTAATAATCTGGAATATAATTAACGGAAAAGTTAATAGATTTGATAAATTCATTAAAAAATATCCAATAATATAAAATTCAAATATTAAAAAGACCTAATAAAAAAATTGTAAAGGAATCTATGGAAACAAAACATCAACAGGAACTTTAAATGTGTTTTGCCCACGTTTTTCCTTTTATTTCTACATCAAAAGTTAATTTTAATTTTTTGTTGAAAAAATTAAAAGTTAATTAAATGTGCAGAAACGAGATACATTTACGGCGTGTTAATGGTGTTAGATTTCAACGTAACGGTTGAGTGGTGTGGAAGATTATTTGACTGTTTCCTTGGACCCACTGGAACAGGCTTTAAATTGATAAGTTGTAACCAAATCAGATCATATATGATACATCACACCAATTTTATTTCATTATTTTAATTAAAAGGCTCCTAGTGAAATCCAGTAAGTCCATATGGAGCTATAAACTCCCTCAATTTTATAAGTTAATTTTTGTTTATGTAATTCCTCTTAAATCCTCGAATTTAGTTTTAACAATTTTCTATCTCGAATATAATTTTTTTATATAGTTTCATTGTTTTTGGTTGCTTGATTGTCATAAGTTAATTGATACTTGGTAATTGTAAAATTGTAAGTTCATCCCGCTCTAATTGGTTGTCTCACTCTTAAGTGATTTATACTAAAAAATGAATCATTTTTATACATAAAATGATTTCGAATTTCGTGAGTCATACTGTTTTACACTCAAAACACAATCTTCCTTAATTTACGTATCAAAAAACAATGATCCGCTTAGAGCGAACGGAGGTAATACTTAAGAGAGAATCTTATTTTCCGCATTCAGAGACTTAGTTCAATTAGCAGATTTGGAACAAGAGAATCTTATTTTCCATTTCTGATATTACGACGAAATACCATACAAATAAATACTGGAGGTCAGGTTTCTCCTACGCTATACGTTGTTAAGGTTAGAAGTTCTCTTACATGTCATTTCGTTCATTTAAAACAAAACGTGCATGCGAACTCCCTTTGTAAGTAATACTCTAAAATTAATGAAAAACCTTGATGGGAATAGCACTAAGGGAGGTTTTCTTTTGCAATGCTAGTCCAAACACATCGTCTCTATTTGGAGATGTTTGGATCGAGCCCTTCTTTCTTGTTCCCGATCAAAGCTTTTCATCTCTAGAACTGTCGAGTACTAGTCGTCTTACAACCAACTTGCTCTCAATCTGATTAACGAACCAACTTACTTGCGCGCACTTCTATCACACTAACCAACTAACCTCTCCCTCTCACAAGTTCAAGGTAAAGATTGTGTTTCTGTTTCCAACTAATGAGTAAAACCTTACAATGTAGTACAATATCAAAGGATTAGGTTTACTCTCTAAGCTCGAATACAGAAGCGAGCTCTCTCTCTCAGTTGAAACACTTGGGAAATTTATCTTTTTACGAGTGCTTGAGATCGTCAATTCTTTCTTGCTTAGAAATTTTTTCAAGTAGTCTTGTTTGGGGCAAGGGCTTCTGCGTTATAGTTTAATGCATGGTACATGCTATAGATTGGAATCGCTTATTACAATGGTGTTTCATCTTCTATTCTATTCCCGTATTTATTCAATAGCCACAACAAGACAAGTCTTAAAAACCATCAAACCTTGATGGGTTTAGCCCTAAGTGGGAATTTCTTTTGCAGTGCTAGTCCAAACACATCTTCTCTTTGGCGCTGTTTGGATTCAGCCCCTCCTTCAAGTTCCCAATCAAAGTTATGACACAATGTTGCCACCATGCAGTGCAGCATGCGGCTAGCTAGTGGCATGCCAGGGCAAATTCTTCGCCCCGATCCAAATGGGATTAGCTCGAAATGTTGGCCCTCGTAATCTATATCCTTACCCAAAAATCTTTCAGGTTCAAATGATTCAGGATTCTTCCATATGCTTGGATCTCTCGTCATTGCCCAAAAGTTGACCATTATCTTTGCATTTTTGGGGATTGTATAGCCATTTATCTGCGTTTCCTCCACCGCCTCGCGTGGACCTAATAGAGGCGCGGCGGGGTGAAAGCGGAACACTTCTTTGATTGTGGCTTGCAAGTATGGGAGTTTGGAGATGTCTGATCCTTCCACCAGGCTTTTCTCTCCAAGAAAACTCTTCAGCTCTGCTTTCAGCTTTGCCAGTTTGTCGGGATGGAGTAGCAATTCCACCATTGCCCATTCCGTTGTGGCTGCACTTGTGTCTGATCCAGCAACAATTATGTCCTAGGGTAAAGCAGATGATTAGAAGTGGAAGTCATCTAGAGAGTCATTACCTAAGTTTATAAACTTCTTAAAACAACTTATAAGCTCTTGAATTAAAAATATTTGGTAAAATAAAATCCTAAACAACTTATAAAATATATGAATAAGCTAAAAAAAATTAAATTCGTCAGACCCATTTTATATTTTTCAAGATTTTGTAAGTAACAATCAATTTATGAAAAATAGCACTGTCATATTTTGTTATTTTAAATATATATACCTTTTTCATTTCATCTCTTCCTATTATATAATTCACAATTATTTCTATTATAAAATCAATAATCCAAACTTTTTGACAATTTATAACCTCTCCACATTATATTTTATAAACTCTTTGAAACATATTATATGATGTTAATGTTTAAAATAAGCTTAGTCGTCAAACTAGTTTATGTAAAACACACATATAAATATATGCTTACCACACAAAAATGTCTGATTTCTTTGATGCTCAAATCATCATACCCATTTCCCTCCTCCGAGATGTCTAGAAGCTTATCCAGAAAATCATTCTTTTTCTGGTAAGTCGAGGCCTTCCGCTCTCGCAATCGCTCGTCGATCATGCTCTGGACAAAGTCCAGCAAGCTCCCGAGGTGATGCCCGATCTTCCGTCGGATCCCTTGCGGATCCAACGGCGCAAAGATGGGGAAGAAATCTGAAATATTGGGAACACCTATGTACCTGGTGAAGGCGTTGACATGCTCCTTGAACTCCTTATTAGCAATAGAATCCGTGGCGCCGTAGTCGGTTAGATCGATGGAGAAGAGAGTCGAGAAGACGAGGTCGGTCATGGTGGTGAAGGTTGCCTCTCCGACGTTCATCACGCGGCCTTGTTCACTGAACCCGCGCACGTGATCGGCGAGCTTCCGCAGCCGCTCCTGACGCTGGCCCTCGGTCTGCTGAAGCGCCTGGTGGGAGAAGAGCTTCTCTCTTCCCACTCGCCTGATTCTCTTCCATCCAGTGGAGTCGGCCGGCATCGTGTTCCATGAAACCTGGTTGTGGCCCACGACAAAATGCAGGTGAGTTGGTAAGACACTTCTTCCTCCAACTAATAAGTCGGGGTTCGAGTCATTTTTTGGTCACTTTAATACTGAAATTTAGAGGCGGCGTGACGGTGGACTCGAACCCGAGACCAAATGTCTCGGACATTAACCACTCTACCACTAGGCCAACACACGCAAACGGGGTTCGAGTCATTTAGTGTGCCTGAGTGTAGGTGTGGTTGCATGGGCTTAAACATAAAAAACCAGTGGGGGAGGCTGTGTTTTTTATACCTGGATTTTAAAATTTTAAAAAATATTTTTTCATGATTGTGAGCCCCTCCTGATTACCATGTGGCTATGCCATTGTGTGGGTGTATGAGTTATAATTAAAAAAAAAACCTCGTTGTGGCCGTGTATGTTGATTGCGTCTGGAATGGATCGGTTCGAGAAAGCATGGCCTTGCTTCTGCAGTATTTCCGTCGCCATTTCAGGCGATGAGACGACGACGGCGAATTGAGTCCCGAGGCGGAGGGACATCAGAGGGCCGTAGGTTTTGGCGAGTTTAGCGAACGACTTGTGGGGGTCTCCGCGGAGTTGTAAGATGTTGCCGACGATCGGCAGGGAAGGCGGCCCCGGAGGCAACTCACCTCCGGGGCCTCGCCGCCGTCTCGAATCCGACCACCGTGGGAATACGACTATAAACCATGCTGCTAGAAAGGCCAGGGAGAAAACAACAAAAGCATCCATTTTGGTTTGCTGTGTTTATCGTACCTTTGCTTTTCTTGGCTATTTATTGACTATAGTAGATTCACAATTGAAGAAGAGAAAAATAGAAAAAAAATGTTGTACTTACAATTTGGTCAACTTATTTATGACCATATCATAGGTGTGCCGGATCCTCTGTTATAAATGTTATTTTATCTCTTATTTGGTGTATTTTAATTGCGGAATTATCTTCACTGTACTTTAGAAAATTCACAATTGTGTATTTAAAATGACTAGGAAAAATTAGTAAAATATTAAACTACAAATAGCAATCTCGTCATTTGAATACAAATGTTACACCATACTAGAAAAATTAATTAGGCATTCTTTTCTTTCATTTAACACTCGCTCAGTACAGCATCAATCTTTTTTGCCTGTTCCATGTTTAATAATTTATTTATTTTTGAGATACATGTTTAATCAAACTTACTATAGAGGGCAATTTGTCATATCCATTTTTTCTTCTTCATAATTCCTTTACTTATTAAAATACAAATATTATTTTACTAAGCAAACTACAATGAAAACGACTTATCTTTTACCTCAAAGAAAAGTGATTCATCTTTGGGAGCGAAAAATAACTTATTACTACCACCTACCTATAAAAAATTTGGTAATAGGGACCCTAGCGGCATCAGACATTAAATATCTATTATTACGATTATATCAAATAGTGCGGCGCTATACCGCAGGTAGCTCCATTAGCAACCTAAATTAGATACTTTCTTTAACATATCACAAAACAAGAATTAAGTTCTTACGTGCGTTGTTGACTTAAGCCCCGTTTGGTAGCCTTATTTCGTCAGGATAATAAAGTTATGCGTCTGTTTGGTAGCTCTGTTTCGTATCCTTACGGTCCGTATTTTAATGACGGACTTGGTAGTTTTGTCTGTTTGGTAGCTCTATTTTGCACTATTTCTTTAGGATTTGTAACCTACCTAAGTGGTGGGTTACGAAACCTAACTCGACAAAGACATTTTAACTAGATGAAACCTAACTCCACAGTACATTTTAACTAGACGAAACCTAACTAACCTACCAAACGGGGCCTTAATGTTAAAATGGTTAAAGTTTGAGAACAAAAGTCTCAAGTTCAAGTTCATCGTAACACGATATTTAAAATTTATATATTAATTAGTAAAAAAAAGAATTAAGTTCTCACATACATGTCAATTTGGCTAAAATAGGCTTATGGGGAAAAATATATGTTTATTTGTGAGATAACCTTTTACTCTTACATTATATATATATATATATATATATATAGAAAGAGCCGCATTTACAATATTAATTTTGCCTATTATATTCTTACTATATACTTACTTTAAGGATATTAATAATGTAACTTGATATATTATATTTTTGATAAACTGAATAATTACTTTTAAAAATCATTATTAGCTTAAAACTGTCGTCCTATTATAACTCTTCATCCACATTCAAATTATATAAGCTAGATTTTACAAATTATCTTCAATTTCCATATCCAAATATATGTTTAAGTCTACAATTTGTAGACCATAGGATTTTAATTAATAGGTCGATTTTAACTAGTGCCTAACTTAAAAAATTATTAATTTGGTTTTAAATCAAAACCTAAAATTATTAATTGTGTAAACTAATACAATTAATATTATTAAATTAATTCTAGTAAATACATTAATTCTCTCACAAAACTATTTCCATATGCTATTATTATTATCTTCTTTTCAGTCTTTTTTGTGATGAACAAGAGGTCGTGTCCTTATAGGCTGATGCAGTATTATTATTTAGATATTATTTATAAAACAAAATATCATTTTTTATTTTAATAAATCATATACATACATAGATTAAAAAATATATGATCTCTAATATTTATACATGAAAAATGAAAAGAGTCGTATGTTTAATTTGTATCAATATAATACATAAGCTTCAAGTGTTTTCATTATATATTTGTAACATGTAAATCATGTATGTATTTTTATGGTATGTTTTACCATTATAGTAATTAACAATTGATACATAGTGACATACCAATTAAATTTATTTTTTAAATATATAAGGAATGCAAATAACTTATCATATATCAAAGTTAGAGTAACATAAAAAAAATACAAAAACTCATATACATCCGTCCGCACCGTCATAAAAAACAATACAAAAACTCAAGTATCTATTCATATTAAAATTGTTTTTGAAGTTTTACAATTGTATGTACCATCATAAGCACGTATATCATAATTAAAATAAACAAATTATCTTAACCACAAAAGAAAATTTTAGTTTAGAAAATTATATCGAATTAACTTATCTTATATATGTTTAATACTATTGTATCTATAATGTAGGAAAGAGGGGCTCTTCGAATTTTTTTTTTTTCTTACGAATGAGTTAATTTAATTTATCTGGAGCGTTGAAATAGCCTCACGCATTAATAAATCATTGTAGGAGCAGCCATTCAAGAACCTCAAGTCTTCATCTGTCCATTTTTAGACAAGCAATCTTAACAGAATTATTCAGATTGGAAATAACATAATTAGCCATGGATCTAAATATGGTCAAGTAATATGAATCTACGTTAAACATTTCCATTTTTTTTGTCAATTAAATATAAAAATTTAAAAGTCATGTCACGATGAACTTTGAACCCAAGACCTTTGATCTCGGGTTATTAACCATTCTTCTATTATACCAATATACGCACGCTACACTAAGTTGAACAATTCTTATTCAAACTTTATGTTATGTATGTTGTCGGTACAAAATCAATTTATGTTGCCGTCACATATTATATTTTAATGATTGCGTGTTTGTTAGTTTCTACCAAGACCAACCAATCATGCTGCTGGTAAACGATATTCTTAAAAATAGAAATCTTCATTGGATAAAAGGATTAATTAGTGTCATTTGTCAACTCACTGTGAATTGAAAATGTTTACAAGTTGCGAGGAGGAGTGGCTGAAACAATTAATGGCAAATACTTGCTGATCCTTAATTTAATGTATACATTATAATCTCCACAAACTAATAGAACTATATTTAAATCATTAACTATTAACTTTGTATCAAAAATGTCTTACGCCCATTTTTCGACCTCCAAAATCCTGACATAACTCATCGGATACAACATAGCAAAGACAAAAAAAAAACCCATAGATGTCACATGGAATTACGTGGCATTTTCCTGTGTCATTCAGCAAGCCACGACAAGATTTTGAGGACCGAAAAGTGGACACATGATATTTTGATACAATACTAATAGTTAGTAGCTTACTTAAATATTCTGATAGTTCGGGATATTATTGATAAAGTGAATATAGTTTGAGGTTTAAAATAGTATTTACCAAATAATAAATAAATAAAGGAAAAGAACGAGAACATTTCTCAAGCACTGCGTAGGCCATTCCTAACAAAAAAAAAGTCTTAGAACATAAAAATAGATTATCTATCTACCATCATAAAGACAAAATATACACATATATTTTGGAGCTCATAACATCTTGGACCTTGTGCTGTCGTCCGAGCTCGCCCGCCCTCAAGGCTGGCCCTGACTCAGCCTTACACAAGGACTCCCCTTGTTGAAATCTCGAATCAGCTTGGTTAGTAAGGCCAGAATGATTGGCATCATAATAGACAGCACGATGAAGAAGGTGGACAAAATGCCAGGAGGTGCAATTGCCACCATGCAAGTATCATAAGTTGCTGTCAATGCAAAGAGTGCTACTCTAACCTCAAACTGCAACGGGAATCCGTGTGTGAGAAAATAGATCAATTGCACAGACATAAAGAAGCCCATGGAGTTGAACAGCAGGAATAGTCCATATGACACATATCTGTTAGTTCCCATGATCGACTGCCCGGCCGTGTGGCGTGGCGGCTGTTTGCTACTGTTTTTAGCGGCATCGGGCCAGAAGTCGTCCTGCCACACGCCGCCAGGAGGGCTGAGCACCGCCTGGTATGTGGTGGTCACGATTAGCACAGCTACGACCAGCAATGTGTTTCTTGCCTTGCTTGGAGACTCCTTGATCTTGTCGTACTTGAAATAGTCCTGCAGCTTCTGGGACGCGGATCTGGGGCGACTCCGCCTCTGTTCTTGCTCCGGAGACTGGTTGTGATCGGAAATCTGCGAGTTTGATGTTGATGCTCCCCCTGCTGTAGTGAGAATCTCCTCTATGTCACAATCACCCCCTTCTGATATCAAGATATCAAACGCTGTTTGCCTCTTGTTGTTCAATGACTTCACCTCCAATTTGTCCTTGAAACAAGAGTTCTTGTCCAGCAACAGATCAAAAACCTGACCAACAGTTGGAAGTTCAGTTCAAAATTTGATCGGCTACTACACGTGTAACAATCAAATTCTATTAGACTTCCATCATCCCCTTAAAAGACATATATGATAAGTAGAGAGGGTTATCATGAAAAAGCCACCATATCTTTGTTATAAATCTGATAGCTCTTATCCAACTGAACTAACTCCATGGAGGATAAAACCATCATATCTTGTATCACAACAACTTGATGAATATCTTGACTTCTATATACTCTCTCCGTCCTATTATTGTTGGCTCGTTTTCCTTTTAGGACTGTCCAATTAGTGTTGGTCCGTTTTAAAAAAAGAAATAATTTTACACTAAAAAGTATTTCGAATATCGTGTCAAACACTACTTTACACACAAAACATAATTTTTCTTAATCTACATAAAAAATAAATGTCAACAATATCGGGATGGAGAGAGTATAAATTTGGGCAACCCGGTGAAGATCCTGACTCCAATATATAAAGTTTGGACAACCTTTTTAAAGGAAAAAGGGTCCAATTCTAATATACCTGAATTTGTATATTGACAACAACATATTTCTAGTAAGATTGAAATACTAAAAACAAATCACCACATATTGCTTTCTAAAGTCGATGTGGGTAAAACCGAACTTCAACAACCAAATAAGATTAGAATACTAAAACAAGAATCACCTCATATTGCTTTCTAGATGCTGCAAGGTGCAACAGGGTGTTCCCTCTATCATCCTTGCTATTCAAGATCTCCTCTTTCTCAAACGAGGCGACATGATCGCAGAGGACCTTGAAAGCTTCATACTGACTGAATTTCACAGCCAGATGAAAGCAAGTTTCGCCTCGAGCAGTCACGTGTGCAATAGAATCTGAACATGCGATTAGCAACTCTGCGATGACTCGGGATCTGCCTTTGGCAACTGCAGAGTGAAGAGGGATTCTGCTATCTCTTCCCTTGGCTAAGCAAAGATGGCTGCCCGATTTCAACAGCTCTTTCACAATCTCGACGTCGCCTCTAGCTGCAGCAATGTGCAGGGGGCTTAAACCGTCTCCATTGAGTTCTGCAGCGAATTCGGGGGCGAGAAGCAGCACATGTTTCACAAATTCAAGATGGCTACCGATGCAAGCAATGTGCAACGGAGTGTCTCCGTCTCCTAAAGCCGCAGCCATCAGAAGGAAGGGATCGTCTTTGATCAGGATTTGCAGTTCCTCAACATCTCCCTTCATGGCGGCCTCACGCAGCTTCCTGTCCATTCTTGTATTGATCTAGGTGTCTTTGGTTTCTTGAGGAATTAGTTCATATGTACAAGGAATATGCATTTTCCTTTGATGTTAGATAAAAAATTATCGTGTTAAGACTCTATTATAATCAGGTCAAATGATGTGTGATCACTGGTGAGGACACGTGTTGTTGCAGAGTTATCAATAAAGAAGTCTGAACGAGAGGGGTTTGTCTTTCAATTTTTGGTTTTCAGCCACTAATATATATTAAGACGACTTTTACCTGTTCAAAATTTCATTTTTTGCGTTCATAGTTTCGTGGACATTTTATATTTGTCTTTGAAGAGTATTTCGAACAAGGGAAAATCATCATAAGATGTTGATGCTGCAGTTCTTGATGGAATACTTTCATTTGAAGCATCAGATTGAAAATAGAAATCACCCAAGTTTCCTGTTATTATCATACATAACCACGAATTTAATCTCAATTAGTGAACAAGTTGATTGATTACCTATATGAAATCGACTATCCCTTTGAAGTTGGTTATTCTAAAAAATAATATATATGTATGTATTAATTATTGAAAAGCACTATTAATTAATAACGATGAATTCCTCAATCCATCAAAAGCAATACAATTAATATAAAATGAATGAAGATAATAAATAAATATATTAATAGATAATAAGACTAAAAGGTAGATCATGTATGATTTTTTTGTAAATAATTAGATAGATTAATGGTAGTTGATGTTTTCAAAATGGAAAATGCAAGTTTTTGGTAGACAAATTATAAAAAAATTAAATATAAGTTTTTGTTGTGCAAGCAAGTTTTTGTGTTTTGAGTATCCAATATCTAATACTCATTACAGTTTTAATCAATTAACTTAAACTCGTTGGGACAGTAGAGAGGGCGTTAATTAACAAACAATTGCAAGCAATCTTCTTTGGAGCTGTTTTAGAAATTATCCAATGGAATTTCAAATTAATAATGAAAGTCGTTAAATTTGTCTTCAGGGACCCATTCTAAAGAAATTATAGAATTCTCTTTCCTTTGCGCACACCCACACCCACACCGTTACCGTCACTTCTCCGTCGAATCCCCCTACCACTGCTACACCGCTGACGACAGATAGCCGCACTCGTCGCCGACACCGTTTGCCCTTGTAAATGATCATTAACACAAGTAACTTTGAAGATTATGTTGCAACTCTTAATCAATTAATATTCTATACATCAAATGAAAAACACAATACATATCTTGTATATTGTTCACATTATTGGTATTCAGTGTTTCATCTTCTAGTCTGAGGCATATTGATATAGTAGCCGGAACATGAAGCTGAATTATTTCATACAAGTCTTATAAAAACCATCAAACCTTGACGGGAATAGCTCTAAGGGGGGTTTTCTTTTGTAGTGCTAGCCCAAAAACATCTTCTCTTTGGAGTTGTTTGGATTGAGCCCCTTTTTCAAGTTCCCAATCGAAATTATGACAGAGAGTTGCAACCATGCTGTGAATCATGCGGGTAGCTAGTGGCATGCCAGGGCACATTCTTCGTCCTGATCCAAACGGAATTAACTCAAAATGTTGCCCCCAAATCTATATCGCTATCTAGAAACCTTTCGGGCTCAAAGCTCTCGGGATGCTTCCATATGCTTGGATCTCTTGCAATTGCCCAAACGTTGACGAATATCTCTGTATTTTTGGGGATTATATATCCATTTACTAGCGTTTCCTCTTCCGCCTGGTGAGGAGTTAACAGCGGCGCGGCAGGGTGATAGCGGAGCACTTCTTTGATGGTGGCTTCCAAGTATGGGAGTCTCGAGATGTCTGATTCTTCCAAGATTCTCTTGCCTCCAAGAACACTCGTCAGCTCTGCTTTCAGCTTTCTCAATTTCTCGGGATGGAGTAGTAATTCTGCCATTGCCCATTCCGATGTAGCTGCACTTGACTCTGTTCCCGCAACAATTAGGTCCTGTTTAAGGTATGAGTTATAATCAAATATAACTAATTAATTTCTAAACATGGAAAATTAAAGGAAAGAGTATGCATATGTATGATGCTCACCACAAACATATGCTTAATTTCTTTAATGCTCAAATCGTATTCATCTCCTTCCACGAGGTCCAGGAGCGTTTCCAGAATGTCATTCTTCTTCTGGTAAGTCGGTGGCTTTCGTGCTTGCAGCCGCTGCTGGATCATGGTCTCCACTATCTCCAGCAAACCCCCGAGGTGGTAAGTGAGCTTTCGTCTCAGTCTTTGTGGATCCAAAGGAGCCAAGATGGGGAAGAAATCTGCAACATTAGGAACACCTATATACCTCGCCAGAGCTTTAACATGCTCCTTCAATGTCTTATTAGCACCGGAATCAGAGGCGCCGCCGTATTGGGAGAGCTCAATGGAGAAAAGCGTAGCAAACATGAGGTTGGACATGGTGGTGAAGGCGGCTTCCCCCACGTTCATTGCGCGGCCTTCGCCGCTGCACTTGCTGACGTGGCCGGTCAGCTCCAGCAGCCTCTGTTGCCGGAGAGCTTGACTGGCTTGGAGGGCTTGATTAGAGAATAGTTTCTCTCTCGCTACTCGCCGAAGTTTTTTCCATATATTGGAGGTCGCTGGCAACATGAACATCGAATTCTGGTCGTGGCCGAGTATGCACAGTGCGTGCGGAGTGAATGGTTTCGAGAAAAGGAGGCCTTGTTTATGCAGTACTTGTAGGAAAAGGTTATGAACGAGACAAGATTTGCCGGGCGTACAACGTGAAATGAAAGGTAGGAGATCAAACTAACAATGAATTTGAAATGTAATAAATACAATCGAAAGCTGAAAACCGTAAGCAGATGCCGAGTCGAGAGGCCTCTTTCCAAGAGCGAGATACGCCCAGTAGTGCTCTCGGTTCCGCGTATCGTCCCCAAAGATGAAACGGCGTTCGTAGGTGGCAGCACCGCAGACCAACGAGCTCCCGTGAATCGGACGAGGCGAGGGGCAGAGCTTCGACACGAAAATATGTATGCAGGAGTGCTCTAGGTATGCCGGAATGCTTTTGCGATCGGTAGCTTGCTTTGGGAGACATGTCCTATTTATAGGCGTCGCCCCCCGTGGGAGTATCTTTGAGTCAACACCGCATTGATGTCGGGTGTTACGGAGTTATGTCCCCTATGAGTGCGCGGCGGTTTCGAGACAACGTGGGCACGTTTCCAGAGCCATCATGTCGAAAGGCGTTACGACCATTACGGCGAATAACGGACAACGCGTGCAGGCCCAGTTCATTGGACGATCCGGACGTCTTCTTCAGCACAAAGCAGCCCAACGGATTGGGCCACACGAGTTGGGCCCCGGACCAACTCCATCGCGCAAACAGCCCAACGGATCGGGCTACACAATTGGGCCTCGGACCAACTTCATCTTTGGGCTCGATCAAACGTTGATCCAAAATATAAGGACAATGGGCCACGGAACCGGCCCACGAGCAGCCCAAAGAACGGCCCAAAGACCACCCAGCACGAATCGCAAGATCCAAGATCCAAGATCCACGATCCACGATCCACGGACCACGGACCACCGGGAATCGGGCGAACCGAACCGAACCCGAGCCGAGCCGAGCCGGGCGGGCGGGCCGGGCGGGCACGGCGCAGCGGCGGGGCGGGCGGCGGCGCGGGCCGGGCGGGCGGCGGCAAGGCAGCATGGCGTACTGCGTGGGCTTTCCAACCCATCACTTGTGCACATAATTATACTAAGTGTTCAATGACTCACTTATATAGACAATTAATGAAGGTACATTAATCAATGTGGGATAAGGATTAATTAATCCATGCTTATCCCATTAATCACATAACTCCATGTTTAAGTGACCAACTTTGATCCATTATTTCTCACTCACGAAATCGGATTTGAGAATGTGAATACACCACGATCATCTACTCTAACGTAGATCGATCCTATGCCGCTTAATTTCACAAAATTAAACGTTACGTCACTCAAAATCTTGGTCAAAGTAGCTTCGAAACTTGACCACATATATAATATTATATATATATGCACGCGATTTTCAACAATCCCCACATGAGTGGAAATAGCCATATGCATGATGCAGACATACATTTCGATCCTCAAGAGATGTTAAAATATTTGGACAGTGGTTTATGGCCTGAACCTTCCATAGTTAGTACCATCGAGTACACAGCGGATTAGTGGACACGATGCTCGAACTATTCCCCCCGGCAGTAATCGAAACAATGGTATTAACACTTTAACACCTCAACCTCATCCGTTCTCACGCTTGATTCCATTTTGGCCATGGACATCCACTTTGGATTCATAAGTGTTTTGTTTGAGCGGCCCCACTCGCACTTACATAGGTGATTCTTTACCGAGTATCTTGCCATACTCAACCTCCCGAGGTATCTTAGGAATCATTGAGAGTCAACGACTCAACCTCACCACTAGGCAAGTTTTTCAACACTCGTTTGCTTTCTGGAACGACTAACTCGAGTGTTTATACACGAACTCATATAGCTTAGTTCTCCCATCAACCAAGTTCTTGGGATCTCAGGTCATCATGGTTGGGTTACCACTATGATTGTTCTTAAGATGTGGATTTTAGTCTCATTCCTCTAGCAACTTGATCATTTGATCCCGGCTCAACCCTTTGGTTAATCGGATCCGCCAGATTATCTATCGACTTGACATAGTCAATTGATATAACCCCACTGAGATCAAATGCCTCACGGTATTATGTCGCCGACGATATGTCGAGACTTACCATTATACAAACCACTTTTCGCCTTCCAATAGCTGCTTGGCTATCACGGTGAATCATCACCGGTGGCACGGGTTTAGACCAACATGGAATATCTTCCAAAATTACAGAGCCACTCGGCTTCCTCACCGACTTTATCCAAAGCTATGAATTTCGATTCCATGGTGGATCGGGCTATACACGTCTGCTTCGTGGATCTCAAGAAACAAAGACCTCCCAATCGTGAAGACGCACTCCACTTGTAGAAAGTGAATCTTTCGTGTCGATATCCAATTGGCATCACGGCACCCTTCAAGCACGGGGATATCTCGTGAAATGCAGCCCATGATTTTGAGTATACTCAAGTACCTCAAAACTCTCACTAAAGCCTTCCAATGCTCCTTGCTGGATTGCTCGTGTAACGACTCAATTTGTTCACGGCGAAGCTATGTCGGGTCGGTGCAATTTGTAAGATACATCAAACACCCGATGACCTTAGCATAGTCTTCTTGCCCAACGGGTTCACCCTCGTTCTTACTCAGTGAACATTGAGCTCTAATGGGGTCTTAGCAGCAAACTATCAAACGCGTTGAATTTCTTAAGCACTTTCTCAACGTAGTGAGATTGTGTCAAGACAATTCCGTCTCGATCTTCTTAGAATCTTGATTCCAAGAATCACATCGCCTAAACCCATGTCCTTCATGTCAAAATTTCTATTTAACATGCGCTTTGTGTCATTAATGACTTGAGTATTGCTACCCATGATCAACATGTCATCTACATACGCACACACTATAACATAACCATTATCGTTGTTCTTAACGTAGACACATTTGTCACACTCGTTGATTTTGAAACCATTTGCCAACATTACATTGTCAAATTTCAGTGCCATTCAACGGCGCTGTTTCAAACCATATAGAGACTTCACGAGTTTGCATACCTTGCCTCTTGACTGTGTACTACAAACCTTCGGGTTGCTCTATATATACCTCATCCCGAGGTCACCATTCAAAAATGCGATCTTAACGTTCATTTGATGAATCTCAAGATGTGCAAAGCAAGAATTGCGAGAAGCACCCTAATAGACGTAATCCTCGTCACGGTGAATAGGTATCAAGAAATCGTACCCTCTCTTTGTTTAAACCCTTTGACAACCAAACGGGCTTTATACTTTTCAATTGATCCATCCGCCTTGACTTCCTTTTAAGGATCCACTTGCATCCTAAGGGCTTACAACCTTCGCAAATCAACCAAAGACCCAAGTGTGGTTTTGCAAAATGGAATCAATCTCACTGAGCGACCTCTTGCGAGCATCCCGTCGGCCGAGCATAGCTACTTTGATTGAAGTTGGTTCTTCGTCAACATGAACGCAATATAGTCGAACCAAAGTCCTTTGGCGTTCGACTCTATTGCCACGCCTCGGTTCCGACCTCTCGGATCGACCTCGATCGCTTATGCGATATCGGTTCTTCCTCCAAAGGTTTAGAACTCAAGCTTCACCATCGCTCTATTGCTAGAATTGGCTTCACTTTTATCCTTATCTTCTGAGGATAAACACTTTCAAAGAATATAGCATTCCTCGACTCAATCGTCGTCCCCACATCATATCCGGTACCTCGACTGTGGATCGAAAACGATAGCGCCGCTGCTTGTTGCATACCCAATAAAGATACAATCGATCGTTTTAGGTCCAATTGTAACTTGTTTTGGAAGAGCACCTCAACCTTCGCCAAACACCCCACACTTTGAGATATTTGTACGATGGCTTTCTTCCTTTCCACAACTCGTAGGAGTGATATCCTTACCTTTGAGTGGAATCTTGTTCAAGATGTAGTTGGTGTCAAAACGGCTTCCCCCACAAGTTCGGGGCAACCTCGAACTAATCAACAAAGCATTCATCATCTCCTTAAGTGTTCGATTTTACGTTCAAAGAACGCCATTAGGCGAGGTGAATAAGGAGCGTCGTTTGGTGTATTATACCACTTTCGTTGCATAATGCCTCAAACGGAGCTACATATTCTCCCCTCTATCACGAGCAGTCTTAATTCGACAATTAATCGATTCTCGGCCGTTCTTCAAGTTTTAAAAGCGATAATAGCCGTCTTTACTTCTTAGAAGGTAAAGATAACAATATCTTGTCGATCATCAATAAACGTGATGAAGTATTTTTACCACCTCTAGTTTGTACAAACTTTAAATCACACACATCGGTGTGAATAAGTTCTAGAGGCTTAGTGCTCCGTTCACCGAATGAAGCGGTAACTTAGCCATTTTAGCTTCCACACAAACCTCACATTTCGTTTGTGTATTAACTTCATTTAACTTTAGTAAATCTAAATTTACTAATCTTTTATTGCATTTAGATTAACATGTCCTAATCTACAATGCCATAAATCGAGCACTCGATCAAGTAAGAGGAAGTAGATGCTTTTCATTCATCATAATTTTGGGTACACACAAGACAAATTATTACATTTAGTTTGAAAAGACCCGGTGAGATAACCTCTACCAAGAAACTTTCCAAACTTAGTCAAGACAAACTTGTCCGACTCAAAACTAGTCTAAAACCTTTATTAACTAGAATAGAGCCCGACACTAAGTTCTTGCGAATGTCCGGGACATGCAAGACATCCTTCAATGTGATCTCAATGCGGACGTCATCTTGAGCACCACATCACCAACTCCGCAACCTCGGACGAAGCTTGGTTCCCATGTTGAGCTTCCTCCCTCAACAAAGCTTGTAGGTGGAGAAACGATCTTTTCGGCGATACGCTTGTGATTGCGCCGATGTCGATGAACCATCCACCTCGATTCTCGACGTGATCGACTTCTTCGGTCACCACAGCAGCCAAGTCATCCTTGTCCCATTTGTCAAGTCCTTCTCGACAACATTGGTAACTTGCTTAGCCTTCTTCTTAGGTCGTGGCAGCCTCACACTCGTGTGGCCATGTTTGCCACAATTATATGATCCCGTCAAACTTACGGAAACCACCTTCCTTCGCTTTATCTTTGACATTGGGACGAACACGTTTGTTGGAGGACCGCCTCTCCAACAGTTGGCTCTAGCATCGATCGCCTTTCCCTTTAGTTCTAGCCTTCACGTCGGACTCGATGCGCGATCGACGATCAAGTCTTCAAGTGTCATATCCTTCGCCAGGCTTAAGGTAGACCTCAAGTCTCCCCCCTGTGGTAGCTTTCAATCATCGTAGCGACGACAAAGCCGTTCAAACAAGGTGTGCCCTTCGACGAACCTCGTGCACAATGAGTTGAAACTCTTGCACTTGGTCCATGATCGGTCGAGAATCGACCATCTTGTAGTCCAAATATTTGGCTATAATAAACTTTTTAGTACACTGCATCATCACTACGGTGCTTCTTTTCTACGCGATCCCACATACTTTTGGATGTCGTTACAAAGATAAACACTATACAAGCTATCTTCTAAACTACCAAGTATAAAATTTTACAAAGGTAGTCGCCAAGGCTTGATTGTCGTATCGCTCGGACGTGAAAGTCCGTCACCACCCCGGAACGCGGGCTCATCTTCCACCAAGAAGTTGGCGAAGCCCAACGTCGTGAGGTAAACAAGCATCTTTGCTGCCATCTTGAAGTCGGATCCTCCAAACTCGGCGGCTTCTCGGGCGGCATCATCCTGCGGTATGAACAGCGCCGAGATCGATCCATGATCGATCCACCGGCACCACTGAAGTGTCTTGAAACATGGAACTCGAATGAGAACCACCGGTGTTAGATCCTATGGATCCAACAATCGACCCATCGAAAAGTGCGATCGTCGAACAAAGGAACCACTAAAGTGGAACCAATTGTTGAACCACTAAAAGTGGAACCAACATCGACCAAAGGGTCCCATGGTTGACCTCAAGGCATCGAACCAAACATGACCGAAGCCATTGTGCTGCGGTGGCGGCGAAGAGGCGGCAAGTGGCGGCGGAAGAAGGCGGCAAGGAGGCAGTAGTTGGCGAGGGAACAATGACATCTCCAAGCAAAGGTTTAGGTTTGAAAGTTTTAAGTCGATTTTAAGTCCGACTCTTCGTGCAAGTAATATCTCGCTCTTGCGATTGTAGGAAAAGGTGTACGAGCGAAGACAAGATTTGCTTGCAGGGCGTATTACAACGTGAAATGAAGGTAGGAGATCAAAACTAACAATGAATTTGAAAATGCAAGTAAATACAATCGAAATCAGAAACCGTAAGCAGATGCCGAGTCGAGGAGGCCTCTTTCCGCGAAGACGAGATACGCCTGTAGTGCTCTCGGTTACGCGTATCGTCCCAAAGACGAAACGGCGTCTCGTAGGTGGCAGACCGCAGACCAACGAGCTCCGCGAACCGGACGGAGGCGGAGGCGAGCTCGACACGAAAATATGTATGCAGGAGTGCTCTAGGTATCTTGGAATGCTTTGCGATCGGTAGCTTATCTTTGAGAGACATGTCCTATTTATAGCGTCGCCCCTCACGGGAAACATCTTTGAGTCAACACCGCATTGATGTCGGGTGTTACGGAGTTATGTCCCCTATCGAGCGCGTGGCGGTTTCGGAGACAACGTGGCACGCTTCCGCAGAGCCATCATGTCGGGCGTTACAGCGATTGCCACGACGAACGGACAACGCGTGCGTCGGTGTTCATTGGACGATCCGGACGTCTCTTCAGCACAAGCAGCCCAACGGATTCACACACGAGTTGGGCCTCTGACCAACTCCATCGCACGCAGCCCAACGGATTGGGCTACACGAATCGGGCCCTGACCAACTTCATCTTTGGGCTCGATCAAACGTTGATCCAAAATATAAGACAATGGGCCATTTAACCGTGCCCACGAGGCAAGCCCACGAACAGCCCAAAGAACGGCCCAAAGACCAATTGCCAAGATCCACGATCCACGATCCACGATCCACGATCCACGATCCACGGACCACGGACCACGGACCACGGGCGGGCCGAACCGAACCGAACCGAGCCGAGCCGAGGCGGGCCGGCCGGGCGGGCCGGGCGGGCGGGGCTGGCGCGGGCGCGGCGCGCGGTGCGGGCGACGGGCGCCGGCACCGGGCACCGGGCCGGGCGGGCGGCGGCGGCATGGCGATGTCTACACGTGGGCTTTCCAAAATCATCACTTGTGCACATAATTATACTAAGTGTTCAATGACCCACTTATATAGACAATTAATGAAGGTACATTAATCAATGTGGGATAAGGATTAATTAATCCATGCTTATCCCATTAATCACATAACCCATGTTTAAGTGACCAACTTTGATCCATTATTTCTCACTCACGGAAATCGGATTTGAGAATGTGAATACACCACGATCATCTACTGAACGTAGATCGATCCTATGCCGCTTAATTTCACAAAATTAAACGTTACGTCACTCAAAATCTTGGTCAAAGTAGCTTCTCGAAACTCGACCACATATATAATATTATATATATATATGCAGTACTTCCGTCGCCATTTCCGGCGACGTGACGACGACGACAAATTGGTTCCCGAGTTGGAGGGACATCAAAGGGCCGTAAGTTTTGGCAAGTTGAGCAAACGACTTGTGAGGGTTTTGGCCAAGTTGTAAGATGTTGCCGAAGATCGGGAGACCAGGCGGCCCCGGAGGGAACTTGCCGCCTCGCCACCGCCTCGAATCCGACCATCTTGAGTAGACGAGCCATGCTGCTAGAAAGGCGAGGGAAAGAACTGTGAAAACTTGCATTTTTGGTTTGTTTTGTTTCTACTTTTTCTGAAATGCCTCTCTTGCTATTTATAGCGAGTCTAGGTGGTTTAACTAATGTATCTTCTGTGATTACATATTTGAATTAAAAATTGCATTTAGCTTCCTCTTACATCATATTATACTTGGAGAAAAAATGATATGGAATTAAATACTTTTTCACAGCATGTCATTGGTTTAATTCCCGCGAGGAATGGAACTTCTTGAATAATGTTTGACAAAAACTTTAATGGGCTCTCCTATATGGTGCGAGCGAGTTAGGTTGGGATATTTGATTCATGTAAGTAATAGTTGTTTTGAGTAAAAGTAATACTCATTCTATTCTTCAATTTTGTTTCTATGAATCTTCAGCATGAGTTTTAATAAAATTTATTGAGTACATTGTGAATGAAATAAGGATCTCACATTAGTATAATATTAAATTATTAATTACTGGTGAACCATGAGGAGTAAAAGGTATATATAAGTGATATTGTTGAGAGTAAGAAGGAATGGAGTGGTGGACCATGGGTGGTAAAATGTATAAATAAATATTTTGTTGAAGGCATAAGTATATAATATTTTATGGGATAATTTCTATAAATGGAATAGGATCGAAAAAGTTTGGAAGATGTACCAAAAATGAAAACTATGAAGAAAATTGAGGGACTGAAAGATTAATTTTTATGAATAAAAGTGACATGTTCTAAAAAATAATAAATGTTCTTACCAATTGACATGTTCTAAAAAATAATAAATGTTCTTACCAATTATCTAATATATAATTGATAGTTGTCATAAATAAAAGTGACAACTATTACGAATAAAAGTGATGGTTTGATTAAGAAAAGTGACAGTTCTTTAAATTTCTTTGCGGATTGACCAACAAAAATGACGAACATTTTCCTTAGTATTTTTCCTATCTTTTACCCAAAAAACAGGATTTCAGTAAAAATGACATTTGTTTTAAATAAAAGTAACAATATTTATGAATAAAAGTGATCCGAATTGGATCCACTTTGCAATGAAGCGCATATGTGCGTCTCCTAATGTTACGTCATTGTTACCAAAATTAAAAACCAATTGTGTTATGAAATATATTCAACTTATTCATTTAAAAAAATTAAAAAGATATAGAAGTAACTAAATTGTAAAAAATAGTACTCCCTCCTTACATGAAAATGTTGTATTTAATTTTTTTGATACGTCTATCAAAAGCTTGTATTTTCTCTTTTGGACATTTTTTTTATTCTTACAATATGGATCTATTCTCCACTTATTACAATTTATTAAAACTCGTGTCACCAAAAGTAATACAAAATTTTAGTGGATGAAAGAAGTACGATATGTACCATAACTTTTCTAGAGTTGATTGATCATAGATAGAGAATTTTGTTGGCAATTTTAATGAATAAGAGAGAAATTTGTTATTTTATTTAAACGGCCTGATCTTGAAAGTTGTTATTTAAGATAAGTTGGAGAATATTTTGAGGGAATCAAACTATAATTTTCAATTATCACATCTTTACCATATAGACTGACAAATTCTTGTTGAAACTCTGAAAACACTCTTTGTCAATTCAAGTAATGTGTATATCCAGCACAAGATCTGATCAACCATTCCGGACGCGACACCTGGTAGCAAACGATGTTAAAAATTAAAATCTGCAGGACTTAAAGAATTAATTAGTCAAAATTACATTTATATATGTACCTGGTCACAGAGTCTACAAGTCGAGTCCACATTAATGAATTAAAAATGTTTAGAAGTTAGAAGAAGGTGTAGCTGAAGCAATTCAAATTTGTATACACATTATAATCTCCACACATGCACTATATCACACCAATGAGTCTTGTAAATGATATATAATAACTAAAAAAAAAGTAGTTAACGAGACTAGCTAGTTAACGGGATATATTTAATTAGGGATGTTAATGGATGAGTTTTACTCGGACTAGAACTAATAAATAAGTAATGATTCTGGTTCTGAAATTGATTCATTATATATTGGATCCGGACCATCAACTATGTGTCTTAAGCGATTCGAATCTGAGCGGTCTGAAACCAGAACTGGAACTGAAACCGTTACTTTATAATTTAATGGACTATGAGTGATTTTAGATTGATATGGATGAAACTAGCTCATTAACAAGCCTATTTAAACATAGGCTTGTCAATAGACGGGTTTTTACTCGGATAAGAACCAATAAATAAGTATTGGTTCTGGTTCTGGAACCGAAACCAAATCCTGACCGGACCAGATCATCAAGCTATGGATCTAAATGGTCCGGGTCTAAAGCGAGTCTGAAACCGGAACCAAACCGTTGCTTTAAAATTTAGTGGATTTTGAACGATTCCGAATCAATCCCGGTTAAACTCATCCATTGATATCCATAGATTTAATTATGGCATAAATCTAAAGGAGTTAGATGGCAACGCTTGAGTTATTTAACCACTTTATTGTATTCGAATTGAAAATTGAATTTAGCTCACTGTTGTGCTTGAGAAAAATATTATACTGTTCTCCAACTATATATGGCCACATTAGTTACGGATGAGATGACATCCTCTTTTAAAATTGTGTTCCATCTCATGCACGAGTAAAATATTGAAGATATTTACGTCAAGGCTTCGGGAAGAGAAGAAATTACGCAGGGGGGGTGTGACTTTGGGGAAGAAGTTGGGTGAATTATTTACCTCAAGATTTTAAAATAACATAATTTTTACTGATTAAAGGTCCGTAATCTAATGCATTGCATAATTACTGTACGTATGGTCCAAAATGTCAAATGTTCGAACCTCACTAATGTTTTATAGGTCTGATCTTATCACATCTAGTTTCCAAATATGGTTTACTCGTCATGTATGGTTACACATGAACGTGAGGTTTATCGAGTGTGCATCAAAGGTAACAGTTGCAAGTTCCTTGAGAATTCAATTCAATGAATAAAAAAAGGTTTCGACAAATTAAAAAAGAATAGTTTTTTAATGGTTATTTTTTCCACTTTGTGGATATCTAAGTGTATTAATAAAGTGGTTTAGGGTTAAACTCTCACCGTCCCTCCTCTTCAAAGTTTTTTTAAAAAAAAGACAATTTTTTTATGGCAGTTATACTCGTACCTTTTTGAAGAGATACCACTTTTGTGTTTTCTGCACCAAATTTTTAAAATAACTTCACGATTAATCATCTAGAGTCGTGGTCAGTTTTTCCATATTTTCTTAGGTTTTGTTTCTCTCTCAATGTCTCCACAATTTCTCTTGAAATAGTTCAGTTTAAAAGAGGTTTCGGAAGCACACCATCGAAAGTCGAGTACCAAAAGTAGCACGCTATCTTTAGCAACGAGATAATATCGACCGATGTTCCTTTGACACAACTTAAATTCAACTACAAAAATAGTGGACAGAAAAGCATAAGATGAAATGAATGCTGATGCAACCCATGGTCCGTGGTCTCAAGATCACAAGATCTCGAGCTAAATCAAGCCCTAAAATAATGTTTTTGGCAACTTAATTTAATTTAATTTAATCAACAAATGAGATTGTAGATGTGAGACTTGGCCAGAGCCATAACATACGAGCTCTTGGCGACGGTGTTGCCGATCCTCTCACAGAAAGGACAAATGGTGAGTGATAGGCTCACTATGTGACAAATTTTGTCGAGCCTCAGCGCCGAGGTGACGTCGCTGGTGGTAATTTGAGGAACATGCAAGACAGAAGCGCCGCCGGCACTACGCGATGAGGAGGACTAGCGCCTTCCGGTGAACCCCTTGAGCAGCCATATTATGATGTCGCGGCTCTTCTAGAAGTTACTGACCGAGGCCATGAGACGTCGGTGTTAACCAAGTTATGTCAACCGCATCTGCCACACCTTAGGCATGGAGATCTTTGTGGGTGACGGCTTGCCATATCATGAAATAGTCAGAGAAGTTTATCGCAATTTGACAAGGAGCACAGCATCACCTCGACGATGAGGCCCGACAACATTTTCAAGTTGTGACGAGCCCATCATTTACCATGTACCCTTCGGCGCTGTAACGGCCGCTAACAATGCCGCTAAAAGTTGGTATGTTATAGCTCTGACGAAGCCTCACTCTACAATCTCTTATCGACCTCCTTGGCTCCTTGGGTATTTTTGTTAATGGACTTTACTGGAAGAAGAAAAATAACTCGTTTTTTTTTCAAACGACATCTAAAGGGCCGCCTAATATTGGGTCGTCTGCACTATTTTAAATACGTTAGAGAATAAATTGTACAAAACATAACGATAGAAATTTATATAATTTTTGCTAAAACATCCAAGGGTATTTTGCTATAGAAAGTATTTACTCTCGTTTCCATACTCGTGTGGCTAACAACTTTTATGCATGTCCTCATATCCACTAGAAGGTGGTCTCCTACAAATTTGTCCGTACATACGGATTTTGATATTTTTCTTCATTGTAAATGATATTTGATGTTTTTCTTCAATGTAAATGATATTTTTCTTTTATTCGTCTGTACAGTGATGACAGATATATAGAAGTTTTTGTGATCCTCTAGATACCTAAGTACTCATATTCATATATAATCTCTATCTATAAATTGATTAAAACATAAGATACAATAAAATGAAGAGTATTGCCATAAACTGAAAAAAAAACATAAACCAAAGATCCTTCGTGGAAACAAGACATAACGTAAAAAAGAAGTGACTTTTTATTATTTTTGATTAAATATTTAATAATAATAATAATAATAATAATAATAATAATAATAATAATAATAATAATAATAATAATAATTTGATATATAGTTAAATAGATGTAGGGTATGGAGCAAGATAATATGTACTAGGTATTTGTGCACCAGTTATCCGCAAAAAAATCATCTGAATAATTATATGTGTATGTGCGTGTTCATTAAAACAGGTAATTCTTCTATATGGGCCCTAGATAAAATAAAATCTACAGGGCCCCTCTTAAATTATCTTATAAAATAAAAACAATACAATATCATAAATAAACGATTTCTTCGAACATTTACCGATGTAAAATCATTAATAAGAAATACAGGGTCCCCTCATATTATACTTATGTTGTTTGATTTTCTTATATTAGTTAAGTGTAGTAGATATTTTATTAGTATATAAATTGCATGATGATTTATTTTTTATCTAAAGATTATACGATGATTATTTTGAATGAATTCATCCTTTTAAACGATTATACGAATGAAAAAAAAGTAGTAAGATTACTATTCTAATTCTTATAATCATCATTTTTATATATAAAATTCTTTTAATCATTATTTGCAGCAAATTCACTATTACATATTGTTGTTTGGTAGCAATTTGTGCATGAATTGGTGTTTGGCGTCAATCTTCAACTAGCACAGAAGAAACAAATCTAAAATTTAACTGATGGAGCTAAAAATTTAAAATTGGTTTTAGGCACAAATGAACTTAAATTTATAAACAAAGTTGATTTTTTTAAGCCCAATGAATATATATTGGGCGTCCTGAAATGATGGACCTTAGACCGGTGCCCATGGTGAACCACCCAGGGGCGGGCCTGTGAATAGTTTACACGTAAACTTGTCACATTCATCCCATTATAATCCATAATATTTTTTTCTAGGTAAACAAATAATTTTGAAGACTATATAATAATTAATTCAAATTTAAGATTTTTATGTGAGATATTAATCATTCTATCATACATGTAGATTTGATCGAATCTTTCTTAGAACCATATCTTTTACGAAAACGTACGAGCAAAATTTGTAGAAATCCTAGCTTATCACAGCAAACAATATTCAGTGGAATGTAGCAACGAGGTGGGTGGTCAATATATTTTGGGAGAGATTTCTTTGTCAAGAAGAAGCTCAACGACTCGATTGTCTTGAAAACCGCTAAGCGCGTGCACGACTTTCAAGTCATATTTAACAATCTCCACCTTGACTTGAATTCTCCTTCGGACGCATCACGCATCATTACAATCCCGGATAGCGGATTCTCCTTCGCTTCAGTTGCCCTCATTGGGCAACTAATGATTGTGACGTTTAGCAAGTCCAAACAAAGGTCGAAACTTGCTATGAGGAACCGACTTGTGAACATATCGGCAGGATTATCAGCGTACCACAGCCATCACCGGATTCTCTTTTCTTCTCTCGAAAATGATACCTCACGTCAATATGCTTGGTCCTCTCGTGATGAACTTGATCTTGGCTAAGCAGATAGCACTCAAGCTATAAATCGATAATCATCGACTAACCCTTTAGCCGGTCGATGCCGTATACTACGCCCGATGGTTGACAAAGTAACTGCCGCAGTGGCTTTCCAACTAATAACAGAACCCCAAAGTGAAAACATATCGGTCGGACCTCCTGCGTCCACATCACCAAAGATAATCGAATCGAATAGCGATCACAAGACAATGAGCATTACCTCCATAGATGAGACCGACATCGATGTACCTCTCGTGTACCGGAAGATCCTCTTATGGTTGACTCATGAACTGCCGACAACACTAACAAGATGGATCCGGTCTAGTGCATGGACCATAGCGTACATCAAACTCCCATCGCATAGAGTACGGACTCGAGACATGTACTCTTTTCACTTCAGATTTTGGTGCATATTCAGAGGATAAATGAATATTTCTCGCACTCTGAGTATCAATAGGCTTGGCGGTGACATGCCAATCTTGACAATATCTTCCGAATGTAGCTCTTCGTGACAAGAAAAGCTTCCTCCGCTCCCTTTCCTATAGATCTCCATACCGAATTAGTCGCACCCGGATCCTTCATGTCAAATTCAAGACCGAGTAAGTCCTTGACTTTTGTATATCGATTTGGACTTAGCGACTACGAGCATATCATCCATGTACGAGAACGGATAGATCATAGAACCATCATCGACTTTGCTATGATAAACACAACAATCATACGGACTCTGTTGTAACCCATTTGGAGCATATAGTGTCAAACCTCTTGTACTAATTGCCTTGAGACCGCTTTAGTCCATATAAGGACTTCTTCAACTTGCAAACATAGTCTTCCTTTCCGGAATATGAAATCCCTCTGGTGAGGAATTCCATGACGTCCAATTGCTCAAGTTCCGATGTGCCACCATTGCTAGCCGATGGAAGTATGTCGACCTTGGTGAAAATATCTCACTATAGTCAACCCTCCTTCGTGTGAACCCTCGCAACTAGTCGATGATCGGATACCCTCAGCGGTGTGGTACCTCTTTCTTGAAAATCCATTTCACGTCCAATTTGCTCAAGTTCCAGTCATATTTCGATGTGCCACCATTGCTAGTAACACCTGATGGAAGTATGTTCGACCACCGGTGAAAATATCTCACTATAGTCAACCCTCCTTCGTGCCGAACCCTCTCGCAACTAGTGATATGGCTACACCCAAATCCATTTGCAAGTGACAATTCTTCTCCTTAGGCCGTTTTAGCTCCCCCAAAATTTTCAATTTCATATTTCAAATTTCAATAAAGGAAAAATCTTTATTGGACTAAAATATAAAATATATTATAAATAAATATAATCTGCGGTTTGCGTATTTTTACAAATAATTTATAAGAAAATCATGATCCTAAAATTAATGTGTATGTGCTATATATTTATCGTTTCAAGATCGCACTTGATGCCCGGATAGAAAATCCCGCCGGCTGCAATTTGCATCCCTTCTCTCCCATATGCCCAACAGTTAAAGTCAATCAAAGCTAAATAAAAGGATGATTCAAAGATGTTGAGATGAGCAAGCAGTTAAAATTATTTGCTTTACTTTTATGTAACAATTTTCGTGAAACTTCTAAATAACAAGTTAATAGACTGAGGCATGCACACACGATTTCAATCTAAACATTTTCCAATGTGGCCCACTTTGTCGAAAATTTTAAGTTCGAATAATAATAATAATAATAATAATAATAATAATAATAATAATAATAATAATAATGATCTTCATCATCAACTTTAACATCAAATATCAAATAAAGAATAAAATGAATCAGATGTTCAAATCCGTAGAGAAAAAAAAAAAAAAACTTGTTGGTTAGGATCGAACCAGAGACCGATGACGGCAAAATGGACGAGACGCACATGATAGTCGAGTGAGCCTTTTCTCGAAAGGTCCGGTTTATCGACAACGGAGCCCCAAACTTTGTTGTTTGAGCAACGAACGCATTTTGATCCGCCATAGACCAAAACCGGTGAACTTGTCGACTTTTACGTTAAACGCAGACATCTTTTGAACGGAAAGTAAATCTAACAAAGCGGACAGCAACACGGAAGCTCGATTAAAATTTAATCAAAAGATAATAATGTAAATCAGTTGTAAAGCGTAAAATCAACACGAAGATATACGTGGTTCACCAACGTTGGATCGATCCGGAGGATAAAGATTACGATTTTGGGAGAGATTTCTTTGAAGACATCCCTAATTACATGTCGAAAATGACATAGAACTATTGTAAATTCAACCGAACAATGGAAAACACTATAAACGTAGGAATTACTATAAATCAGCGAAAAGAATTCAATATCGAGATATCTTCCTTTTCCGAAATTAAGAGCCCAAGTGGAAAATACTTGACAAGACCTCCTCAATTTATCCGTTAAATTTTATAATTCCGCAAATTTGAATCACCTCTTACCATTTTCAAATTTGCAAAAGGAAAGTCATCCATCTGTCATATTTAAAATGTCCTATTTTTTTGTTTTGGATTGTCTCATTTCATTTTAAAAAATAATTATTCATTTAAAAAAGTGTGAACTCTACCCACTTTTTAACACTTTAACTACTTTATACATTTCTCTTAAATATTCGTATCCAAAAAAAAAATTACTTTAAAAGGAAAGGTATTATTCAAGAATGGTAGCGTCTACATTTATAAATTATGATAGTCGTAATAAAAAATAATTTGAGGAAAAATTGGTAATTGTTAAAGTTAATAAGAGGGATGAGAGAGAGTAGGGGCCGGGGTGGTGCATAGAAGGCAAAGGAGGGAGAAAAAGAACAAAGAAAAAACAGAAAAACCCACGCGGCGACGCCTCTGCTCCCGCGCACGTTAACACCCCCATCCTCCGCTGAACCCCCCCACGGCGCACGATAGCCCCCCCTCCCTCGGTGGCCTTTCTCATCTCATCTTTCTAGATCCTCCAAGTCAGCCCCGCCTGCCGCCCCTTTAACAACCCTACCCCACCGCACTCCTCTCTCATTCATTATGCCACAACCACTCACCACCACCAACACCAAACTCCCCCACATCCCTTATCCTGCGCCAGATCTCCCTTATCCTACGCATCGCCATGGCCGCCAGCCTGTCCCCATCCTCCACCTCCGCCCACGACGACGACAACCACAACCACACCCCCACCGCCACCCTAGCCCTCCCCTCCACGTCATCCGCCTCCCGCCGCCTCCCGCCGCCGTGCTGGTCCCCCGACGAGACCGTCGCCCTAATCGACGCCTACAGGGAGAAGTGGTACTCCCTCCGCCGCGGCAACCTTAAAGCCACCCACTGGCAGGAAGTCGCCGACGACGTCGCAGCCAGGTGCCCCGCCAGCCCCCCTAAGACCCCCGTGCAGTGCCGCCACAAGATGGAGAAGCTCCGGAAGAGGTATCGCTCCGAGATCCAGCGCGCCGCCGCTCACGGCGGCGTCCGCCGATTCACCTCCTCCTGGGTCCACTTTCAGAGCATGTACTCGATGGAGAAGGGCCCCAATCCTGCTCCTTCCTCCTCCTCCTCCGACGAGGACGATTACAATAACAACAGCGTCAAACGGATTAACGATTTGTATAATTATAATCAAAAAGGCGTTTACGGTAGCCAATTGCCTGAGGATAATGGGGCGGCAAGCGGTTTCCGGATCAAGATCCCGGGCCGGTCCACCACCGGGCCGACTGTGGCCAAGGTTTATTCGAAATTCGATGAGATGGGTGGTCCAAACCCTACTAACCCTAACCCTAGATTTACGAATTATGCTGCAGGTGCTAATGGGGCTGCCCCGAGCAAGATTTCTAGTG
Source organism: Salvia rosmarinus (assembly GCA_036937905.1). Classification (NCBI taxonomy): domain Eukaryota; kingdom Viridiplantae; phylum Streptophyta; class Magnoliopsida; order Lamiales; family Lamiaceae; genus Salvia; species Salvia rosmarinus. The sequence goes on from CM072823.1 coordinate 60,204,299, forward strand.
ATAATTTTGTTGGGGCGGGCCAAATTAGGAAGAGGGGTGGTGAAATGTCGAAAAAGAGCAAGGGAGATGATGGTTTGAGTGAGCTAGTTGCAGCAATTCATGCTTTGGGGGAGGGTTTTATGAGAATGGAGAAGGCGAAGATGGATATGGTGCAGCAAATTGAGGAGATGCGGATGGAGATGGAGTTGAAGAGAACGGAGATGTTGCTTGAATCGGAGCAGAGGATTGTCGAGGCATTTGCTCAGGCGATATCTGAGAGAAGTGCCAAACGGGCGAAGAGGAATTCGACTACGTCTGATTGAAATCAAGAATTGGAGTATGGTTGAGCAGTGGGAGTTTTGGGATATTGGGATTTATGTGTAATTTGGGTTTGGAAAAGTGAAGATTTTTCTTTCTCTTCCCACCGCATCTGCTACTTAAACATTAGGCTTTTTTGTGTTGGAAGTTGGTTAGTGCTAGCTTGCTCCCCATGTAGCTTGATTCCCCATTTTGGTAAAATTATTCTTGATAAAGCTATGCTCCTCAAGGAATTTGTAAATCAGAAATTTTCACTGTTTGATTTGGATAAATCATTCCTGCCATAGTTTTTATGTTCTATAATATTTCGCATTAGCTGTCTATGCCTAATGCCTGTGAGTATTTGATCTTAATATGAAGGTGAGTCATGAATTCAATCTCGCTCCGAGCTCGATGTTCTTGGAGGAATATGCAATGCTGTTCTATATGTTCTCATTTTAATTGTTTCAAAGGAGAATTTTCAAGGTTGGAGCTTTTTTGAATTGCATTCTTGTGTTCATTCAGGTGATATGTTCTATTTATAGTGTTACTCAAAAATTTGCTACTTTTTCTTATTTTAAAGATTATCTACATCTGCGAATTTTTGTTTTTTTAGTTGTGTTGGTAGGTTTTGTATTGGTGATTATAGACCTGTTTGGTTTGGCATGAAGGGCTTTTTATCTTGTGTATGTACTATGTAATGTAGGACTGAAAATGAGATTTTCATCTTTGTTGCTCAGCTTAGAGTTTTTCTTTGACGCCAACCCTTTCTTAAGCAGAGGCGTTATGGAAGTTGGTTGCTGCTGCATTCAGGTTTATAAAATTATTTTGTGGTGTTAATCATGGTTTCCCGTTGAGTTTATGAATCTTTATTCTACTTTACGTCGTGCGACATTTGTTTCTTGCTGAAGGGTTAGGTTAGCATTGAGTTTGAAGAATGAGATTTAGAACTACCTCTATGCAAAATGGGAGATGCAGAAGCAGGGAAAGTATATGAACACATTTGTGAATATAAAGTTGAATAAAGTTTCTAATGCTCTATAAAAGCTTACCGGACTTGTTTATAGAAGCTTGGTATCTAAACAAGTCAAGCTTGGAATGCTTGGGTCATTAAGGGGGTTATCTTTAAAATTTTAAAATTATTAATTTTTTTTGTGAATATAATAAATTTATTATAAAAATGAATATTTGAATATATAATAGCTCATTTAGGCTCACTTAAACTCTTGGATCTCATTGTAATCGATAAACAAAGTTCGAACATGATTTGATAATGAACTGGGTTACGTTTTGGGGTTACTGATAATCGCTTTGGGTCCGCTCTATTAATGTTGAGATTTCTATTTTACACTGGAAGGGCCGGCGGAAGGCTCTAAAATAAATTGAAATTTGTCCCCCATGTTAAACAAAACAAAAAATTTACTTGAAATGGAAAAAGTGATGCGTCTTCGTCTTTCCACTTCCATATGTGTGGCATTTCTGTTTCGTGCCAGTGGCAGTATCATTGAAAAGAAAAAGGCCCTTAAGCAAACTGATAATAGACACCACTAACCAGTATTCACAAATTAAGACAAATCATCTCTGTTTCCAAGTAAAACATGAAATGTGACATCTCGTCTATAGATAACACAAGAGTTAGCGGTGATCACAAAAAGCGTAATCCACCAAACTGCTTTCATATTAAAACATGATCACAATCTTATGTCAAAACAGATAATCCAATCCCCATTTTTTCAGCACTCATTCTCCACCACAGCCGAGCTAATACATAAACCACAGTCGACACAGAATAAACCCAAGTCTCCAACTAAGCGTCTGAAGATTGAAATATTTGTTCAACATCTGTAATGGTGCTCCGAGCATCATCAATTTCAGAACCTTCCTTTTGGCCGGACTCCTCCAGCTCGACCTGCAGCAATTGGATCGAATATTAAGTTTTACCCAGCAACTTCAAGAAACAAACATCTCAATATATATCAGTCATGGGTTGATTGAGATCATCATCTGCAGTTACTCTTTCATTGCTTTTGGGAGAGCACATAGAAATGATCAGCTACTAGCTTAACGAATTCATGGCAGACTAGCAGTAGACGCAGTCTCACATTTTTATTAACAGTATATATACAGATATATATTTGATTGTTTGCATAGCATGGACATTACGTCACTGATATTAATACGTGTAGAAGAATCTTCTAAGATAGTTCTAATGTCTTTTAAGGTAGTTGACAATTTGAATCACAGATACTTGTTAATCAGAGCATCAGATCGAGAGTATTCTACATTTTTCTTCGTCCTGAGCCATTAGGCTTTTGAACTATAATACTGAATGCCTGGAAAACAAAACCAAAAAATAGAAGATTCATTTAACATCTGCAATTACTTCAGGTTGAAGGACTCAGATACTCAAGTGTATGCTTCTCTGAATGTCAAATAGAACAAAGATGTGCAATCCATTTATATTCATGGATTAGAGAACTATATTGCAGAAGGACCTTGAATTAAGTGGCTCACATATCCTAGAAATGAAAATGACTAACAATTATCATTAATAAATACTTTAATTTTATCCCTAGGTAGATAGGGTAAAAGATTTATCAGCACCAAATGAAATTTCATCAGCAGATAAGTTATGCTAGCACTCAAACATGATTGATTACCAAGGTGCCTTTAAGATCACTTAGAGCAGCCTCTAGACGCTTACGGCAGTCAGGAACCATCATCCTAGATTCAGCCAGCACATTTTCCTGATCGAAATATATGAAAACAGAAGTTATAGGTAAGCAAGAAAGAAACAGCATGGAAAGAGCATATATGGTTCAACCAAGATTCTCCTGGCAAGCAAAACCATAATTTGACTGTCAGAACTCTCAGGATCTAATAAGAAGTTGATTGAACCAGAATCGCACTACCCAAAACGTATAGGTCTGTGTAGAATGTTAAATGAATTTTTGCCTCCATATCCACAGATCAACACACATTCCATCTTCTTTGTACTTAAGTATGACGAAAGAAATGGAGCAAAACCCGTTACAATCCCATCTCGTCAATTAGTCAAGATCATTCGCTAGAACTATGTTTTTTGCTGTCAGTAAGTTACAGACTTTATGCACTCAAACCTTCAAAATCGAACAAAATCTACAATTTCAAGTGCTAACACATCCCTTTTTATACTAATATCATTTTATGAAAATAATAAGTCAAAAATCAACACAGAAAACAATACAAGTAGAAATTAAGCAACTAAAACTTGAGTAAGGCCAACTAAAACTCAACAACAAGCAAATCAAAGGCCAAATCGATCAAAAAACCTTTGCACATAAAAATTCTCAATTAGTAAAATTTAAATACGCAGAATCAAACATTACATTACATTTTGAATTATTAATGAATCACCATCTCTAGATTAGCATAATGAAAAAAGAAATACAGCTTTATATTTCATTTGGGGAAAGAATGAAACGCAACCAGGCAATAATTAGTAAAAGAGAGAAAATTAGGGCACGGCTAACCTGCTGTTTGAGATCATATGGATCGGCGCCTTTTGCCTTCATATCGGCGGTTTTGGCAGACTCTGTTTCGACCTCTTTCTCGTAGGACTGAAGCTCCTTGGCTATTCTCTTGCACGTTGATGTCTTTATCTTCAAGTTCCTCAATGTCGCCATTGGTACACTGTCTCTCCACTAGAAGCAGTTTCTGGAATTACTTCTCAACAACAAAGTAAAACAAAGGGGAGAGAGATTATCTGATTTCTGCGGGAGATCTACGCTTTAGCAGAAGCCTAAAATACAGCCATAACTATATTTTAGTGTTAATATGTCATTTACAAAACGGAATATATCAAATACTGTCCAATGTTTAAGTGAAATTTAAAAAATGTTTCAATATTCTAAAATAATAATTTTGTAACCAATATTTTATAATTACAAGAAAAATATTTTCCTTACACATTTTTCAACATCAAAATGTTTACATTTCATGTTATACAATGTTTTTTTACTGGACCGGCGCAAAATGAGTGTTTATCCGTAATTAAGCTCATTTTACAGCCCAAAAATGAAATAGTTGTCCCATTCTAGTCTAATCAGAAAGTACCGTTTAGCGTCCGACAAACAACTTTAGTTCAACGAGAAATTACATAGAATATGTAGGTATACTATATTCACCGTTCACATGATAATATTTAAATAATTTAATTTATGTTAATAAAATATTATTATGTGAGAGATGATATAGTATACTTTTATATTCTATCGAATTTCCTAATTCAACGACCCTACCACAACCAAAATTATCCGTAAAATTCGTACAGCCATGTCACTGGGGTTTGTTAGCTTATATCAGAAGGAAGATTACATATATAACCCATGAACTCATCAGATTATTTTTAAGTTTAATTATTTAAATATTTTGACAATTAACTCTTGACATATTACATTTTATATACTCTTGAAATATTTTACAAATTTTTAAAGCTTATAAATTATCTAAAATAAACTTATCCAAAGATTCTTTCAATTGATTCGTCAAACTTTGCACTATGTTATAATTTGGTCGATTATATGTACATCCTAAGGATAAAATATAATAAAAAGTTTGAAGATCCCAATTGTACAGAAATGCATAATTCGCCTAATCGAACCAAATAAAAAACTAAAGCAGTATACATTTCATTAGTTTTGGTCCGGATCTTTTGTCTCACAATTTTATGTGTCATGTTATGTCTCACAATTAATTTCACTATTTTAATATAAAAATTATAAAAGTAAAATTATTATTATATAATGAATCATAATTAATATTTATTGCTAAGAATTAAAACATAAAAATTATATACCCTAATTAATCATGGATTAATTAATTTAAAAATGTAAATTAAATATAGAATAATAATAAACCATAATTAGATTAGTGAACCTAATTAATAATCTTAATATTAAACTAATTATAACACGAGAGATTCAAATTGAAAAAAGTAATAATAAAAACTAAAAATAATTGATAGTGGAACAAGAAGTGGGATGTCAAAAAGTATGATAGAGAATCTGAAGTGCATTAATTTTATGGTTTTACATATCTAAATGTTTTCCCTTTTATTTTTCCTATTTCTTTTTTCCATATTAAAAAAATACAAGATTAATATTATAAGGTTCCGCGGTGCCATGAATTCGAACATGATATATGCTTAGACCATGTAAAGCTATTAGTAGTATTTCTGGAAACACCAATGATTTCCTCTTCCCTAAACCTCTTCCAATCCCTCAAAACGGCCTTCAAATCGACAACCTTTGCTCGGATGCTCCGGCAACAGTTGGCATGGACAGTCACGACGGATTTGACGTCGTGACTGTCTTGGCAAAACCCACTAAAATAGAGGGTGTCTAGAAATCTTGCTTTGATGCCGAGTTCTGTGAGAACACCGTGCCTCACAAGCTTTATCAGCACGTCTTGCTCTTTCATCCCGACCGAGCTCTTCCTCGTGTCGTACCATTTCTGGAACAACGACATCGTTTTGTTGTTCGATTCAATGAAGTAAAGCCCTGTGTTGATAAGGTTGCGGGTCGAGGATGGATCGCCGTTGTAGGCATCCGTGCTTATGTGTAGGTCCACAGATTCATTCTTCATCAGCCTTGTGAATGGATTCCTTAGCCATAGTACGTCGGTGTCCTGTCTCGTAGAATTTAACTAATAGATTAGTATATCGATCGTTTTTATCATGATTTTGAAGAATTTTGATATGAACCATACAGGGATGGTTCCTGTGAGAATGAAAATAAATGTAGGAAAATAGGAATAGATATGTAAGTCTAGCATATCTTTCATATTTGTGTAGCACAATCATAATTACTATGTTACACATGTTAGTTTAGCACATATTTCATCTCTTCGTAGCACATATGTTAAGTATATTAGTTTAGCACATCTTCATTGCAGCGTAGCACAAGAAGGGTTATAGTGTTGCACAGTAATCCGCGTAGCACACAAAACACAAAACTATAGCACAACCGAAATTAAATCTCAACCATTGATCCAACGAATCAAATGTCCATATTCATTTTCATTTCCTACCAAATTATATTTTCCTATCTGATCCATATTTGAATCTTACAATAACAAAATTTGTAAGAGTACGTACTTTTATGATAATAAGATATTATGGGTATTCGTGATCGAGTTAAAAAATATTTGCAGTAATTTGATTCATTCTCAAATTCATCTAAAGCATTAACAAATTACTTGTGTAAATATTACTATCTTGTGCGTGTGTTTCTTCTGTATGTATGGTGTTCAAAATGTGATATGAAGGTAGATCATGAGTTTTCTAGGGACCGTTTATATGAAGGTATATGTCTTGCCTACTTTATCTATTGGCAAAAATTGGTGTGCAATCGAATGTATGATACATCCATGATAATTAAAATTTATTAATTTTTAATTATGATCTATTAATTTTAACTTTAATTTAATTAGAACAAATGTATCATCATGCACAACAATATGTCCTTTTATTTAGTAGAATGATATTCCCTCTTGCCCATTGAATTTGATATGTATTTATTTTTGGGTTGTCTCACATAACTTGACTTATTTTATTTTAAAAAGTAATTATCTATTCAAAAAGTGTGAGTCATATTTACATTTTATCATTTTAATCACTTTGTACTTTTCTCTTACCAACTTTTTATCCATTAAACCAATTTATACTATTCTCTTAAATAATCGTGTTAAAAGTAACAAACCATTTTCGTGAGGTGGAGAGTATATGTTATACTCCATCCGTCCACTTAAACGCCCTATTCTTTTTTGGACACGGTTATTTAGGAGAAATGTATAAAGTAGTAAAAAGTTAAAAAGTGGTAAACTTTTGAAGGTTAATTATTTCCTAAAATGGAATGGGAGTAATGGACAACCCAAAAGGAAAGTATATTTTAAATGCGGTAAGGGGGAAAAAAGGAGAACCAATAATGAAAAATGCATCGACAACATGATTATTTCGAAATGACAGTACTGATTGATGAAGAATAAGACGTCTGATTAGAATGAAATTACCAGAAAAAATAGAAAAGCTTACCTAGAGGGTTTTTCATTTGCAAATTTTAGATAATATAAATATATATTTACTTTTGAAGAGAATCGTGTACTGATGAAAGTTTTTGGAATTAACTGAAAAAAGAGAATTTTAGTTGTAGGTATAAAATCATATATGCAAAGTTTTAGGAAGAAATATTTATGTCACTATAAAAAAATTATTATTTGTTTTCAAAATATGTGACAAAAAATTTCTGTAATTATCAACTCATGCATGAATGAGCTGCAAAATTGAGAGAATTATTTTTAAAGTTAGATACAAAAACTACGTCTTAAGACATGTTTCAACAATTTTAGCTCTTCAATTCTCTCTCTTTTCCGGGATAATTCGTCTACGGATATATTCATCCGTAAAAGTCAATTATCGTAAATTATTTTAATATTGAGATCAAATCTCATCAGAAAACGTGGATAAACAGAGGTCTTTTCTTGTACAATTTTCTCTATATTTATGTTCTTTGAATTTTCAATTTTCCATAACTTTTCAAAGAAAATCAATATTGTAGATATGATGAGTAAAAAATCGAAAAACAGACCTTTTTTCAATTCGGAAGTCAAACATATACAGCCATGATGAGTTTACGCCAGATTTCATCAATTAGCATTTACGAGGTATTTAATATATGTTGCCTCTTAGTTTTCATATACTAGAAACAATTTTATTTATTATTGTACTAATTTCAAAAGATTTTTTATGCCATTATTCTATAAATTATTTTTGTTTTCAAATCTCGATCGTGTCCATTTTTCCGATGCTAGTCACATTTTTGGCAATCAAAAATATATGTGAAATTAAATTCGAATTAAAACAATGACATGGAAAATCAACTATCAGGTACCAAAAAAGAGGACTCGGTCTAGATTTGAAGCGACAAATCAAAATGTTGAATGCTATTATGTCAATTTCGAAAATGTAGTCTACTTTTGAAAAGAAAAGGACAAACTTTGATCTAAAAAGTAATCTAACTCTATATAAATCTGCATATGTTAATATATAAAAGATAAAAGAAAGCTTATCAAAAATAGTAATTACGGTTTCTTCATAAATTAAAAAATAAGATAAAGAAAAGCACATGCATGTTTCATGTGTTCCTATACGTAATTAGACTATTGATTATATTTGTACATATATTAAAAGGGCTAATCCTGATTTGGAGATGGTCCCTAACAAGTCAGCGACGACTTAGTAAAGAGAGAAAAACACATGCGACATTTCATTTCATATTTTTCTTCTCATATATAAGAATGTAAATATTGATGAGAAATAAGAATGTAACATTGAACGTATAAAGTTCTTGCACTAAACGTATAAATTTATTATACCAAATTCAACATATAAAATATAGCACTGAACATATAGTTGTTGCATTAAATTTGATACAATAAATTTATACATTTAGTGCAGTATTTTTATTTTTCACCAATATTTACATTCTTACGTGAATCATCTTTTATATATATATATATATATATATATATATATATATATATATATATATATATAGGGATGGTTCCTGTGAGAATGAAAATAAGTGTAGGAAATAGGAATAGATATGTAAGTCTAGTATATCTTTCATATTTGTGTAGCACAATCATAATTACTATGTTGCACATGTTAGTTTAGCACATATTTCATCCATTCGTAGCACATATACTAAATATATTAGTTTAGCACATCTTTCATCGAAGCGTAGCACAAGAAGGGTTCTAGTGCTGCACAATAATCCACGTAGCACACAAAACACAAAACACAAAACTGTAGCACAACCGAAATTAAATCTCAACCATTGATATAGCAAATCAAAGCTCAGATTCATTCCTATTTCCTTCCAAATTATTCTTTCCTACCTGATCCATCTCATATATATATATATATATAGCTTTCTCTAACCCAACGCAGATATAATTTAAACATAAAAAATATATAACTTTGGCTCTATAATCTAAATTTTATATTCTGTTTAATTTCGTATTGAAGTCGGATACTTAATTACCACTGTAGCCATGTATAACATTTAAAAGGATATTCCACTTTAATAACAGCATTCGCGAAATTAAAGTGGCCACCAAACAAAAAGATCACGCACTTAAGTAAATGCTATTTTAGCACTTTCACGACATGACATATATTTTAATTTAAACTGTAGAAATATTATGTAATAAAAAATAATTATTTGGTGCGAGGAAATAAAATAAAAAGAGAAAAAACATACCGTGAAGATAAAACTGTATCCTCTTTTTAGGACCTCCACGAGAAAAGACGTCCGCCTCCACATCATCTCTATAAACTCAGCCGACATGTACACTTTCTCTCCGGCGAAGCCATCGCTGCCGCCGCCGCCCTCCGCCGCCAGTCTGTAACAATTGAGCCGCCGGAAGAGGCATCTCTCATGGGCGGTGGTGTCCATGGACACCACCAGCAGATGGCTAAGGAGCGGCCGAGTTTCCTCTCCGACCCAAAAACCCTCGAGAAAGAGATCGAACATAGAGGGATACTCGTCCTTGTTCGGCTCCACGTAAGCTTTGTTGATAATGGCGATGATCACCGTCTTGTTCGCCATTGACGCTTTCTGCAACGCTACCTCCAGTTCATCTTTTTGTATCTGTAAAACACACACACACACTAATGAAGAACATAAGAAAAGAAAATGATTTAACTTTTTTTGAAGAATGGTTGCAGAATTTACAGATGTTTCGGTGTGAGAGGTCGAATTCTTCTGCGGGAAAAATGAGTTTCGGTTGTCGCTTAAGGGCTCCCAAGAAGAGAGAAGAAGTATGGTGGCTACGATTAAAGAGAAGATTGCAAGGATTTTGTGGGATTAATTTTGGAGTAATCCATGAAAAAAAATTGTGGATCAATTTTTTATCAATTTATTTTCTGTTTGATGCGATGGTTGTGTGTTTGACAATATATTGAAAGGAAGCAAGGCGGCTACAGAGAAGAGGAGGGCCAGAGTTGGAGAGTCATGAAAGGTACCTGAAATTTGGAAAAACCAATTATTGTAAATAGACTTTTTCTTCTGTTGCAATATGGGGGATATATATAACATAGGCATCACTTATATTATGAGTATCAATATATGATATTATGACAACTTTAATGGGGGTTTTCAAGGTTCTAGGGGTTTCATTTTCATATACAAATTAATAATTAAATGTATAATATATATAGAGAGAGAGGATGTAGGAATGCAAATAATTATAGGGAGAAAATTTTATATAAACTATATATTAAGTTTGATATTCTTTTTATCTCATATGTTAAGTTGTTACTATTTTTAATCAATTATACAATTTTATCCTTTAAAACATAAAAAAAAAACATGATTCACACATATTCAACCTTCTATGTACCCCGGCCAACCATCCCAGTGGCCAAGCCTCCTCAGCGGTGGCCAACCATCCCAACGGCCAACCCCCCAGCGGCCAACCCTCCCCAACGGCCATTCCTCTTTCCCAGCGGCCAACCTCCCTCCCTCTCCCTTTTCCCGACGGCCCACTCTTCCTTCCTTCCTCTTTCCCGGAGGCCAACCATCCCTCCTTCCCCTCTGTCGGTGGCCAACCTCCCTCCCTTCCCATCTGTTTCTCGGCGGCCAACGTCCCCCCATTTTCTTCGTCTGTTTTTTTTTTACAAATGAAGGATATTTATGTAATTTTGATTAGAAATTGGTAAAAAGAGTAGTATGTTAGTAAATGAATTAAATTAAGTAGGTATGTTAACATTTGGGGCAATTGTCACCATTAACACATAATTATAAGAAATAAGAAAAAATCCGAGTTATTAATTTTAGTAAATCAATGAACAATATTAATTTTATGTATATCGGATATCATAACTAAAATGCAGCATTGTATGGTCGCAAGATTAGTTTTAAGGCCATATTAGTAATTTTATAATTTGATCATTATCGATTCTTTTCTTATTTTAAGGGATTTGATATAATCTATGTAATTGCTTACTTTAGAGAAAAAAAAATATTATGCTCCAAACGATTTGTTAATCTCTGTTTTTTAACTATTCTTCAAGCAACAAGATTTATGAAGAGTGAGTTTTTTATTTGACGATATTTTATTTATTGCACAGGTAGAATAATTTCGTAACTTTACGAGTTTTGTTGAATCTTTTTTTTGTGAAATATATCACTTATAGTTTACCTACTTTGCTTCACCAGTTAGGTTGCAAACATCATGTTAAACAATTAAACTAATAGTAAATATAATGCTAAACAAACATATAAACAATGTTACATGATAATTCATATTTGCTTCATACTTATTTTACGAAATCATGCAATAGAAATAGCAAATATTAATTGATTAAACACGGTGCAATGTTCTCTTTCACACATATTATATATTATTCAGTTTATGCAACAATAATAGCTATAAAAAATATAAGATATCCAACAAATAAAAATTCACCAAAGAAATAAAAAAGATGCATTATATTTTATAACAATATGCTGTATATTAAAGAATATGTGTAATATTTAGTTAGTTTTTGTGTTAATTATATGCTACTAAATTATCAGTTTATGTAACAATAAAGTTTTACAAACAAATTGTCAAGATTATGGTACATGATGTTTTTTGTTTGCTATAAATTAATTTCCCTAAACAGTACAAATATTTTTTTGCAACACATTTTTTTTGCCTACTGATTGTGCAAATTTTTTTTAAAATATGCTACATAAAGGTAAACTTGTGCAAGAACATATTGATTATTGAACATCGTATATGATATAATGTTAAATAAATTTGAATGTGTGCAGCATATAAATTTTTTATAACAAATACCAAAGAAAAATGTAAAAGGTTCGTTGCATAATAATGGTGAAATGTTAAAATTTAATATGTGCTACATAATTTAAAATAAACATTAAACGTAATTTAATTAATAACAATAAATATAATATTAAACAAACAAAGAACAATGTTACATGATCTTTCTTATGTGCTACATACTTATTAGAAACTAAAAATCTGAACCTTTAATTTCAATTGTGGTAGAAGATTTGGAGATGTAAACAAATCCCTACAATTAAGGGATGTGGACCAATGATATGGTGTTGAAAAGACGACGCTTGGCGGTGGAAACAATTAATTTTTATTATTTTTTCTTTTTTTTACTCATTTACCATTTTTCAATAGATTGAATTAAAAAATATACTGACATCATCGATTTATTTGAATCTTTCACACCTAATTTTTAAAGTGTTGTTTATCTGTCCTGTATCAAGTTATTGTACAAGAATGCCGAGTTTACGGTTTACCCAATACATAGAAAAGGTAGCTATTGTGGGTTCTCATGAATTAAAAAAAATCTCTCTAATATGGTTAATTAAATTAAATGAACCTTTTAAGTATTGTTGGTGCAAATGCATCTTAATATTAGTAATTTGTATATTTGCTCGTTTGTGAGAATAATCCAATTTTTGTTGGTAGGTCATTAAGTTGAGCATAGTGGGACCATCTGATATCTATTTACCACTATTTTATAAATAATTAAACTATATAGACTACTAAAACAATTAAAGCCTAGCTCATTATGGATGCATAATCTTGTAGAAATATTTAGATGATTATAAGAATTAATAATTTGAGAAATTACTCTAGCTTTTACTCGATCTTCAAAATTGTTTATTCCAATATTATGTAAATATTTAACTTAATAAGTTGATAAATTTTTTAATTATATTTTCCACTCAAAAAAATTATAAAATTAGAATTAACAAGTATATTTATGTTACGAAAAAACAATTTTAATGAATCAATTGAAAAAAAAAATCTACAGTTATATTTAAGTCAAGTGATCAATTTCAATATTCAAGATGCTCAAATCACTTTTTTATTAAGATTGATTATATGATACGAAGATTGTTTTGAAAGAATATAAAATATTGAATGCTTTAGTATTTATGTAAATATGTGTGGTTATTTGGTTAAATATTCACTAAGAGAATCTTTTCTTCACTTTTACTCTGCAGAAGCTTCCTTCATATATAGATCAATTATTTGAATGTAAATAAACTAATTATGTAATATGTTTTAAAACTACCATCTTAATTACAAAGATGTTACCATTTTCATAATTTCATGTTAAAGAGTGAGGATTTGAGAGTGCGGACTGCGGAGAGAGAATAGTTGTGGTTTATGTGCAATTGATGGATTCAATTTTCTTAGTTGGATAAATTCCATTCTAAATTAATCCAAAATCACAAGTAATGGTAAAATTTACGAACATAATAATTTAGTATATTTAGACTAAGATATTGTTGTAGAGTTTTGGATCATAATTTAAAGTATAACTTAATCTTTACAATAATAACATGTTATATGAGTCCAAATAATAACTAATTTAAGAAAATGATAATGTATAGAATTATTAAAAAGTGCTTTCGATATTGTAATATTAAGTTTTTTTGCATAATAAAAATTAATGCTCGTGAAAAAAAAAAGTTATAAAAGAAAATAGAGGGAAATAGGAGAAAAAAATAATATTTAAATAATAAGATGAAAAATTAAAGTTAGGACTTGTTGCTAGCATATAATACTATTTGGCATAAAGCTATTTTAGAGTGGTAATAGTAGATAATAAAATGCATGTATGTCAATAATTAAAATATTAAGATTTTGTTTGTACCTAACAATACTTAAGGGGTTTGCTTGATTCTGATCAGACGAAATATTAAAGACATATTTGACAATCTTCCCCCTAAAATATTATCCAAAAATTAATTGAATAAGATAAGTATTGTATTCAAATAAATCAAATAAAAGAGATTACGTCGAACATATTAATATGAGAAGTGTGACCCGTAAAAATAATAGAAACTTCACAAAAAATCATGTAATGACGTATACTGCACGTAGAGATATTCTAAAAGTATCATTTATATTAAAATATTTTAAATTTATGGATGCAAGTATCTCAAACATCGTCATTTAAAATTCATTCAAATTCATTTCGATGCACGAAAGTCACAAACTCAGTTCTACACATTATCCCCGCTACATAAACATCACCCACTTCACGCATACTGTATTACATATGTACCCAACATACAGGATAAACACACCATAAGCATGGATATTCACAAGTTTGTGCATTTGGCTCTAACCCACGCTGCGAACCCCATTTATCTCGACGACGCACGCTATGGTGTATGATCTATCATAATTAAATTCTAATTGTAATTAATAAATTTTAATCAGGATTGATAAACTTTAATTAGAATGGGAGTATTGTATATCCAAATGTACAATAATTAATTGATAGTTTATCTTCATCCTATCATGACATTTATTAATTATATCAAAAAAAACTGACGTCGTGACAATATACTAATTGGCGATAAATATTTTTCTTCAATTGCATATTTTATGTTACTAGCCAAAGATTACGTGTATTTACATGTATAATAAACGAATTATAAACAGTGTATGTGACTATACATTTGATTTTACAGTACATTTTAATATATTTTCTAAATCAACTCTTGGCTAATTTGTCAAAAGTGTGTGTATCTATTAACATCTTTAATAAGTTAGAATATAATAATAAAATAACTAAAATATTTACTTGTTATGAGAACCCTCAATTTATTTTGTATTTTGATCTTCCAAAAGTACAATATAAGCAAAGAAAGGTAATGTTAGGTGTGATGGACGATTTGAAGAATATCTCGAACCGATCGATTATTTTATTCATTTGAATCGACTTTCATTAATTCAAAATTTTAATTAAAATCGGTTTAGGATTTACGTTTTAATCTTTCAAATAAATGAAAAACTATTATTTTATATATTTATATCATTTATATAATAATTAATTAATATTTTAATTAAATAATTAGGATAAAATATGTTTATTTAGAAAAATATATATAATTTATAATCAATCATTTTCGGTCTAATCGAAACCGAAAGTTTTCGGTTCGATTTTGGTCGGTCCGAAATTATAAATACTTGGTTCAAAAGAATTCCTCGATTTTATTTTGTATTTCGATCTTCAAAAGTACAATATAAGCAAAGAAAGGTAATGTGTATGTCCAACTTGATCATTAAAGTTTGCATTCTAATTCAAATAAAAAAGTTCAATTAGCTTTAATTTTTACTTTGTTTCATTTGTATCTTCAAATAAATTGATAGGATTATACATCGACCAATATATATAATAAACCAAAATGAAGTAAGCGATATAATTCAAAGTTTCAACCCTTTTCAATAACATTTTAGCATTTTCGCTAAGTTTAGTTTATTAACCTCTTATAATCATCCTATTTTATTTGCATTTAATTCATTAATTTCTTATAGAATTATTATTAAAAACATATGATGATTTTCTACCCAAAAAAAGACATCATGTAAACTTATGCGCAGTATCTTCTTACTTATAAGGATCGAGATTCCGTTCTAGAATTCTTTTGTTTTTACTTAGATTTAGATTAGCTTATAAGCTCCAAAAAAATTTATAAGCTCAAAACACCTCTTAGAAAAAAAAATTTAACTTCAATAGTAATTGTTATTTAAAATTCAAATAATAAAAAGGTTTAGGAATAAAAGTGATTTGACCTCCATTTTTTCTAAAACGGACCGTAAGACGATTAACCAACACATAAACTGAGTCAAATAAAATGAGAATATAATTTAAAGTTTCACACTTTTTCAAAAGTATATACACTTACTTATTTTGACTTAGCATTAAAACTTTTAAGATATTTTTTCCCTTTTCTTTAATAATATTTCAGAGGGTGTTGGTTTTTGACAAATTACATAAAAAAGATTTCATATAAAGTATTTGGCAATAACTTACATCATTTTTAACTATCAAATTGAATACCTTTAATTTGTTTATATGCTTATAATATATGAGCCAGAAAGTTCTCGATAGAATCTTACAAATATAATTGCATATTGCAAATTACTTGAATATCTCTGTATAGTTTTATGATATATATGAGTGTTTTGTATGTTACTAATAAAAAGAACCTCTGTTACGATAAATATGAATATAACTTAATTTAATAAACTCTTATACTCTCTCTTCTCCAAAATATGTTCTTGGAAATCTTCGATGCAGATTTTAATAAAATTGGTTGAGTGTTTTGTTGGTGGAGTAAGGATCTCACATTAGTGTAGTATTAAATTAATTAGTAGTGCGTCATGAGTGTCAAAATGTGTAAATAAGTGATATTATTGAGAATAATAAACAGAGAAAATGATGGGTCATGAATGATAAAATGTGTAAATAAAATATATTGTTGAGAGTAATAATTAAGGAGTATTTTGTAGCGTAGTTTTCATAAATGAAAAAGGGAATAAATTTGTAGGACGCACCAAAAAGGAAAAATAAGAACAAATTTTGGGGAATGAGGAAATATTTATTACATATAATATTGTTCTACAATTCAATAAATAATAGGAATATAAATATAATAAGCAAACCAATAATGATTAATATAACTTAATTTGCTATGAATCATTATATTTATTGTAAGCATGATATACTACATTACTCTAATGCTCTTAAATTCAACATGATACACTACCTA
Source organism: Salvia rosmarinus (assembly GCA_036937905.1). NCBI lineage: Eukaryota > Viridiplantae > Streptophyta > Magnoliopsida > Lamiales > Lamiaceae > Salvia > Salvia rosmarinus. The sequence continues at coordinate 60,221,218 of CM072823.1, forward strand.
TTACACTATTATCCCTATATTATCAATTTTGTAAAACAAAACTCTTTTATAAAACTTGGGATCTTGTATCTCAATTTCGAATGTCTCATTAGTATTCCACTATAAATTTTTCAATCTTTTTTCATAATTTTCTTAAATTTCAGTTTGTGTTTTAGTTTACTTTTATAATTCTTAATTAGTATTCATTGTATACAATTAAAATTATTTTTAATATTCAATCTGCAATTTTTAACTAATAATTTATTATATATTAGGATTGATTATTCTATTAATAGTATAATAAATGTTAATTAGGATTCATTTTATTGTAACAATTTTTAGATTTATAATAAATATTATTGAAGTATGAAATTTAATAGTGAGACACAAATTATGGGATGTTTTTTATAATATGTATAGATTGACTACATACGTAACATTGTAAAAGCAAAATTAGTAATGAAATTGCGAAATGGGAGTAATAAACACCACGAGCTCCTTAGAAACATAAAGAAATACTAGCATGTCAGCACAAAAGAGAGATGGAAAGCATTAGCAAGAAGAAAATAATACAACATATGATCACATCCCTTGAGCTATACCAAATGCATTGATGGTTTTGAATTTGAACAGAGTTTCAGCAGCCCTTCTTTAAATTGTTGTTAAAGTAGGCGACATGATTTATACCTTCTCTTGTGTTTCTTGAGTTTTGGTGGCCGCAGAACTACCTTTATCGCTGCATCAAACACAGCCTTCACATTCTGCATCACAAAAAAAAACACAGTTTTCTGTAATGGCCTTTTAACTTGATGAGATCCCAAGCAAACCCTCTTCATGTTAAAACTCACATACATGCTTTGTGTGTGTGTCGTGTGGAAGCTAGGCTGGGGTGATTCGTATAATTCGTTTTGAGAGTGCAGACTGAATGAAGGCATAAGAAGTGGTTTTGTTTCATTTTCATATCTATCGTTCATCAACAACTGATGTTGATGATGATCAGCTAATCACCAGAATATTATGGCTACTAGTTATTAATCACTCAGAAGTCTCAGTTAGTTGTATATTTTAGACGAATATGATGATGGCAAACCTGCTGCGTCTTGGCACTGCACTCGATATAGGCCACTGCTCCTATTTGCTTCTTGAGCTCTTCACCCTGTTTTGAGGAGCTTATAAACTTAGCCGAACACCCTCTTAGTAGTGAAGTGGTGAAGTGACAGATGAATTTTAGGTAATGTTGATGGGATAAAAAGGGCATGTTCACTTTTAAAATCTTTGAAAATGTATCGTTGATTGAGAGTATATACCTGTTCTGTGGAGATAGTGCATGCCCCGGGATAATCCTTTTTGAACTGCTTGTCCTCTCTTAGATCTGCAAGGGGATTAACCGCTCATATTTGAGGAAATTGTAATAGAAGATAGAGGCAAAGAGTCATACAACAGAATCAGAGCTCGGCATTTAGAGGGTGTTTGGCTGAGCTTATAAGCTCCCCAAAACAGCTTATAAGCGTTTTGAAAACGGCTTATAAGCTGTTTTGGGGAGCTTATAAGCTCAGCCAAACACCCTCTTAATCATTTCTAGCCTTAGGGTTGTGCTCTTTGATGGAAAAGGGTGGAAAACAAATATTTTCCACTCTTTTTCTCCCTAATTACATGTTCTGTAGAGTAGATAATTTTTCCCGATTCGAATGGAAAATTTCATCGGGGAACGTGTTTTCCTCTTTTCACTCCAATTATGGATAATATTATCATAGGATTGGTGCGATAACACTATCATGAGAGGATTAGTGTGATAAATTTTATTTTTCACCCTAGAGAACACGAGATAGAAAAAGTGGGGACCACTAAAATATAATAAATTTTTCCAATCTTTTCTTATCTCATTTTCTCATGATAAAAATTTGCAACCAAAGAGAAAACATCCTTAGTATTTAAAACTCAATCTACACACAACAAATACTCACATAATCTCATATGACTAAGGCCATCACATTGTGAGTAGTGAGTATTAATTATAGGATTTTACACTTAACACTGAAAATGCATTTGATTGTATTGCTGCCTCCCACAAGTTTCTGCAGATGTATAGATTGTACACTTCTCTAATATGTAAAGTTAGGTTGATCTTTGTGAAATCTGTGTGTCTTTTCAAAAAGACATGTAGTGTAAAAAGAAAGGAAGGAACACAATGGGAACTCATAACAGGAAAAGGAAAAGATTAACAGGCTAGTTGCTTTCCAATTCAACATTTCAAAAACAATTGTGGAAACCCATCAAAATACAATAAAGAAAAAGGAGAAGACTTTAAGGGAAAGCAAAGTAACCCAATGAGCAACAAATATTATTGAAATAAAATGTAATCAAGTGAGATGAAGAACTCTCACCTAGCTTTGTCCCCACAAGAACAATGGGTACTGAGGGGGCATAATGCCGCAACTCCGGGACCCACTTCACCAACACAAACAAGAAGCAGAAAGCAAAAGAATCCATCAAATAAAGCATCAAGAGAAAAGTCAGTAACTGTCAATGGATTGTGCTGTTGAGAGATGAAGGAGAAGGGAGATGATTTTTACTTTCTTTGAAATGTTTTCAAAGCTTGGCCTACTTATGAGAGAGAAAGCAAGGAGGAATACATCTGCCCCTCGGTAACTAAGAGGCCTCAATCTGTTATAGTCTTCTTGACCTGCAACAAGTTGATCAAGATTTGGAGAAAATAATTAGTTTACCGACCAAAAAAGAAAAGGCCCCATTCTTGCATATGCCCTGCTCATGAATCCCTGCATCTTTTAGCAAAAGAAAAGGCCTTTTTATTCTCCTTTTATAATGAAATTTAAAACATGGTTAAGGATGCTTATCCTGAATTTTGCTTTTATGCTTATGCAGATGATATTTTGTTCATTTGAGATCAATTTTAATGTGAGGAAATGAGCCAAAACACATATGAATGTAACTGGTTAGATTTTCAAATCAAGCAATCAGTAGTAAAGTGAATACATCTTTCACATTCTTGATAAATTAATGGGAATCAAAGTTCACACACACACACACAACCAAATATTATCAAACATATGGAAGCAATTTGAGGTATATGCGATCATACCAGCAGTATCCCACAGGCCCAGATTCACAGTCTGCCCATCAACACTCACATTGGCACTGAAATTATCAAACACTGTTGGAACATAATCCTAAAACAAGAAAACAAAACCATGTTAGACAATAAACGTATTTAAGAGAGAGAGAGAGGAATGAGAAAAGCCCCTTCGATTATTACACTTACAGTTGGAAAAGTGTTGCTAGTGTAGGAGATGAGAAGGCATGTCTTCCCAACTGCACCATCACCAACTGTGACACATTTGATGAATTTGGTGGCCGTTCCATTTGCAGCAGCGCCGCCACTAGTAGTAGTATTAGCACTCATTGTCACTACATATCAAATTCAATAAACCTGCTGAATTTTAGAGACTGAATATGTGGAAGAAATTTAAGTGATGAAACTAAAGATTCCCTTTTTCATTCTCGCTATGTTTTGGGGTGTTAATGAGGTGACGCCATGGGAGTATTTGAGGGAGGGAGGAAGTGGGGGACATGAGGAGGGGGCCCAAAAAGCAAAGCTATAGATTTCGTTGAGACCTTTTTCTTGTATGAGCGAGAAAGTTGTGGATTTTTCACTTTATTTTGAGCAGTCGGAGAGGGAAAAAATGAGTGGGACTGTGTGTGAAACAGAGGCTACTGTGCCTTAAATATTCTGACCAGTTGCCAAAAAATTCTTAAAGAAAAGGAAATGAAAAAAGAAACATAAAAATTTATATTTGGTACTTTTTGGTAAGTTCAACGGAGAGTGGGATTGCAGTTAGAGATGGTAATGGATTCCGAATCCAGTCTAGATCTATGATTTAAATTCATTTTTTAAGATTTGGATCCTCAAAAATTTGGATTCGATGGATCTGGATTGGATCTGGATCCTATCCCTATATTTCGGATTTGGGATTTAGTTTTTGAAACCCGAATCCGATCCAGATCCGACCCGCAGATTCATTTAGTTTATATATATATATATATATATATATATATATATATATATTATTTTTATTATAATTAAATACATAACCACAACTTAAAACTCTTCAATTTCATTTTTCAAATTCTCCCCAAACAAACATGCTCTCATTTTTCATTTCAAATTCTCCAATTATGTATCAGTCGGCATTCTCGACGGATCGCGCCACTTACACCATCGACGATCGAGTTGTTTGTCGTTTCATACCTTATAGTAAATTTGTAACTAACGCCTTTCAATATAATGATAATTGTAGAAATTATAAATAATTATTATAGTATTATTACGTATTTAGATTATTATGGTGTTACTGTGAATTATAGTTGATTTATAATTTATTTTAAAAGCGAAACATATGGATCCGGATCTAGACCCTGGACCCTGCCTATCTTATGGATCTGGATTTAATTTTTTTGGATCCAATAGATCTGAATCGGATCCAAATTAAAGCAAAAAATGAATCTGAATCTGACCTAGCCAGATCCGATCCAATCCGACCCATTATCATTCCTAATTGCAGTGCACGTTCTGTTTAGACTCTATTTAGAATCTTAGATGTGCAATACGTGTCACTTAATATTTATACCCATATCTAATTTTTTATGTTGCTAGAGTTTTTAATTTCCCAAATTCTATCTTCATCTCCTTTTGCAATTCTGAATCTTGCCTTTTCTATTCTCATATTTCTCCTCCTTCCACCACTAGAGGGAAAACATGCATAGCGCCCTGGCTAAACCAATTTAAACCAAACCTGAAAGAATGGCTCCGAGTAGATCCGCTGGTCCACATTGGCCACCAAAATCTCCTCGAACCACCAGCTCATGCATGTCGAATGGCCAGCTCTAGATTAAAATCAGTGAGAAGATGTCAATTCGGGTTCACCACCCGATTGAAGCGTAATAATTATACGTCTTTAACGGTTAACCACCAAATGCAAGTTCGAGACGGGTTAGTGTGGTTCCTCTACGCCTGAGACACCAACACGTAAAATTTTGACCTCGTAAACAGGACCAAGCATATTACCGTCGGATTTTTTTTTAATATTACGAACCATTCATAAACATTAGAATTCCTACTTAAATTTGCAATATACTATTTTGCCGACATAAGTCTGGTCCAAGAAAATGTGAAAATAATTTGAATGTGCAGTAATACTCCGTTTGGAACTTTCCAGTGCTTTATTTAACCCAATCAATAAATGTTGATAATGGGCCAAAACATTTTTGTATGAAGCTAAAGCCCAAGTATTTAATACGCTGAAGATTTTAATAGTTTACTTTATGTTATATAAGAAGCCCACGTATCATCATTAACAGGAAAAGTAAAAAAAGAAAAGAAAAGAGAGAACTAGAGAAAGATCACCGGAGAGAAAAAGTTAAAGATGACGTCGTCGAAAGCGCCGTCGCCGGCGTATCCTAGCGCTGCTCGTATCTCCGACTCTGAATGCTTCCCTGCTTACACCGCCTCTCTTAAATGTAATCCTTTCCGTTACTCATCATTACCCTCTTTCCTTTTCCTTTTATCTCTCTTCTGTTTTAGGGTTAAGTAGATTTGAGGTTCCCCCAAATTTGTGAAAAATATTCTGTCGGTATTGTAGACAAAACTTTGTAGAAATCTTTCCGAGGATCACGATGATCAATGCTTTCGTTTAGTTGGGATTTTGTTAGCGCTGAAATAATTGCAAATTGTTGCTGGTTGTGCTAGCTTTACTGTATGCACTGTGTATTTGTCAGGTTGCAAATTTGGAGGTCAATAGGTGAGTTTGTACTAGCAGGGGATGTCAGAGGTTGGAATCCTTCCTGCCCCTACTTCCTATTTGATGAAGCCTGAAGGGCTCTGTGTGTGTGTGTGTGTGTGTGTGTGTGTGTGTGTGAGAGAGAGAGAGATGTTTGAAACTTAAAGGAATGCCATTAATTCGTTTTGTGAAGTGGAAATAAGTTCGCCAGTAATGTCAAGCAAAAAGCTTTGTGGCATTTTCTTTGTCACTCCCAAATTGCCATATCTTTCTGTTGAAGCTGTAGTTCATTTGATTTAGATTTGTGTGATATCGGTTTATTTTCATGGATTTGAAAGTTGACTTATTATTCTGCCTTCTAATGTTTTAGGCTTAGAAGAAAACCGCAATGAGAAGAGTAAATGCCAAGAACATTTTGACGTTTACAAGGAATGCAGAAAAAAGGAGGCAAGGGTTCTACTATAATACAAATGCTTATTTATTTTCTTATGTTGTTGATTGTTGAATATGGAAACCAGTAATTTACTTATTTCCTTTCTTTGTTGTGACAGAGGGAAGCGCGGCTGGAACGCAATAAGAGTCGGTCTCTCTTCTCATGAGTATATTGGATTGGTACACTATTGATTATTCAGTGCTATGTATCCCATTCCAAATCTACTAGCTCTTAGTCGAGCTAAGCCCGTAGGCACATCTTTTCTTTTCTTTCATCTACTTGTTAGGTTGCCCTCGAGTTTTTTACTCAAATAACAAATGTCTTCCACATTGTGTTTCCTATATAAGTTAGTGAGAAAACCATTTTTGCAATGCAATGCTCTGTTTCAAAATTCTATACGGTGTGGAATTCTTAAAGAGGCTGAAGATCTTTGTTTGTACACTTGGATGTGTGATCTTTTTCTCTCTCTGTTTGTCAGCTAGCTTATAACTAACTCCTTTGGAGATGCCTAAACGCTTTTGATATGTTTCGGCCTCCAAAAGGAGTGGATAAACTCATATCAGTATTTCGAAAGGGGAGAATACAGTACACATTGTTTGGTTTCACTTTGATTTATGTTATTTACTTTTGTTTCTATGAAGATAGTTCATCAAAACATGTGAGATATGAGGTACGACATATATCGGCATTTAGAATCTTTTCTATCGTCTTGATATTTACACCAGAAACATCTTTTATCTGTTTGTGTATTTCTAGGATTGTTGGACTATTGAGTGAACATGTTTGCCTTCTTTTTAGGATGGTTGAGAATTTTTCCACCGTCGCAAAAGTTCAATGCGGGAATATCTGTGCAAATTCTTTTTATCCACATCAAATTCACGATGATACTATTCTATTTTCAAGTACCTGATAATTTTCTAAATTTGAATATTAATTGGTTAAAGTTGATAGTTCTGGATAGATTTGACTATTTTGTGATAGTTTGGGATGATGCATATTTAGTGACTATTAGTTTGGGCTTTTCTTTTAGGGCTATTTAATCCTATTAAAGGCCCAAAATTATGATATCATAAGGGGGCTTTCGGTTTTTATGGGCTATTAATTTAATTCCACTAAGTTTATTTCTCATCTATTATGGTTAGAAAAATAAAATTTAAATTAGGAAATTTTTTTGTTCTGTTGTAATGAAACCAATCTATATATTCCTTTTTAAAATAGTAACGTAAAATATGATAAATTTGGAATACATATATATTAGTGAGGTTATATCAAATATTAGTAATATCAACAAAATTATAGCACATATAATTTGCAGTGTATAAATATATAAATATAGTAAAAAAAAATCATTAAAAATTTTGTATTTTTAAAAACTAACATTGGCAAATGAAAATTTTATAAAATAACTTCAACATAAATTTTTAAAAATTGAAAATACCCAATTGTTTATAATTAATTAGTGACATATTTGTACTTTATAATATATATATATATATATATATATATATGAATGAATTGGGATCCGACAGTGTCCAAGTCTTAGATATTACTCCTTCGTCCCAATATTCATAACTCATTTCTTTTTGCATGTAAATTAAGAAGAATTGTGTTTTGTGTGTAAAATAATGTGTGATACGAAATTCGAGTTACTTTTTAGTGTAAAATTGTTTTCCTTTTTTAGAAACAAGCTAATAATAATGGACAACCAAAAAGAAACAAGCAAGAATGGAGGGAGTATATTGTATCTAATTTCGACCACTTATTGTGTTAATGTGGACATTCGAGATTGTGTTTAACAATATGTGTAATTGTGTTGAACCGCATGCCTATTATTTTTGTGTATAACGTTAAGCGTTAAAAATATATTTATAACCTTTTTATCATTAAAAACTCCTTAAAAAAAATTTAAATGCAAAAATCTCAACTATTTGATAAACAAGATCAACATATAAAATTATGTACTGCATATTACCTACCACTTACTATATGATCAATTTTCTCTCTATATATGTATATTCTTTTAACTATAATAATTGTCATGTATTTCAGGGAGTGGGCATACTAGTATTATTTCAAATGAAGAAATTGTATTTTTGTATATAATAATGCGGCTACTTAAATCTGGAATCTAGTCAACACTTTAGTCACTTTTTACTCTTACAAAATGTAAAGCACACTAGAATAAACGATATTGTGTGTTGGCCTAGTGGTAAAGTGATTAATGTCCGAAGTCAAAGGTCTTGGGTTCGAGTCACCGTGAAACGGCCTTTAAATTTCTGCATTAAATCGATAAAAAAGAAAAGAATAAACGATATCATTGTTTTCTGCTCGTATGTTGCTTCTGGTCATTCATATTATTTGCGACATTGTCTCAATGTTATTCTATAATCTGAATTACTTTTCTTTTTGTATTATCTCGTATTTTCTATTTTATCCAACGTTTATACTTTTAGGGAATGTTTATTTTTCATGATTAACATTTTGAAAGATTAAGTATTTGATCGATTAAATATGTGATAAGATAATTTTTATAAATCAATCATTTGTTTACTACAAAGGATTAGTGAATGATTAAAATTGGGATAAATAACTCTCCCTTTATTTGAATGATTATTTCAATCCTACCTATAATGGTTGGATTAAAATTAATAGAGAATAATTCAAATGATTAAAATAATCTCGGACTTTGGGATATCTTCAAATATTAATACTTGTTTTGATGTTTTTGTTTCCCTGTCTTAAGAAAACAGATCCACATATATTCTAGAAATCAATTATATGGGTATCTCATAGGTGGTCCATGGGTATATTTATGGTTGAGAAGGTGAAATTTAAAGATATTCATTAATGACACACCATCGGAAGATTTAATTCACTAACATCTGTCAAAATAGAAGGAAGAAATACGGTTTCAAGGAAATTACAATAATGCCGATTTAATAAAATTGATAATAAAACACATTTAAAGAAGTAGATTTAAGGTATGTGAATTTGAAAATAATGAAAAAAAAAGTCTCATTTTGTAAATGAGTAAACATGAAATGAGATTCGATGCTAAACTTCAATTATATATTATATTATGGTAACTCATGAAAATGAACATAATAACTATGATACATATAAACTAGTTGATACAAAATCTTCTTTATAGAAGTAGGAGAAGCTCATCTAATTTCACGTATAAACAAAATAGATGGCTTCGCGCGCTTATCAAACGCTATGGGTTTGATCAGAATATTACAATGTAGTTTATTCAAGACGCTATCAGACAGAAGTGGCACTCAAGACACTGAAATCATTCACGTGATATAAATTAAAAAAAAAATAGAGGATTAGGTTTAGTGTGTATCGATAGCAATTGACTATAATTTTTATAAACATAAAAAAAAAAAATAAAGATAAAAGCTACTATAGTGAACGAAAGTTTATCCAATATATGTCTTACGTAACGGTTCCAGATTATCAAAGTCACTAAAAATGGAGAATCGGCCGAGTGGAATTTGGTGCCAAAAAGTAGGTATAGACAATTGGAAAGGGGGTAAAAAAGGCTGGTCCTTGAGAAACAGATGGTGAAAAATAAAACAAAAAGTTGATTTATTTGATTAAATAAAAGATAATTAGAAGAATCAAAGCGGAAATCAAAAATATCTGAAAAATCATTTGACACAAAAAGGAAATCGAAATCAAAATCAGAATATGAAAAATAAACAGCAGCATCGCAGCTGAGGCTCTCTCTCGATGTAGCAAAGAAAGAAGCCATAGTTCTCTCCGTCTTGACTCATCGCGTACACACATACACCACATACACTCTGCAAATCTAAGCCTTTTGCCTTCAATCTTCGAATTGTGATTTCGGAACCCATAAGCCTCTGCTAATTTTGGGCAATTTTGATTTTTCCCTGTTTGCTAACATGTACAGAGATCGAGGAGGAGTGGGCTCGTCCAAGGGCGGAGAGATGTTGGATCGGAAGCGAATCAACGACGCCTTGGACAAACATTTGGAAAAGTCTTCGCCTTCCACCTCCAGAAACAAGGGTTCCACCGTCGCCGTGCCTTCCACCTCCGCCGCCGTCGGCAAGCATATTGACCCTAGGAATAATCGCTCCTCGTCCACCCTCACTACCGACAAGAACAAGTGTTCCGATGGTACGTTTTTGCTCGATTTCATTTTTTTTACCATTGTCTGCCTATTTGGGCTGTGCTATATTTTTGTTAACCATGTTGCTTCAGCTGGTTATGATGCGATGGCCGGATGTTTGATGTCTTAATCATTTCTTGCTTTTGTTTGAATGAAAAAGTATCCTGAATGTATTAATTTTTTGTGGGTGTTTTAGGTTTGAGTTGGTTGGGGAAATATGTCAAGTATTTTGAGTTAAAAAGTATTATTTTTGGATTCTGCATTAGCAATGATAACATTTTAACTATAACCTTTAGTTGGGTGTGTCTTACATAAAGTTCTTACCATTTCATCCAGACGTGATTTTTGGGCTATTAACTGTGGCATTTGGGGGCTGTTTCTAGTTTTGTGATTTTCTGCAGTGCTCATTCCTTCTATTTTTCCTTTACTTCTGGTTGGAGTGTTTTTGAGAATTTTAATGGGTATCCAAGACTCAACATTTCTTGTTAAGGTAAACTTCACTAATTTGTCAAAGTCACTTGGATAGTTTTGAAGAACCATTGACAGATTCTCATCAGTCAGTAACTGCATAAATATTATGTCCTGAAATTATTACTATCAGTCAAAGAGCTCAAATTATAAGCTTTGGGATTTCTCTCTTTCACAATGTTGAGCTATTTTGTTGTACACGGTATGTCATTTTTGGTCATTAGGATGTGTAGAGTTGACAATTATGGTTCCACATGATGTTTAACATACCAAATTGGAATATGCCTAATCGCCACAGAAAGGGCATGCTTTTTCTAACTCAGGTTTTACTTGTTGGCACTGATTGACAATGCAAGAAACGTGCAAGTTTTAGCAGTATGGAATTTTATTATCCTTAAGTATCATTGTTTAATATTATTATTTATTAACAAAATCCCTTTTGAACTGAAGTAGGTTCACTTGTTTGCTTCCTTAAAGATATGGAGTTGGATATATATTTGCTAATTTCTATCAAATTTGATTGTGTTTTAGTGGAAAAGCTTGTATTAAATGATGATGAAATTGACGATTTGGTTGAATAAACATTGTTGTGGGCATTGGGCGTCATTATTGTGGGGCATGCTCCCGTCTTTCATCTTGCACTTAAAAAGGTGTCTTTGCATGTGGTTTGGTATTTATGCTTCTTTCACAACTGGTTCTAAATATGTCCGTGTGTTTCTGTCTGTATTTTGTATATGCATAACTGTGGGTTATCAATATGAGCGTTTATGCGTCATTTAGTTCACATATTCACTTCATTCTGTTGTTTCCTTGTACATACAGTCGAGATATGTATTCTTTGAACCAAAAATTAAATGGGTTTTACATTTGACTCATGCAGATGAATCTGAAACAGACAGTGAAGAGTCTGATGTCAGTGGTTCTGATGGGGATGATACATCCTGGATTTCATGGTTTTGCAACTTGCGTGGAAATGAGTTCTTCTGTGAAGTCGATGACGAATATATCCAAGACGATTTTAATCTTTGTGGGTTGAGCAGTCAAGTACCATATTATGATTATGCACTCGACCTTATTCTGGATGTTGAATCCTCTCATGGTAAGCATTTTATATTGTTTGTGACTTGTGTACTTGTAATTTTGATCTATCAGTAGACTGTGGTTTTTGTATTATTCTTTGCTAGCCTTTATTGATGATTAACCGGTGCCCAATTGAAGAAATATTATTTTCATTCTTAAGTGTTATGGTTCACATGAATTTAATAGTCATATTCATTTCTTACTTCTATGGAATTATGTTTTTGGTTAATGATAAAGTCATCATGTATTTCCATATAGCTACATGAATGTTATATAGTGGTTTTAACTCTTTGTGCTTCCTTGTAAGTTTCATGAATAGCTTCATGCTATTGTTGCTCACTGTTGCCAAGGTTTGGATACTGTGTCTATATGTCCTCGGTTTGAATTCTTTTAATTTCTGTGATTGCATCTGGTGCTCACTTGTGATACCTTTTGGAAGTAGGATGATTTGGCGTTAATAGTCTCCAGTTTGGAACGTATGTAGGTGATATGTTCACTGAGGAACAAAATGAATTGGTCGAGTCAGCTGCTGAAATGCTCTATGGCCTTATTCATGTCCGGTACATTTTGACCACCAAGGGAATGGCTGCAATGGTATTATCATTACTTTCTTAGCTTTTCCGTCTTAATCTCCTTGTCCTTTAGTTACTGTATAATTTGTTGAGCTGCAATTTCAAACAGTTAGAGAAGTACAAGAACTATGACTTTGGAAGATGTCCAAGAGTTTACTGCTGTGGACAGCCTTGTCTTCCTCTTGGACAGTCAGACATTCCACGCTCGAGTACCGTAAAAATATACTGTCCCAAATGTGAAGATATTTTCTATCCCCGATCCAAGTATCAAGGCAGTATCCTTTTCTGATTCTTTTACGCTTTTGTCAGAAGTTTTTCGTACTCTAGTTAGGTGCATCCTTACTCTCCTTTACTCATACACCTAAACATCCATTGATGGCATTAACATAACACATTAACTAGGGACTAATATCTGCACAACAGTTTCTTCTTTCTTCTTCAAATCATGTGTCTTAATAAATTCCTGCTATCTTGATGATCTACAATTTTCACCTGAGTCTGCTGAGCTCTGGAACAAAAAGTGAAGCATCTCCTCTTGCTATATTTTGCATTTTCCCATCCGCATAACTAATTATAGAATTGATCTTGGTTATTATTCTTCCTCTTGCGGTTTCTGCCCAAAAATTTACTGTCAAAAAGAAAAATGAAAGAATCACCAAGCACTCATCTTGATAGATGTGAGGCACAAAATGCTAAAAATGTATAAATCATACAAGCCTCCACAAAGCAATCTGAACTTTAGTCATTAAATTTATGCAAATACAGTAATTGTGTAAAAACAATGTTTAGCTGCCTGTTGCACCTGCGACTCATTTCAGTGATTCTTTCCTTGACTGCCATAGATATCGATGGAGCATATTTCGGGACCACTTTCCCACATCTGTTTTTGATGACCTATGGACACCTCAAGCCACAAAAGCCTGTGCAGAGCTATGTCCCCAGAGTTTTTGGGTTCAAGATCCATATGCCTTAGACGCACGAGTCTCCATCACATGCAGTTGAGATTTTATAATTCTTGGATAAATGCTTCGTATCCGGTGTATGTGGTGTACAAGTGGCTGGGAGACGGGGCAGGAAAAGGCATAACAGAATTGAATGACAAAATTGTTTGATTGAAGGAGAAGCAGCTTTAGCTTATCTAAGAAGCAAGTTGGTGATTGTGTAAGCTAATTTCTTTTCCAAGCTGAGAAATGCTTGAAGTACTACTTACTCATGTAGTTCCTGTGTGCATACTTATCAGCGCTATATTTTTTTTTATGGACCATATTTGCAAGATTGTATTTAGATCTTGTCTTTCTTTAAAGACAAATTAGTCCCAACTGTGAACTGCATTCATCTGCATAGACTAGGGCTGACCAAAACAGTGCTCACATCTTATTTGTATATCGCAAAAAAAGGCACAATCTTGTGTTTGGAATGATGGGTTTTTGCAATCTTGTGTTTGGAATGATGGTGTAAAATCTTTTGATGGATTTTGTTTCACCTTTGATCTTTGAATTGGTGATCCACGACTTTTACACTGGATATGCAGATATTTATAAGTATATTCCAAATTGTTGAGCAAGTCATCGTCAAATTTTAACTTCAAAAATGTAAATGAAAATAACTGGATCTTTTTCTCCGTGTTTCACTTTAAAACAGTGGCACTCCGCCTCTCTGCAGCTGACGCGCTAAGGACTAAGCAATATCGATTGCAGCAGCATACTAGGAAGGAATCGTCGCAAGAAAATGGCCCTAGTACGTCCAAATCACAGGGCACGGTGAAGGTGCCGAGGGTTCTGTTCTTGGTGGATCGATTTAGGTATTTCTTTTTCCCAAGAATTAACTGGTATATCTTTTTTCTTCAACCAAATTTTGGTGGGTGTATATTTGGAATCCTATTTTAGAATCAGGATCATCATAACTTAGCACGTATCATAATTCTTTTTCTTCAAGATTTTCCTACTCTTTTCTTCACTCCTATTTATTAGATGCGTTGTATTGTACTCTTAGTAACATGAATTGTAAATACTTGGCCAAAATGATTAATTGTAAGGACATGATGTAAAAGCAAATGAGCCGTACTGAAATCAGGCAGGAAGAATACACATACCACCACACCTATTAGTTGTTTGAAATCATGCTAGTTCTCTGTAAGGAACTGTAGTCATGGCCGGAAACGAAAACCAGAAAAACATCTTTACTTACGATGTGAGAATGAACTTGAACAGCACCAACACTACTAAACCGAGTAACATCACATGAGCAAAGGAAAACAGCATAACAATAACATCACATGAGTAAAGGAACCACTGAGATATTGAAGAGAAAAGGCCAACAAGCATTGAAACATCTTTTAAACAAGCGAGATAGCTAAACATCATTCAATATTGAGTTATGGCCGAGCTTTTTGAAAAAAATTCAGCCTCAGCATTGAAGAAAAAGTAGGGCCATACACAAGCATATAACCATCCAAGTCTAAAGTTACTTTGATTGAAAATGAGAAAGGATAGGAATTCCAAAACCAAAATTCACTAGATTTTAAATCTCTGCCATGACTAATATTTAACTCTCAGTCGCCTCCCTCAGTCTTCTGATAGTGCTCCTGACAGTCACGGCACTGGCAGTGCTGTTACACAAAAGAACAGCGTCAGAATACAAAAAACAAGCACAAAGAGAACCATTAGCATAACAAGAAATAGATCATTACTTTAATGTGTAGGCACCACCAGCCTTCACTTTGCCACAGTCTTTGCAACCCCAGATGCCAACAGCCTTCCTCTTCACTGCATACTGAAGATTTGCATTTACAGAATTAGAAAATACTGAGATACTATTAAACAGTAAACTATGAACTTTTCTCAAAGTGCATACTTTGCCGCAAAACTCGCAGAAGTACTTGCTGTGCTGGCTGACTTCCATCTTCTTGATTTGCTTCCTCAAACTAGCACCATAACGGGTACCTGTAATTTTATGAAGCCCAAAGTCGAGCGTTTTAAAGATTTAGTGCAATGATGTATAAAGAAATTAGGTAAAAACAGTACATGATAATCCAAACTTTATCTTTTTACACATACACAAACTAAACTACTGTCACCCCATACTAGAGATTGCAATATAATGAGAAACTGTGTAAAGTGATCATAATGATAAGAATCAGAACTGAACCTACCATATTTCCCAACAATACCAACCTTCTTGGTTCTCTTGGCCTGTACAAAGGAAGCAGTTAAAGTGAAGACATGTTAATGAAGGTCAATAATTTGTAGGAAGTGCAAAACAGATGAAAACCAGATCGAAGCCAGAGCTAAACAGATTAGCTAATTGCTCAGCAACGATGGAACATCCAATCAATGGCAAATTAAAGCAAACAGATTTATCTATACAATTATTCAGCTGCATATGAAAGTACTAGTTATAATAATTGCTACCCAGAAGAAGTAATCTGAAGCCGCGAAAATTAGCCAATTTGAAATCTTAAACATTTTGAAGGAAAACACTCACTAGCAACACCATCCAAAATTTAATAACTTGCCTCGGATTATTAAAGTATTTCTAGCTACACGATCGATAAATGTGTCTCATTTCTAGAGTGTAAAACAACAACAGCAATACAGACTGAACCAATCCGACTGATACAAGAAACGCACAATCACAAAGTACACGAATCAAATTACACGTGAAAACGCTTAATCTAACTAACACTGAATCCATTTAATAAATCACCGTAAAACTGCGAAAATCATAGGGGGAGAAGCAGATGAAAACAGAGTCCTAAGCTACCGTTGTCGTTCATGTATTCGGATAATAGCGCAAGACCAAGTTCAGTGCTAAACATGAGCATCTAATTGCGTTGAAGGAGAACTGGAGAAAGAGAAGGTTACCATTGCAGAAGGCGACTGACAGGCGGAGCGAATAAAACCCTAGAATTTACCCTAAAATGCAATTGCTCTGTGATTATATAGAAACGAAACCTATTGAAAAATTGGGCTATCGAGCACATGTAACCCAAATTATTTGGGCCCATTTATGACAAATATATAGGCTTTTCTATTAGTAACTCCCCAAGGCCCAAATATCTTTCTGGGATAAAACTAAAAAATGTTTCATTTCTTTGCAATCAAAATAATTTAAATCAAAATTAGTCAATTAATAAAATTGCTCCAAGTGGAAGCTACCAAACTATTCAAATCTGGTCTTATGCCAATATGATATGATGACCCCTGATTCACCACTGTGGGCGTTTTCTTCAAAGCTTTCTTCAATCCTAAATATGTGAAACCCTAATATCCTTAATCACATTAAACTTGACGAGGCATTGAACTTCTCCAATTTGACATTGAACATCGTCTTGTCTATGGCGACCAGAGCGACCAGACAACGTGTTGTTTGGCTAACGAAAGAGATAGCTTGGAGGTTGCGGAAGCTACGGGGACGAATCGGTTGAATATTATTTTATGATTGAATATAATGTTATAGTCGTGACCCTCGATCTTGTTGAGATCTATCGGCTATAAATATTTGCAAGAAAATGGCTAAAACATGCAAATAGTAAATTTAAGTCATAGATATTGCATTTATACGCAAATTTGTTATTACTAAATTAAATGTAAATTTTTTGTTTATATATGATAATGAAATACTTTTGTTATCGAGTAAATGAGAGGGTTTGTAATTTATATAACTTGGGTTTTCATAACCATCAGTTTACCCTGACGAAACTGACGAATGGGCGAAGCAATGAAGAGAATGTACAAGAAAGATTAGACATGGTCTATTTTTAACGATTCAATGGTAAAATAGGTTCTTGCGACCTAAAGAATTTTAAAATGATGATTATGTATAATGCACAAAAATATTAGATGGTCTCCATAGTTTGAGCTAGCAAAAAATATATGCGAAATGTAGATTACAATTCACACAATTTAAAAATGATGATTATGTATAATGCACAAAAATATAGATAAAAATATTATGAGATCATCAAAGTAAAATACATCATCTCCTATAAATCCTCATCATCTCATCATTCTTGACCATAATTTTGGAGCAAATGAAAAATCTAATAGAAAACCCTTAACCGGAAGGTAGAAGAAAGCAAGAAATTCGTAACATCAAATAAAGAAATATTTTTTATACAGTCTAGTAAATACATTTTATAATTTAAAAATAGTCGTTTTGCCTCAAAATATCGTAAGTAAAATTTAGGGTTATTGACATATAAATACATGAACTTTGGTGTGATTTTGTTTTTTCACACGAACTTTAAAATGAATATATAAATACACGAACTTTGATTTAATTTTGGTTTTGCATACAAATTTTAAGATTAGTATATAAATATACGAACTTATTAATTTTAATAATTTTATCATGATTTATTTTTTGGACCAAATTGAAACACACATGACATTAGATATGATGAGTTGATAACGACATGAAAATAAATTAAACACTTGACAAAACATGCACATTGACTCATTAACACACACACAACACATATACACTTCAAGAGAAAGAAAGAAAGAAAAAAATATAACACAAACACACAAAACAAAGAGAGTCACCATTTGTAATTGCCAACTAGAGTAAATGATGAACAAGTAGATTATTACAAATGTCTTCTTCTTATTCACACACAAATTTTAAGATTTTTATATCGTTATCAACTCATCATATATAATATCATGTCAGTTTCAATTTGACTGAAAAAATAAATTATTGTAAAATTACTACAATTAATAAATTCGTTTATTTATATATTCATTTCAAAGTTCGTGTATAAAACCAAAATCAATCAAAATTTGTGTATTTATATATTCTTTTTAAAATTCATATACAAAACTAAAATCACATCAAAATTTATGTATTTATATCTCAATAACTCTAAAATTTATTACCTAAAACAAGATATCGTATACGCATATGTATGTGTATATTGCACAGTGGCGTCTTCTTTCTCTATAGAATTTTTCTGCCCACGTCTTCATCTCTTTTACCATAAAACGCAGAATCACACACTTAATGCACACTACCCTTTTTCTTTTCTTTTTTCTTCTTCTTCTTCTTCTTCTTCTTCTTCTCCATACCCTTTCAATCGTACTCCAACGTCGTCGTAAGGGCATGATTCCCGCCATTCAGTGGAAACCTAATTTACCCGCTACAGGTTAAATTAGTTTCAAATTCAAATTATTTAATTGATTGCCCCACCGCCGATAAGATTGTTTCTTTGAATTGAATGTGCAAGAAATGATTAATTTTGATGGTTTTGATTTGATAGGTGGATCCTCGTAGGGTGATAAATTCATCTATATTTCTGGAAAAGCGTTTTTTTTTTATATATTAAGATTAGGATTTATGTCCCATAATCAATCAAGGGCTGAGAGGAGCGACTCCACACAGTACAGGAAAACCGGCCGATCCGGTAGCTCCAATCAGCAGCTTCAGTTCCAGGGCAGCGCCTCCAGTAAGGGCGGTGGCGGCGCCCCCTTCAATCCTGCCAGCCGCAGGTACGCCTTTTCTGACATGAATTGAATTTAGACTAGGATTTTGTTGCTTTCATGCACCTCTTATTGCATACATGTGGAGATGGGTATGTGTTTTGGTTGGTGGATGATGAATGTGAATGTCAGTGGTTGTTTTGTTTATGTAGGAGCTAGGGTTTGCAGGGGGCTGGGAGGGGGTTCGAATATTGGATGATGAGCTGATGTTTTATTTTGTCTCTGTTGTTCAGTTTTAATAAGAAGTATAAAAACGATGCCCAACAAGGTGGTCAGTTGAGGGTAAGAAGTCGGAATGTGGATTCAGATTCCGCAGGACGTGCTTACCATAATGGCCCTCAAGAACAGCAGCCAACACATAGTATGTGTCTTGATTTTTTGTTGTTATATTACAATTTTCAGTATGCTACTTGTTGAGTGCTGGCGATTGGAAATGAGAATTTCTTATTCTTTCTAGGAAACAATTTAAGTTTATTTTTATGAATCCATAATGTGGATGGATGATGGCCATTGAAAATTTGAAGATGATAATTTTCTTAATTTTCAAGGAAACATTATGAACTCATTATGTTGGATAGGTCATAGGTTAAATTCCTAGATTTCCGCATACAATGAATATCATCATTTGTCATTTATGTAATTTTCTATGAACTATTGGATTTTTTACCAATCAAGTTACTGGTTCTTATTACTGATAACTGTCCTTTTACGTATTTGGTTGGGGTATCTGATGCACCAGTTAGCAGCACCTCTACCAACGTCAAGCTGACAGATGCTCCCACTCAAAAAATCACTCAAGCTGTTCCTAGATCCCCATCTTCTGATGTTTCCACTACAGCTCCAACATCTAATGTTTCTGCTGGTAACCCTGAACCTGGGTTCCCCAAAACACCTGCAAAAGGTACGACCTACTGTTGTGCATGGTATATTTCGACTGTTGAAATAACTTTTGACATACTGTCAAAATAAAATACTTGATAGTATGTCAGTGTATTACTCATGACATTTTCTTCTTCTTTCTGATATTCTGTTTGTATTCCTTGTTCCAGGAGATGCAGCAGGGTCATTTCCCCTGCAGTTCGGCTCCATAAGTCCTGGTTTTATGAATGGAGTGCAGGTAATCTGAGATTCTATGATGGTCCCTTTAATTTCTTGTTTGAATCCTGAAACTCTACTTTCTAATTACAAAAGGTGCTTTTTCTGTTTTGTATGTAGATACCTGCTAGAACAAGCTCTGCACCACCAAATTTGGATGAGCAGAAAAGGGATCAGGTTAGACATTCTTTATATTCGATTTTAACATGGCTTCCAGAAGTTGCTAGCTGATGGTAAAGAATAGAATTGTATAATGTCTTCATGATGGAGAAATGCGGGTGCATTAGAATGCTAATCTTCTTTGAGTTTCTGATATTGTGTTTCAATGATGTCTGCTAAAGCGGAAAGAAACCATCTAGAGCAATTGGATTTTTCTACTTACTACTTACTAGTAACTGCGTCAGAATATGTGATTTTTGAGTTAAGAAACACCTATTTGAAAATTTTTCTTAGCCATTGTATTGGGTTGTTGCTTTACAACTTGCAAATTGTGATTGTGATAGCTAAGCTTGTATGTGTATTATGTTTTATTAATAGGATAGTTTCACTTCAGGCTTGTCAAAACTTATTAAGGGCTGCTCCTGGGCCGATTCCCATGCCCAAGCAACCTGTTCTGAAGAAAGATGCAGGTGTTCCTGACCAAACAATTGCTCGTGAACCTCACTCAATTTTCAAATCTAAGAGGGACATTCAGGCATCAGCTGCACCGCATGTAACTCAAATCCAGAAGCCAGCTGTAAATTCTATCCCTGGTATGCCCATGCAAATGCCATTTCACCACCCACAGGTTCCTGTCCAGTTCGGTGGTCCTAATCAAATTCAGTCTCAAGCCATGTCAGGGACATCATTGCCTTTGTCAATGCAGATGCCCCTACCTTTAGGGAATCCTCCAATGCAGCAGCCAATGTTTATTTCAGGTCTCCAGCCACATCCAATGCAGTCCCAAGGAATGATGCAGGGACAGAACTTTAACTTTCCACCACAGATGACCCATCAACTACCTCCTCAGTTGGGTAACATGGGAATCAATATGACCCCACAGTTTCCTCAGCAGCAGGCTGGGCAATACGGTGCTTCTCGGAAAACTGTGAAGATTACACATCCAGATACTCATGAAGAGCTGAGGCTGGATGGCTCGCCTGGTCCTAGATCACATCCTGTTGGGCCACCTCAGTCGCAGCCTATTACATCATTTCCTCAAAATCACCAGATGAAGTTTTATCCCAATTCTTATAATGCAAATTCCGTCTATTTTCCTGCTGCTAGCTCTGTTCCATTGAGCAGCACCCAGGTTCCACCCACTTCTCATCCACCAAGGTTTTACAATCAGGTTAGTTGGTAGTTTTCTTTTAGACTAGTTTTGCTCTGGTCATATTATAATGCAAAAAATCCATGCCTCGATATGATTGGGTGAAAAAGTTTTGAAATTTTATCATTTTCGCCTCATTTCCTGCAGGTGACAGTGAAGCCACCCCTTGGCATTCATGGGAATAAGCCAGCTACAAGTTCAGTTTCTGTCAGAAAGGCAGAGTCTTCAGAACCATTAAGGTTATCTGGAGAGGATTCTGTTCGTCCGCAAAAGGATGTTGAATCATCTCCTCTGATCTTTATACCACATCCCAGGCCTGGTTTAGGAGTGTCATCTACATCTGGTGCATCATCAGGTTTTATCAATGTGGAGAGTGATGCATGCAACACTGCAGCTCCTGCTTTAGCTCCTGTGGATGGTTTTGCATCAATATCAACAAGCTCTGCTAATGAAGTAAGAAATAAAGTAGTCCTACCTGTTTCAGTTAAAGATGTACTTAATGAACCAGTCAATACAGGCCGGCAGGATCAGGTATGATATGTTTGTTTGTTTATCCAGTTATAAGTACTGCCCACATTAAAAATCTTTACATGATTTATGGGCTAGATGACCCCTTTGTTTCAGGTTGGCAGGCAACCATCCTCGTTCTCAAGTTCGACTTCTCAATCCTTGGAAGCTGAAGCAGTTAACACAAAATCCACATTGCCTAGAACTGATTTGGCATGTGAAACTTCCAAGGAATCATCATCAACTATTGAAACTACATCTGAGGCATCTGATTTGACAAGCGAGGATAGAAATTTTGGCACTAATTTTGTAAATAGTAGACAACCAAAGCCTGAAATAACTGTGGAAATGGAAGGACAAGCCACATTTCAGAGTTCGAAATCTGATAAAGACAGTTTGGACATATCTTTGAAGTCTCTTTCTTTAGAATCGCCAAAAATAACTGGTAAAGTTGAGGAGGGCACTGATATAGAAATAACATCCAGCACAGGTGGTCTATCAGAGGGTACAGAGGAGAAACCAGAAGAGTCTTTGGGTTGTTGTAATGATGATGCTAACATTTCTGATAATTATGTTGTATCTTCTCACACAGAAGGTGGTCAAAATGCTGATAATCCTGTGTCATTGAATGGTTTATCTGCACAGGATGATAAGACTTCTAGCGCAGACACAAAATGTCTTGATGATGCCTCGAAACCTGAAAATGAAGATATTGTCAATAATAGTGACAGCTTGGTCTCAACTTCTTCGAGTGTCGAGGATAAAGTCTTGTTAGATGCAAATATGTCTATAAGTGCTCTACCCAGAGGGAAGAAGAAAAAACGTGAATTATATAGGAAAGCAGAAGCTGCTGGTACAAGTTCTGATCTTTATATGGCGTACAAGGGTCCTGAGGACAAGAAAGATGCTGTGACCTCTGCAGAGAGCACGGGAGAAACTTCAAGCAATAACATAAAGCAGACATCTTCTGAAATCTCTAAAGAGAATGACCTGTCAAGTGAGAAACCTCCTCTGGCTAAAGTTGAGCCAGATGATTGGGAAGATGCTGCTGAAATTTCTCCGCACTTAGAAAGTTCAAAGAATGAAAATCAAGCTTCTGATGGAGATGAAAATGGATTGATGACTAAAAGATATTCCCGAGATTTCCTCCTTAAATTTGTGAAGCAATGCACTGATCTTCCCAAAGGATTTGAAATTCGTTCGGACGTAGCAGATGAATTGATGGTTTCCAGTATCAATATACGCGAGTCACATCCTAGTCCTGGACGAAACATTGACAGGGCTTCGGGAGGTTCAAGACCAGATCGTCGTGCGA
The DNA here is from genome assembly GCA_036937905.1 of Salvia rosmarinus. Lineage (NCBI taxonomy): Eukaryota > Viridiplantae > Streptophyta > Magnoliopsida > Lamiales > Lamiaceae > Salvia > Salvia rosmarinus. Next base: position 60,244,388 of record CM072823.1, read on the forward strand.
GTGGCTATGGAGATGAGGATAAACGGAACAAATTTCCGGGTCCGCTTATATCAGGGCGAGGAGATATGCGGGTAGATATTAGATATGCTAATAATGTTGTTGGTCTTAGAAATGACCAAGTTGGTAATTATGGTGTCCCAAGGAATCCACGGGGCCAAACACCCATTCAGTATGCTGGGGGCATCCTCCCTGGGCCAATGCAGTCCCTTGGTCCTCAGGGATTGCTAAGAAATAACTCCGACTCGGATAGGTGGCAGCGAGGAACTGCTTTTCAGAGAGGTTTGATGCCTCCTCCTCAGACACCACCCCCAATTATGCACCGAGCTGAGAAGAAGTATGAAGTAGGCAAGGTTACTGATGAGGAAGAAGCAAAACAGAGGCAGTTGAAGGGCATATTGAACAAGCTTACACCACAAAATTTTGAGAAACTGTTCCAGCAAGTTCAGCAAGTCAACGTTGATAATGTTGTCACACTGTCTGGGGTGATCTCTCAGATTTTTGATAAAGCTTTGATGGAGCCTACCTTCTGTGAGATGTATGCCGACTTCTGCTTTCACCTTGCTGCTGGCTTGCCTGAATTGAGTGTGGACAATGAAAAAATCACCTTCAAGAGATTGCTCCTGAACAAATGTCAGGAAGAATTTGAGAGAGGAGAAAGAGAAGAACAAGAGGCAAATGAAGCTGATGAAGGTGAAAGTAAACAGACAGAAGAAGAAAGAGAAGAGAAGAGACTGCGTGTTAGGAGACGGATGTTGGGTAATATTAGACTAATTGGAGAATTATACAAGAAGAAGATGTTGACTGAAAGAATAATGCACGAGTGCATAAATAAATTGTTAGGGCCGTATCAGAACCCTGATGAAGAAAACATAGAAGCTTTGTGCAAATTAATGAGCACAATTGGTGAAATGATAGACCATCCCAAAGCAAAGGACCACATGGATGCTTATTTTGACATCATGACACAACTGTCCAATAATACGAAGCTGTCTTCTCGGGTAAGATTCATGCTGAGAGATTCTATTGATCTGAGAAAGAATAAGTGGCAGCATCGGAGGAAAGTTGATGGTCCGAAAAAGATTGAGGAGGTACACAGAGATGCTGTGCAAGAACGGCAAGCTCAAACGAGCAGAATCGGTCGTGTTTCCAGCATTAGTGGTTCAGTTAGAAGGGGTCCGTCTATGGATTTTGCTCCTAGAACTCCTAGTATGTTATCTCCTCCAGGTCCACAGATCAGCAGTTTTCGTCCTGGCGGGCCACAGCTACGGGGCCATGGTTCTCAGGATGTGCGGTCGGATGAGAGACAATCCTATGAGAACAGGACAATGTCTATTCCTCTGCCTCAAAGACCCCTTGGAGATGATTCCATAACCCTTGGGCCACAAGGTGGTCTTGTCCGGGGAATGGCTTTTGGTGGTCAGCCATCCGCATCTAGCTCTCGTTTGGCTGAGATATCAAATCCTGGAGATGCACGAAGGGTGGGCCCTGGATTAAATGGATTTGGTTATATTCCAGAACGGGTGGCTTATGGCCAAAGAGAGGATCACTTGCCAAGATATGTGTCAGACAGGTTTGTTGCTCCATCCAGTTATGAACAAGAGCAGAATGTTACACATGGGAATAGAAACACAGATCGCATCGATAAATCTCTGCCTACTTCTCAACCTGCTCGTGGTGCCCCCCCAACTAGCACGGAAAAGACGTGGCCCGAAGAGCACTTACGGGACAAATCGATGACCACAATTAAAGAATTCTACAGGTATTTTGTGCCTCCAACCTGGATGTTTATTTTTTCATTATGCTAGAATCAACGCCATCCGACTCCCCTCTTTTGGTGATTATCAGGTTGATCTAAATGTTAGATTTTTCATTGAAATTTTGAAGTGAAGTTGCATAATAGATGTCAGACATCTGCAACCATCAGGCATATTGTTGTGAACTTGTTTTCATACTGACTATAATTTGTTGAGTGGCGCTTGAATGGGTCAGCAGCTGACAAGAAAAGGAAATGATTTAAATTCTGTGTGGAAATTCTTCTGGTTTGACTTCAATTCAGAGAGATTTAGATGACTGCTTATCGTAAAATATTTCTAGAGGTCTTTTTGTGTGTTTTTGACTTCTTGCTCAAGTCTCACTCTTCTGAATCTATCTTGGTGATATGACTTTTTTACATTTTTTGGAAGTCTCCAAACAAATTAAAACCATATTGGGAAATCCTATCTATGTTATTTGATGGATATCATCTTTCTTTCTTCTTAATCTTTTACTTTTTAGGTTTGTTGGAAGATGGATATTCATTGTACATATATATTGTTGCTTGGCATCCCTGAGTTTTTGATATGGCATTTGTGGAAATATCTTGAAAGGCAGTGTTGAGAATCGGCTTCCAACCTAATGAGTCCTGCACTGCCACTGAGTCTTTAGAGTGTGGTTTGTATTGTGGCAAAAGCACACATGGTAGCTTAGGTTGGAAACCTTAACAGCCCAAACAAATTGTAGGTCCCAGTCAGTTTGAACATTGTAAAGCTTATATAGGTATACATTAGCTTAATCTTAGACTACTCAAAATTATGATATAGAACTCAAAAACCAGAGGAAGAAACCTGTTTAGAATAGTTTCGTATACACATGGAGTACCACACCCTGGATTCAGTTGGAAATGAGGAATGAGTGAGCTGTTGACAACATAGAGAAAAAAGGACAAGATATTAATTCCCCTAATAATCATGTTCAGGAACACATACTTTTTCTTCAAGATTGGGTTTGAAACGCAGGCTTCCCTTCAAAGAAAAATGCAGAACACAGTGAACTGATTGATGCCTTTCCTTCTTTTGCCTGAATATTTTGTGATATATGCACAAAGTTGTTGGTGTGGCAGTGTTTATTTTGGGTGAGATTATTACTTTGGCACTTAAGTATTTTTTCTAAGATGAAACTTACACTGTATTTCCCCAGTGCAAGAGATGAGAATGAAGTTGTATTGTGCATCAAGGAGTTGAATGCCCCTGGCTTCTATCCCTCAATGATATCTATCTGGCTTGTTGATTCATTTGAGAGGAAAGACAAGGATAGGGAGCTCCTGACAAAGCTTCTTATTAACCTTACAAAGTCGCAAGATGGCTTGCTAAGCGAGGCTCAACTCATCAAAGGGTAAGTCTTGACATGCTTTTGGATGGGCATTATTACATAAAAATATCCAATTCTTGTATCTGACTTATTATCGCTCGACAGGTTTGAATCTGTTCTTGCTGTCTTGGAGGATGCTGTCAATGATGCCCCTAGAGCAGCTGAATTCCTTGGCTGTTTTTTTGCTAGAGTTGTTTTAGAGAACGTTGTTTCGCTTTCTGAAATTGCGCGGTTGGTATATGAAGGTGGAGAAGAACAAGGGAGTCTTGTAGAAGCAGGGATTGCAGCTGATGTGGTGGGAACCATCTTGGACACAATTAAAATGGATAAAGGCGATTCTGTGTTGAATGAGATTCGTTCAAGCTCGACTCTGCAGCTACAGAAGTTCAGACCCTCGGGCTCTAACAGGTCTTGCAGAATAGATAAGTTTATGTAGAGGACAACGATGCTCGTCGAATCGGGTAGAGTACTACTACTATTACAATCGATGTAGAGAAATTATTGTCTTTTTTTAGGGTAGCTAGTACTAGTATTACATTTTCATATATATATATATATAACTGCAGGCCGTTGTGGAGGAACTGCACTCTTGTTTATTTTGACAAAGATCAGGTCGTCGATTACAGAATTATCAAAGTTTCGATTGAGTGAGCATCCTGTTGAAGTTATGCCCTTTTCTTCACTTGTTATTGCCTAGTTGTGAAGCTGCTTGATTTGCAATATAAGATTGTTTATGAAAATTAAATGGAAGTAAATTTGCTGAACAATGACTTGTATATTTAATATTAGGGCAAATCTTATGAAGGTAGCTTTGCTTTTTTAGTTTCAAGGATAATATGTTCACCTGTAACATTTATTACATATATAGATTTAAGGACAGTGAGAGGCTGCTGTTGCCACGACCTTTCTAGAGGAGAGACCAAATATTATTGTAAAGAGTAAAGACACCAAACTTACTGTTTTGAAAAGAAAAACATTTTTAATCACAAGAACCGTTGTCTCATCTAAAAAATTTAAGAAAAAAAAGGAAAGGGTCTTTAAACTGTATTAAATTTACCAAAAAAAGAACCATTGTCTCATCTAAAAAAATTAAGAAAAAAAAAGGAAAGGGTTATAACTGTTATGAAATATTGTTGCCACGATATTCCTGGATCAGATTAGTTCTTTTACTCATATTATAATACATGACGTGCCATTTCATCCATTCCTTTTCAATTTTGTGCGAACAGATTGTTGATTGAATAAAATCCCCCAAAAGATTTGGACAGTACTAATTAAATAAATAATTCTTGGGAGTTATTCCCATGGACCTAACATGCATGTGCCTAATATTTGAATGTTGTGCCTATGTTCACGCAACCTAGTCTGCTACATCAAACAATTTTTAAGGTTTTCGCATCCCAAATCTTCAGATTTTGGTTCTTGCATTAATAATCAAATAGGCTTCTTTTCATGTTGTTACTCTAGATCTGTTGCCAGAATATCAAATATTTGCCCTGGGCAAAAGGTCTTTGAAATTAATCAAGATGCTACTTCCTATTTCCATCCACGACAATTCATTTTTTTTCAGCACTGTTATTTAGGAGAAGAATATAAATTGATTAAAATGATAAAAATAGGTAGATCCCATAATTTTTGAAGAGATAATTATTTTCTCAAAGAAAAAGACCATCTTGGAAAGACAACCCAAAAATGAATACACATCTTGGATGGGACGGAGGAAGTACGATTTATAAATACTTTATTTCTTTCCTTCGATTTCATATGGATGATATTCGATTGGTTCTGAATATATTTTTGCACTATTGATCATTTAGTTACAACTTAAGATTATGATAAGTGATAAGCGACCGGTTGGAAACTGCAGTGGTTTTGTCGAATGACTTCAGTTTTTGTTAATGTCTTGTTATGATTATTTAATAAAAGTAATAGTCAAATATATTAGTACATATTTGTGAAATATGTTTTTTTTAAAGAAAATTCTCCGCAATAAAGGCAGTCAACTAACAAAAATCAAACCCAAAAGTTCATATGGTTTCTAGGTTACCAAACAATCAAAGTGCAATTCAAGAAAACAAATAAACTACAAAATCTCTTACTCATAAATCTAGAAGTTGGTTATATGAATGACAGTAAGATATGTACAATTTTGAGGGTACTTCTCTTAAATCTAGATGCTGAGTAACGAATTTAATTATGACCATTAAAAACTCTAGAATCATATGGGGTGTAATTTAATAATAGTAATAATAATAAATTAAAATTGCTGTGGAATTTAATATACAATACATAAAATTATAAAGACTATAACAAAGACATTATAAAATGTTGCAATATAAAATTACACCAGTAACAATATTACGTAATATTACTATAATCCAACTAAATTACATAAAATAACTAATGGTAAGATACAGTTAATTTCCTAAGAAAAATATAACCTCTAGTCCCTCCAAGTTCTGAGTCGCCTTGTTGTCCTTGTGTTCTTGTTGTTTTAGTTCAAAAAAGAAAAGAAAGGAAAATAAATGTTCTTGTTGTTATGGTTAAAATCTTATCCAAATTGTCTATCAAAATGTTGTTTTCTCTCATCAATTAATTTATTTTATGCTCCGAAACATAGTAATTGGTCATTTGTGGGATGAACATTGTGACTAAGATAATTAAGTAGAATTTATGTATTTTATGTAGTTTAGTTTGCATTAATATAATGAATTACAGTTTTTTTTTTGTCATAATTCAAATAAATTTTACTTATTATTAAGATTAAATAAATAATATTTTTGGAACATTCATTTTTATTGTAAAATAGAATAGCTTGTTAGAGATGGAATGCAGATTCATGATTATTCTAGTGCATAATCTATTATATTTTAAAATAGATTGTTGAATATTGTCTAATAAACACCGATTATCGAGGTTTAGCTCAAGTAGAAAAATTGATGCACAAAAAGCTTTTTCTTTATGAGGGGTCTTTGATTCGAATTTTACTAAAATGTGAATTGTCTCTCCATTTATTTGAAAATAGTCTAGTGTGTGCTAGTTTGATTATTGTTCAAATTATTCATAAGATGGTCTAATAGATAAACCTAAATTGGTTTTAGTAAACTATCTATGACATACATTGATCTTGGGATATGATCAATTATAAACCTCCTTTCGTAGTACCACATAATCCCACATTTTATATATATTATAATGTATCTTTTGATAATACATTATATTTATTTATATATATATATATATATATATATATATATATATATTACATTAATATATTTTTGATGATAATAGTAGATTGTACAAATAGTATATGTTTATTGCCTCTTGGAGTGAATTTTGCATTTAAATATGTCCGAGTGCGAAAGCGACGGTGAACAATTTTGCTATTAATTGAGTTAGTTTAATACATTGCTGTAAAAATATATTAATTGACGTGCCAATTAAGTCCAATTTCGACCTAACAACTGGAGAATTCACCAAAATAAAGATACAATAAGACAATTTAACAAAACCACCTTAACTTGACTTTTAAGTCATGTCACATTACCCAGTTGGGCCACGGCACCGTCGGCACGGCCGCACAAGCAAACGGCAAAAGTCTAAATCACCCTCGCAAATTAATATAATACTATGTAAATTAAACAGTTGCACAACTTACCCTCAAAATATCGATTCAGATTTTGACACGGGTTTAACTTCAATTGATTAAAATTAGTAGATTTGAGACAAGGTTTCGGTATAAATAAGCGGTCTTGTACTAAATTTTACCTAATTAAGATTCATTTGATTGAACTTGAATCAGACACATCAAAGTTAATACAAAATAAAAAGATTCCGAATTATGTAAATTACTATTTACAAAGTCTTCATGGGTGTTACAAACCTTCAGTCTTTTTGCATGTAAATTTCATATTATTTACTGGGATAGCGTTTATCTGAAATTATTTGGAAATTTTGGGCGTGAAGAATATATAATATTTTTTTCGGCTTTATTTTTTAATTCGATATGATATCAGGTCGCTTCATTAATATAATATTATGTATTTTTTGTTAAAAAAAAATTTAGATATCGTTATCCACGTGGATCGTTAGTGTGTCAAGTTAATTCAATAGATTTTATATTGATATTGAACAAAATGATAGTGTGGATACCATTATGGGTAATTATGTGAAAACGATATAAGAATAAGGCAAAAATGATTTTTTCTTTAAACAAAAAATGGAGGTTTTTCACGTCACATCCACTTACGTGAATTTGTTGCTGAATCAACAATCAACTGTCGAAAGTTGCCTCGTAGGATATAATTAAAAAAATGGTTAGTATAAATTTTAATTATTTTGTGTTACGGTTTGATTGTAAAAAGTACAAATACTAGAATATAAAATGACATTTTCATATTTATATGCAAGCTCAAAAAATCCGAACCGATCCGAAAATCAATTTTAAGAGATAAAAAATCCGATTCGAACCGAATACCCCAAAATTCGATTTTTTAATAAAAAAATTCGAAATGAGCCGAAAAATTCGAAATTATGAAAAAACCGAAAATCTGAAACTAATTTTTGTTAATTCTTATATATATTTATATTAAATTTAAAAATATTTAAATAAAATATTATTTATATATATAAATTATGTATAATTCGGATTTTTGGATTTTTTCGGATTTAAAAAATCCGATCCGATCCGAAAATCTGAAATTTTGAAAAATTTCAATTCGATCCGATCCGAAAATCCGAAAAATCCGAACCGAATTTTAAATTTCGGATTGGTTCGGATGGGATATTCGATTTTCGAATTTTTTGCTCAACCCTACAAGCTAAGAAGGAAAATCAATAATTTCCAAACTATAGGACTTTTGCAACAGAAGTTGCGAGCTTAAATGGAGGTTGGAAACCTAGCAACCTAGTTTCGTCACTACCACGCACAGAGGGATGGAGGAGGTCCAGCATGCAGAAGAGTTCCTTTTATCTATTTTTAGATTTTTTTTTTAAAAAATCTTTTAATTTCATCTATTATAAAAATAATGTATTCTAAGTATATATAATTCATTAATGTGGCCCCTCACCCTTCTTTCAATTTTTCCTTATATAATTTCCTTCATCAAATTTCTTATATAATTTTTCCTTATAGTGTAATTTTAGTGCTATTTCAGTTTCTAGTTATTTTGATATTTCAAGTCTAAGAGGTAGGTTTGACTTTAGGGACAAACTCTCTCTCTCTCTCTCTATATGGACTTAAGTTTGAACTGGTGCATTATTTAATTTATTTTTTTCAAAATTAAACGGAATACTTTTCATATCTAATAAATTTATTTGCTATTTCATTTCCTTATCAACATTAAGTTTTATATATAACAACTTTATCTAAATTGTAAATAACTTATAATTTTGCTTTTGAAGTTATCTATATATATGGTTAAAGTAAGAAATAAGGATAATTTGGTAGGAAATAGGAATGAATCTGGGCCATTGATTTGCGGGATCAATGGTTGAGATTTTAATTTCGATTGTGTTACAATTTTGTGTGCTACGTGGGTTAATAAGATTAGAACCCTTCTTGTCTTCTGCTACAATGAAAGATGTGTTAAATTAATATATTTAGATATGTCTTCTGAATGAATGAAATATGTCTAAACTAAACATATGCAATATAGTAATTACGATTGTCTTATACAAATATGAAAGATGTCTTCTTATTCCTATTTTATTCCTATTTTCATACATTCTCTCTCTCTCTCTCACCATAACCATATATATATATATATGGGATAATATGACTATATTTTGTCCTAGAGAATAAAAGATACTTTGGATATTAGTACCCAATATTTGAATCTAAATTCTAATACAATCAAATACCGATAAAATTATAAATATACAACTAAATATATGTTTGGATTTAGATATATATGGGTATTATTTTACGGATTTTCTTAACCCGTTTCACGATCTCAAACAAATTAATTTTAATCTGTATATATTCAACCACATATAGTTTAATATGAATACCATCTTAACCATGATACAATTTCATCGATCAAGATTGATAAGACTATATAATAATCAGAATTTCTAAAAATATTAACATATGAGACAATATCACGTAAACATTCAAACATGAGATGAGGAAAGGAGACAACAGATCTACTCGGCGAATCAATAACATTGTCCTTTTTCTCTCTTTTATTTCTTCTTTGATTTCCTTTTTTCTCTTTTTGACATTTGTGAAAGAGTATTAACTATTAAGCCATTTGTAAGTATCGAGTTTTCGTGTGTCCAGACTCAATCTCCATCTTCTTTGGGACCGCCCAAGAAAGAGATGATCTTTCTAGAACTTCGAGTTGTACTAGGAATTCAACGTGGAGTTGTTGCATTCATTCAACGCCATTAAAATCTATTGGAAAGCAACTCCAGATAGGAGAGAGAGAGATGGAATAGACAAGAGAGAGAGTATATATTATATGTACACATGTTTGTATTTATATTCAAGCGAGGCGAATTGAAACGAAGCTTGGTATAAATATTAAATTTGATTTTCAAGCTTTACGCTGAAAGTCGAAGCCCCCGTGTGTGAGAGAGAGAGTCGAAGCGGTTGAACCGAACCCAGAAGGAATGTATTGAGAAATTCGGAGCGATGTATGTAACAATCAAAACTATGTGCATTTTATTGGTCGCCGCCTGCGCTTCTTTATCTCTTTCTTCTTATTTATCCATTCATTCAAGTTCAAATCTCTTATCTTCATTCATGCTTTCATTTCTACCCACCAATTACAACTGGGATGTTATTGATTTATTCAACTAAAGCTGCGATTCAATTAATTATATGAGGAGCAATATCCTTCATTTTGTTTCTTGAAATTTGTAGTTATGTTGACTCTTTGAAAGCTTGAATCTCGAACAAAGAGGGAAAAGATGAAGTGTTTCTACTACTTCAAGGATAGAAGCAGGAGCAGATTGCAGAAATCAGCTCCAATCCTCAAAGACGAGAGCAAGTCTGATACATCGGAAGCTGATAGAGTCACCAAATCTTCGTGCTCGCTTACTTCGCCGCGCAGCATACCCGAGTTATACTCTGAGAAAGCTCAGAATTTGAGAGTTTTCACATTCTCGGAGCTAAAGCAGGCCACTAATAACTTTAGTCGATTGCTGAAGATTGGCGAAGGCGGTTTTGGGTGTGTTTACAGAGGCACCATCAAGCCTGTTGAGGGAAAGGCTGATCCTACTGTTGTTGCTATCAAGAAACTCAACAGGGATGGCAATCAGGTTTGGTTTCTTCTACAAATAGATTGCTAATTTCATTTTCTCTCCTCTTTTTTGTCTTTTGCTGATGGATTCATGTTCTTGGTCCTACTTGTGGTATTATAACATATTTTACATCTTAATCTTGTTTTTATGCTGTTTTATAGTCTTTTTAGCTTCATTTGGTGTGTTTTTGGGTAAGGAATCCTTACAAAGTTCTTGTTTATGTTTAATCTTGCACGGGCATTGACGCTTTTGAAAGGGACTGATTTCGTTGTATCTGAGGCAACCCAAATTGACGCTTGGTGGTATGAGTTACTTGATGTCTTTGGAATCTATATTGAGTGTTAAAGAAATGGAGCTTTTAGAGGTGCATTTTGATTGTGTTGGTTCTTGGTTATGGTTGAGAATCACTAGATGATGACATAGTGAGAAGCTTGGCATTTTGGATTATGGCTTCTTTGAGAATCCATATTGAGAGTTAAAGATTGGTGGAATATGTAGAAGTGTGTCCTTTTCTTGATAATTATGGTAGAGAATTACTCTTAAGGAAGTAGGAGCCCTAATGTGTTGAACCACCTTACTGCGATTTGAATATTGCTGCATTGGTGTAACATTCTTGAGTGTTTGGCTGAGCTTATAAGCTCTTGAAAACAACTTATAAACTGTTTATAAACTTATTTTACCAAATACTTTGCAGAAGCTTATAAACAGCTTATAAGCTGTGAAAATAAACTCTAACAATTTATAAGCATCCAAAAAAATGAATTATTCAACTCCAACTTATTTTTTCATAAGCTTATAAACAATAATAAATATACTAAAATAATCTTAATGTAGTTCGTTATTTCGTAAATATACACTATCAACTTCACCTCTCGATGATTTTACCTCTCTCTATGATTTTCTCTCTCTAACTCGTGATTCTATTTTTTCTCTAGTTTATAAGCTCTTGAGATATTACATCTTATAAGCTTTTTGAAACATCTCATAAGCTCTCTAAAATAAGCTTACCCTCTCGATGAAAAATGGTTTATAGCATTATCTTTACTATGTGTTTGAAGGGATCTGTTTGTGATCTTTCTAGATATACAACTACAAGCATCAACTATAAATGCCCTATACCTTGATAATCATGTCCAACTATCTGATATCAGGGTCATAAACAATGGGTAGCAGAAGTGCAGTTCTTAGGCGTTGTGGAGCATCCGAATCTCGTGAAACTGATCGGGTACTGTGCTGTGGATGGAGAGAGAGGAATCCAGAGGCTGCTCGTGTACGAATACATGCCAAACAAGAGTTTGGAAGACCACCTCTTCAACAAGGCTTATCCACCACTCTCATGGGATGCTAGGCTGCAAATAGTGCTTGGAGCTGCTCAGGGATTGGCTTACCTTCACGAAGAGTTAGAAATTCAGGTCTTTAATTTTTCTATACATTAAAAAAACTTCAAGGCTAAGCTGCAAAGTTATTTGTTGCTTCTTAAATTGAAGAATTCACAAGACTGTACATATCTGTTGATGCTTGCTTACTGCATTTGTGAAGGTTATTTATAGAGATTTCAAGTCATCAAATGTGCTGTTGGATGACAAGTTCAAGGCGAAGCTCTCAGACTTTGGGCTGGCCCGGGAGGGCCCTAAAGCCGGTCATAGTCATGTCTCAACCGCGGTATGCATATATAGATAGACAGACATATAGATAGATAGATAGTTAGATACATGATTAATCGGGCAATTACTCGTACAATGTCACATAGGTTGTGGGGACATACGGATATGCTGCCCCGGACTACATAGAAACCGGGCACCTCACCTCGAAGAGCGACGTCTGGAGTTTTGGTGTAGTCCTCTACGAGATCCTGACAGGGAGGCGATCACTGGAACGAGACCGCCCCAAATCCGAGCAGAAGCTGCTGGATTGGGTGAAGCAGTACCCTGCTGATGGTAGAAAGTTTGGCATCATTGTAGACCAAAGGCTCCAAAGCGACTACTCGCTGACTGCAGCTCGAAAGATCGCCAAATTAGCCGATTCTTGTTTGGTGAAGAGCGCTAAGGATCGACCGAAGATGAGCAAAGTGGTGGAGACCTTGAAGCAGATAGTGCAGATTGACAAGGCAGAGAGCCCTCCGGCGAAATATGCGGACGACGAGGCCACGAAGGAGGAGGAGGAGGCTCCAAAGGCGATGGGGGCATCGGAGTCGGCCAAGAGGCGCATTGCGCACCTTGCTAAGATCAGTGAGCACATTGGTGGGGTGAGTAGAAGGAGGTTTATGATCATGCAGAGGGCTAATGTGACATGATATGATATCAAGGGTTATATATGTTCACTTGTATCATGAGCTCCTTTGTGGTTGTCTCATTGTCTGTTAATAAATTTTGGCTCTTGGGATGGAATCTCTCAATCTTGTTTCTTTTGCAACTGTAAATATGTCAAGTATAAACTCATCAACTACAAATGACATATCATAAATAGCTAGGAGTTCATGTGTCTCAAAAAGGTATATATTGTTTGTGATATTACTTGTAGACTAGTAAATGATATTTGCTAGGGATGAGCATAATCGAATCTACAATAAAAAAATTGAACCGAATCGAAGGGCATAATCGATTCTACAATAAAAAAAATTGAACTGAATCGAAGGGTTTCATGCGGTAATTTATTTTAACTATAGAGAAGATCTTTTTAAAATAAGGTGCATGACCAAAAGGACAAAGCGTATGTATATCAGATAGCAGCTTTCAGGCAGATAAAATGTTAATGATCCAAGAATTATTGAAAACCCTTGCTACTTAACTGACGATTACTCGAATCAAAATTTATTTGATTTTCATAACTTGAGCTAAAGTAGCTATTTCATTATATATGCGTGTAGATATATTTATGTAGGAACTACGAGATCACCCCAAGGGTGCCTTCGGCATCCAGGGGTCACGGACCGACCATAGAACCATGTTCAATAAGTGGAATGCATTAGCTGTCCGTTCTCAGGTTGGGTAGTAAGGGTCGGAGAAGGGCAATTATTCATTCTTAAAACCAGCGTTCTTAAGACCAAAGAGTGGTGGAAAGGTGGGCTCTCCGTTCCTGCTTCTCCTGTAGCTGGAACCTCCGGAACCACAAGAATCCTTAGTTAGAATGGGATTCCAACTCAGCACCTTTTGAGTGAGATTTTGAGAAGAGTTTGCAACATTAGTAAAAGGTGTCTAAAACCAAAAGTTGGTCAAAGTTTGAGGATTTATTTACAATTAATCCTTGTGAAAATCTAGCAATTCAATTTAAACATTATATATAGATTCGAATTATCTATGAAGAAAGAAAAATTCAATCCAGCTTGATAAAAATTAATTAAAGCTTTAAAGGAACTAAAAATAAATTTATTTCGAATTAATATTTAATCAAAGCGAAGAAAAAACAAACTACATAGATACTTTTATTCGATTATATTTATTTTACTCCGGTTTAATTCCATTTTTCTTTTTTGTCAATTTAATATAGAAATTTAAAGGCTGCGTTACGGTGAACTCGAACCCGAGACTTTTGGCCTCGGACATTAATCACTCTACCACTAGGTCAACACACGCACACAATTTTAATTCCCTTCTTGTTGCGCAGCCGGCACACGTACGAGTATAAATATTAGAATAAGTAATCGTACTACCATAGATAGCAACTTTTGTTTTATTTCATATCTTCATTCATTAAGAATTTATTAGAAACCTATGGAAATTGAGAGCCAAGCTGATAGGTTTATCATTAAATTATCTTTGACAAATCTTGAATTCTAGAAGGAAATGTGAAATGTTTGACACTCTTTGCATTCATTAACCTTGACCTTTTCAACGCTTCTTTTTCTTCCGCCCTCGGTTTTCAGCTCGCTTTGTTTCTTTGGTGAAAGCTCCCTCTAGCCATCGGCCCTATAGAGAAGATTAAATATTTTATAATCATATATTATTATTATTATTATTATTATTGGAAATAAATCAGATATTACACCATCGTTTGAGTATGTTTTCAAAACAGTCCAACTTCTATAATATAATATTTTTGATACCTGATATTTAGACATTATCACAAAAAAATGCATTTTTTTATCTCGAAAAATCAGCGTCTTACTATTCATATTTTCTCCAACGCATTCGCCTCCACTATTGTGGTACTCCCTCCGTCTCATCCAAGACGATCCATTTCTTTTCGACAAGGTTATTTAGAAGAAGGATATAAAGTGATAAAAAGTAAATAGGTCCTATAACTTTTGAAGAGAAAATTATTTCTTAAAAATGAAACAGACCATCTTATGTGTGACAACCTAAAAATAAATACAAGTCATCTTGGGTGGAACAGAGGAAATATTATTTATGTGGTGCGTTAACTTTTTAAAAACCAAACAATGTGCTCCCACATATTTTTAAGACAATGATTAAACATTAAATACCAAAATGTTACAATAATGAACGTTGACAAGTTTTTGGATATACGCTTAAACATTGCAATGTTATTATAATTATTATTATTATGGTTATATGTGGTGGTCAATCATGATTTTTTTCTAAAAAGGAAGGACGATATCCAATAAATTACAAGTTGGACTACAATATAAATAAAAGATGTTGCAATAACTCACCTCTCAAAGAGTCTTGGGTCTTTAATTTTAGGGTAAATAACACTTTAAACCCTAAATTATACCCATTTTGTCAAAAATATCCTGAACTTTAAAAAATATCATTTTAAACCCCAAACTATTAACATTTTATCAAAATAAATCCTAAACTTTGAGAAGTATCACTTTAAATCTCAAACTGTTAATTTTTTTATAAAAAATATCCTACATCAATTTTCAGCTCCCGAAATTGGACGAGAAATATCTTCTGATTGGCTCATCGGATATCAAACGTTCATTTCTTGCCTTCGAAATTTGATATTGCTCATCGAATGAGAAGAAGATGTTTCTCGTCCAATTTCAGAAGCTTAAAAATTGATGTGTGATATTTTTGATAAAAAAATTAACAGTTTGAGGTTTAAAGTGATATTTCTCAAAGTTTAAGATTTTTTTGATAAAATGTTATTAGTCTGGGATTTAAAATGATATTTTTTAAAGTTCATAATATTTTTGATAAAATGGATATAGTTTAAGTTTAAAGTGATATTTACCCTTCATTTTATGACCAAATCAATTTTTGTAATAATTGACGCTTATAGTAAATCATTGAACTGCGGTCGTTTGAGGATGCTTTTGAAATTGTTCGGACTTAATTTTATTCGAGATTAATAGTTTTTCTATAAAATCGCGAAGAAGATATCTAGATACTTTAAAAATCGTAAACTAATAAATTACGATGCATAAAGATTTCGGAAGCCGATAGGAGTAAAATTCAGAAATAAATTGTTGCATTTACGAAGTAATTACATTGTCACGTCACTATTAATGAAAAGCTTAAACAAATCGAAATATCTTAATGAACTAGTATTATATTTTCTACTAATTACTGTCATCATTCTTGATTTGCCTAACTCAATTAAATAATAAGGGTCTTCCACAAATCATAAATCTTTTCATTTAATGTCGATGTTACAAATGTCTACTACGTGTCCCACCTTCAAACACTTTTACTATTAAATTCTTGTGCTCAAATAATTGGTATCTTTTAATTGGGCTCTACAAGAATCTCAATTTATTAATTCCAATATAATAATACAAAAGATAGTAGTACAACTTTTAAGGAGAAATTTTTACAACTTTAAGCAATATAATTTCTGCCATGATCATTACGTAAAAGGAATCTTAAATCTAAGCAAATGGAGGCACTATGTTCCATAAAGATTTGTTTGGGCATGTGCTTCTTGAAGTTTCATAGAAGCTTCTCGCTTTTCACTTTTTTCTTTTTCCATTTTCTTTAGCTCATGAAAAGTAATTTGCAAAGTGGACCTATAAATTAGCGTCGGTCCCAAAATTCACCTCTTCCAGTTTTCATATATGAAAAATAAATTCGACATTTCACGTCCACTAAATAAATGTATTTAATTAAAGCATTAAATATTTTACTTATTGTAATATGTCGAGTAAGGGGGTGTTTGGCTAAGCTTATTTTAGAGAGTTTATAATTTTCAAAAGCTTATAAGATGTTTCAAGAGCTTATAAGAGATAATGTCTCAAGTGCTTATAAGTTGTTAAAGTGTTTGGATAATTGATCTTATAAGCTATAGAAAGAATCGTGAGTTAGAGAGAGAAAATCATAGTTAAAGAGATAAAATTGACGATAGGTGAAGTTGATTGTGTATGTGTAGGAAATACCGAACTATAATAAGGTTATTTTGATAAATTCATGATTGTTTATAAGTTTATGAAAAAATAAGTTAGAGTTTACCAACTTATTTTTAGGGGAGCATATAAGCTGTTGGAACTTATTTTCACAGCTTATAAGCTATTTAGGAACTTATTTTGTCAAACACTTTGTAACAATTTATAAGCTGTTTTAAATAATTTATAAGCTCAGTCAAACACCCTCTAAGAAGTCTCGCGAATGGAGTAAATTTACTCCCTCCATTTATTTTTCAAGCATTTTCAGTAGTCAAATTACGAGAATCCAAAAATTGTGTATTTTCTCATTCGAAATACCCACAATTATTGATATATATTGAAGTATAGAAAAAGGTGTTTAACATATTTTAAATTAATAGAAATAAAAAAAATTCAACTAATAAATATTTGCTACATGTCAGCCTTGCAGCATTAACAATATGTAAGTAGGGATTCTTAAAAAAAAGAAAAACAATATGTAAGCAGAGACAGACGTATCCCCAAAATCAGCTTTCCGTGCCATATTTCCTTTCCGTGCCATAGCTATATAGGGAATTCTTTAAGCTACGCTACAACTTGTTAATTTTAATAACCAAAACAAGTAATTATAAAATCATTTTTTCCTTTTTTAGCGATAAAATCATATTTGCATCGTCTCATTTAAAATATCTCATATTTTTTTTAAATTGTTTCGTTACAAATATCTTATTTTAAATAATTATATCTTAGCTTCGTTACAAATATCTCATTTTAAATAATTATATCTTAAAAAAATATGAATCATATTTATTTTTTATTATTTTTAGAGTACTTAATTGCGTAGAAAAGACCTTTTTCCCAACACCCAGACACAAAAAGGATTACTTCGTCTGAAAGAAATGTAAACCAATTGCAGTACACTACTTGCCCACAATTCACATAGATCTCTACGTACTGCAAATTATAGACAATAATAATTACAAAAATCCTTGATTTCTAGTGTTTATTACATCCACGAGAAAAACCCTTTATGCAGGATTAATTTATCGATAGTTCTTGAACAAACACCGATTCATATTAATTCAAATGAATTATGATAGAATCTGATTCCAAGTCCCAAGCATTAGAATGTAGAGAGAGAGAGAGAGAGAGAGAGAGAATTGTTGAATTATATTATATCTCGTAGAATCCCAATGAAGGGGCCTTCATCATATAGACATCAAAATGCTATTTGATTTAATAAAAAAGGCAAGAAACGTTACACGAAAAAAGAAAAAGGAAACCCCCCAAAAAAGTAGGTAAAAGTTAAAATCAAAAATTGTATGGCAGGATCTTCTCTCCTTCTACCTCCTGCCCACTTTTTTTTTTCCTTTACAGAGCAAACTACACCTCGTAATTCTCAAAAGCACCTTTCATCACCAGGAATTTCGAGGAAATATCAACACGTCTCCTTTTAACGATTTCCCAATTATTTTCATTTCGTTTGGAGCTTTGGATCGTCATATGCATTTATATCATCTTCGGCTTAGGCTACAGCAACCGTTCCTGTTCGAACGGCTTTGTTGGTATCGGATTCCTTAGTTGAATCCTTGCTTTGTCTAACAGTGTTAGATCTCTTCGACGAAGAGATTTTCCATCTCTTCTCGTTTGCCTCGTCCATCTCAATCTGATCTTGCCTGCACTCCTGGCTACAAAATGGTGCGTTTCCTCTGCAGAAATTAAACCGAACAAATTAGGTCAACAAATTAACCTAGAAATTCAAGAAAAACGAGATCTCATTGCCCGAAACTGAGAGATTTCAACCAACCTGTACATGTAGATGTCGCTGTTTTGGCTCAGATGCTTGTGGCAGAGAGAGCAGGAATCTAGGAAATGAGGCTGGTTGTATTCGCCTCCGGCGTAGTGAGAAGCGGACGGCCTCATCTCTTTTTTTTAGTTGCGGCGGAGGAATGGTGTTTCTACGGCGGCGCGGCGGTGGCGTTAATTCTTTATGTGAATTGTGGGAGGAGAGAGTGTGTGGAGAGGTAGTGGTTTATATAGTAAAATGAGTGGGGCAACCGTGTGGGAAGGGGCAAAACTTGAGTGCTGCTTTGGACCACATGCACCAATCAATACAACTAATCGAATCAACTTTCACCAATAAAATAATCATTTTAGAAAATATAATAATAATGGCATTTGATGAATTTCATTTATCATACTTCTAAGTTTCGGGAATTTTGCTCACAGTTTGTTTTCTTTTAATAAAACTTAGTTTGTAAACTTATAACAAGAACTTATATTTATCACAATTTTTTTCAAAAATAAAAATTCGGCTAAATTAAACTATCATTGAAAGCACCATCATCACATGTATAGTTTATGAATAGAAGGCTTTTACCATATTGGAACAATATTATAAAATTTAATTTGACTATATTTTTTTTTTCAATTAATACAGATTTTTTTTAAATTGCGCGACGCGACTGAACCCGGCAGGGGCTGGCCGAAAGATTAACCACTCTACCACTAGGTCAACTCACACACACTTAATTTGACTATATTATTGTTTAAGAGAGAGCTACAATCAACCGTAACACTATGACAAAATTAATGATTTTAGAAGTAATTAAGTATTTATTTTGTGCGAATTAATGAATTAATTGTGCACTTACCGACGTTTATTGAAGAGAGATTTAAATAAATGTATCTTTTATATTGCGTAATTCTTGGGTTGAAGCATTTGTAACATCAAAATTTTCACAAGTTCGAAATGACAGGTATTATTGGTTGAGGCCCACCAAGATTTAATGGAGGCTGGACCACTGGAATATGATTAAGAAATATTGAAAACCAGTGGCAGTTTCCCCAAATCCAAGGGGTTGAATCATGCGGTAGAAGAAGTAGTACACTGCATCTGGTGGAAAACGAAGTCTTGTACTTTGTATTTATAGCAGTTTGGTCCCTCGTTTTCTGGGGAATCTTTTATAGGTTCATGAACTTTATTATTTTATTTCATTTTTGATACTGTGATTTATGTTGGTTTTAACTTTCTTGGACAAATGGCAATGAAAACTAGGATTGTGTAGTTTAAATATTTGAGCATCACGAAGACATGCATTTATTTTCTTTTAATTTCGGTGCTGGTTCATTACTCCCATCACATATTTCAAATTTATTTTTAATAAATATTTCAAAATTTTATGCAAAAATAAGGTCGAACTTCTTACTTTACTATTATCCTCCATACAAAATATCAGTCTGCCACATAATAATCAAGAGTAAAATAGTAAATTTATCAACTCTTTCGGTATGTGAATTTTTTATGACTAGGGAAATTCGTAGTTGTTATCTGAAGTGCGTATTGGATAAATTCCATCGTGCAATAACTTGCAAATTATACAAAAGAAGTGTATCATACTTGAAAAATCAGATGTGACAAATTCGACTCGACCTAGAAGATGTTGGTGGATTCGAGCTTATTCGTATATGATTGTTAGTATGAGATCTTATTCATACGCGGACGTAGTAGTTGTAAATTGTAATCACATGCTTTGACGTAATTGTAATGTGCATTAACAAGGAGTACATATAATTTAAATGAGTTTATTAAAATATATTGATACTCATAATTGAATAATGTTGAACTGCCGATATATATGCATTCTTCTTGCATCATTTAGCTCAACTGTTTGAGAAAATTTCTAAGTGTCGGGAATTTATAGATCTTAGTTGTGTGTTTTGATTAGATCCCAAAATTTCTGATGATTATTTTGCTGAAGCAACAGATGTTGTTAACTTGTTTTCGAGTTGGACGTTTTTGTTTCAGGTTTCAGCAGAAATATAATTTTCGCAAGCACATAAGTTATCAGTCCAACTGACTAGCCATTTCCGCAGTTAATAGGTTTGTTAACTGATATCACTCAACTCAAGACTTCCCTTAACTGAATTGACCAGCAGTACTGACATCAGTATGAGACTGCAGTTACCCGACAACTACTACATGTAGCCAGTCAATCTTGAATCAAGTAAAAGTTTAAAATTTACCTTACTGGTGTATTTCCCTCCTCCCCTACACCATAACGTATCCAGTAGGATCCACCACCCAAAAAATATGATCGATGATATAGCAACGAAATATGATCAATGCATCATATATTTATAATACATACACAAATCTGAATAACAATGAAATTCAAAATTTAAGAAGTAAACTAGTGGTTGATGGACAAGATTCATTTTGAATCTTTGCAAAAAAAGTAGAAACGGGAACAGAGTCTTTAATTTTCAATCTCATCTTATTTTCTTCATGATTAAGCTGACTGTAGGTTTAATAGTGTTCGAAACTATTAACTAATGAACGGTTATATTAATTGAATTCATACATGATGATCATATAGGACTATTAGAAGTTTGTAAGATTTTGAGATATTTTCTTAGATCTTTAAAAGATCATATTAAATGCTGGCACGCATTAGTGTTTTTTAGTGCTAATTGTTGTATTTATATAGTATCGACAGGTACATATATCGTGACAGGATTAGGTAGAAAGTAAATATAGTGCTGCCGTCATTTTTGCTAAATATAAAGGGTTGATATGGTTTTTACTTTTAGATCACAATTTGATTTTAATTTTAGCAATTATACATAGTTTTGAAGATTAAATTCGTGGAAAGATTTTAGTTGCCTGTAAAAGAAATGATTAATCTAGTAAATGAAAGTCTGTGTAAATAATCAAATTGTAAGTACAAATAGCTGGACTATATTAACTTTTATGGAGCTTTTTAGAAAAAATTAAAAAGCTTTAAGAATGAAAATTAGTTTGATTTATCGATCTGTCGAGCAAAAAACGAGTCAAGAGTTGTTCAAATATCTGTACATTGTTTATTATATTGAAACAAATGAGCTTGGAAAATATCTCCATCTTTTAGTCTTATCGAGGATTTTAAAGTTTTAGTTATGATGTTTACTGAAAAGATGGATCGATGACGTGAGCTTAAAAATATCGTGAAAATTTTCCCTAAAAAGAATATCGTGGAATTTTTAATTTTCTTGTGAAAACCTTTATACGAATATACGAATATCGTGAAAGTTTTGGTTATGGTGAGAAAGCTCCTTAATATCTTAAAATACTGAATAGTAGACATCTTTCATATTTTGTAGACAATCGAATTACTATGTTGCATATTAGTTTAGACATATTTCATCAATTCAGTAGACATATGTTAAATATATTAGTGAAGACATCTTTCATCATAACAGAAGACAAGAAGAGTTATAGTGTTGCACAATAATCCGTATAGCACACAAAACACAAAATCAGAAGACATTAAATTAAATCTCAATCATTGATAGAGCAAATCAAAGGCCAGATTCATTCCTATTTCCTACCAAATTATCCATTCCTACCTGATCCATCTCATATATATATATATATATATATAGGGTGGTTATAGTGAGAAAAGTATTTAGTGTGAGAAATAGGAATAAATCTCAACCATGTATTCCAATATAATCAATGGATGAGATTTATGCATAAACATAGAATTAAATAAAACTGATTTTGCTGATTTAAACTCTAAAAAAACGTGAAGGGTAAATTTGAGAAGAATAAAAAAATTTCACAATAAAGATATGGAAAATCTGCGTCTATACCATGAAAATAGGGGATAATTATCAGTGATATTCTAAATCAGAATCTTCAAATTTTCAATCAGAATCATAAAATTTTTGATCGAAGTGAAAATATCCTAACGATATGAAAAAGATAAAAACTACTGACTGCAACAATAGTCAACATCACATCATCTTTTAATAAAAAAACATTTTGATTTACACACTTTTTTAAATATGGATAGTCTGAGGTATAGCAACTAGCAATTTTAAAAAAAAAACGGGTATTTTTGAATGTAAACACTTTTTAAATATGGATAATTTCATATATTACCCCTTAAAAAATTACAACATAAATTTGTTAGCACCTTATCTATATTTTGATTTACCGGTAAAATATCTAAATGTGGAGAAACTAACAATCTAAATATAATCAAATATTAAAGAAAAATCATAATTTTTAAAAAGAAAATTATTTTATCACGCACTAGATTCTATCTCTCTGGGGATTCTTCATTACAGTAGAAGCATTAATGTGCAATAACTATACATTAATGTGCTATACTACTGCATTGCATATGCAATATTCCACATGCTAACCACAAATTTTCAATAACATAATTATATATATTATTACAGATTAGAGATAACATATAATTGTTACAAAATCAGTATATTATGCAATACAAATAAGACAATGTGCAACATACAGTATTATAAACATTACAGAGACAGACTTATTTTCTAAGTTCAAATATGTTACATGTATGCAATATATTGTATATTATATGCAATACAAATACTAAAATGTGCAACAACACATACAACACATGTATAAATATATATATTATTACGAATTTAAAACTAAATTACCCACATGTTCCATGAAGCATACAAACAATGTAAAAAATCTTGCAAAATACCAAAAAAAAAACTAAAACGACCAAGATAAAACATATTCGAGAAACAATAATACAACATTACCAATACAAAATAAATTTACTGTTTATATGCAAAAAATATACAATATATGTGCAATAACTATACATTAATAGTGCAACACATTTTAGCGAACATAAAGTATACATTATAATGTAATACAAAATTACAATGATGTAACACGAAGCATAATGAACTGAAAAAAAATACTAACAAATACCAATAAAACAACTAAAATGACAAAAATATAAAACAAAATGCAAAAAGCAAAACATAAAATATTACCAATACAAACGAAAATAAACGACTCAAATTAAAAAAATATTAACAAATTACAATTTCACTGCAAAGATACTATGTTTATATGCAACAAATATACCTCAATGTGCAACAAGTATACATTAAGATTGCAACGAATTAAGCGAAATAGTTTATACCTTATAAAGCAAAACTAACTTATACGTAAGAGTCGTGACATTTACGAGATTTCCATGAAGCAAGAAAACAATAGAAACATAACTTATATATACAAAATATAACAACTAAAACTTGCTAGATAACACAAAAGGCAAAAAAAAACATAATATAATAACTAACGACGAACATTCAGGAAATTCTGATACGTTACAAAATGTTGCAAAGAAAATATGTTTATATGCAATAAATATACTTTGTATGTGCAACAACAGTCAATCGATACATTGAGAAAAATATCATATAAAAAACGTGAATACCTTGCTGTTCCATGGAGAAATCACTACGAAAATTCTGAACAAAAAAGGATGTATATTTTCATTCACTTAATATATTTCTGTGTGGAAGTATAGATATATCAAATCTATACTTATCCATATATAGAAGATATATAATCCCATGAATTAAGGTAATAACTGCTCCATAAATTTTCGATTCCAATAATATCCTCAGCAAGAAATTCGGCTGGCTCATTCATAGCACAAATATAAGAAACGTTTAGCACACATATATTAAATCTGGATCATTGATTTATGGTTATAAATGGTCAGGATTTATTCCTATTTCTCACAACATTTACCATTCCTATATGATCTATATCATATATATATATATATATATATATATACATATATATATATATATATATATGCATATTTTGGAAATATAAAATTATTTTTCTACTATGTGTTTTTTTATAAATGATACTTCAAAATAATAGAACATAAACATACACATAAGAGAAGTCAATTTTTCATAACAAACTTGATAAAAAAATTTAATACATTTTAATCCTCAAAAATAGATTATAATCTTATTCTGTCAATTTATACATCTCATATTTGAATCTTACTAACATCTAAATAATTCTAAATTTATCTCATCTAATTTTTTAAATATATAATTTATTCATTTCATAGAATAAAAATGCACAACAACAACAATAATAATATACATATATGATTGGCGATGTCCTCACAGGTTTAACATATATGATTAAGAGTTAATAGATTTGGACAAAAATTAATGAACGAGTACTAGTAGTTATATAGTATATGAATTTCACTCTTTTAACGTGACTCTTTGAGAGCATTATGCAAAAGTCATCATAACTACTTAATTATTGAACTATTATGATTTATTCTTCATATTCTCATGAAACTGAAATGTATAGATTTTTTCCTTTTAAAACAAGATATAATCGATATCAAACCTAATTTAAAAATTTTGTGATGTATTATCGAAGCGAGTTGAGAGTTGGGAATACAATGGTTTGTCGAGGCAAAAACATAATTTAAAAAAATTCGGAGGCAAACCAAAAGAAAAGGCTCATCGATTTTGAAACCCGGCCCCAGTTGGATTACAAGACTCTCAATTCCATAATTGCATCAGAGTCCCCACAGTTTTTGTCGTTTTCCCATCCGCCCACTTCGGAGCTACGTCGGGGGGACCCACTACACCTCCAATCAGGTCCCACCTCCTTAATATAAAAACCAGCAAAAATCACGCACAGGTGGGGCCCAGCTGGAGGGGACCATAGCGTACATGCGGGCTCTGGTTTCAAGGCCATTGTCTCCACTGCCCCAGAGTCCCTGCCCGCTGCCCGCCGGCGGCAGATTGTAAATATTTCAGGCCTCTTTTATTTTTTAGTTACACGTGAGGCCTCGAGATGCAACCAGCGAAGCAGCGGGTAATTTAGAAGTGCCACGTGGATTTCGACGAGATGCTGGGTCACGGTGTTTCTCGATCCACATAGTAGGAGGTGTCGTGATCTCTTAGGTTAATGAGATATACGGTCCAGATCTTCCGGCGACTGATTGCAAGATCCTCTCTGGTTGGTGCAGAGATCGCACCTTTTAGTCCAATTTTTTTTTGGTTAAATATCAATTTATATCCCAACAATTCCAATTTTTTTATTTAATATCTCAATATAAGTATATTGTTATTTTAATATCTAACGTTTGAGAAAGTTTCATTTAATTTTCCGTTGATCAATTTTCGATGCAAAATCATTTACATGACTGCCAGAATTTCATGCTAGACTTCACGTCGTTATAAAATAAAATAAAACGTGAAAAAATTCACGCAGAACGACATTATTCTATTTATTCTCTTATATTTGTGTGGAAAAGAAATGGAATGACGTCGTTTTGAGGATTTTTTTTACATTTCTATTTAATTTTTATATTGAAGTGGAATACAGCATGAAATTCCAACAGCCATCACATAAGCATTTGTACGTCTTAAATTGATCGACGGGACATCGAGTGAAATATTCTGAAACATTAGAGATCAAAATAACGATATGTTTACGTTGTAACGTTAAATAAAAAATTACAAAACATTGAGATATTAATTGATATTTACCCATTTTTTTCTCATTCCATTCTCTTCTCTTTTAGGTATTTCTTAGGCTCCACTCTTCAATTATTATTGTATTGAACAAATTATTGTTGATATAGTTCCTCTGCCCGAACATAATTAAGTTAATAAAATTGAGTGAAATAATATCAATTTTGCAAGGGTCATGGGTCCATTATGTTGATGATTCAATTTTTACTGTCAATCATTTGGATTTCGTTTTTTACTTGTCGATATGATAAGTATGCAAATTCTAAAACCCTTAGTTAAGTTATTATTATAAGTGATCAGAATTTATCAGCTTCGCAAAAGTTTGCTAGCACATGAACAATACAAATTTGATGTCTATATAAGAAAAATTCATTGTCAGATTAATTGCATTATCTTTCGAAATATATGCTATAACATGAAGTGTAAAGTTTATTGTATATGATGTTTATGGATGCTAAATAACATATACAATTAGGGGAGAGTATTCAGACGGTTTGATCCAAAATCGAATCGAACCCGAAAAAACTGAAAACCGAATTATTTTAAAATGTAAACCGAACCGTACCATATTGTATGTCCAAACCGAATCAAAATATTCGATTCGGTTCGTTTTTGTTTGGATATAACCAATTTTAAATTATTAATAATATAATTATTATAAATATAATATATATATATATATATATAACATTAACCAATTTAAATATTAATAATATAAATATTATAAATATATAATTTATATAAATATATAATTTATATATATATATATATATATATATATATATATATATATATATATATAATAGTATAAAAAATCTGGAGGTTCAGTTTGAAAATCGATTTTTTTCTCAACCCAAAACGAATCAAATAAATTTTGATTTCAAAATTTAAAACTGAATCGTACCGTTTTACTGTATAAACCTAATCATTTCGCTAATTTCGGTTCGGTTGCGATTTTTCAAGTTTTGTTTGGTTTTGGTCACCCTGTATACAATTTGTATATTTAATATGTATTGTACAAAAAATGTTTGATACATACATATATAGAAAATAAAAAGGAACTGTTTTATACTATTATTAATAAAACCTCGATAAATTAATAACCACTAGTAATAAAAATTAAAGAAAACACACAGAAATTTATGCAATCTATCAACTACGAGTTTCTGTGATACTGAATTATTTTGTTGGACTAGAAAAATCATAAAGTTGCACAATGATATATGATTACATGTACAATAATATGTGAACCAACGAAACAGTCAATTCTTTATCCAAAATGCAGAGTAAAAATCTTATTTTGTCCCAAAATTAATAAAGGGTTTTTTTATTAACTAAACTATAAAGTCAGTCTCAATGCAAATCGAATAACTCACACCATTCATAAAATAATTCCTTGTTTATTATTTTTATTTTAAAGAAGAGAGAGTAGGTAGTGATATTTGTATTCAAATGTCGCGTTTACAAAGGAGAGGTATCATTAGAAAATGAAAATCCCTCTATTCCATGGATGGTGTGAGTTATTCGATTTGCCATATAAATTTTATAAGTTCAAATCAACTAATGTATCTACAGGTCTGAGTCTATCATATTTTGTTTCTCAAGTATGATTTACCAATTTCATATGATTTGCATGCTATTGTATAGGAACGTATGATTTATCCAATATACATAAAAAAATAGCAGTTGCGTGTGGGTTTCCATGAATTCCAAAATAAAGAAGAAAATACATATATTAAAAAATTTTAAAATAATTAATGCGAAAAATTAGTAATAATTTGAAAAGACAATACTAGATGAGGTTTGACAAATCAACTGAATAAATAAAGACAATTACATACTAGCAGTGACAACCCAATAATAAAAGGAATACATATTGATATCGAGGAGAATATCACCTTATATGACATAAGAATGATAGATTATTTACAGGAGAATAATAAAATTTAATATAGGCATTTCAATTCATTTTCATAAGAACAAAAATAAAGTTGCCATCACTCTGTATATTATTTACAGGAGAATATCAAAATAAAGTTGCCATCACTTCCGCTTCCTCTGACCACTGAAATTGTCCTTTTTTTGTCATGTCTGTGAGTGGCTTAGCTATCATCCCATAATGCCTCACGAATTTTCGGTAGTATCCCGTTAGCCCCAAAAATCCTCTCATTCCCTTAACGTTTTTGGGTCTAGGCCACTCCACCATCGCCCTTATTTTCGCAGGATCTGCGGCTACCCCTTTTTCTCCAATTATATGCCCCAAATAATCAACTTCTCTTGTTCCAAAGGAGCACTTGGATGCTTTGGCAAGCAACTGATTTTCTGATAAGAGTTTAAAAACTGACTCCAAATGTACAATATGCGCATCCATGTCTTGGCTAAAGACCAAAATGTCGTCAAAAAATACTAGCACGAACTTCCCCAAGTGTGCTCGAAAACCTAATTCATGAGGGATTGAAATGTTGCTGGAGCGTTTGTGAGTCCGAACGGCATTACTTTAAATTCATATAACCCGCTTGTCGTAACGAATGCAGTCTTTGGAACATCCTTTGGGTTCATCCGTATTTGGTGGTATCCGGCCCTCAAGTCTATCTTCGAGAATATGACTGCTCCCTTCAACTCATCTAACAAATCGTCGATCAAAGGTATGGGAAAGTTATCCTTCACGGTCACTGAATTTAGCTTCCTGTAGTCGATACAGAACCTCCACGATCCATCTTTTTTTTTAACCAGCAGCACCGGTGATGAGAAAGGACTTTTGCTAGGCTGAATGACACCCGACTCCAACATTTCATTGACTAACTTTTCTATCTCCATTCTTTGTAGATAAGGGTAGCGATAAGGATTTTGTTTGAAGGGCTGCGTTTCAGGTTTGAGTGTCACATTATGATCATGTGATCTATAAGGTGGTAATTGAGTAGGTTTTTCAAATATATGGACATATTTGGCTATAAGGTGTTGGAGAAGTGGAGTGCTTTTACTTTCTTCTAACACTTCCTCAAGTGACACCATGCATAAACACCCAAATATCGCCTCTCCTTTTTTCGTACACCTTGCAAAATTGGTTCCCACCGATCATTTTCAAGATGACTTGTTTCATCCCCGTAACATGATCACTTTCCCTTCTTGAATTGTATGCTTTGTTCCTCAAGTTGAATGTTACGGTCCGAGTGTCTCAACAAATCTACTCCAATAACCATATCACATCCTCCTAGCTTCAATATTCTCACGGCTGCACTGAACTTGCATTTCCCCATTTCCCACTCCAACTTCGAACACCTCATGTTGCATTCCAGTTTGCCCCCATCGGCTACTGTCACGAGTAAAGGATTTGTGCATTCTAACTCGCACCCTAATTTCCTTGCTGTTGTAGCGTCTAAGAAACTGTGGGTGCTTCCCGTATCGATTAGTATTGAGATGTGATTTTTTCCTACTTTGCCTGCTAGTTTGATTGTATCCGGTGCCACTTGTCCGACGAGCGCATGTATTGAGATGTGCAACTCCTCTTCTTCCGAACTCTCCTCGGTCAGTATCAACTCCTCATTCTCTGTCGAATCTTGCTCGCAGACTATAGTGAACAACTTTTTGCAACGATGGCCCGGTTGGTATGCTTCATCACATTTGAAGCATGTGTTCCTCTTCTTCGTACATCTATCTCTTCGGTGATAACTTTTGAAGGGTAGATTTTTTTAGCTCCTCTGTTTGTTGATCTTTGCCATCTCCCGCCTTCTTGTTCATAGGTATCCACCGGTTATGGCTTCCTTCATCGATACTCTTGGCCCCTTCCTAGGAGTTAATCAGAATTTTGTTTTTAGCTAATCGATAGTCGCACTTAGGGTTTGGGGTTAAACATCTCACCATTCTTGCTATTTCTTCCTTCAAGCCATCGAGATAACTTTGAATAAGTATCCTTCCGATAGATTCTTATTATTGTGGCCATAAATGCCTTCAATTCTTCGAATTGTATGGTGTAGCTCATCACGTTCTCTTCGCTTCACTTATTAAACTGGGCAACCAAATTCCTCCCTTCTATGTTTGCAAACCTGTCCATCACGAGCTCTACGAACTCTTCCCAACTAATATCTCGCTTATCTTCAATATACTCCAAATACCATAGATCAGGCCCTCCATCCATATACATTGCTGCTGTTAAGATCTTATCCTGATCGCTCATCGTATTGAACAAAAATACTTCTGACATTTCCTTATCCATTGCTCAGATTTTCCCATTAAATCTAGGAAATTCAATCTTCTGCATTCTATATCTGAGTGTGTTAGTGTTACCTTGATTGGACTCATTCCTTGATTTGAACGATGATTCTCCCTTCTCTCTGCTTTGTTCATTCGTTTTCTTCCCTTCCGCCCTAAGTTCCTTCCTTAATTCCTCGAACTGTTGGCGAAATTCCTCCATGATCGAATGCTTAAGCTGACTCATTTGAGATTCCAGATTGTCTATTCTTTGTTCCATCTTTGTTGTTCCCCTTGTGTTGTTTCTCGGCATGCGCGGTTCGTAGATCGATCTGCTCTGATACCAATTGTTACGATCCACTCGTAACGTCCGGCTTCACGACCGAATTCAGTCCCCAATCCTAGCTCCGGCGTCGATCACCGTAGACCTGCAAAAGATTAACACTCGGCAACGGTGCTCGTGTGAGAGGTGTAGCTGAGTGATCGACTATCTGAAGATTTATGTATTGATCCTCAAAGCGTATTATACAAAAGCCGCTCTTACATGCTTCACCTCTATTTATATCTAACTTCTAACCGCTCGATTGCTTCTCTCATTAACGGGTTCATGTCTAACTAACAAGCGGTTAGCTTCCAATGCACTAACAACTCGTAACTAATATGCATGGCACACATGCCCGCCACGTCACTTATTTTGAGATTGATATTCTGCTTCCCGTTCATAACAATGAATTTCATCAAGATGAAGCCATCTTCTAATCAAGTTTGGAGATATGGTGTTGAAACCGTCAAGCTGGGACAATCTTCAAAGTAAAATTGGTGATGTGGAGTTGGATTCGACAAGGTAGAACCATCTTCAAAGCAGATCGACAGCATCGAGCTGGAGTTAACAAGCTGGAGTCATCTTCAAAGTGTAGAGCCAGACTTTAGAAGTTGAGGTTATTCTTAAAATGTATTGACAATGAAGTAGTGAATCCATCATCTCTAGTTGTTGCCCCATGATTGTTTTGCTTTTTTACAATTTTCACTTTACTGTCTTTTCCAAAAGTATGTATCATTTTACTTTAATAGTCTAAGCTTGAACTCCTAAATACGAGTCTAACTATTTACAAATTCAAATCAAACTCAAGAACTCCTAAATACGAGTATAAACTATTTACAAATTCAAATCAAACTCAAGAACTCCTAAATACGAGTATAAACTATTTACAAATTCAAATCAAACTCAAGAACTCCTAAATACGAGTATAAACTATTTACAAAATCAAGTTCAAGAACTCCTAAATACGAGTATAAACTGTTTATAAATTCAAAACCAAATTGAAGAACTCCTAAATATGAGTATAAACTATTTACAAAATCAAGTTCAATAACTCATAAATACGAGTATAAACTGTTTATAAATTCAAATCAAGTTCAAGAACTCCTAAATACGAGTATAAACTGTTTACATGTTCAATTCAAGCTCAAGAACTCCTAAATACGAGTATAAACTGTTTACAAGTTCAATTCAAGCTCAAGAACTCCTAAATACGAGTATAAACTATTTACAAATTCAAATTCAAGAACTCCTCGACAAGAGCCTAAACTATCTAAGTGAATTTCGAGACTCATCCATTTTCAAGACAACTCGTCCATGAACAAGTCTCGATGGGGCAATTTGTAGACAATTAAAAATTGTTAGCAAATTATATTGCGCCATGTGTAAATCACGAATTAAATAGTTGATTATATTTCTATTTTATTAATGGAATTTATTCCAAAATTAAATAGATATGTGATTAATATTTAATTTTAGTGGTACAAAGACCCATAAGCCCAAGGCCAAGTTTAAACTCATGGTTTGGTGGCCCATAAGCCCAAGCCCAAGCTCAAGCCCATGGTTTGATGGTCCAAAGGCCCATAAGCCCAAGCTCAAGCCCATGGTTTGGACCTTGGTGGCCCAAAGGTCCATAAGCCCAAGCATGACTTGATAGCCCAAAAGGCCTATAGGCCCATAAGCCCACTAGCCTACACCTATAAATAGGAGTGTTGGGGCTTCATAAATGGGAGGAGAATTGAAGTGAAGAAGAGGAAGATTTGAAGAGCTCAAGACACTCGAAGAATCATCGACGAAGTCTTCAAGAAGCTTCGAAGTCTTCTTCAACATTCAAGGCGTTCTTCGTGCAAATCACCACGTTCTTCGCCAAAGTCATCCTCCAACAAGAAGCTTCGAAGTCTTCTTCAACATTCAAGGTGTTCTTCGTGCAAATCGCCGCATTCTTCGCCAAGATCATCGCCCAAATCATTCCAAAGAAGGCGTTCAATTCGGAAATATGGTGAAAACCCTCCGCATTGACGTTCAAACTTGAAGATCTTCAAACGTTCTTCAACATATCAAATCAAATCCGACAGTTGCTCTGAAAACAAGACCAAGGTCCTTCAGATCAACGTCACCAAATCCAAACTTCAAGTTCAAGGAGATCAAGGAATCACATCCCCTCCAAACAATTCGAAGAACATTCAAGACCGTTCAAGAAATCAACATTGAAGAGAAGAATCAGAGAATAGATAGAGATCGAACTCATCTCAAATTCATCAAATCCAAATTCAATTTATTTTTGTATACAATTTTGTATTTATAAAATTTAAATACAAAAATTTGTGTTACAAATTTTGGCACGCCCGGTGGGACATCTCTACCTCTCATCTCTACTCTTCACCCAAAATTTTGAACGATGATCATCCAACAACATTCAACTAAGGTCGCTTCAAAAGCTTCTTCAGAAAGCATTGGCGTTATCACACGAAGCAAAGCCAAACAACTTCAAGAAGCTTCGAAGTCAGCCACCGCCAGGGGAAAAGAGCAACACATAACCACTCTAAATGAAGAAAGTGTTAGCTCTGAAGGAAGCTTCACATCCCCTATATCAAATTCTATCACAAGTTACCCACTTGAGGCGCCTGTGATGATGACGAACACTTCCACCGTGGAAGAACAACTTGCAAATCTTACAAGGTTGGTCGAATCTTTGAGCATACACATCCAAGAGCAAGATGCCAAGATTGCAAAGCTCAGGGGAGAGAAAACAGACACAGTCAAGCCACATCAACGATAAAGGAAGTGGCGTGGCGGCGATGAAGAAGCAGAGGACAAGCAAGAAACTCACGACGAGAGAAAATCGTCTGGCAAACACTTCCAAATCTCTTCTGATGGCTTCATCAAGGCAGACCAACTCAAGGAGTTCATCGAGGTGACCATGAAGAACAAATTTGATGGAAACTCCAAGTCATCATTGATTTACTCTAAGCCGTATACCCAAAGGATCGACAACTTGAGAATGACACATGGTTATCAACCTCCCAAGTTCCAACAATTTGATGGCAAAGGAAATCCAAGGCAACATGTAGCTCACTTCGTCGAGACATGCAACAATGCATGAACATTTGGAGATCGTCTGGTCAAGCAATTCGTTCGTTCACTCAAAGGAAATGCCTTCGACTGGTATACAGACTTGGAATCAAACTCATTTGACAGTTGGGAGCAGTTGGAGCACGAGTTCCTCAATCGCTTCTACAGCACCAGAAGAACAGTCAGCATGGTGGAGCTCACGAGTTCTCGTCAGTTTAAAGAAGAGTCAGTGATCGACTACATCAACAGGTGGAGAAACCTATGCCTCAATTGCAAGGATCGGTTGTCTGAATCATCTGCCATCGAAATGTGCATCCAAGGAATGCATTGGGGCTTGCAATATATCCTGCGAGGAATTCAGCCCAAGACGTTTGAAGAATTGGCCACCAGAGCTCACGATATGGAGCTAAGTATGACAGCGAGCGGATTCAAAGGGCCTCCACTCCAAGAACCTCACAAGTTTAAAGAGAGGCAAGAATTCAGAAAAGGAACCAAGTCATTTGATAATACTGTGAAAGAAGAATCAATGGCGATGAAAGCAACTCCTGCCAAGTTTATAAGAAAAAATGACAAGCAGAATTTTCCTCAAGATATGGGGCAAAGAAGGTTGACATTCAAAGAAATACAAAAACAATATCCTTTCTTAGACTCCGACGTCTCTGGGATCTTCGATGACCTACTCAAAGAAGGACTCGTCGAGCTACCCGAAATAAAACGACCAAATGAGGCAGGGCGAACTGATGATCCAAGATATTGCAAATATCATCGATTGATCGGGCATCCCATACATGACTGCTTCATCTTCAAAGAAAAGATCATGCGGCTAGCTCAAGAAGGGAAGATATCACTTGAAGAAGAAAATGCTGCAGCAAATGTTGTCACCCCTGAATCTGACGACATATTGGAAGGTATTGGGGCATTTTATGATACGACAGACCAAGTAAGAGATCAATTCAAGTCAATTGTGATCAATGATGAAGATGTCTTGGCAATCACATTCTCCGACGAGGATTTGCAGCTTGGATCAGAGCCTCATAATAGACCGTTGTTCGTAAGTTGCTTCACCCACGAGCAGAAAGTCAATAGGATCCTCATTGATGGAGGATCAGCTGTCAATATCTTGCCACTAAGAATGTTAAAGCAGTTAGAAATTCCAGTGGATGACTTATCCAACAGTCGACTAATGATCCAAGGATTCAACCACGAAGGACAAAGGGCCATTGGCGCCATAAGGTTGAACTTGCTGATGGAAGACATGAGTTCGACTGCACTACTTCATGTGATTGATGCCACAACATCATACAATATGCTTCTTGGTCGGCCTTGGCTGCACGAAAATGGTGTCGTCCCTTCTACATTGCATCAATGCCTTAAATATCGTCAGGATGATGTCGTGAGGATAGTAGTCGGCGATCAAAAGCCTTTCACAGAAGCTGAGTCGTATTTTGCTGATGCCAAATTCTACATGACAAAGACGACACAAGAAGAAGTAATTGAGCATGACAAAGAACTTGAAGTCGTTCCGATTGTCAAGAATAAAACATCTCTCATCAAAATGGATTCGTTCGAGGGATTGACGATGCCTCTGACCAAGATCGATGCTAAAGACCAACTCCTCCACCTCTTCGCGGTTTGTTCGACCAAAGCAAAGTGATCTTTGTCGAACATGGAGAATCTTCGACAACGAACTTACGAAGCATTTTGGTCCAAAGGCATATAAACTCCTCGTCAATGCTGGTTACGATCCTCAAGGAAGCTCTATGTTGAAACCTCACTTGAAGAAGAAGGATGATGTGGTCCACAGAAAAAAAATATACAAACAATTATTGTGCCCATTACAATTGGTATCAGAGCCAGTTTCTGGAAATTGTGAACACATTTCTGGGTAAATCATGGCTGAAGTCACTCGATTCAAGGACCTGCAAGAAGCACAAAAGAAGCTGGATCAGATCCTAAATACTGAAACCATGAAAAGAGCAGCAGCGGAGGAAAGGTTACAGGAGCAGATCATGGGTGTCGATCAAAAGGTGGAACACAAATTGCAAGGAATTGATAAGAAATGTGAACATTTGTCTAATGTGTTAGCTGAAATTCAGCTGCAACTACTGAATCTAAGCAGTAGGAGAACGCCCTTTGATGAAGAGTCACTCCTAGGCGATCCCTCCAACACTGAAGGATACAAACAATCTGGTTCTACTAAGTTTAGGATCGAATACCCCCACACCGGGGTGGGTAACTCGTTCCATAAAGTGGAGTTTCCCAAGTTCAACGGCTCAAATCCTAGAGCCTGGATTATCAAATGTAAAACTATTTCAAGCTCACTTCTCAATCACGGATGAACATAAGGTACAAATGGCTATTCATAACTTTGATGGCAAAGCTTTACAATGGTTTCAGAATTTTGGTTGTGAAAATATTGTGGATGTTAGTTGGAATCAGTTTTTGCAAGTGGTAGCTGCTAGATTTGAGGATATAAATGAGGGAAAAATCATTATGGAATTTAAGAACCTTAAGCAGACTGATTCTTATGAACTGTATGTGGAAAAATTTGAGGAATTAAGGGCTTGCTTATTGATAAGCAGCCACATTCAGTACTCAGATGAGTACTTCGTTGCTAATTTTATCAGTGGATTAACAGAGGAGATGCAGAATTTCATGTTATTGTTTAAGCCCAAAACACTACATGAAGCAGTAGAAATGGGACAGAGGCAGATCTATACTCTTGAAGCTATTGCAAAAATAGTCAAACAAATTCCATCTAAGTCTCTTCAAGGTCAGGTGGTAAGCTATAAGGGGGCTGAGGGTAATGTTTTGCACAAAAATCTCAATCAAAACAGCACAAAAATCCCTGTCAAGCTTTTAACAAAATCTGAAATGGCTGCAAGAAGAGATAAAGGGTTGTGCTATAACTGTGATGAACCCTTTGTCTACGGGCATAAGTGCAAACACATGGTGTTCTACATGAACATGACAGAGGAGCAGGAGATGACACATGAGCTGCATGAAGGAAATTATGTAGAGGTAGAGGCAGATGAACCTAAACCTGAAAACAGGGAAGAAATTCAAATGTCCCTTAATGCTATATTGGGAGAATCTGGACTCACCACTATGAGGGTGGTTGGAGAGGTGGCAGGTTACAAGCTGAAAATACTGGTGGACACTGGCAGTACATTAAGTTCTTTACAAGAAGGAACAGCCCAAAAATTGGGTAGCAAAATAGAGAGGATGAAACCTATCTTGGTGAAGGTAGCTAACGGGCAGAAGTTGGTAAGCACTCACAGAGCTGCTAATTTTACCTGGAAGGTACAGGGCCATCGATTTACCTATTCACCTAGGGTCCTAGCTAATGAGGGGTATGACTTGATATTAGGGGGGGATTGGCTTAAACACTGTACACCCATTGAATTGGATTATAAGAGGATGACATTCACAGTAAACATGGAGGGGCAGAGAGTCAAATTACAGGCCATGACTAATGAAAATGAATGTCAAATGATCACCACAACCCATTTGTACAGCCTCATGCATGAGAAAATGTGTGAAGTGGGAGAGTTATACCTCATAAGTGCTCATCGTCCAGACTTCAGTGAAGAGCCAGCTCTCAGTCAACTTTTGGAGGAAGTCAAGGATGTATTTGATGAACCACAGGGACTGCCACCTGCACGTGGAATCGAACATCAAATAATGCTTAAACCAAACAGCTTGCCAAAACAACAACATCCTTATCGAGCCTCACATAGCCATAAGGATCAGATTGAGAAAATTATTACTGATATCCTTCGACATAAGGGTAGATTGGTGATTGGACCCTATGCTAAGTTAAGGTCTACTATTCTTACTGAGGTGCACCACTCACCCTATGGAGGACACTCTAGCATTCATGGGACCTATATGCGACTTAAAGGGTCATTCTATTGGCGAGGATGAAGGTGAGGTGATCAAAATGGTGAAGGAATGTGATGTATGCCAAAGGCATAAATCGGATGGAGGAGTATACACGGGGCTTTTACAACCACTGCCCATTCCACATAGTGCTTGGACTCACATCTCTATGGACTTTATAGAAGGGCTTCCGAAATCAGCAAGTAAAAATGTAATCCTAGTGCTTGTGGACAGATTCACCAAATATGGGCCTTTCCTAGCTCTATCGCATCCCTATACTGCTCAATCGGTGGACACCAGCTTACGGTGCACACCATTCAAGGCGTTGTATGGATTCCCACCTAAACATCTGGGTATCAGTTCATATCTAGACACTACAGACTCGGAAGGGCCTTATACAATCTTAGAGAAGGTGGGTGAGGTTGCCTATAGGATAGATCTACCCGAATACTTTCGGATCCCCCCAGTTTTCCATGTCTCACTACTAAAAAAATGCCTAAGTGCCAAGGTCTTACCTTCAAGGGACCTTCCTGAAACTGACGAGCAAGGGCGATACAAGGTTGAACCTTTCTCTGTTCTGGACTCCCGTACCATCAAGAGGCAGGGCGAGGATGCGTCGCAGGTCCTGATCCAGTGGACCAACGACAGTCAAATTGCGGCCACCGGGGAAGACTTGAATTGCATCCACTGTAAGTTCCCGTTTTTTCAATCCTTGTGGACAAGGATCTCCGTCGGCGAGGGGTATTGTTATGAATGCAGCGGCAGGAGGCGCGGCGGCAGGAGGCGGCTCGAAGGGTGGAGAGGGAGCTAGAAGAAAGATTTGATTTTTAGTCTGAAAGGGGGGATAGGGCTCGACTTGCTGGAAGTCAAGGAAGAAAACGCGCTGGAGGAAAAATAACGTTTCTACGTTAAATGTTTTCTCTTTCTTTTGTTATTTTAATTACTTAAAATGTTTTCAGTGTTGTTAGGCGTGTGGGGCCAGGTTGTTAGCCAAACACACTTATTTGTATCTTGTTTCTCAAGAAGAAAGACAGGCAAAAAGTTATCTAAAATTCTCCCTCCAACTTTCTCCTTTCTCCTTCTCCCTTTTTCTCGAATATTCATCATTATAGTTATCAGCATCATTACACAGAAAAAAAAATATACAAACAATTATTGTGCCCATTACACACTCCTGTATTTTATTTTTATAATACGAAATTTCATATTAAAATATGTGGAAACCTATGCTCAATCAGTCATAAAGAGGCAAACAATGGAAAAAAAGGCGTTAAAGGTGAAAATGAAACTATAGGAATGACATAGATATTTCAGACCCTTCTAAGATATTTCTTATAATGTGACACATATTTATAAAAATCAGCAGCTGAACAATTTCATTTTCAACAGTAGTTAAATTTATAATTATTCTCATCAGTCATATTCTAAATAAACACCTACCATTCTCTTGACACTGTCTATATTTAATGGAGAGGGAGGGATGCTTCAGTGATATTAATAATCAATTTGCAAACGTCTAGCTCGCATTATCAATTCGAGGAAACTAATTAATAAATACATTTATGAAGTATTATATTTTTTAAATATTTATAGTATATACATGCGTATTTCTTTCACAATTATTTAAAATCGGCAATTAAGGTTTCATAATCTCTTAGATCAAATATATATAAACCATCACAGTAATATAATAAACATAAGTGTTAATGGGGAGAATTGACCCAAATCTTAACATTGCTATCTAATTTAACCCATATATTAACATGTTACTCTTTTTACCCATTTTTAATTAAAAAAAAACTATCCTCCCTAACCCGCGGCCAATTCATTTTCCGGCGGCCAACTCCTCTCCACGACCAACCTCCTCTCCAGCTCTCCAGCGGCCAACCTCCTCTCCACGGCCAACTCCAGCGGCCAACCCTCCTCCCTTGTTTCCCGTGCCAACGCCCTCCCTTCCCAATGCCAACCATCCTCCTCCCATCTCGGCGCGCCAACCCTCCTCTCTTTTCAGTGCCAACCCTCCTCTCCCTTCCCATATGTTTCCGGGCGGCCAAACTGACGGCCAACCATTTTGTTTTAATTTTCCGGCGAGGGAGAGGGTTGGCCTCCGGCAGAGAGGAGGCCGGGATGGTTGGCTGCTGTGCATGTGAATCCGTGTGATTTTTTAAGGATAATATTGTACAAACGGTTAAAAAGGATAACAATTTAACATATGAGATAAAAAAGATATCAAACTTAACTATAGGTTATATAAGATTTTCGCCCTAAACATAATCCTATATGCACATGTAAAAGATGAAAGATCATAAATTTGTTGACACCTATGTAATTAGACTGAAAGAACTGTTCAAGTGCTTGAAATGTACTCATTGAATAATTGTCATTTAATCTGAAAATATTTGGGCTGAACATTAATGAGGTGGTCTCCTATGCGAATGTTTGATATTTTTCTTCAATATAATTGATATTCTTATTCAATATAAATGATACTTAATAATTGTAGGGTACAAAAATAAATGATATTTTTTTCAATATAACTGATATTTTTCTTAATAATAAATGATACTTTTGTTCGTTTGCACCGTATAGCAAGATACTTCTATACATGTATGTTCCCGACTCTATATATAAGCTCGATTCAGCCCATTGACTCCGATTCAAGTTCATTAATCGTCAATTAGGATTTATTAATCCCCAATTAGAATTTAATTAAGATGAATGCATCGTGCATTTGGGTGCATCCGAGTGCCTCCTGATTGAGCTGGGATCATCTCAACTCTCCTAACTATAAAATGACCAAGATTTTGTTGTTGAAGTCTTGTAACTTTTTTCAGCTTACTAGCAAGTTTTCATTTCAATGAGCCTCAATTTCTTTGAAAGATTTTAGATTTGGACACAACTCTTTCTCCTCTTATACAGTCACTGTAACTTTGTTATCTTCTATTTCCTTATATTGATGAGCGAGAAAGGCAAAAAATATTACCCATCCTGTCGGAGTTTTTTATAATATGTTTTAATCTCGTATTTTGTTTGACGTATGATTTAAATAATTACTTTGCATGTAGCTCCTGCACTAGTTTGATGAAATAAAAGATTGTAGGAATTTTGTGTTGTACTTTGACTTTCTGACTAACCACAATTCATTAAGATGAATAATGAAATTTGACTCATTGACAGATTGAGATGTACAACAACCTCATTTTCTTTTCTTTGGGCCTAAAACTTTAGCAAGTGGAAATACTAGAAGAAAGCCTTTGACGTGATCAGCTTCCAAAAATATTAAATGGGCTTTCAATAAATATCTAACGCATTAATTGTTTAATCTATAATTCGAGATGGGAATTCTCCTTCACACTTAATTCACCAAAATTGTACACTTATGGACTATTATTGTAGCTTTGTGATAATAAAATGCTATTTTTTTTTGTCAATTTAATACAGAAATTTAAAGATCGTATTACGGTGGACTCGAACCCGAAACATTTGGTTTCGGACATTAACCACTCTATCACTAGACCAACACATACACAATAAAAATGCTATTCCCATCTGCAAGAGTGTTGATTCACACTTTTATTCATATTAAAACAATCAATAGGCTGATTAAGACAATTTTCTTAGTCGCAAATGCAATCATACGCTTCTTGATAGTAATACAATCTTTCTCGGTGGATTCTCTTTTTGTTGCAACCTCTCGTAGTTATTATAGCTAATTTGTTTTCGTATAAATTAATTACAGTCAATGTAACCCAATTTTTTATCCCTAAACTGTACACACACACAAAAAAGAGAGGCTATAAAATGTAAATATATGAAGAGTTGTTAAAGGCGTGCTTTGTTGGTTGTGTGGGGCCCAACACGTTAACCTGCCAACCTCTGACCGCTCACTAGCTTGCTTTCCTCCATCATCATCTCCTTCCAAAGCCACAAATTCCCCAATTTCCTTGAGAAATCCGAGCAACAAGGTTCATGGGTTGGAGCAGCAATCATCGCGTTGGCCCCAAATCATCAAACTTATCCGGGTCTGGTCAGTCAAGGCTCCGCCTCACAAAGCGCAAGCTCTCCCATATCTTTTGTGGCGCTTTCCGCTCTAAGTCAACCCTTCAGGTATGTCTTCTTTTTGGGTTTTTCTTCAAGGGATTAGAAATAGATAACCTTCTGATTATGCGATTCTTGATGCTAGGATTCTTCTTGATTGAGTAAACTGCTCAAAGTGAGCTGCTTTGACTTTTTGGGTTGTCAGTTGTGTTTTTTGTGCTATATAGATGATTGAACTGTGCATTATTATCAGTTCATTTTTTCCATGATCGAGAAGCTTTTGTACTGTGATGATTAGCTTCGTATTCTGTTTAGGGGGAGAAGGGTTGTATTCTGTTTTGCAGGGGGTTATTTTTGTTTAGGGATGGATGGAATTTTGTAATACTTAATCGGACAGAATTGAAGCTTTTGTGATATTGGTGAAGAATCAGTCATTGCACGTAGGGATTTTAGAACTGATTGAATTTGGAGTAGTATGGTAGTTAGACAATGATT
This sequence comes from Salvia rosmarinus, assembly GCA_036937905.1. Lineage (NCBI taxonomy): Eukaryota > Viridiplantae > Streptophyta > Magnoliopsida > Lamiales > Lamiaceae > Salvia > Salvia rosmarinus. Next base: position 60,286,378 of record CM072823.1, read on the forward strand.
GCTGGAACTGGTGCAACAGATTGAAGAGGAGGATACTTGTGATATAAAAAAATAGCTTAATTGATATGTAAAATGATTGCTTTCCAATTTTTAGGTGTACAAATTGCTTCTAGATTTTTCCATCTACTGATAATATTTGCTATGAGTTTGTTTGTTTAATTGCTTCTGCTAGATTTTACTATGGTATTGCTTGATCTCATTTTTAATCCTTCATGGAAAATGACACTAACAGTTCATCGTTCTGTTCCTAGGAGCTGGGAGATGGCCCAGAGATGACTTCAATTAGCTATGTTAAAAGCTTAGCTCCAGTTGATGCTCGAAACTCGACCTTAGAATCTTCTTCTGTTTTCACGTCGGAAGCATCCGTTTGTGAAAATGGGGACTCGTATGAAAGAAGCAGCATCACTGAGGAAGCTTTTCCTGAATCTGGTCCATTCAATGTTCAGTTAAGCAGAGGTCTCAAAACTCTTTCACAACAGGTATAATTTTATTGTGATTGAAAGTATATATGTGGCATAACATTAATCATGAAATTGTGCCATTTTCTGACAGCCTGCTCAAGGATCAGTCCCTGGTAATTCAACCGATTGCATTGCTGCAGTTATTGATGCCCCCGATACAATAACTGAAGACATGGCTTCCATTTATCCAGGCCATGATCAGTCACAGGGGTCCACTGTTCCACATGCGCATTCAAATGATATTTTTGAATATAGCCACAATGCAGCTGTGGGTTCCAATAGTTCTGATTCGAGGTCTCTTTCTCTTCTTTCTGATTCTTTACCACGATTTGAATACCCCGGAGATGACCTAGCTCACGTGTCGACAACTTCTAGTTCAGGATTTCTTGTCTCTGACAGTGACCAGGATTTGATAGATGGAGATCTGCTTCGCCTTGATTTGGTTAGTATCTCTTCCAACTCCTTATCCGGTAGCATTGCTGAAATAAGTAGCCATGAAACTCGAAGAAACAGTATGAGGCTATTTTGGGATGCTTTAGCAAGACGCAGCTTAAGAAGGAACATTGATTCGCCGACAATTGTTTTCGCAACTGGTCTGGCTGACGACTTGGGTTCACATGACAGATGGCTTCTTGATTTCAGTGGCGATCTCCATTACTATGGAACTGGTCGTGATCTTGATTCATTCAGTGTAGGACTTCATCGCAGACATGAAAGGAGATGGCTATTGAGATCCGAGGTAAGTTATTCCCCTGTTTACTAAATTTCTTGAGTTTTTTTGTTTCATGAGTTCTTTGATGATATTCTTCTAGTTACCTTTTTCCCTTTTTCTAACATCAACTGTGTTAAACAAATGCATTTTCCCTCCCAATGTGGGTAGGGCTCGTCTCCAAAGCCTACCTGGAAAAGAAGATATGCATATTCTGTCTGCAATCTTGAAATATTCATTCAAAAAACTTTTGTATAGAAAGAATTCTAGATTTTCTATATAAAATATTTGCACCATTATTTGTTTGTTTAGGCCTCGGAATCAATAAGTGGTATTGACGGGGAAGACCAACAAACTGCATTCTGTGCATCTGGACTTCACCTGGATGGTACATGTTCATGTGACGCGTTCTTTACAGCTGAAGAATCAAGTAGTGTTGCAAGTTTCTCACGAATAATCCTGCTTGCTGAGGCATTATTTGAGGTAGACCCTTGACTTTTGGATTCCTACTTTATGGAATTGGTTTGAAATTTTTTTATTAGTTCAAATTCGTTTGAAATTTTTTTACCTTAGATTAAATTTTCTGGACAACAAACTAGTCAGTTTGGGGTACGGAAGAAGGGATAATTGTCATTTAAATAACTAACTTTGACCCAATTTGTAATTTTGACCTTAGCTTTAAAACATACAAACAAGCAAGTTTGGGCTTCGAAGGGCTCAAGGAGAGAAACACTTCGGCATATGGGTCGATGTCCACTATATGGAGTAACGACAACGAATTTCGACGGCCAGTCTAACGGCAATTGTTGGAAACTAGTCCGATGAAATTTGTTGTCGTCAGCAAGTATTGGACATCACCCCATGTGCCATGATATATCACTGCAAAATAAAGTATGGTCAGAAAGCATTTCATTCTCTAAATAGTCTTGCTCCATTTTGGAGTATGATTCGGAATGCCCTAACGCAATTATATTAAACAAACAATAACTTGACAATCACATTAGGACCGGTAAACATTTTGATTGTAAAATTTTATATACTTCATATATGATCTTGACATAAATTATTCTTTCCAATCAGTACTGTTGTTTCTAAATGATGCTGGACCAAAATGATCAGAGAACCAGGAATAATGGATGGGGAATATTCCCTCTTTTTGTTCCTTCTTTTATGAATTTTCTGATGTTGCTGTTTGCATCTCATACTTGATTTACTTGCTTTTTCTTTCTGCCCATCTGTGCATTTCAAATTTATTTTCCCATGTGGTTCTAATGAGAGAAGCTAAGAAGTTGCTTGATGTCTGTTCCTCAGGTTTTGGATGAAATTCATCATCAGTCTCTGTCACTTTCGCTATCTACTCTCTCTCTTCCTGCTCCAGAATCTGTCGTGGATGCATTTCCTCTCAAGTATTACAAAAAAAATAAAAATGCGAAAAGTGATTCCACTGATGTTCGACAGTAAGTATTCATGTATTGTGAAGAAGGAAGAAATGGTAGCATAGTCTATTTTCTGAAGTTCCACTTCTCTTACCCCTAAACATTTATTTGCATAATATGAATGAAAAAAGAAACAGGGAATAAGACTATGATCATATAGCCATACAGAAATGGAAAGAGGACGACCTAATTGTGAAAGCGTTGTCCTCATTTTCTTGAATATGGCTATTGATCTCGATCATTTAGGATGCTTTGACAATGACAAGAGAAGTCATCATGGTGCAACAACTGGAGTTGTGCTTGTCGACTCAATTTGCAGTTTATTGGATGATTTCAGATTTATTTTTCTTTACCCTTGGTTGAAAATAGCCTGATGATACACGGATCCTTTTGGATTTCACTGTGTAACTATACTACATTGTCTTTGTAACTGCAGGTGCTATATTTGCTTAGCCGACTACGAGGAAGGGGACAAATTGAGAGTTCTTCCATGCAATCATGAATTCCACCCCCCTTGCATCGATAAATGGCTGAAAGAAGTAAATAGGTATTCCTTAGTGTAATATACTCTCTGTGCGTCTGTGAGTGTCTAATATCAGATTTCTCACTTTTTGTTCGTTGGCTGACCAGGGTGTGTCCAGTCTGCAGACACGATGTCTGTGAGGGCCGTGGAGAATGCTCTGTCTCAAACCCACAAGTATTTTCACGATAAAATTGCAACTGTAAATATACAAAACATAGTAAGTTGCTACTTTTTATACTTTCACGGGCTAGCTTAATATGTTCCAAGACTTAAAATTGTGGAATATGAGACTATGCTGCTGCTATGTACTCCCTCTGTCCCATTATTGTTGGCTCGTTTTCCTTTTTGGGCTGTCCCATTAAGTTGGCCCGTTTCCATAAAAGGAAATAATTTTATACTATAAAGTACCTTGAATTTCGTGTCACACATTACTTTACACATAAAACACAATTCTCTTTAATCTACGTGTAAAAAAGAAACATGTCATGAATATTGGGACGGAGGGAATATATTATAGACATCTATATTTGGGTTAAACTATTGTTGGAGATGTATCTCACTACATGTCTGTTCTTTTGAGTGTTGTCAAAGAAAATGAGTGAGATTTGGTAGTCCTATTTTGGGGTCCAATGCTTCTACTGAAACATGTGAACACATTCTTAAACTTTTAGGAACAAACTGGGGATCAAATTGCCATATATATATATATATATATATATATATAGGGTTGGGTTCCCGTAGTACCATGTTCCCAGATAGTATGTAGTATTCAATCTAGACCACACATTTTGAACAGTGGACGCATCAAAATTTGACACGTGGATGCCCATTTTTCGCTCAGGGGCAAAATGGGAAGGTGTCCAGCGGGCGCTGGGTGCCCAACCGGCGCTGGATGCGTGCCGACGCTAGGTAGAGGCGCTGGATGTGTGCCGACGCTGGGTAGGGACGTTGGGTGTGTGCCGAAGCTGGGTATGAGCGCTGGGTACGCGTCGACGCTAGGTTTGAGAAGAGCCACAACAAAACATAAATAATACATATGAAATAACATAACACTGCATTTAATATTGCATATGAAATAACATAACGCTGGGTGCGCGCGAGCGGGCGTTGGGAGTGAGTTTCTAGCATGCATTAAAATTGAAACTCGGATGCATTTTTGTGTTCAAGTGCATGTATTTTTTTGTTCATTTGAATGCATAGTTCTGTTCAATTATATGAATGGTTTATTTTCGAAATCACATAACAAATCAAATTACTAATCTACCCTTATTACCACAAATTAACGTGTAAAACTTTTAAAAATCAGGCGTGAATCTCAGCCACACGATTAATAGAATGGATGGATGAGATTGAGTACTACATACTATCTGGGGTTCGGGTACTATTTGATCCCTCCTCTCTCTCTCTCTATATATATATATATATGTGTGTGTGTGTGTGTGTGTGTGTGTGTGTGTATTAGAGATGGGAGGCCCGGAGGGGATATTACTAGAAACCGTCCTTATTCTAGTAACTAGAAATTAATCTGGTCCACAGATCTTGATTAATGAATGATCAAAATTGATTTTTCAAATGAAATGTATTTTCTTACATATAAGATAATATTTTCTCAGTATCATGTCTTTTCACATATAAAACTATGATTTTTCTATTTTTTATTATTTGTTTATGCATTATATAATGTTTTTTGATTCATTCCATTATGTTGGTTTCTAAGTACTAAAATAAAAATAGTTTTTATTTGATTCTCTTTCTATTAGAGGTTGTTCGTTTGTATCGATGAGTGTATAAAATGCAAATACGTAGCGGTGAAACGAGAATTATATCTTATTGTACAATGATTTTATACAGTACAAGCATGAACTATAGAACTTAATAATGAATTTTAGTATGACCTTAAAATTTTAAAAATTATAAAATAGACAAAGTTTTTGATAAGTGGATAAAATCAATCACGTTGGGACGTGTAAAATCAATAAATATATTTAGGTGAAACTAAAATTTCAAGAAATCCCGCTGAGACGTGTAAAATCAAGTAATTTTCACAGAATTTCTAGTATTTAAGATTGAATGTATACCGACCTACTCCGATCAAGTACATGAGATTTTTTGTACCGAAAATTCTCTATGAAGACATAATTGTCAAAAAATTGATAGGTTGAGTATCGATTTAGAATTTACCAAAACAAGTAAATATTCAAAAATGCCACTTTACAATCTAGGTAGATAATTCGAAAATCACATTTTATGTAATGTAAAATTGATATCATCATCATCATCACTTCCGCAGTCATCTACCTCCTCCGCCGCGTAGTCTCGAAACGCTTCCGCCGCTCCTCCACCGCCAACGACGTTGTCTCCTTCAACCGCCGCGTCGCCCCCAACGATCTCCTACGCTCCCTCCCCCTCCTTACCTTCCAATCCGCGGCAAGGAACCTCAACAACGGCGGCGGCGACTGCGCTGTCTACCTCTCCAAGTTCGAGCCGCGCGATCAGCTCCGCCTGATGCCGTTCTGCTGCCACGCCTTCCACGCCGCCTGCATAGACAAGTGCATCGCCTCCAATCAGACGCGCCCGCTCTGCAGGTCCACCGTGTCGCCCTCCGCCTCCGACGCACTTAAAATCCTATCCGCCGAAAACCGCCACAATTTGAACAGCAGAAGCTTCCGGATTGAGCTCGGCAGCATCAGTCTCCGCCGCGGCGGCCGCAGGAGCACGGCTGACGTACTCGCTAGCCTCGTACGATTACACTGTCGGCCATTATGTATACGAGGTTGCGGTACCGTGCACGACTCATCGAAGAGAATATTCCGATTTCAATTCGAACGACAAGGAGTCGCCAGTCGGAATTCCGCAACAGCCGGAATTGGCGGAGGAGGTCCCCGGCGGAAGGAGGAACTGGCTGACGGAATACATGGAGAGACTGGCGTCAATGTCGTCACGTACGATGTCGTTTAGGAGCTCCAGGAGATTCTTCGCGGGAAGCAGCCGCCGCAGCGAGCAGCCGTCGTGCCGGAGGATTTGGAGGCGAATCGGGGGGGAGAGGAAATAAGTGAAATTAATCGTATAATATTAATTCTTCAAATTCCAGAGAAATTAGGTTAGATAGATGAACTGATATTCGGTTTTATTGTCTCATGCAATATTTGTTTTATTAACCGGCGTTTCCAATTACAGCAATGCAAGAAGCCTAAAACTCAATAATTTTTGTTCTGCAACAAACACACAAAAATAAAGAAAAAAATTCCAGTAGAAAATATTTAACTGGAGCATCAGTTAAATTTTCTGTTGTATTCTTCTGTGCATCAGGACTAGTATTTTTCTTGTCATAGTAAATAGTTAGCTTCTGCATTTTTTACAGTATCATGATATATACACATATTTCTCAAAGAATTTATACACATATAATGTAGAATATCTATTCGCGATGGGACTATTAATATACCAACGAAATTCATGATTATTTTTATTCACATATAAACTCATGTTATTTTATCTCGTTTTGTATAGAGTTAATTAAAAAATATTCATTCTAATATAGAAAAGTAGATACTAACCATTTATATAAAAAAGATTAAAAAAAATATATCCACCATTAATGTTGTACATTTAATTCTTGAATTAGTTTATTTTGCCTACAATTCAATAATTGAGTTGAATCAACTCTTGAATTAGTCTTTTTGTCTTCAATTCAAGACTAAACTTGATTTTTTAATCTTAAATTTAGGTATAAAAGGGCAATTAATGACATATGTAAAATTATGTGAAGAATATGAGGGGAATTGATTATGGATGTGTGAAATTGGCAACGGGAATTAGATTTTGTACCAAAAAAGTTGCTTGATTGTCACTGCATAAAGACACAGGCGAGGGCAACTAAGATCAAAACTAACTTGGTAACTAGTGTTACTGACGCAATCTAAAAGTGTTACCAAAGCTTAGAACTCAAACAGTCGAAGCTCAATCATCCCCTCTTTTCGTTTCGGAGAGAACCAGGCCACCACCTTCCCAGAACCCAAGAATCTTAAAGAGTAGTTTAAGCTGTATATTAGATCCTCCAACAGTGGCCCCTGCTTGCTAGACGACGACCCAACCGAGAATTTCGAATCTACCCGGAATACAATAGGCCCAGCCACCTGCATCAACACAACAAATATCATCAATATCTACTCCATGCTATTTGCTAACCTCATTACTAGATGTTATGGGTAACTGTTTCCACTTTCCAATGACAGTACAGAATTCACCCGTGCATATAACATCGCTGTTCCTTCTCTATGCCTTTTAGAATAAAGTGGTAAAGCAAAATTTTCTCAAAATGAGTTTATGTATCATGTAGCTCACCTGCTGCTGAAGTATTAAATTGAGTCTGGGAGAACACAGTTCATTGGGTGGTTGATTACTTTGTGTGCCGCTGATAAGGTTACCAACCCTTTTGGCTACAGCTGAACCCGAGGCAATATCCAAGCGAGCATCTATTCTGGTGAGGTCTCCAAAGTTATTTCTGAATCTCCCGTGTTGCAAAGTATAGCATAGTGAGCCAAATAAGTCAGCCCCAAAACTGCCTCTCGTCCTGGTTGCCAACGAGTTTTTGTTGACGTCTTGTGAGCCTCCTCGCCATGTAGCCATGCCTCACAAGTACCCCCTTAATGCGAAAGAGAATAAGCATAAATTAATTTTGAATTCCTGAGGCAGCTGTAGGCATAATACAATATCTTGATTAACAAAAACTTGAGCAGACAATCATGAGTTTTGCTTGGCATTAACACATATATGTCTGTTAGTAATAGAACTAAGAGATTTCTAAAGAAAGACATTTAACTAAACTTTGCAGCAAACGATGTTCTTGAAGGTGTATGATAAATCAAAAGAAAGATTAGTACATTTGTCAAGATGGAATAAACACAAGTAGCACTAAGCACATCCAAAACCTAGAAATTACCTATAATTCCAGATATTGCTGAGTGAGGATCCTTGAGACGGACATCATATGGGGGATGCCAGACCTGACCATCTTCTGTCTCGACCATGACATCGTCTTTTGTTTCCTCTAGCCTCCACAAGTCCTTTGACTTCACATAAGAAAAGGCAGCTTTTGCACATAACCCGGGCAATAAGGCAACTGGGCTTTCAGTATTACTGCAATCAAGAGCTTGTGGAATGCCACTATTTTTATGTAATCCGAAACGGTACCGCAATCCTGACTCAGTGACAAGGGATGAACAGTCCAAAGATATGGATTCAGGAACTTCCCAGTATTTTCCTTTATGGTCTATGAAAAGCTGTGGCCATGCAGCTTCCAAAGTGATATCATGGTCCGGAAGCTGCAGGTGAAGAGAGGGTTTTAAAACAAAGATTTAGCTGAAACAGAACAAAAAACCACAGTGATGGACACAATAATTGATTTTTAGGGAATTTTAATAACTTGGCTAATATAGAATATGTAGTGTATCAAATACATTATAAACTGAGGCAGGCATCAGAAGCCAAGCTCCAGGTAGGATTATAAGAATTTGACTATTATAGAAATGCAGCATCTCAAACATCTGGCATTTAAAAGCAGGCATCATCAAGTTTACTAATCTGTCATAACAAGATTATAATCCAACCAGAATCCAACCTCCATGTAGGATATCAATCTATTTATCTTTTATATATTACATAAATCAATTAAATGCTTCTGCATAATATGTTTCATGGCTAATAGTAGCATCTCAGCCAAGCAGATGGCGGAATATTCTTCAATCTCTAGCTATTGCAGAAGCTTATAACAAAGGAGGTGTTTGACTTAGCTTATAAGCTCCTTAGAACATCTTATAAGTTGTTTAGGAGCTTATAAGCTCTTAAAAAGTGTGTGGCAAAATATGACTCCTAAAAAGCTTATAAAATCTAATTTTAAAAAAAAGTTCATCAACCACATCTTATTTTTCAGTCTTATAAGCAATAACCAATTTACAAAAATAACCATATCATGTTCGTTGACTCCAACATATACCCTTTTTATTTCATCTCTCAACCTCTCTCTAACTACGATTCTCTCCCTAACTCACAATTGTCTCACTAACTTATAAGCTCAACTATCGAAACACTTTGACAACTTATAAGATCTTGAGACATTACATCCTATAAGCTTAGCCAAACACCCACGCCCAGCCGGCCTCACTCCGAGCAGCCGCATTTCACTCACTGGCCAGAGTGTGGCGCTCGCTCGCTCAGCAAGACACACCTCCCGACAGCGGCACCAAAATTTGTTTAACCAAAAGTATACTCTTAATTGACTCGCAATAAATGCGAGGTGTTATAGTAGGAAAGTTAACCTAGTCGCTCTCGAGGAAAACTTAACAGAGCTTATTGTTCGTATCAAACACAGAAAGCGGTAAATCCTAGACACTCTAATACCAACATGAGGTTTTGAAACATACAGGAATTGAAATCTGAGAAATGAAATACCAACCTAAGCTAGGGTTTGTCAATCCCGAGCAAAACTAATAAAGCAAAGAATCTAAACTAGAGGTTGTCAATCCCTAGATGATAAACTACTAAGCACGGAAACAGGAAACAAATCAAAAGCAATTAAACTAGATCTCCAAACAATGAACGATGAAATTCAACCAAGAACGATTCAACACGAAATTAAAGTCCAACACCACTTGCATAGAATTCAGATTATTAAAGCCGGGAAGCAAGAACTGATCAAGAAACCAACAATAATATAGAATTAACACGTAAACGAATCGAACATGATCAATGGAACAAATAACTGATAAATTGCTTTCAAACCAAATCCAAAATACCACACAGTTGTTGCAAGAATTCGTAAATCAAATAACTGATGTTGCTAGAATTCGTAAAGAAATTGAGTACCGATTATAGAACGTTAACTAATCTCTGAATTGAAGAAAAGATGAACAGCAGCTCCAGCGACGCGATTGTGAGAGAATCAGAAAATCGGAACCGCCAAATTAACCTAAAATAACGTATATATAATAAAGGCGGCAGAGGCCGGTGAAAGCAGCGCCCGCCAAAGCGTCGAGCGGGCGAGCGGGCGCGGAGCGAGCGAGGCGAGCGAGCGCTCGAGAGAGTGCGCTGCTGCCACTCGAGCGCGAGGGAGATTGCAGCGCGCCGGGTGGGCGAGGCGGCGTGCGGGCGAGGCGCGGGCGCGACGCGGAGTGGCCTTCGCCACTCGAGCCAGCGAGTGAAATTGCAGCGCTGTGGAGTGAGCTTGGCTGGCGCGGCGCACATATGCTCGGCCATACGACGGGGCCGTGTGCGACTTTGATGTTTCATCCCGTTCTCTCGCATCCGAGCTCCGAATTGCAAACCGTTTTCGCCAATGAACTCCTATCGTAATGCTCTTCAATAAACTTGATTCTTGGCAGATCCAATTCATCCTATTTTAATGTCGTTTCTCTACAAAACATCGAAACAAACGAGGTAAGTCCGAATCGAGAAATATTAATCAAACCAACGGCATAAATAGGACAAATCACTGAAAATGACATGTAAAACAAAACCAAGAATAAGCACAAATTCAAACCAAACAACTCCCCCACACTTATTCATTTGCTTGTCCTCAAGCAAAGTCTATACTAATAAGAGTAGAAAAATAACTCATGCAACTTAAACTCTTAATCCAATCAATCAAACCTCTTTTTGAAATTCCCCCAAACATGATGAATACATAATCAAAGTCAATGCGAAACAAATCTAAGATTGTGAGAAAGTCAAATAAACAAGAAGATTATTTTTGCTCAGACCCAACTCTCCGTTAGGGGTGAATTAACTAAAATGGTTACCTTTAGCAACAAGTTTCTTTTGAGAACACAAAGAAAGTATTAACAGATTTTGGAACAATGTTCGAAATGTGAAGTTTCGATGAACTCGAGTTTCCTATCGTAGTTTCTCATGCCCATTTCTCAATTTACGAGAAAGAGGGGCAGAATCTCATCCTCCATTTATACAATCTCAACAATTTACATAGAAAGTCTTAACAGATTTTGGAACAATATTCGAAAGGTGTATTCTCGATGAACTCGAGTCTCCTATCGTGGTTTCCCATGCCCATTTCTCAATTTACGAGAAAGAGGGGCAGAATCCCATCCTCCGTTTCGACAATCTCACATAAAAACAATTTTTTTTTAATGAAACAAGTATATAGGTAACCACACTGTTAACACTCTCCCTAACATTAGTCGGACAAATAACATCAATAATCCTTGATTTAAGATCAATTCTCACAATCCCGTCAATTCACATTGCACTTCAAAAACGTAACAACAAGATAAACGAGAATACATCAAGGTTTGACCAATACCACAGAGTTCAGGTGCACAAATCACAATCCTAACTTATTCGCATAGACAAAAACTTGAGCACAAGATAAACAAGGATCCAAAGTGCCAATCATGCACATAATCCGAACACAACATATCATCAACAACTCCCCCCCCACACATAGATGAGCACTGTCCCCAGAGCTCTAAACATAAACAGCAAAAGAAGGCCAATAGAGAACTAGACTTCCCTGATAGTAGCTGGTAGAAAAGGAGGTAGGACAGACAACGAGTTCCAAGGATAAGCCTGTAGCAAACACCACAAAAGACAAGGAAAAACACACAAACCACAAAAGGAAAACAAATAACCACCGGAAAAAGACGAGAGAAAACGAAATAAGGAAATATATACATACTCTCCAACAGTGAAGCCTCACTGTTGGTCCGGCGGTGGTGGTGGTGGAGAGGCGGTGTGGGATAGGGACCAGGCGTCCCACTGGGCTTGAAGGTCAGCCAGATGCTGCTCATGTGTGTCTAAACGCCGGTAAACATCTTGACGGAAATCCCCAAACGCCTGCTGGGAAGATTGACTGAAGGCGTTGAACTGGCTTGTTTGGGCGTCAAGACGCTGATATACCTCATTACGGAACTCTCCAAAACCTTGGGTCGAAGATTGACTGAAATCAGTGAATTGCTGACCCATCTGCTGCCTATACTCCCCAAAGTTCCGATTCCAGGAGGAGCTAAAGTCCCCAAACTGCTGTGAAGTGCCCTGCTGAAACTGGCCAAAGCTGGAATCAAAATGAGCCCTAAGACCACTGAATGCGTCGCCGTGGGGCTGATGGGAGAAAGGGAAAGCCAGGAGTGGCGTGTCACGAGGTCCCGCCTCTTCTGCCCGTGCCTCGATGGGAGAAGACCCGCACGCACGGTTACGCTTAATCATCATATACTGACAAGACGCCGTGCTTCATAAGGAAGCAAAGTAGCCGGGTCAGAAGCAATCAATCGAAAATCACTGAACGTGATGGGAAGATTCTCAATGACGCCTGAGCCCGAAATAGGAACATCTTCTCTAGTTATTCCCACAAAGAACTTGGCTAGAATAAAAGGGTATTGGCTCAAGGAAAGTTTTGCCTTACGGTGCCCCCTCATATACTCAAATCGCCGCCATAAGAACGGTGCTGCGCAAATCTTCTTGTTATTCACAGCACACCACAAGAAGAAAAGTTCATGAGCATTCACTTTATTGGCCTGCTCTTTTCCAGTTAGGTTGTATGCAAGGAACTTATGAGCGATAACCAAAGCAGAGTCCTGAATAAAGGCACTAGAAGTGCCTGCTGATGACCAATTATCCAAACCAGTTAAAATTCTCCATGTTTCAGCAAGAGGAAAATCCCTTGGTACATCAGAAAAACCACTAGTATGAAAACCCAAAGCATCACGCATAACCTTAGGAGTAATAGCATATCTAGTCTCCCCCAACCGACAGAACGCAGACTTAAAATCTTCACTGGTCTCGAGTGTCACACAAAATTCCCTAAGCAAATTCTTAAAACCATCTTCCGGTTCCCTAGTTGCCAAACTAAGCAGACCCCATAATTTCAAGTATCTTTTCACAGTTCCATCAACACCCAATGAAGCTAAAATATTCCAATCAAAAGAGCATTGGGTGATCGATATCCTTCGAACGAATAACGGAACCCGTTCGCTCGCTCGCTTTTTCGCGCCCTCGCACGCGTTCATCTCAAGCGGCTCGTTTGCGGGCGCTCTCTCTCTCGCGCTTACGCCTACGCGCTCATTTCGACCTCTCGGACTTTTCGGCTCCGATCTTCCCACTACTTTCGGCCGTCTCTTACACATGGTTCGCACAAAACCCTCTCGCCTCTTTGGCGAAAGCAGCGAAGCGGCGAAGGTGCTTCGGGATCGGTGAGCGACCAAGATCTACGGAGAACTACAATGCCCATTCGCGATTTATTAGCCCCAAGAAGGTATCTTTTCTCCGTTATTCGTTCGAATGATATCGATCACCCGTTCTTTTGATTGGAATATTTTAGCTTCGTTGGGTGTTGATGGAAGCGTGAAAGATACTTGAAATTATGGGAGATCGCTTAGTTTGGCAACTAGGGAACCGGAAGATGGTTTAAGAATTTGCTTAGGGAATTTTGTGTGACACTCGAGACCGGTGAAGATTTTAAGTCTGCGTTCGTCGTTGGTGAGGCTAGATATGCTATTACTCCTAAGGTTATGCGTGATGCTTGGGTTTTCATACTAGTGGTTTTTCCGATGTACGCGGATTTTCCTCTGTGAAACATGGAGAATTTTAAGCGGTTTCGATAATTGGTCATCAAGCAGCACTTCTAGTGCCTTTATTCAGACCCCGCTTTGGTTATCGCTCATAAGTTCCTTGCATACAACCTAACCGGAAAGAACAGCCAATAAAGTGAGTGCTCATGAACTTTTCTTCTTGTGGTGTCTTGTGAATAACAAGAAGATTTGCGAAGCACCGTTCTTATGGCGGCGATTTGAGTATATGAGGGGGCACCGTAAGGCAAAACTCTCCTTGAGCCAATACCCTTTTATTCTAGCCAAGTTCTTTGTGGGAATAACTAGAGAAGATGTTCCTATTTCGGGCTCAGGCGTCATTGAGAACCTTCCCATCACGTTCAGTGATTTTCGGTTGATTGCTTCTGACCCGGCTACTTTGCTTCCTTATGAAGCACGGCGTACTGTCCAAGAGTATATGATGATTAGGCAGAACCGTACGTCTGGGTCTATTGTTGGTACAGCCACCCCGATGGATGAAGATATCCCCGAGGATCAGGGCACCGAAGAAGGAGAGGCGGGACCTCGTGACACGCCACTCCTGGCTTTCCCTTTCTCCCATCAGCCCCACGGCGACGCATTCAGTGGTCTTAGGGCTCATTTTGATTCCAGCTTTGGCGATTCAGTAGGCACTTCACGGCGGTTTGGGGACTTTAGCTCCTCCCGAATCGAACTTTGGGAGTATAGGCGGCAGATGGGTCGACAATTCACCGATTCGATCAATCTTCGACCCAAGGTTTTGGAGAGTTCCGTAATGAGGTATATCGGCGTCGACGCCCAAATGCCCGATTCAACGCCTTGATCAATCTTCCCAAAGCGTTTGGGGATTTCCGTCAAGATGTTTCTGGCGTTTAGACACACATGAGCAAAGATCTGGTCGACCTTCAAGCCGATGGGACGCTGGTCCCTATCCCACACCGCCTCCACCACCACTATCACGGACCAACAGTGAGGCTTCACTGCTGGAGAGTATATATATATTTCCTTATTTCGTTTCTCTCGTCTTTTCCGGTGGTTATTTGTTTTCCTTTTGTGGTTTGTGTGTTTTTCCTTGTCTTTTGTGGTGTTTGCTACAGGCCTATCCTTGGAACTCGTTGTCTGTCCTACCTCCTTTTCTACCAGCTACTATCAGGGAAGTCTAGTTCTCTATTGGCCTTCTTTTGCTGTTTATGTTTAGAGCTCGGGGACGGTGCTCGTCTATGTCAGTGGAGTTGTTGATGATATGTTGTGTTCGGATTATGTGCATGATTCGCACTGGATCCTTGTTTATCTTGTGCTCAAGTTTTGTCTATGCGAATAAGTTAGGATTGTGATTTGTGCACCTGAACTCTGTGGTATTGGTCAAACCTTGATGTATTCTCGTTTATCTTGTTGTTACGTTTTTGAAGTGCAATGTGAATTGACGGGATTGTGAGAATTGATCTTAAATCAAGGATTATTGATGTTATTTGTCCGACTAATGTTAGGGAGAGTGTTAACAGTGTGGTTACCTATATACTTGTTTCATTAAAAAAAAATAATTGTTTTTATGTGAGATTGTCGAAACGGAGGATGGGATTCTGCCCCTCTTTCTCGTAAATTGAGAAATGGGCATGGGAAACCACGATAGGATACTCGAGTTCATCGAAAATTCATCTTTCGAACATTGTTCCAAAATCTGTTAAGAATTTCTATGTAAATTGTTGAGATTGTATAAATGGAGGATGAGATTCGCCTCTTCTCGTAAATTGAGAAATGGGCATGGAAACCACGATAGGAAACTCGAGTTCATCGAGACTTCACCTTCGAACATTGTTCCAAAATCATTAATACTTTCTTTGTGTTCTCAAAAGAAACTTGTTGCTAAAGGTAACCATTTTAGTTAATTCACCCTAACGGAGGTTGGGTCCGAGCAAAAATAATCTTCTTGTTTATTCGACTTTCTCACAATCTTAGATTTGTTTCGCATTGACTTTGATTATGTATTCATCATGTTTGGGGAATTTCAAAAGAGGTTTGATTGATGAATTAAGAGTTTAAGTTGCATGAGTTATTTTCTACTCTTATTAGTATAGACTTTGCTTGAGGACAAGCAAATGAATAAGTGTGGGGGAGTTGTTTGGTTTGAATTTGTGCTTATTCTTGGTTTTGTTTTACATGTCATTTTCAGTGATTTGTCCTATTTATGCAGTTGGTTTGATTAATATTTCTCGATTCGGACTTACCTCGTTTGTTTCGATGTTTTGTAGAGAAACGGCATTAAAATAGGATGAATTGGATCTGCCAAGAATCAAGTTTATTGAAGAGCATTACGATAGGAGTTCATTGGCGAAAACGGTTTGCAATTCGGAGCTCGGATGCGAGAGAACGGGATGAAACATCAAAGTCGCGCACGGCCCCGTCGCATGGCCGAGCATCCGTGCGCACGCCCACGCCGCCGCGCCAGACGCCGCGCGCGCGGCCGGCCGCTCACCAAGCGCCTTCGCAATTTCACTCGCTTCGAGTGAGTGCTTCGCTCTCCAGCGTCGCAAGACGCACCTCGCCCGCACGCCGCCCATCGCCCACCGAGCGCCGGCCACTCCGAGCGCCGCAATCTCCTCGCACGCCGAGAGTGGCAAGCGCCACTCGCGCTTCTCGAAGCGCCCGCGACTCGCTAGCGCGCGCGCGCCCGCGCGCCCGCTCGACGCTCGAGCGGGCGCTGGCTTTCACCGGCGCTCTGCGCCTTTATTATATATACGTTATTTTAGGTTAATTTGGGGTTCGATTTTCGATTCTCTCACAATCGCGCCACTGAGTCATTGTTCATCTTTTCTTCAATTCGAGATTAGTTAACGTTCGTAATCGGTACTCAATTTCTTTACAATTCTAGCAACATCGCTTATTTGATTTGAATTCTTGCAGCGATGTGGTATTTTGGATTTGGTTTGAAAGCAATTTATTAGTTATTTGTTCCATTGATCGTGTTCGATTCGTTTACGTGTTAATTCTATATTATTGTTGAATTGTTGGTTTCTTGATCAGTTCTTGCTTCCCGGCTTTAATAATCTGAATTCTATGCAAGTGGTGTTGGACTTTAATTTCGTGTTGAATCGTTCTTGGTTGAATTTCATCGTTCATTGTTTGGAGATCTAGTTTAATTGCTTTTGATTTGTTTCCTGTTTCCGTACTTAGTAGTTTATCATCTAGGGATTGACAACCTCTAGTTTAGATTCTTTGCTTTATTAGTTTTGCTCGGGATTGACAAACCCTAGCTTAGGTTGGTATTTCATTTCTCAGATTTCAATTCCTGTATGTTTCAAAACCCCATGTTGGTATTAGAGTGTCTAGGATTTACCGCTTTCTGTGTTTGATACGAACAATAAGCCCTGTTAAGTTTTCCTTGAGAGACGACTAGGGTTAACTTTCTCTACTATAACATCTCGTACGATTGCGAGTCAATTAAGAGTATACTTTTGGTTGAACAATGAATGCAAAAGCTATAGAGCCAAATCAATCAGAAAATGAGTGCACTTACTCTTAATTTTAGCCTATTAGAATCATATAATCAACCAAGGAAATTTAAAAAGATTCAACAAAACTAAACAGCAAAAGTAAAACTGAAGGAAAAAATCAGCAGTAAAAAGGGATAAAACCAAGAAACTTGTGAGGCTAACTACTACATGAAGAATCGTACCTTGTGAAAGAGCATGGCCTTGGTGCGTCGGTTCTTCCTTTCCCCATGCTTTTCAGTGCTCAGCAATATGGATGATGAGGATGTTAGGGCAATCTGTGAGCATAGACCTAACGCATAGAGTGACTTATCGAGAAAATGCTTCCCAACATCTTTAACTAAAGGTAGCTCCCACTCTTCTGAAGCAGAAACTTCTGCTTTTATAGAGGATATCAACTTCTTTGGACGAAATTGCCCGATTAATCCAAACCACCTATATTATAAGGATTGCAATTCAACAACATGTGCGCTTTGTTGAAACTTGAAAAGCCACATTTTCCATAAGATTGCAGTAAACCAACAATATTTTGAAGTCATACATTGATAACATCAGTGACACGCAAATGATCACCCTCGCAGATTCCAACCCCAAATACACTAAAATTTTCAATAACAACCAATTCATACTTCTGGACCCAATTCCCTCGATCACAATAATCTCAACAAAAATTGAAAAAAAAATGGAACCACACGATCAAGGCCAAGATGTTTCAAAAGTGTTACCAGTTGCCGATAACAGCTCGGCCAATAAGGGACTGCAACGCGAAAGAGCCCAACTCCTTGTGATTAATGGAAGGAGAAAACGACGGAATGATGCCCAACGGAAAGCCGTTCCCTAGCAGAGAAATTTGCTGGAATCTGAGCGCCCTGCTGGCCCTTGCACCGTCAAGTGGTATGGGATCCCCTGAAACAGCCCTGCATACGCCATCAATGGATTGCGGAGTTGAAATGTTGAGGTCCCAGAATGTAGCGTCCATTGCAGTTCTTAAGTTCGCCATTCCTCCAGCCGCTTTTGCAGCCGGAAAATAGCTGGTTTTGGTCGATTTGATTGGAATGAGGGTTTGCTGAGGTTTCTTTATCTAGTACTGGAATGAGACAATTTCTGTTGGAGAGAGAGAGAGAGCGAGAAAGAGGAGGGAGTGAGAGAGAGAGACGGGGAAGAGGAGTTTCTTTGGGTTTAAAGTTTGCGTAATTTGCAGTTTGACCCTAATATTGCTTGCTATTTCGTCTCCTCCATGAGTGTGTATGTTTGTGTGTTAGCGATACACTCAAATAAGTCATTATTAACGTTTTCACATTATTAACCTAATCCAATAATAATTACTAAATAATTCACAACTTTTCAATTTTTTACCAACCTATCGTCCAATCACTTTTCCAACGTTCGAAATATAACTAGATACGTCAAATTTCTATATGAATCTTTTAAAAAAAATAAAGAATAATTATATGCGACATTAAAAAGTATGAACAGGTCAATATAAGAGATAAAATCTCACTTTTTCACAATGTTAACCATATCAAACTTGGTTGAGCCTATGTAATTTGCAGTATCTATATGTGTGAGGCCTCTTTCTTCATGGCCATATATACATATATCTCATTCTCGTATATTTATCTTTCTATTTTCTTCAATCTGCACAAAGCTCTTCACAATAATATGGATTTTTTTTACAATCCGGTCAAATCAACCATCGAAAATCACATTAGTCTCCACCATCGACCTCATTCCTTCATCTCCTATTTTTTCCCAGCAGAAATTGCATCAACCATTCGTTGCAGCCGCGGCTAATCAGTTGTCTCCCTCTCTGCACACCATCATCTGGCAACAGTAGTGTCGTTACACAAGACTCGTATAAAACCATGATGCAAATGATATAAATCGTCAAGCCATGTGGCATGGGAAGATAAGGTGATGGAAAATACGTGAGAAGTGAGAAAAAAGTCTTAAACAACCAATCTCTTTTTTTTGGAGAAAAAGTCTTAAACAATCAGTCTCTAAGCCAACACACACACACCAAACAACCAATCTCTAATGTACAATTGTGTTCATCAATAGGCATATTCATGTTTAACAATGCGTATGAATTTTTTTGTGTTTAATATCAAGCATGAAAAAAATACGCTTATACCATCTTACCATTAAAATTCATTTAAAAAGCTAAACAAAGACGCAAAAAGTTTCAATCATTATATGAACAATGTCAACATATGAGATTGAGTACCGAAACTTGTATACTATATGATCCCTACTCTAATATATAGAAATGGATTAAATGAGAACCATATATTTGATTGAAACTAAGAACCAATCGTGGCTGTTTATTTCTTCAAACCAATGGTCTAGATTTAGGTAAATTCCATTCAATTCTAAAACAGCGATTCATGTCCTGCTCGATTCTGCACCACTCAAACTGGACCGCATTGATCGCCCTGTTTGTTCCGAGTCTAGGTCCGACCCATTCAGTTTTTTTTAAAATACTATGGGATCTATATCCAATTGGTTTAATTTTGTGTGAAATCAAAATGTAGATTCAATCGATATAGTTTTGTGAGCCAACCAAACCAATCGAAATATCTATATCCAATTTTCTTCATGTTTTTAATTTTGACGTGAATTTCTTCATATCTATTTATGAAACTATCATCCCAACTTTACCCTCAATAATATTCTGTATTTACACATTTTATCACTCATGGCCCATCACTATTTCTCATTTTTACCCTCAACACAACCTATTTATTTCAAAACGCCCATCATCTAATTTAATATTACATTTTATTTCATAATACATTCAACAATTTTATTAAAATCAATCAAGATTGATATTATTTGGGGACACACACAAATATGAAATATTTTAGTATTTTTTTTAATTATTCTATAATTCATGACCCACACACAAATATTTATATTTATTTTATTGATAATGCTGAATTTTATTATTATATTGTATTTATTTTATGTTCGATTTTATTATTGTCTTGTACACTTTTGATGATTCGGGCCAGGTCCGGACCAATAGTTTGATGATTCGGATCCAGAACCAAAATCGATACTTATTTATTGGTTTGAGTTCGGTTATATATATAGGATTGTAAAAGAATATACAAAATATTTTTTATAAATTTCGTAAAAGAAAATACTTTAAGAATAGGGGTACGAATGGTAAATTTCGTAATGTGTAATTTACGAAATGAAAATAGTTTTCTTTAAGTAAAACCAAGGATAAATCAATAACAATTGCATCAATTCTCATGTAATATGAACTCATACAATAAAAATGTAGAATATTAAAACGAGCTATAATTAATTATTCTAACTCTTAACTAAACCCAAGTCCATGCTTATTAATTTGTTTCTCTATTTTCTAAGAGTAGGCATGGGTGGTAAGATTACCCATTCGTTCTTAGTCAATTTTCATCTTCTCCAAGAGGTATCACTTTGGAAAAATTAATAATATCTTTCACAAAATTAGTTCTCGATGCTTTTACTTTTTGGACTAGAAACATGAAACACTTTTGTCTAACATTGAATAGTATTAGTAACTTTACAAATGTTGGGCGAGAACATATCGAATCAACCGCCATCAGGACTTTTACGCATTACATATCTTTCAAAACATTATCGAATCAACCGTCATCAGGACTTTACGCATTAGATATCTTTCAAAATATTATTCTTTCCGTCTCACTTAAAATGTATCGTCCCATTTAAAATTTTTTTTCTTTTGGAATGTCCCAATCCATTTCAAGAATTATCCTTCAAAAGTTGTAGACTCTACCCATTTTTTAACACTTTAACTACTTTATATCTTTCTTTTAAATAACCGTGTCCAAAAGAAAAGGGACGTTTTAAACGGGACGGAGGGAGTATCATTTTCTTTTTTACATTGTCTCATTATAAATATTTTATTTTATTTTAAAAAATAATTATCTCTTCAAAAGATATAAATTATACCAACTTATTATCATTTCAATCACTTTATACATTTTTCTAAATATCTCAACCCAAAAGAAATAGAACACTTTACGTAGTCCATAATGAATATTTATTTTCCACTTTATCCAAACCTCAGTGGGGAATTGAAAACCAAATCCCAAACCTACCAATTTATTAATGAAAAATATCACTAAACTACAACGTTAGTGTTATAAATTAGAATCTACCTTTGAGTAATTAGCACAAACAGCAAAGTATGGACTCCTCATTTTAAATGTCATAACTACTTCTAATACAGGGTAAAAGTAAAATGATTAGTTTTAGTAGTTACCAAATGTCTTTTTGTGATAGGTTCAAACCTATCGTGGCATTAGTATAATTCAATTCTAAAGACCTTTAGCTTCTGAAATAGTTATTCCACTAAGTCATCTCTAAAAGAACAATTATCGAGGGTCATATTCATAATCAGTTAATAACAGCCTGTTATATGCCAGAATACATGACGGGGTGTTTCATACTAATCTTTGTCCCTTTGCAGAATCCTATGATTTCCACCAATGATTAAAATTCTGCCTGTCAATTCATAACATCCAAAGAAATCTCCACAAGATAGTTTGTCTGCCAAACATCTGCAGAGCCATCAAGCTTTGATTTGATATTTTATGATCATGACACATGTAAAAACGAAGCAGAGAAAAAAAATCTAAATCAAGATATACATAAATGAAACCAGAGTCAATGTTTTAGTCTATTATACCCTATGAGACGCAGACACGGATCATAATCCTAGATAGAGAACAAAAAAACACCCACCTATTATATTATATCTGCCATATAAATATCAGATTAAAGAGTCAGTAACCAAACGAGAGAGAGAGAATGACGGCAAGGCAGAGTTTGATTTCATTAGCCTCGGTGTTCCCCTTGGTGGTGAATCTGGTGATGATCCAGATAACATCATGCGAGAGCTTGATCAACTCCACCTGCCTAGATTCAGCACGTGAGGACCCAAACATCGACTACGCCTTTTGCACAAGCTCTCTGCAGGCAGCCCCCGGCAGCCACTGCGCCACCCTGCAGGGGCTCGGCATCATCTCCATCACCCTCCTTCAAAACAACATAACCGATACACGCTGTTTCATCAAACACCTCATCAGAAACAGTACGTCAGAGAAACCATACCTGAGGCAGTGCTTGAGCGACTGCTTGGAGCTTTTCTCCGATGCCATCCCTTCTGCGAAAGAGGCCATGAGACACTTCACGATGAAGCGGTTCGACGAAGCCAACGTGAAGATAAGTTCTATCATGGATGGTGCCACCACCTGTGAGGATGGCTTTAAGGAGAGGAGAGGTCTGGTTTCTCCTCTCACCAACAGAAATCACCACACTTTCGAGCTCTCTGCCATCGCATTGTCTCTTATTCACATCGTTCAGGTGCGATCAGGTTGATACAGAATATGGCATTTTCATACTCATTGTACATTATTCATACTAAGCTTAGTAAGACTGAGAAGTTAGTACTTCAGCTGGAATTTCAATGGTAACTACTAAACAATCAGTACAACCAAACTAAGTTCAAACAATCCGATCCATAAATCCAAACATGCACATGAAACGAGGCAAAAACTTACAAAATTAAAGATCTTTTAACTCCCACGATGAGAAAAATAGTTATCCATGTTTTTTTGGGTTATTTACTACATTTAGTACTGAAGAGTTCATTGAAAAACAGAGCAACATGACCTTAAGAAAAATAATACAAGCAGACTAGGCGCCAACATTAAACCCCAGCTTGAGGGTATGTTATCTCAAGCACGACTAAATTATTTCCCGCGCACGGGTGAATACATACTTTTAAGATGTGAAAAACCAAACCATGGAATCCTCGCATATCTTAGCTAGCCATAGGATGGTTGTGAATATATTCGATTGCAAGATGGCACGAGTCAATTTTATCAGCTTCCTTGTCGGGAATTTCCAACTTGAACTCTTCCTCGAGAGCCATCACAATTTCCACGTTGTCTAAGCTATCCAAGCCCAAATCCTTTTGAAAATGAACATCAGGAGTCACCTGAAGTTATTAGAAAGAAACAAGTCAGATTTCAGCTACTAATTTCCAGCATGGAATATCAGGATCACTAATACTGAAATGCAGAATATTGAATGCTAATACTTGACAGAGATTGCGAGGGGTGCAATCCAGACATAAATAAGAATGGAAGCTTCAAATAACACAATTTTATGACTAAAGCTAACTAAACTAAGAGTTCAGAACTGTTAAATTACCAAGCTTTACTAAAATTGCTACTTCAAAGAAATGACCCTGACTTAGTATGACATAAATAATAACAAGGTCAATTCATTGAGTTTGACCCCATTGTCAAAAGACTTAATCACACATCTGTATGAACTTTTCAATCAATTGATCAAATAAAGAACACAAACCATATGCAAAAGTTCCCACATGCAAATGCAAAACACAGAGAGAGGCAGTGAAGAGGTTATTCAATTGCAAAGTTATGCACAAATGAAGTCTTTCTATTCCTACATAAATAAAGAGAGCTGAAGCTTATCCAAATACTCAGAAGTCATGTTTTCGAGCCAATAGCTATATTAAGATCTTCTACAGAGCCTGCTGTTGATTTCAAAGACACTCACACGTTGCATGAAAGTTTGTTTGAACATTTACATATAGAAAAAATGCAGTCACTACCCTGTCATTTCCCTTCCGGTTGGCATCTAAAAGACCAGTTCTTGAGTTTATATCCTTTTTTTCGCCCTTCCCTTCTCAGTTCTTTTGTTTGTCAACCAGAAATGTTTAACCTACAATAGTATGATGTTAATTGAAATGAGTACAACTGATCAAGAATGATTAAATATATCACTCTCTCCATTATTATGTTTCAATGCTTCACATTTCTTGGAAACATTAACTTGTTCTTACTACTTCAATCAAACCCCATGACTACAAATCGAAGCATCTTCGTATGCCTATAAAGTTTTATATTATTTACACAACTTTGGAGACCTAATAGTAGCCAAAACACAATTTGGGATGAATGAGCACTATTCAAGATGCTAATCAATAATCATGGTTGGTGATGACCAAACAATCAATTAGTCACTTAAAAAGAAATAGTAATAGAGCATGAAGCCTTGTGCTTCATCTGAGAAATGTTGGGGAAAGTTAAGGGTAGAAGTAACCTCTTATTGTACTCAACAGCCGATAATGTTTCTATCTGTCATTTAAGCACATAAATACAGCTAACTAACTGCATTACCATCAAAAGAATCAAGGGAAGTTTATGCACACTTCCATGCCAGAGGATTACAGAACTCAAAAGGTCAAAAGACTCAAAACACTTACTATCCTGCTCGCTTTCTAGTTTTAACATCCATGTTCGGCTGTACCCACTGCTCTGAGATAAACAGGAAGCACTATGAAAATATCAATGCAGCCAATAACTAAAACATCTAGAGACAAAAATAAAATAAAATTGAAAATGCCGTCGCACTTCTCCAGCATGGTAACAGATGATTATAAATTTGAAATGGATTTTGTGCCAGAAATAAGCTATTTCAAATAAATCAGTAAACCCGAATGAAACAGGAGCAAAATATAAAATTCTAGTGTATTGTTTCCTGGTGCTCCCAACTTTGTCAAACAAATCACACACAACGATAATCTAAATCCAAAACTCTCGCTCATACGAATGGAGAAATGTCATGGAGGCAATCAAAATGCATAACATTCTGACAACGGAAAATAATTAGATTAATCAAATATATAACGAAAATGAGTGGGGAGTAGGGTAGACCTTGGATGGATCGACTTTGGGGAAGCTCTTGACGACGTCCAGAACACGGTCGATAACTGCCTGCTTGTCGAGGTGATCGTCGCCGTGGGACGACATTGATCGGACGGCCGGCAGACGGGATCCGTTTAGGGCTAAGGAGTGGGTTACGGGGACCCGTATGTGGCGGAGAATGGCGGATCTCAACGCCGACGCCATTTTCTTTTCCGATGCGGAGAGCGAATTTCTGTGATTCTCTTGCTAATGCAGTATTTTGAGGTTTGAGGGAGATTTGGGAATGGTCAGTGGAGTGGAGGCACTAAATTAGATTGGGGGCAGAGGGTATTCTCGGTATTTGACCGAGAGGGTTTCTGAAGTCACCTATTTGGATTTTGGAGTCTGGAGTTTGAGTTTTATGTTATGATATTAAATATTAGGGTAAATGTCAATTTAAATATATTATATGTTTATCAAAATATTTAATGTAAAATATCAATTTAAACCCTAAATTATCATATTTGTATCAAAAATGCCCATATATTCAGGATAGTTTGGGGTTTATATTAATACAAATATGATAGTTTGAGGTTTAAATTGATATTTTGAAAATACATGATATTTTTGATAAAACATGTATAGTTTAGGGTCTAAATATTAAATAAAATCAAATTATATATAATAATATAGATAAGTATTTATGTATACATTAAAGTTATACAGAAATATCGAATTTGTCCATGAGATTTTTATTTTGATCTTCTAGTTTAATCGTTTGGCGACTATTCTATTCACTTGATGAATAAGAAGTCATTACACTTATATATAAACAAATTTCCAACCATAGAAACCCTTTGATTGTCTCATCCAACATTTAATTTATAGTATCTCTTTTCTATTCAGCAAAATTGCATGAATACATGAATCTTTTCGTGCTTTGTACTTGAGTTTGATTCACATTATTTGTAAATTGCTATCAAATTCTTTTGAAATTTTAACTTAAATTTACTCTTAAACATCTACATAACATTGGTAGGAAAAAAAATTAACAATCATAAATAAAATAAATATGAAAAACATGTGGATTTTTATTAATGGGTAAATACGACGTAGCACTCCAACGTTTTCGACTTTTTACATTCGTGTCCCGACGTAAACATAATAACAAATCAGACTATAACCTTTAAAATGGGTTCATAATAATGTCCTGGTCGCCGGAATTGGGCCTGTTGTGCCTACATGGCACGCCGGAAATCCACGTCAGACACACATATGAAATAAATTTAAAAAAAATCCAAAAATTCTAATAAAAATAACACTTTAAACACACACATGAAATAAATTTGATAAAACCACTTTAAAACCCTCCACACTTTCATCATCTGAAGTGAACTCAAAATCATCGATTCTAAAAATTCAGATATATTTTTATCAGAATTTATCTTGTAATATATATTAGTAGTTTAAACTTTTGACATCTGAAAAATGAAAATCAGAAAACTATTAACAAGAAACCTAATCTACCTTCTGAATTTTCTATTCACGTCAATTCCAATTGTGAATCTAGGAAGTAAATCAATAGCGTCTGCAATATTTTACTGCTGATGTTCAACATAGCCAACATCTTTGTAGGGGAGAATGTGCAGTCAAGCCAAGGTGACAATTGCATAAAAATCAGAAGGCTCGTTATGATGACATCATCGCTTTTTGTGTGAAGAATCCGATCAGATAGCATATTTCACTCTTAAATTTAAATTTAAAGACTCAACCAACATGAAATTGTCAATCTGCATAAACGATAGAAGTTTGCAGAAAAACTCAATGCAGAGTCAAATACACAACTGCAATAAATCGAATTTAAATCCAAAAGAAAGCAACCATCAAATATGACGTCAGTCAACTTCAAGCCCTAATTTTACTATCTTGATTTGATGTGAAGACCTCTCGATTTTGACGAGCGCCTTCGTGGTGTCGTCGCCCTACCTAAACTTTAGATCTTGGAAGAAGAAGGGCTTTCATTGGTGTTGATGTTGTTAATGGAGGTTAGGGTGCTGCTTCGCGTGGGGCTTGCAGTGAGAGCAATGACGTTGAATTTTGACGGGTGATAATGATTCGTGGATTGTATTTTTTGTAATTGAATTTGTGTAAAGATTTGATCTTTTTCTCAAGAAGATGTTGTGCAAGGAGTGAATTGAATTGGAGAAGAAATTGATTCCAGAAATTGATTCGTGGATTTTAATGAATGAGTTGAAGAAGAAGAAGAAGAAGAAGAAGAAGAAGAAGAGCAGCAACATAAAACGACGTCGTTTCTTGTAACTTTTTATATTATTTTTTATTATTATTTCCCGTGTGCCACATAAGCAAATCCAGCCCGAATTACTTGCCACCTAGGCATAAGAGGCCCGATTCCGGTCATCAATCCACGGATATTCAAAATTTACAACGATTATGGTCTGATTTGTTATTATTCATACGTTGGGACACGGATGTAAAAAGTCGCAAACGTTAGAGTGTTATGTGGTATTTACCATTTTTTTTTACCTAAAATTATACTCCCTCCGTCCCACCTAAAGTATCTCATTTCTTTTGGACATGAATATTTAGGAGAAATGTATAAAGTAGTTAAAGTGTTAAAAAGTTGGTATCCCCCATACTTTTTGAAGGGATAATTATTTCCAAAAATGGAATGAGACATTTATAATTTGACAATCCAAAAATAAAAGTGTGACATTTTAAATGGGACAGATAGAGTATTTTACTTGTAAGTTGGAAATATATAAAAGATAAGATATTAATTTACAAGTATTTAGTACTATATTTTTTAAAGGTCGGATAACTAATATTTATCCTAAAAAAATTAATTAATGCGTAATCCTATTTCCATTTACTTGACTCGGACGAACAAATCCTAAAACCCAATTAGTTCTCACGTGCGCGCAACTGCAAGCCTACAGCTTTCTCCTCATCGATTCGTACGGTTAATCCCCCGGTCATTTTTCCGGCGAGATCTCGTTCTTCCGTCGGGAAAATATCCTCTTGGCGGAAGTCGAAGATCCAATCCTTTTTCACATTAAACCCACCCTAACTTGATTGATGGCTCCGGTTTCGGCTCTCGCGAAGTACAAATTAGTGTTTTTGGGAGATCAATCCGTCGGTAAAACGAGCATCATTACACGATTCATGTACGATAAATTTGACAACACTTATCAGGTGAGCTATCAGTTGGCTACGGAGTTTACTTTTAGTAATTTTTAGATTTTTTATTTTGTCTCCGGGGGAAAGGTTTTATAGCTGTGACGGATCTAATCCAGAGTAGTATAACTGATTGATTTACATTTTTGTTTTTAAGTAGTTCTAGTTGTTGTTTATCATTGATCAGTCCAATTTCTTGCTACTTGTACTAATGATCTAATGTTGAAGACGGTTCTTAATTCTAAGTCACTGATGGTTACAAATTAGTGCTGTCGTATTTCAATTTGTCACTCTTATGACTTGTCATAGTATCATCATATCAATCAAAGTTGCATTGAACTGGCTTATGTTTGAAAATTGTAAATTTCTTATTGAAGAGGGTTTTAGGAAGGATTTAACAAATGACACTGCAATGATGAAGACAAATACATTGAATGAAAATGAAATTGCTGGAAAATGGGAGTAAAAACTCAATTCATGTTTTCTGCCAATCTATCTTTCCAGGCTACTATTGGAATTGATTTCCTTTCCAAGACTATGTATCTTGAAGACCGGACTGTACGTTTGCAATTGTGGTAAGATGTGATTCTTAGAACACATGATGCTCTCCAAACTTTATATTTTATATTGCACTCAATACGGTTATGTATTTTAGTTTAGATGCTTATCATCTTTATGCTTGAATTTAGTGCAAACAATAATTTGATAATATTGCATGAAATTGCTCGGATCTGAATGTTTTGTCTGTCATTTTCATATACTGAAATAGCTGACTATGGATTTTTTATTGCAATATACTGCAGAATATGCTTTATACTATTGCTTGGGTCCGATTGTTTCTTCATCTTTATTCATAAATTAAGATAGAGTGCTCAATATTGATGGTGAAGAGAACGAGTTGTGTACGTTTTTCGTACTTTAAGGTTCTTATTTTGTTGTTTGGTACTTTGGTTTATTCAGTTCCAAGTTTCTTTTCGACCAAGTAAGTTTGATCTTCAGGTCCCATGAGAAGTTGCTGCTTTGCATTGTTGTTATCCAGCCTTGCACTTATCCTTGCTCAATGCTGTCATTTACGCCTATAGTCATTATTATTCAAATTTGGGACAGACATTGCCTGATTGCCAGTCATTGTTTCTTCAATTTCTGAATTTCGATATGACAACTCTGTTCTTCAATTTTCTGAACAATTAATCTTTATTTTCTAACATCTTCAGGGATACTGCAGGACAAGAGAGATTTAGGAGTCTCATCCCTAGCTATATAAGAGACTCCTCTGTTGCAGTCATAGTTTATGATGTTGCAAGTATGGATTTTTCCTTCTTAACAAACAGTTTTACATAATTTTTGAGTTGTTGCATGTAGCATTTCCTTTTACTTGACCTGAATAATGTAGCTTGAGGTTTGGACATTGATGTTAATCACTGACTGCTAGGCAGACAGTCCTTTCTTAATACCACAAAATGGATTGAGGAGGTTCGAACTGAGAGAGGAAGTGATGTTATTATTGTGCTAGTTGGAAACAAGACTGATCTGGTCGATAAGAGGTGACTTTTTTTTTTTTTATTTTATTTACTTTTTCTTCAGATTTTCATTTCTCCTGAATAAAGACCATAAATTAAGTGTGATCTAACTCAATATTCATACTTTTCCCACTATTATTTTCATCACGGTTATAATTCAGCCCTACTATTGTATAGTGGAGGAGTAAAAAAATTAGATGGACATAGTTAATTGTACTTTGTTTGATTAACATTAGAATTATTGCTTACCTATATGGGTTTCAATTATTAAATACTGTAAATTTATTCATCAAAGTGTTGTAAGAAATGTTTCTTCACCTATGGACTTGCAGCTTTTTAAGTGGTAGATTTAATGTATATCAGAAAGATGGTAAAACTAGTGGGAAAACCAGGTGAATCTTTTCTATACTGTGTTTCTATCATCCCAATGATGCCATTGTGCGAATGATAGTCCTTTGTGGAGAAGCTTAAAACGGGTGACTAGCCGATGCTACCCTACATGAATATAGTCTAGTTTAGTAGTTACTACAGCGATGAGAAATTTCAAATGATCCACAAAAATATCCTTTTGATGCATAAACATGTTAAGGTGATTATCGATGCTATATATATATGCTGAGCTTAGATTTATATAATGTGTTACTTGACTTATCCTTTTTGCCACATGAGTCGGTGGCTTACTGCTGTCATAATTGTGAGAAAAACAAAGTAATTTTTAGCCATTAGGCTTGTAGTGCTATTACTTAGAAGTTCGTGTTTATGTCCAGGCAAGTTTCAATAGAGGAAGCAGAGGCCAAAGCTCGTGACCTTAATGTGATGTTTATCGAAACTAGTGCTAAGGCTGGCTTCAATATTAAGGTAACGAATTTCAACGAGTTCACTTCTAATATATTCAATTGTTAGAATCTTCATTGTCCCGACTCTTGATGATTATATAATAAATGTAAGAATCTAATACTTGATTTACGTTTATATCATTACCTTGCTTTTTCTGGTCTTTCACCTGCGCTCTTCGTGTCATTTCTAGACTCTTTCCAAGCCTAAATTTCCACGAGATGAATATTCCATCTATTTTGAGCAAATATGTTAAGAGTTAAACAGTCTCAATTTGCCTGTAATCCATAGCTATTGGTGTTTTTCAGCCATTATTCAGGAAGATTGCTGCAGCCTTGCCTGGAATGGAAACTCTATCATCAGCTAAACAAGAGGATATGGTTGATGTGAACCTAAAGTCTGGCTACAATAATGCATCTCAATCACAAGAGCAATCCGGAGGGTGTGCTTGTTGATAATTCGAACCGTGGTCGTTTCGGGCATTCATATTTTGATTGGATCAACCCTTTATGTATCTGTAAAGTTGTTCCTTGGCGTTGGTAGTATTGAATTTTGGTTGTGATTAATAGTGAGAATTCTCAGCCGGGTATATCAGATTGTTGTTTTATAGTTCCTTGTATTTGTTAATTGTAGTTCCTATTTTCTTCATATTGTCTACAGTATGCTCTTATCAGTTGCTACATCCTTTCGAAGTTTTACAGCAAAACTTAGGGACAAGGTGTTGCTTTTATATATTTTTTTCCTTGACATGCTTTTGGAAGTGGGTAAACAATTAATTTCTGCTTCAGGCGAGACTTTGGTCCAGCTGCTGGTTATTTACAAATTACTAGACAGAAATGTAGCCTGTTTTCTAACAATTTGGTTTATTCGTGGCTTTCTTGAGAGTTCCATATTTGTTGGAACGTGACTTTATTCAAACTTTTGGCGTGGGAGACTACATTTTGAGTAAGTGATGATATTAATTACCCACAAAAACCTAAAGAGAACTGTAATTTAAATACCTAATTTGGATCTTGTAGGATATTAGATCCAATTTTAATCGTTTAATAATGTTTTGATCATTCGAATTTTTTTCAAATTTAATCAAGGGCTATTGAATACTATTGTCTGGGTTGTCACCCATGTGTCAATTTCATTGTTGGACGTTCGAAAACTGAAACTCGAGCCATTAGAAAGTCCTAACATGGCTGCTCCCCTGACTCAATTATATCAATCCTGACAACAAGGGAGGATAATCGAGATAATGAGCTTCAAAATTCCTAAATAAATCATGAGTTTCAGCGTTATATTAATGTCTAGCTCCAAACTCATGCAAAAAAACAGAAGGATCGAATTTGTGAAAAAAATTGAAACATTATTGAAATGCTTTAAATTGAGTCTAATTTACAACAATTATATACTTTGAGATTTAAATTGCAATCATATCAAATTTAAAAAACCAAAATTTGCTAAATGATTGAGCGAATGCTACGACAAGAAGTCAATTGGAACACAATTGATATCGGGTCAAACTCAAATTCACCAAATGAATGATTGAGCAATTATTGCAGTACCATTCACGCCTGAATAAGTAAAAAAAGAATTCATTACGTGAGTTTTAATTCCTTTACGAAGATACGTAAACAACTTAGCTCTAATGTTCCAAAGTTCTAACTTGTTTCAAAGCTCTAATTCCTTTACCCCTTTCTGTCATGTATTATGTTATGTTTTCGTAAATTGTTTTGCAAGATCGTGATTTTTTATGTTTTTTTTTTTTTTAAATTATTTGATTTACATATCAGATTATAAATTACTTTCCATCGATTTGACAAATCTAGAGTTGAGCATAAAACTTAGGGTGACATTTTATTAAGTTTAAATATATTTGAATAAAACACACACGAAATTAACGGGTTGGTGTTCGGATTATCGTGTTCGATTTAAAAATATCGTGTCGACACGATAATCCGACACGATAAAAATGTCGTGTTCGTGTCGGATCCGTGTCGTGTTCGGTAACCCGATAATTTTCGTGTTGCATTCGATTTCGTGTCGGATCGTGTCGTTTCGATAATTCGATAATATTTATATATATTTAATATTAATTTAATTATATTTTATATATTTTTATTTTTATTTATTTTTTTCTAATTTTGATTTAAATTTATTGTTTTGTAAGATCGTGAAAAAATCGTATGTTTTTGTAAGTACATTTGTCGTGTTCGTGTCGGAGATCTTTAACGGATCGTGTTCGTGTTTGACCTTATCTAGAGTTGAGCGTAAATCGTTATCGTCTTTCACTTTAACCAAACAATCTGGCACATGTTCTGCTTTATATCCGAAACAATTACCAACCCTAGTAAAACTGTTTGATCTGACTTATCTCTTTCACTTTAACCATTCTGGCACATGTTCTGCTTTACATCCGAAACACATCTCAATCATAAATAGAAGTAAACATTGAAAATTTTCTTCGGAAAGGGAAAGATAAGTTATTTTGTAAGTACATCAAAATAGGCTTATGCTTAATATTACTAAATAAATAAATTAAGCGCCTACCAGTTAGCAAAAGACGTTTCTCCTCTACTCAGTATCTTAATAAATTAAGCGTGATCAGTTAGTAAGATATTTATTTCCAATCAATAGTTCAGGGGTTCAAGTCACCTAGATGAATTAGTGTATGTGTGACTTTGAGTATAAAAAAATTTACCCAAAAATTGTGTCTCAGAGAAAAAATTCTAATATCTTGTTAAATTTAATATTTAAATATTGCATATCCTCCTATATTTTGTTATTTACAAATTATACCAATGAGACATATGAAACATGTACAAATCTCAATAAATATGTATAATAATAGAGATATGACCTACTGTGATCTGGGCAAACTGGGAAATATTGTAATCAATTTGAAGGGACTAAATAAAATAAAAATAATACATTTAGAATTATCTAAAAATTAAGAAATTCTGAAGAAATGGGAAAAAGACAAAACCGGTGCTGTGTTTTCAAAGGAAAAGACTCAACAAAGAACAAAATTTGTACGATTTGTTGACCAACAGTCACATAATCTCGAATGTAATATCCTATTTATAAACCTATTTTTTTCTTTGAAAAGGGAATACTTATATAAAACTCACGAAGAATTAAAGAAAATAATATCCCTTAGCCAATTTGGGAAATCATTGGTTCAAGTAATTGCACTAATTCACAACAATTGCGTCAAATAGTGTGCTGCTGTATTAGCAAACCAGGAAGGGATGGGTGAATTAAAAATTATAATTAAAATTAATAAATTTAATTATAAATTAACAAAATCTAATTATTCTTACTCATCATAATTAATATATAATTATCTTAAATCTCAATAGGACTAATTTGGGGTTGAAAGCAGAGAATAATGCTAAGAATTAGTCCTTTAAATTTTTTGCTAAGAGTTAGTATTTTTATTATGCCAAATCTTATAATCATAATAAGATTCCAACACTCTGTGGTTTTCATACAACAATGTTTAGATACAAAACTTGTAATTGAAAGTCGTATGACATTATTTATCTCGTATTATTATCCGCACATGAGATCGATAAAAGGCCTTTCCATTTGTTCTGGAGTATTAATAGTTGATAACAAGAGTGGAACACAATAGTTGAGCTTGCGAATAAGTATAAATACATGTAATGTGACTATCAATAAATATACATACACTCTCAACATCAATTATCGGTAATATTATACGATATATTTTACATACACCGTAAAGCTATGTGATGCATGTCACTCACTAAATATCACAATGATTATGACTTTCCAAGAGATGGCAGTTGGTTTATGACATAGATACACTTAATTTGGCAATAAATTATTGAAACTTATGGAAAAAGAGAAGAATTTGAGCACCCTTTTGTAATCATAGTGTATGGAGTTTTCTAGTGGTCTCTTTCATGTACAATATCTTCTCAATTTGGTTGTATGTTTTTGCTTGTATTTGATTATTTTGATTCAATTTCTTTGGACTTGAAAATTTTGATTATATTCTCCATGTCCTTTTGCTTTTCTTTAAAATTGGTGGCAGGGGAGGGGCACACCATTAAAATCTGTGTTTTAAATAAGCTTACTACACATAAAGTTTGCTGGTTTAGGTGGGTTGCAAGGGATATATACGAACCGATAGTAACATTTAACAAATCAAGAAAAGCATTCTCAAATTACCTCTGCAATTTGGGCCAACCAATTTAGGTCTTGTCTTCAATAATTTTTTTGGAAAAAGAGTATCCCCAAAAGAATCCAAAATTTTGCACAGTTTTTTTTATATTTTAATTCATGGTTTAAGTTACCAATTTAGCAATGATTGTAGACTTATGGGATGTAGCAATTATGCTAATTTGTGTGTTTGCTGAAAATAAAGTACCGTGATTAATATTTAACGCACCTTGGTTGATGACTTAATCATCTAAATTCCATATTTAACTAACAAAAAACCAAAAAACTCTGGTAATTATTTAAAACAAGAGACTCAATTATGAGAGAGAGTGATATTCTCTCTCGTAATTGAATCTAGCCACAAATGCATTAAAGAAACTTCTATTTTATTCATTTTTAAAAAAGCATGTTGAAAGCTAATTAATGTTTAACTAGATGTTTTGGAAGTAAACTAGGTGGTAATTATTGATAGTCAGCATGGATAAATTATGATGGATGAATAATAAAGGGTAGTGCTATTTAGACATATATGTCTAAACATAATACCCTTATATTTTGATTAAACCGGTTTACACAAATCATAATTGATTAAACCGAATTTCCTTAATTTATGCATTTAAAAGTTTGGACTAATTAATCCTTTAGGTATTTTATATAGAAATTATATACAAAATCTATATAAAGGAACTAATCAATTAATGAATATCAAATAATTCATCAAATCTTTCCATAAATAAAAAGTTTAGATGTGTCCATCATTAAAAGGACCCATGCAATATATTGGTTCATTGGTTTATGCATGCTATATAGATATTGGATTATTACCTAATGTTTGATATATTTTAATTTGGCCGATTTAAATTTTTTATGGTAATTATTATTACATAAAGTTAATTTTAAAAGTATTTTTTTATAAATAAAATATAAACTGTATATCTCTATATATTATTTGAATGGATTTTGGTAAAATACACGACCACATATTTGTAGATTTAGGAAATTCTACTAATATTTGTTTATTTATGTTGTAAAATTTAAAACCAATGACAATTACAACTTCGTTTCTACTTCTTGCACCGACATAATTTTTAGTTTATTACAATATTTAAACAATTTAAAACAATTTAAGGAATGTGAATCTAATCCTATTTGCATTTATTTAAATATTATGTAACAGTTAAATATTTATTTGAGTTAAAAATTATAAAATATATACTGGCTCAATATATTACTACAATTAAAAAGAAAAGTTTAATAATAAAGTAATACGAAGTTATTTTTTATTACAATTCATAATTATAAAACTATCCACATATAAAACTTAATTTTTTAAAATATATAAATATTTCCCATGCGATGTAGATTGTAAGGATAATTGATTAGTAGATCATAAGGATAGAAACATGATTAACCCACTAAAATTATGGAATATAAATATTTAGTTAATTTGGAAAGATATAGAAAAGAGATTTGAATTCAAAAAGTCAACTATTACAAATATAGATGTAAGGATATATAAGTCTATTAATAATTTTTGGTTAATAAATATAAATAATTAATTTCCATATTTATTGTATTTTTACACAAATATCCCTATATGTCTTAAGACATCTATATGTCTGATTAGTATTTCCCAATAATAAATTGGTAATCCCGTTACTGATTGATTGATTGATATAAAATTTAGTGACGTGTTAAATAATTCGTTTACTCAAAATATAATTAAATAATTTGGTTGGTGTTGAAAGTCGTTTTATTTTCACTAAATTAAAATCAATGGCTTCCGACTGATTCAAAGCATTGAGTCAGAGACCCCATGAATAGGCAGGTTAGAGTTTGGAGTTAGTATCAGAAATTTTTAAAAGTAAATTTAAGCCGGAGGAAATTAAACATCAATTCATGATATTTTCCAGTCATCAAAAGTTTGATAGCGTCACTGCGACGATCCGATGGTTAAGGTGATTTATGTGGTAGAGATCACATGTTGAACCACACCAAACGCCTATGAGTTTGAGTCACACACCCTGGTTTTCCAAGTGTGGTTTCACCTGTCTCGTGGTTCGCGGTATTATCAGAGGATCGTGGGGTTTACCTCAGGTCTTGCACCTAAAGTAGCGGTGCGGGTTCCCCATGATGAAAAAAAAAAAAAAAGTTTGATAGCTAACTATTTTTCTACATATCTTTATTATCGAAACATTATAAACCTTATCTACCATCAAAATCGGTCGGGAATTGGTAAACTTTTGGCAATTAACCTCAAAAATGAAATCGAATGTTTGAATAAGAAAGGATCCGACTAAGTATTATTACCAACGATTAAATTAAATAAAATATTTAAATAAAGTGTTAACTAATCAGTATGAGTATTACTCGGAAAACGGGGATTGCGGCGGACAAATTCTGTGTGCACGTGCTAAGTATATGATTAAGGTATGAATGGAATATCATCTCACCGTACAATACAATTCTAAAATGAGTTTGTTAAAGATGTTTCTATTAATTTATCGTATTATTTTAAAAATTTCAAATATTTATATATGTTATATTCAATGCAAATATATTAGCTGTTTGTACCTGGAATCAAATGCTTTACTTTCTAATAACTGAATAATTGGCATAAGATTCGTTAATCTAGATGTACGGTTTTGTATGATGAGCAAATTATTCAGATAATCTACCAAACTCAAATATAACTGATAGAGAATAAACACAATATGTCAACTCAACGAAAATAATACACGTAAGCTGATTACGTGTATTACACCGCACAAGAAGGTCGATCAACACAAATAATCGTAAGTAATGGACCTATGAAACTAGGCCTCAAAACCTATGCTCATAAGCCTAGGATCGTAGTATCTAGCAACGAAAACTACATCGTACATGACAATATATGACACTTAAGATGACTCATGTTTCCGGATATGAGGTGACTCTTATCGATAAGGACCTGGCGCAAGAAACTCGACGTAAGTTTGGAGGATCTGCATGTATCATATTCCTAGAAGGATACAGATGGTCTCATTAGATACAA
This sequence comes from Salvia rosmarinus, assembly GCA_036937905.1. NCBI lineage: Eukaryota > Viridiplantae > Streptophyta > Magnoliopsida > Lamiales > Lamiaceae > Salvia > Salvia rosmarinus. The sequence continues at coordinate 60,324,064 of CM072823.1, forward strand.
TCCTCACATCTATAAATACCCTCCTCATGAAGGTATCAGTACGCAATCTTAAGTCATCAATAAATCTTAAACACAATATATTACTGACTTGAGCGTCGGAGTGTCTACCCGGAGGCCTCCCTCCGGTCCTGTTTTACTGCTAGGGTTGAGCAAAAAATCCGAAAATCGAATATTCGATCCGAACCAAATCGAAATTTAAAATTCGGTTCGGATTTTCGGATCGGATTGAAATTTTTCAAAATTTTGGATTTTCGGATCGGATTTGATTTTTTAAATCCGAAAAAAATCAGAAAATCCAAATTATATATAATATATAAAAATAATATTTTATTTAAATATGTTTAAATTTAATATAAATATATATAAGAATTAACAAAAATTGGTTTCGGATTTTCGGTTTTTTCATAATTTCGGATTTTTCGGTTCGGTTTGGATTTTTGTATAAGAAAATCGGATTTTCGAATTTTCAAATATTCGGTTCGAATCAGATTTTTTTTCTCTAACAAAATTCGGATCGGTTCGGATTATGCAAAAATCCGAACCGAAACCCGAATGTTCACCCCTATTTACTGTTAGTCTGATCCGCACCCGTCCGATCACTCGACACGACATTCTAATCTAGGCTCACAATCATCATTCCGCTACTATCACAACAAACGCTTATTTCCATAATTATTTATTAGATTTATAAGATGAATCTAGAGGGGATAATGATATAAGTCAACAGATTAACTAAAGGGCATGATTATTTAGTAGATATATATGCTGATTGCCGCTAATTTGGCGAAAAGAATGTCAAAGAGAATCATTAATTCATGTTACCTCAAAACAAATGATTTACTAATGTCGATTTTTGGGCTACAAAAGCCTGTAATCTGAATGCTTTCACTCGATTTTGCATAATCATTTCCAAACCATCGAAGCCACACAACTACACTTGCTATATTTACAAAGTAATTAATATTATCATCCACTGACTATTTACATGCACATTATTATATTCTTTACTGATAATTGTAAATAATTTACTATTTGTAAATTATCATCCACTGATCATATCTTACGATTTGTAATAAATTAGACTCTTTTATTTTTTATATGTATTTGGAGCTAAGATTAATTAATACATTCATTTTTATTTATTTTATCAGTAGGGTAAAGGGGTGGTGGGAATTAAATCCTTTACTCACTCTTTACGCAAATGTCTCGATGGGACAATCATAGTGTTTTTTTTATGAGAGAGTGACATAGATTTGGGGTTGGGAACCGAGATGCTTTTGGATTTAATAATTTTATGTAAAAGATTTATAAATATGATTATTAATTTAGTAAAAATGATTTTCATATATTAGAACTACTTTTCATTCCTCAAGTGTAAAACGTCGTCATTTGATAAACGTGGAATTCATATTTATATTTATTCTTTTATAATTCCACATCACTATTCGATATGCCTAGTTAACTTTCAAGTACTTGAAAAATCGCCGAGTGTTAGATTTAGTTATCATTTTATTATCAAAGAGGTTTATATATATATATATATATATATATATATATATATATATATATATATAGGAGATGGATCGGTAGGAATAGATAATTTGGTAGGAAATAGGAATGAATCGGGTCTTTGATTTGCTATATCAATGGTTGAGATTTAATTTTAGGTGTGTCTTCTGGTTTTGTGTTTTGTGTGCTACACGGATTATTGTGCAACACTATAACTCTTCTTGTGCTTCTGTTGTAATGAAAGATGTGCTAAACTAATATATTTAGATATGTGCTACGAATGGATGAAATATGTGCTAAACTTTCATGTGCAATACATTAATTCGATTGTCTACACAATATGAAAGATATGCTACTATTCCTACTTTCAGACATTAAGGAGCTTTTCACCATAACCAACCCCTATATATATATATATATATATGTGGGTGGGTTCAGTGAGAAAAATAATTAGTGTAGGAAATAGGAATAGATATGTAAGTCTAGCACATATTTCATATTTGTGTAGCATAATCAAAATTATTATGTTGCACATGTTAGTTTAGCCCATATTTCATCATTTTGTAGCACATATGCTAAAAATATTAGTTTAACACATCTTTCATTGCAATGTAGCACAAGAAGGGTTCTAGTCTTGACAAGAATCCGCGTAGCACACAAAACACAAAATTGTAGCACAACCTGAAATTAAATCTCAACCATTAATCCAGCAAATCAAAGACTCAGATTCATTCTCATTTCCTACCAAATTGTCATTTTCTACCTGAACCATCTCCTATATATATATATATATAGAGAGAGAGAGAGAGAGAGAGAGTGAGGTTCAAATAAGAACCAATTTTAACGTGAGAACTAAGAACCACGGAAATTCTTTACTGAACAAAATGAATTTTTATGAAAATTAATGAATCTATTTGGAAAGTTCTTGAATCCAAAATTCGAATTTTCACCAGGTTCGAATCCCATGAGAGGCGAAAATTCCATTTTTGGATTCGATAACTTTCAAGCAGATTCATCAAGTTTCACACTTAATTCATCATTTTTGGTTCTCACGTTTTCACAATAAAAATGGTTCTTACGTTAACCTCCCTATATATATATATATATATATATATATTATGTACCTTTAAGATCATTTTGATTACAATGACAGTGAAACGACCTATCTAATCACAACAATAGCTACTAAACAAAACTAAGACTAAGATATAAGAGAGTATTTTCTTAATTTGGAATATCATTATTCAACACTTCAGGCTTCAAAGTTCACTTATGATTCAATTCTTCAAAGTAGTCACATATTCAGAAATCAATAAGTGGTTATTTGAATATTTAAACAAAATATAAAAGCATCTGCAATGATTAAAAAAAACTTGGGAAAGATGCTACCATGGATTGAGAAAGTAGATTTTTGGATCATCGGAAAGAAAAGAATTTGAGGTGCAAGAGACTAGTAATGCAAAAATTCTGATTTGGAAAAGTTTTTAATTTGACACTGAAGAGGCATTTTTGATGTGTATATATTTTTTATAGTATGAAAATACCATTGTAGATGTTCTAATCAATGTTAACAAAAACAATCTCAAGATCCAAATAGAGACATATTAATTAAAACTTTATATTCTTTTGAAAATGACTGTAATAATTTTTTTATGATGACTTTTTTATATTAGGGTGAAATTAAAACTACCCATAGATATAAGTTTCATTGGAGATTATCCACATGTATAATATATACATAGAAACCACCTATATTTAAGTGAAGAACTAAAAAGGCTATTGGATGTGACAAAAATTTACGTAGAAATTAGTGCAAATATTGATTGCTTAATGATCCATTAATGTAAGGGTTTGCAATATTGTATTCCACTAGCTGCTCGATCGGTGGCTAGTGGCTGATAGATCAATCAGCAATCAATATCTGAATTGCACTAATTTCTACGCAAATTTCATATCCACTAACTTTTTGGTCCCTTCATTTAAATATGGATAATTTTCACATATATATTATAAATGTGAATAATTTCTATATGTAAATTATGAAAGTGAGTATTTTTTTTCACGTTAACATTTTATATAATATAATCTAGAATGAATTAGGATACAATGGCGGTAGATTTGATGTGCAGCCTTATTTCTTGACCGTTAATCCATGGGCAGGGTGCCACCATAGTTGATCCTAGGGGTGTACATGAGTCATTCGCAAGCTAACTTGAATTCGAGTTCGATCGCTAACTATTTATTTATATCATATTCGAGCTCGAGCTCGCATTCTCTTAAGCACAAAATACCTAATTTTTGGTTAATGGCTCGATTTTGGGAGACTTGATTAAGCTCGATTAGGAGGCTCGCAAACATATTCGGGAACATGCTTGATTAGACTTGAACCCGAACATGTTCGTGAGCCTAATGAGTCGAGCACTCCAAAGCTCGAACTCGATTTCAAGCTCGAGCTCGTTTACATAACGAATGAATTTTAAACAAACTCCGAATAACTTGTGATCGCTTGATTCGTTTACACTCCTAGTTGCTCCTCGATAAAATGAATGCATGGGCCCCACATTCCACAGCCGATTAATTGCTCGCTTTTGATTGCGGGAAACAGAATGGTGTATGTGGTGTACAAACAGGGCAGCCGACTTAAATGCCCAGCAATCAAACATAACACAATACTCTATGCCTCTGCCCCACCCAATTCATAACGATCTACCTTACCACTTATTCTTTCTTTTTATATTTATATATCTACTTTTATCATATTATGACTATGTGCGAAAAATCAGTAGTTTTACATGTGCATTGATATGAGTTCAATTTTATTTTTAATTTTGTAATTTAATATAGAAATTTTAAAGGATTACACACGGTGAACTTGACCATCCGGATCAGCGCCGAATTTACATTAACCACTCTACCACTATCATGCCAACACACACACACGATATGAGTTCAATTTCGAGGTCACGCAAGACGCAATATCTCAAGCTAAATTTAATCAATTAATAATTGTATGATGGATCGGTGATTACTGACGAATGTCACTATCTTACCATCCATACTATCAGCTGCAAATATACAAAATAATCTTTTATGTTTTCTTGCTTTTAAACTACACTATTTATACTTTCTCAAACATATTTATAAAGAAAATAAAAAGTAAAATCTCCAACAGTTTCCTACTTGTCTGAGGAAAACCTTCCAGAAGAGCTCAAGTCACAAAAGTATAAAGTCATACTAATAGTTAAGAAAAATATGAGGAAAGTGAATAGAACCAACGATCCGTGAACTATGATGTTGATTGATTGTACAATGCTCAAACATGACTAATATATTTCAGCTTTTGAATGTATCACATCTCCCCTCTCTTTGCCATGACTCGTCCCAGCCTTCTAAACATAGAGGCAAGTTTATGCCGATGGATCTGATGTTATACCTCCATATATTGCATGTATCTTTTATATATCGATCTCCATCGATGAAGATTAAATTTAATTAGATCTCAATCATCAGAGGTATGCATGGAGATGTAGCATCAAAATTTATCGTCGCTCTTTTAATATGAAGCAACATTTTATTAAAATATAATATTCGAATTCTGATTTATGTAATAAATATTTACATGTTTGGTTCAAGTCTTGTGGCATTCAGATATCTAAAGAGCTATAAAATGGAAACAATCATGAAATCATAATTCCACTTAAAGGTATTTCCTTTATTTATAAAAATTAGAGATTTAGAAATGACTTCTAATTTTCGTAGGCCTCGACTAAGAAGGTGTTTGGCTGAACATAATGAATTAATAAACCCTAAAATAATAAATAATTTTGAATTAATTTAAAATGAATTAATAAACCCTAATTTTGAATTAATAAATCATAATTATGAATAAATAAACCTTAATTATTTTTAACTTATAAACTAATAAATTCTCGGTCAAACACCCTCTAAGTCATATAAAATAATGAGAGTGTTAAAAGAAAATCAGAAACTGACAATTTAGAATTTTGGTGTAATTGTTTTAAGCGGTCAAAGGAAGAAGTTTCTGTTACACCAAAAATCTAGACGTTCAACATTGTGATGATTGATGTCAGAGTTATATTATATGGTATTAGGAATGCTAACATTATCCAGTTTATTGGATATAGTATATCTTTACACATTTTTCATTCTTCATACAAAGAAAATAAAAAGATAAAAGAAAATACAATACCAATAAAATTGGGCACCATTAACCATTATATGCAAAATGTAAGTATATTTACATGTGAATGCACGATTGCTTTTTCCTCATTATAATCATATGAGATAGATAGAGAGTCAAGCATTACCAATAGGCGTGATTACACACTTTGACTACCATACACAGCAATCATCAAATTCTTAACTCCATAACTCAATGTGTAATCCTAATGGGGAGCAGAGCAAATGCATCCTCCCACTATATCTCAACCCATCCCACATCTAAACTTTTCTTCAAATTCTAATAATCAGAGTAACGTCTGCATTTACAGTAAAATATTTGTATGTTCCTTAATTCCTCAATTAAAATTGGCATAAACAATGTGCATAAAAATTACAAAGAACAAATCTAAAATAAAAATAAAAATGGTGGGGGGTAAACTGTAAGTTTGTATGATGCGCGGTCAAAGGTCAACAGGTTGGATCGTAGGGGTACCTCCCGAAATCCGCGAGTTTTCGGGAGCGGTTCTTGCAAAACGACGCCGCTGTGGAAAGGTGCGCCTTCGGTGTCGTCCTTGGGTCTCCGGCGACCGCCGCCTCCGGCGGCGATACCTTCTGATTCCAGTGGCGGTTTGGGCTGGGCCGCACCAGCGGGCTCAGGCAGAATGTCAGACTCGATAGGCTTTTGCCGTGCGACGTCGCTCTCCCTCCGCCTCGCCGCCCCGACGTTGGCGTCCTCCGCGGCGTCTGCCTCCAGCCTTGGGAGTCCGAAGAGTATCCGCTCGTTCCGCCATGGCATTGCTCGTCGTCGTGATCGGCGTGTCTCGCCGGCGACATCCCCCTTCCGCGATTTCTAAACGCGCTCTCGTCGATTGAAAACGTCGAGACCTTCTTTTTCCGGCGGCCGCGGATGATGCTAGGGAACCACGCCGGAGAAGCCGAGCACGAATCGATCGGAACCGTGGGATCGGAAACCGGATCGGCGCCCACATCCGGTTTGCTCCCCGACTTCGATCTGAAAATCCCCCAAAACAGAGAAGAAAACCTACTCTTCGAATTTTTCTTAACCTCTACCGTAATCGAGCGGTGAGGCCCCAATTGAGGAGTGCTGTAGAAGAGTTGTTGGTGGCCACGGGGCCGACACGTGGCGGCGGAGGCGCCTCCGCCAGTGTCCGATTTCCGTCGCGAAATGTAGGGCGAGACGGAGCGGGGAAATAACGGAGGCTGCGGCAGCTGTGAGTCGGACTTGCGGCAATCTTGTAGCGCATGTTTGAGCGCGTGCGCCTGCGCCTGCGCGGCGATGACGGCGACGAGGCGTTCCCGGAGGCAGGAGGCGCAGACGCCGACTCTGCAGCTTTGGTCGTCCGGGTGTTTCTTGCACCTCATTTGTCTCTGTATATCTATTGCAATATATATCTATATATATATATGATATGTGTGTGTGTGTCTGCGCGTCTGTGCAAATTGTGTGTGTGTGTGTTTATTGGAAAACTTTGATGAGAACAATTGGCCAGCCAGATTGTGCCATTGTTTTGATGAAGATTACGAAGTCCTTTGTTATCGTCCTTGCTGTTTGTTTCCGATTCTGAGAGAGAGAGAGCACATATCGGAAGCCAATAGATGTGTGAGGCTTTAAAGAGTGTAGAATATGGATGTGGCTGGTGCGGGGTTTGGAGCTAAGTGGCGAAACAGTAGCAAGATTTTATTTTATCTTTTTTTCAACAAATTTGGTATTTATTACTCCCTCCGTCCCGTTTAAATTGTCTCATTTCTTTTGGACACGGATATTTAGGATAAATGTATAAAATAGTTAAAGTATTAAAAAGTGGGTAGGGTCCACACTTTTTGAAGGGATAATTATTTCTTAAAATGGAATGAGACATTTATAATGGGACAATCCAAAAAGGAAAGTGTGACATTTTAAATGGGACATATGAAATATAAATTATAATGTCTATGTGTTGAGTTGGGGATAAATAATGTGGTATTTTGGTGTAAGTGGTTCAATTGGTGAGAGGATTGCAAATGTAATAATGAAGGCTTCCTCACCAAAGTAGTTTTTAGTTGGCAAACAAAACAACCCAATCGCTTATGTTTTACATGAACCAATTCATGTAGAACAAGTTGATTTGGAGGTTATAACTACATTCATATATATAATGTATATCAACGAGACCAAATAATTTTGAATATTAATCATTCAATTAGGCTGATCTATTGGGATTACAATTTGAAATTAAAAGGGAAATCTCGATTCTCCATCCTCTATTCTGATGGGCTCATTACTCTATACAATAAAATGCAATATGAATAAAAACACATAAAAGTAGAGGATCTTGTAATTGGTTTAAGAGATTGATAAGTAATTAATAGTTCACAATATCATAAAAATAAAGGATCTTGCAATTAATTTAAAAAATTAATAAGCAATCATCAGTTCATATTACTTGAGTTAAGACAATCTAGTTTGAGACAATTGAGGAATGCCCATATATAATAAAAATGTGTATAGATTCTCACTCATTGAAAATAGTTTGAGGATTGTTTGGCTGAACTTATAAGCTCCCCAATAACAGCTTATAAGTTGTAAGCTCAGCCAAACACCCTCTAAGTTTTGTTATATATATTGATAATAGATTGAAAATAAAATTGTGAATAACATGTACAATGGTTAATTTATATTCAATAAATAAATAATCTTCAAATACCCCAACTCCTTTTGGGCATAAACCCTTAAACACGTTTAATCTAAGTATATGACATTATTTTCAAAGTAAAATGTCATAAATTTGAATATGTTTTAGGATAAAAACAGTAAATGAGAATTTATCAGAATTTCAAACGTAATCTCAGAAAATCCAATGCTATTTTTACAGAAATGTAATGCTTTATTTTTGCATAAATATAATATTATTAATAAAATCAAATATTAGGTGGTCTATCTTATTTGATTAATAAAACTATAAAAGTGTAAATGTAAAGAATATCTTGTGGTCTTCCATGATATTAGGAATTAAAATATGTGGTCTTTATGATATTATGAGGTCTCATCCTGTTTTTCCAAACGGATCTGACAAAAACACCCCTTACTGTTTCAAGATCACTCATATTCATACTTTTTATATCAATTTTCATCCGTTTAAAATTTAAATCTCCCTATTAAACGGTTAAAATTAATTCCTAATTCATATATTCCTTTTTAATAAAAAATGAGATGTCCTTTTCTTTTAATGCTTCGACCAGGTCGCACCAATGAAAGCATTTAGTAACAAGACTCGGGATTCTGTAGCTTCTTGAGTCGAAAACACCTGAAAAATGAGTCATCCTCATCAATTGCAATTAAATCATTCGAACATACTCTCTTCGAATACAATGGGATTTCACACCTGACACTAGTTCCCTAACGAAACTTGATCATATATAAAAGATCAGAAGATACTGTAATCAATCAGAGAATTATGATATCGGTTTCTAATATAAGTTTTAATTAAGAATATATTAATTTAAATGGAGTTGAGATATAACGCCCGGTTTGGAACAAGGTGCTGCAGCGGTGTTAAATGTACGATAAGATGGAATCAAAGTCAACAGAATTTGGTTTTGATATCTCGAAGGTTTAGCACAAATCATAACTGTCGGTTAGTTAGTTGGCTGAAGGGATTGGTTTTCACATCACTCTTTGTTCAGGGGACTTAATTACAATTAGTCATATTTCAGGTTAGTTAAAACTTAATTATTACCATTGGGCTTTGTGTTCACTATCATCTAGAACATTGATGTTATCCTCACCTTGATGTTAGGGATATCAATGTGTAGGTCTTATCCGGATCGATTCGAAATCGTTCAAAATTCATTAAATTTTAAAGTAATTATTTTGGTTCCAGTTCAGGTTTCAGACCGCTTTAGACCCGGACCGTTTAGATCCATAGTTTGATGGTCGGTCGGATCGATTCTGTTCGAACCGAATCAATACTTATTTATTGGTTTTGGTCCGAGTAAAACCCGTCTATTGACAAGCCTAAGTTTAAATAGGTTTGTCAATGAGCTAGTTTTATCCATATCGATTTGAAATCACTCATAACCCATTAAATTATAAAACAACGATTTCGATTACAGTTCCGGTTCTTGTCCGATTCTGATTCCAGACCCGTACAGATCCGGAACGCTTAAGACCCTAGTTGATGGTCTTGGTCCAGTCCGGATCCAGTGTCTAATGGGTCGGTTCCAGAATCATAATCATTACTTATTTATTGGTTTTAGCCCGGGTAAAATCCACCCATTGACATCCCTAATTGATATTATCCTCTTACACCATTTTCAAAGTTGGTTTGTTTCATCATAAGTATCAACAATGTCAAATTACACATATAAAAGAAAATAATTTATTTTTATAATTTTATTAACTACCATAATAAATATATACATACAACTAATATCAAATTTCAAGAATATTAAATAAAAGTAAAATAAGAATTTGTCATAATTTAACTCTCAAAATTTCGAATTATAACATTTCTTAAAAAATAAGAAAAACAAACAATAAAATCACTTATAAAAAATGGAGGGAGTATATGATATACAAGTTTTTCAATTTTTATATTTTTGGAATTCATAAAAATCTGCAACCTATATTCGGTGCACGTAAGGTAAAAATTAAATTAGGAATACGCATGATGGTGTTGAGTATATGCATTAAATTATGAGTGGATGCTAGATGTAAACATTTTCTCTTTCCAGAAACTCAACGAAGCTTTTCCTATTTTTATACATAATAATTTAAAATTATATAAGAAAGTATTTTAAAGTTATATCCACGAATTAATTTATCTATTACCGTATTCTTGTTATATTGTTTCCCAAAATATATTCTTTAAAGAGTGGATGCTAGATGTAAATATCTCTATTTCCAGAAACTCCTCGAACCTTTTCCTATATTTATACAAAATATTTTAAAATGATATGTTATACATAATAAAATACCTATTATGTGTTTATTTTTGTTATGTTATTTTTCAAAATACTTATTATATATTAATATATGTTGCACTGATACTTTATTGGTCCAAACCTAGTTCACACCTAATTATGAATAGTTGGGTCAAAGCACTGATGGAGGGGAAGAATTCTTTTAGGGTTAATTATAGTTTATGACTTCAATTTTGAGTAATTTTTAGTTTATGATTTCAATTTTTATTTTTATTTAAATGTTTTGAATTTTGAGAAATATACCAACTTATGATTTCAATCTTTTTTACGATAGCGGAATGCTGAGTAAGACAATCCACCTTTAAAACAGTGTCGTTTTCCCACATTATTAAAAAAAAAAACTATTTGTCTTTCTTCTTCTTCATCGGTCCACTATCTTTCTTCTCATCTACCTCACAGCAACTAATATTTTAAATATCGAACTTTTACAAAAGAAAATGAAAACATATATATTTATAATCGCACGTTTCGAGGTGTTCCAACGCAAGTTATATTTTAAAATATTTGTATCCCATTGTATTGATATAAATATGACGTTTATATAAAACAAAATGAGCTATATATTTATAGATTAATATACACATCAAGTAATAATTAAATTGAGTTTTTCAAATATCCAAAAATTCTTATTTATAATTTTAAGCAAGTTTGCAAGAACTTTTAAAGTGTTTAAACTCATTTTTGCTTTATAGTAATACACAGCATTTTCTCGTCATTAATATATGGATACATAGAAATTGAATGAAGAGGATCAGGTAAAAACATTCTCTCTCATAATATTGTATAATCATATATACTTTGTATATGTAATGCATTTTATATGTTATGATAATGCATTTTTTAATGAATATATTCTATATATTTCATCAGTGCATCTCTTGAGATGAACACTGTAAATCCCACAAAGATTTCCAGATTGAATTTTACAAAAATATGCAGAGAAAATGAAACCTTTTTTACACGAAACATGTATATAAGTACCTTTGAAATAATTTTTAGATGTTGAATTAATATTGATTTAATTATGATATATCCAACAGGATGTTTGCATCTCATAGTTATTAGTATATGACTTTTACAAAACTTAAAATATAAATACATGTTGTGTGTACTAGTATGTATTAACTACACTCTCTAAACAATTATATTAATTACACAACAATTGCATAATATTGAGGTATATATACTAAGTAGTGGAGACGATATCATTAATTATATGTATTAGTTATTGTATTGTCGACAATGTTCATATTTAGCAAAAATACTACATTAATTAGTGGAGATAAAATCATATGTAATAGTAGTAAGACACTTAGGTGCAACTTTATTTATTAACTTTTCATTCCTAGATTTATTATGTTTTGATATAAATTGTATGGAATCATTTAGGAAAAACTCATTTTGAATCACCCATATACAATACAACACATGTGGTAGAGTGGTGTCATATTGCAAGTATGAAATGCAGTTTATGGACAAATTCTAAACTCAACCTTTAAAATTCGTATTTAATTGACCAAAAATATACAATACAACACATACGACGGCAGGCAATGTCATATTGCAAGTATGGAATGCATTTATGACCAAATTCTAAACTCAACCATGATAGTACATTGAGTCTCAAACTATAAATAGTAAAACATATTTTAAAAGAAAATGTTTCATTTGTTGACAATTATAAATAAGTGTAGAAAATACTCTCCATTTCTTGCTAAGACGTGCCCAATTTTTCTTGCAAGAATATTGAGGTCACATGGGAAGTAGAACATTACAGGAAAAGGAAGTAAAGACCTTGATTTCTCCACCACCCCATAATTTTTTTAATTTTTTTTTTGAAAATTCTTTTCTTTTACAACTAAACCACGTTGTCTTCTTTCCATCCTTTCATGACTTGGTCTAGGTACTACGTTCCTCATGTCACAATTATTAATAATTAAGGCCCCATGTATATGTGACAAGTTTATGTTTGAAAAAGTAAAGAATTTCACAATTCTAAAATGAGACTTGTTGAGATTGAGTTATGTATTGGTGTACATGTATGTGAGCTTGGATCTTGACAATCGAATTTTGAGCATGACTTTGGAGAAGCACCAATTGAGGTTTTACAGCTTTGAGACGGGCCTTGCTATAACTGGGTTATAACATCTAAGCTGGATCATATGTGTCAACAAATTTGACAATATTTCGAGTAAGGGGTTGCAGGTAGAGCCAGTAAAATGGGTCCGATCCGATGGGCCGACTAAGGGTACTGGGGTTTGGGTTAGGTTGAGTTTCAAAATAAGAGGTTCGAAAAAAATCGAGCCTAAAAAGCCATCCGAAAAAGACATTGACGATCGGCAAAAAAGAGGTTTTGGATAACACGCTACATTTTTAGCTTCCTATAGTTTTATATTTTATACTGATAAGCCGTAAAAAAGGTTTTTGGACTAAAAAACTTGCCTGAATTTTTCATTATTTAACGTAACTCAGTTTATTATAAATATCAAATGAAACTTCAATATAAAATACTTGTAGAAAAAATAAAAATCTGAAAATGAACCAAAGAAAAAGATAATGTAACTCTCCGCCATGTTCTTGAAATTGAGTGTTTGCGTATTTGTCATTATACGAGAACAATATTAATTGGTGATTTAGTTGGGGATATTGCTTGTGTTTCTTCACTTTCCCATTTGAAAAGAGATAGAAATTCAAGTGCATTATTATATGTCGAAAATTCCCATTTGATTACAGTTTAATTCAACTGCAACTTTTTTCTTTTTTGAGTGAAAAAAGATGATATATTATAAACCAGAAAAGGCACATTCTGGTACATTTTGATGTATCCATTTAATTAAATTTTAATTATTATTAGTAAATTTTAATTAAGATAGATGCACCGTACATCCAAATACGCAAATTTTTTGCCATATACTAAGGGCACGTTTGGTAGAAATGTTTAGATAGATAAGACATAGATGTGTATCGTATATAATGTGAGATTGGTATTGTATGTTGTTGTTTGGTAGATAAGATATAAAATATAGATAACAAACCTTGTTTGTTTGGTAGACTAGTTAAAAACAAGATTAAGTACAAAATTACAATTATATCCTCCAAAACAAATCAAATGATAATGGTAACCTCATTGGTTTCTTGAGCTTCCAAAACAAATCAAAATGATCATCTCAATAGATTTTCAATTCTTCCCCAACAGTTAACCAAGTAATCCAGGTCCAGTGATCCACCCAAGACTATGGCAGCAGCCACCTATCGACATAAAAGAAACTCAGCTAGCAATCTCAGGCTCCATCCACTCATTTTCTTTCACTGAAGCTTCTCTATTCTTTTGTTTCAAAGACTATAGGTTAAATTTTGCAACTCAATTTACTACATTTCTCTGTTCAGTTACATCCAGCTCCAGTTGAAAATTCTGAAATGGAACTAATCAACCTTGTTCATACGTTCCCTTTCCTTTTCACTTTCATCTGCTACTCACACACAACTTCAACTCTAATACCAAAATCACAGGATTTAGATAATCAATTCCAAACAAAATCAAAATAAATAGCCCAAAGGATAATAATTCAGCAACTTAAACGTAATTATGTACTCCTCCTCTTTATCCATGAAGAAGCCATTAAACTTCTTCATCTCCCTTCTAAGAGCATCACAAAATCCTTCATCTCCTTCGTCACCTCTCTCCTTCTCATCAATCGGATGCTTGATGCTTTCCTTGTCGATATATTTTGAAATTGTATCGAGCTTCCTACCCTCTCGGCGACGCAGATTTCAATTCGGAAAACCCGATGCGTGGCTAGGCACTTCGAATTCAGTTTGGGCATTTGGTGAAGGGAAAGGTTTCGTGAGCCGCAACAGGGATGAGGATAGATTAGTCTATTTGCATATGATATCTGTAATTTCAACCAGATAGAATACGTGAATCGCCAAATGCACGAGATTTTTACATCAAGCGCTACATTGTATTGAACCGCCATTCAAACTATAGCGGCTCTCAAGATAGTAATCCCTAGTACCAAACAACCACATAACATAAGATAAGTACCCTATCTTGGCCTTATCCCTCGTACCAAACGGCCCTAAAGATCAAACATTCAGACATCATCCAACCATGATTTCTAGAATAAGAGAACATAGGACCAAATAAAACTTTAACTTTACGTCCCTTCATAATGGAAAAAAAACAACCTTCAAACTTTCTGATCGATCTTAATTTCGTAAGGTAATAAATGCGCAATGAACACGAGGAATTAACGTGGTTCGATCTGTTGAAATAGATCTATGTCCACGGGGCAAGAGAGTATATGTATATTGAGAGTGTAAGAAACGATTACAAAGAGTGTAGATGATCTTCCTTCATCTAATCTAACTTTATTTATACATATTTATGATGAGTTCGACTTCAATCTGTAAGTCTTATCTCATAAGGATTCTTCAGATATGCATCAGAATCTTCCGCCTCCACTTGTGATTTGAATTGTAGTTGGTTTAGAAGCGTTCTTTACCGAACTTACGTGGGTTGGGCTTAATGTCTGGGCCCATTTATATTGGGCCCAATGGTTGGTAGTATCCTATCACTTACCAAGGTAGAGATGTAATAATTGATGCAGTAACAACTAACAACATATATCGAATGAAATTGAAAACAAGTGAAATTATACAGATTTTGGAGTAATGCAAATCGAATTTGGACCCTAATCAGAATCTTGCGTAGACGGTTTTATTTTGCTCCAAATGGTATAGCCGTTGACTCTGGGCCCCACACACCGAACCAACGACTTTCCATTTACAATAATAAGGTCTTAACTTAGCCAACGAGTTCTCACCCAATTATTCAAACTCTATCACCAGAATGAGGTACAATCACTAATTGATAAGGTACGACTAATTCCGTCCACTGCTTGCTCTGGCATTAGCAAAACTGATTTTTTTTCATGGACCTCACTGTTCAAAGTTTATTCAAGCTGTATATGGAGAGATAATAAATTCCTTCACTACTCCACTGTAGCTACACACTTAAAGTGGATTTCTTCCTTTTGCTATTCTCTCTGGGCAAATTATGGGGAATTTCTCTCGCCAGATGACGCTTTCGTCGGCGCTGTTGAAGCGCCTGCGATCGCGGCGGGAAGCTCTCAACGCCGTGAATCCGGGCTGCGCGAGATCTTTTACGACGACGGAGGGACACCGTCCGACCATAATTCACAAGCGCAGCTTGGATATTCTCCACGATCCATGGTTCAACAAGGTAAAAAACTAAAAGATGTTGAATGTTTCGGTTGTTTTACGTTGGGATTTAAAGCGTGTTGCATCCTCGAGATCTGGTATTCTGTTGGTTCGAAGGGATTATCAATTGTGTTTCCGGGGATGATGATGCTGTTTCGTAACTTAGATTGTGGTTTTTTGCTGTTTGACTGTGCATGTTTAAATTCAGTGTTTCTCGTAGATTGGTGGTTTTGTTGCATCTGAATTTGGATGTAAAGGAGATAACTAGTTAGTATTATCAAGAATAGATTGTGTTAGAGGTAAGAATGTAATAAAAAACACTGTTGGTTGAGTATCAATTCATAAGATGAATGCAGCTGATTAATGTTTGGCTTTAACCAAAAATGTTAGAAAAATACCTGCTTAATTAATGCACACCGCTATTTATTATCTTTATTTAGTCTATGGGGCCAGCTGTTCTGGTATTTGTTTAAAGATTTTGTTGGTACGATGAAGCCAACTCAACCTTATTCCTATAGGATGGGTACTTAATGGCTTTCTAAAAGCAGGGTTTATCCTTCTACATTTGTATTTGGCATTTCTCATGTTTCTTTTTAGTTATTTCTCTTTGGAGGTAAACCAACATTCTGGATGTTAAGTTGCAATATTTTTTTATGCTCCGTAAATATAGGGAACTGCATTTTCAATGACAGAACGCGATCGTCTTGACCTCCGTGGGTTACTGCCTCCAAATGTCATGAGCCCTGAACAACAAATTGAACGCTTTAGTAAGTTTTCTTCCACCTCTTCTCATGATATCTTTCCTTGCAGTGTTCAACCAGACAAATTGATCATGTCCATTTCTTGTGAGTGAAAGGAAACTCTGTCTGGTGTTGTTTAGGGTTCTTGTATGAGTTATATTGGTTTTGGTATATACATTCTTTTAAGGCAAAATAGATGCAAGTTACTTCTAGCCCTGGTCTATATTAGATGTATCTTGCTCATCAGCTAAAAAGATTCAAATCATCAGTTCGGTTTGGATGAAATTTGGGAGAGCTTTATCATTAAATTTCTCTACTTATAAATGTTGCATGCTGATATTGAGCTTATGAGTTGTAAGTTTGAGCTACAAATGCTTGTGATAATGTCTCCTATTTTACTTAAATCATAGTGGCCGATCTAAAGAGGCTTGAGCAGAGTGCTAGAGATGGACCATCTGATCCATACAGTTTGGCTAAGTGGCGAATTCTCAATCGGTTGCATGATAGAAATGAGACAATGTATTATAAGGTCAGTTACCAATTCCAATATATTTTATTTCTATTTTCTAAATTTGCAGCATGATGAAAATTTTATTTATTATGGTAATTTTATATCTATCACTTTCAAGTATACAAATGGCACCACTGAACTCTCTATTGACTGATCTTCATCAACTGGCATTGCTTGGAGCCTGTGCAAGAGTCAAAGTTACTCCATAGATCCATTATTAATGAATTTTATCATTATAACTTTTGAAATTCTTATGGACTCATATACATCAAAAGAAATCGTACTTGCTTATCTCTTTAATTGCTCACTCATATAAACTAGTGAATATTATCTTTATCCATCAAGTGAATGATGAAGTCTCCAGTGCACTAGGCTAACATACAAAATTGTCCTCTCTGAGATTTTAATTTACAAGTATTGAACCTTCCTTGATCATACCAAAATTTAGAAATGCTCTGTGAAACATGAAGGTCAGAACCCAGTTAACCTGCTTGATGCCTCAACTTTGTCGGTCTTGGTCTTAAATCTATTATGAAATCTTGGAGTAGATTTTGAAAAATATATTATTTCTTTCTTATGACAAAGCATCTCATCTTGATTTCATATTAACAGGTTCTTATTGACAACATCGAGGAATATGCACCAATAGTCTATACTCCTACAGTTGGTCTTGTTTGTCAGAAGTACAGTGGCCTGTTTAGGAGACCTAGGGGCATGTATTTTAGTGCAGCAGATCGTGGAGAAATGATGTCAATGGTTTACAACTGGCCAGCAGAACAGGTTTGACTTGTTGTGTTTGCTTTTGATGACCCGTACTTTAGGTGTTTGATCAGTTTTGCTGCCTCTTTACTGTTCCAACTTATTCTTCTTTTTCATGCCAGCATCTTAAATATTGGGTGGCATGTATACGATCAATTGCCTGGTTGAAATAGTCCCTTTTAGATGGCTAAGTTTAAAACTTTCCAGTTCTTGGTTGCTGTTTGTCCACGAAATTTGGGTAAAAGTAGTGGTTAAAAGTAGTCTATGTTTGCATCATATATATGTATATAGGGAGTATAGATTATGCTTCTGTGTCTTATGGTGACCACTGGGGATTTAATAGGGAGCATTTATCAGTCTGTGTTACGTTTAATTATTACAAACATTTAATTTGATCAAAAGAAGCAGCAGAAACTAGTATTACATATAGTTTTTTTTCTTTGAATACTTTCAAATTTCTCTCGTTTTTCAAGTTACTGCTGTTGAAATTATCCTTTTCTTGTAGGTGGATATGATTGTTGTAACGGATGGAAGCAGGATACTGGGTCTTGGAGATCTAGGAGTTCAGGGAATTGGAATTGCAATTGGAAAGTTAGATCTTTATGTCGCTGCTGCAGGAATAAACCCACAGAGAGTACTATCTTGTTCTCTCTATATAGTGCATTATCATCTTTTATGTCACATTAAATTAAATCTTGCCCTGCTGCTACCAAGTTTTTATGAACAAAAAATCAGAAAAGCCTATAAGGACGTATGTATAGAGATCAGGGATGATATGTGTTAGCATATCGTCAGGGATGAAATATTTTTGTAATTATATAACTGATATAACTAATTATCAGTGAACCCATTGAACACATACTAACCTGAACTTTGAAATATATGTTAGCAAATCATGTTTAAAAAGCTTGTTTTGGACCTTTCCAGTTTCTGGGCAAAAGGATGAAAATATAGAAGAAGTGAGTATCTTGTTTTAATACTCTAGTTGATTGTGGATGTTCTCCTGTACTATTATGCTGGAATTAGGATACTCAAGTAACATATCCTGTATAGTTTCTTGTCATGTTCTTTATCTTATTCTTAGTGTGCTTTTGATCTCTTTGCACTGGTATTACCCCGTCTTATCATTGATCATGATTTCCAGCTGACAGAAAAAGAATTCAAGGAAATGGATAGACAGACTCATCAGTGAACACTACTGTCAATTTATCTTGTTGTCCTCTTTTTCTCAAGTCATGTCCTGATAATGCATTTTTGGGTTTTGTGTATTTTATAGGTACTTCCTGTCATGATTGATGTTGGAACCAACAATGAGCTGCTTCTGAAAGACCCCTTGTGTAAGTGTCTCAATGCTTTATGTATCAATTTTGTTTTAACATACTGAAACAAATTTTACCTTGCATTCTGAATTTTTTGTAATTAACATTAATTCTGCAGGAGTTCTTGTTCAGTGTTGCAAATGTTTAGTGCAAGTTTCATGGTTTTCAAATTGTGTTAATTCTGCAGTGTAGTTCTGCTTAGAATCACGAGATTTCTGTTTATAACAAAAGCTTTGCTGGTGAAAGTTTCTCTAATCCCCTTGAGTATCTTGTCTGGCACATTACTATTGGATTTTTTTAATTCAGTTATGGGTTACATAAATCTTCAAATAATTATTATGATCGCATCAAATAAATTTATTGTATTCTTAGTGGTTAGCAGGTCCCACTCTTTGTTCTTTAAGTTCAATGGCCTAATTGCTTTTTCCTTGCAGATTTGGGATTGCAAGAACATCGCCTTGACGGAGAGGAGTATATTGAAGTTATTGATGAATTCATGGAAGCAGTTTTTACCCGTTGGCCTCATGTGATTGTCCAGGTGCAATTTTTAAGTTCAGTTTATTGGTTAATTTTTGTCTTAGAAAGTTTCTCTTCTGAGTTATTAGTGCACCTGATATCTGCAGTTTGAAGATTTTCAAAGTAAGTGGGCCTTCAACCTACTGCAGCGTTATAGGAAAGAGTACAGAATGTTCAATGATGATGTTCAGGTATGTAATTCATGTGCCGATGATTTTGCTTACATTTCTTGAGGTTTGACTACACTACTTCTGATGCTATTGATGATGTCAATTTGGCAGTATTAGATAATATAAGAAATCATTAACTAGTCAAGTCCTTAAAGAGTCAGTAGTTCGACTCACCATGCTCCTAAGGTCTTGGGTAATATTTGGGCCACAGATGCCATAGTTATATACCTCTACTGGTTATCCCAACATAATTTGTTAATCCTGAGCTTCCGAGGGCATAGTTCTTATTGCACCTCTAAATGGATTAGTATGAGACACAACGAAAGAAAATCTTTCAGACAATTAGGGAAAATTTTGTAGGTAATGATTGTGATTGTAAGTTGTAACTCACTTTTTAGTATCCGGGCAAAATATTCTTATTCATCTAATGCCTACTAAACCAACCAGGGAACAGCAGGGGTTGCTCTTGCGGGTCTTCTCGGAGCAGTCAGAGCACAAGGAAGACCAATGATTGACTTTCCTAAAATGAAAATTGTAGTTGCTGGTGCTGGAAGGTACCTACCATTATAATTGCTTCATCCTTTTGTTCCACATACAAATAATTGAAAGTGGCTGCAGTGCTGGAATAGGTGTCCTTAACGCTGCAAGAAAAACAATGTCGAGAATGCTAGGAGATACTGACATTGCTTTTGAAAGTGCTAGAAGTCAATTTTGGGTTGTCGATGCTAATGTGAGTGATCTACTCGCATGTTTGTCAGTTTGGATATTCTTAACTTGTATTTTTCTAATAACAGTTCCTGATTGTTTTATAAGTCTTAAATCTAGAACAATGTTGTTTGTTTCCATAGTTGCCAGCAGCAACTACTCAAAATATGTAACACTTACATAATTCAGGGGCTTATAACGGAGGCTCGTGAAAAAATTGATCCAGATGCCCGCTCGTTTGCTAGGAGGGTCAAAGAGATTGAGCGCCAAGGGCTGAGAGAAGGGGCCAGCCTTGCAGAAGTGGTCAGTCTATTAAACCTTCATCCACTTTTGAAGATTGGATGTCTTAATTATTAAATGTCTGATGTCTGATAGTGTCAAACTTTCTACTTACTGATGTAGAACAATGTGCGTCTCAATAGGCTAACACGGCAATAGGTCCACGGCTATCTCTGAATTAGTTGAGTAGACCTGTTGTGGATAATAGGATCACACATATGGCTTTTCAATGCAAGACTAATTGCAGAACATGACCTTGTATCCTGAAGATACTATTCTAACACATGTATTTATTAATGAACTTCATGATCCTGCCTGATCTTTGTTCTGCTTATATCTTGTAAGCCAAAAGAGCTCCAGCTCAGTTGTAAGGTTGTTGCCTCCAATGCATTTTCTGGGTTTTGGGGGAAAGGAACTGCATTTTTTCAATGTTTCTTTCAACATTTTCCTTCTTTGGCATTAATTCTTTTAATTTTATAGCTCATATCTGTTTATGCAGGAGATGGTCAATTCATAGATGTGGTTGGGATCCTCCTGATATAAAAGAAGTCTGTTAAATTTTGTAGCTAAGCACCACTAAACAAGTACTCTTCTTTTATATGGAGATTCTCAACAATACATGTTTAAAAAATTTGTCAACTACAGTAATATTAGTTTACCAGTCATCATAAAAATGTATTTAAATAAGACAATATATCTTAGAAAGTCAACCTTGGTTGTCTCCTGGATGCTAACTTAACATCAGAATGTGGGAAGCTTGGCATGGTTGATATAAAAAGCGCATAAGGATATCAATTCTGATGCTTTTGTTGGTCCATTATTTCCTGACATGCTTCAGCCCATACCTTTTTTCTGATTAATGATTAAGAATTATCAGACAACTCAACATGGACCCTTTCCAGGTCCTCAATCATGCACTTGCATAATTGGGAAAAGATAAAACTGTAACATGTACATTAAGACAATTCAAACCCTTTAAAGATGTGGAATAGTAGCATAAGGTAGGTTCTGACCTCACCTCTATCAGGTATGACTGAGTTCAAGTCTTCTAGGGAGAGCTGACGACAAGTCTATATGAACACATGCTCAATTTTAGATGGTTAATATAATTTTGCATAACAAATGCCCAACTGATTTTTAATCAGGTAAGGCAAGTGAAGCCAGATGTACTTCTTGGGTTGTCTGCTGTTGGAGGTTTGTTCTCAAAAGAGGTACAAATTCATATTCATTTGCTATTTACTCTTCTTACAATCTTTTGATCTTTGAATGTAATATATCTATATTTTCTTAACCTGTTTCTTTCTTTCATGTATCCTTGGTTGCCATAAACAAAGTTTGTAAGTACAAGTAGTTTTACTCAGAATTCAATCTTTTTATTGTCAGGTATTAGAAGCTCTGAAAGAGTCAACTTCTACCAGACCAGCAATTTTTGCAATGTCTAACCCTACTAAAAATGGTACTGCATATGCTGTTTAAAACCTATTTTATGTAGACATTTCTACTCTGGCTTTTTAAACAAAATCCTTTCAATCTTTTTTAGCTGAGTGCACCCCGGAGGAAGCATTTTCCATAGTTGGCGACCACATCATATTTGGAAGTGGAAGCCCATTCAATAATGTTGATCTCGGTACGTTTTTGGACTTCCTTACTGCAGCTTGCCTTGTTTACATTTTCCTTTAATTTTCTGTTCAGGTTTAGATTTTCTGCTGAACTGGAGGACTTTAGAGGAGGTATTAAGCATGTCAAAGAATATCCATAAATTAATTTTATCTGGCCTCTTTGGCCTACTAAGTCTTAAATATTGAAATATTGTTGGAATATCTGTTGGAGTGGAACTGTCTTATGGAGTGATGATGTTTAGAAGTAAAACTTATTTTCTAAAATTTGAGTTATCATATGAAATTTTGCAGAATATTTGCTCAAATTTCTTCCATATAAAATGCTTCTTTACTTGTAAAACTAATTCAGTTTGATTGAGTTTACTGTTTAGCCTTTGCACTCTCCAATATAACTACTGCTGGAATGCTAGATTCTCTGTCCTGATCTTGCTTTATAACTGAATGTTGCATGTGATTGACATTTCACATTACCGATCTTTTTAGTAGTATTTTCCTGATCGATACCACAAAATTCCATTTCAGCGCAAAAGATTCTTTGCTGATAGTGCAATATGTAAACCCTCTGCCCCGGCCTCATCTTCTTTTCTCATCGACTTAAATTCATTTCTTTTGCTGAATCAAGAAACAAGTTAAAGAATGTAAGAAGTATAGTATCATTATGACCTTCAGGATTGACAAGAAAGATGTTTCCTTGTCATGTATGTAAGACAGAATATGAAGTGATACATAAGATCTTATTCAAAAGTTACTGGCATAACTGTTACAGGCAAATCACATACTGTAGATGGATCTCTTCATGATTATTAATCGGCTTTTACTGACTGCTGAAAATGCACAGGAAATGGGCATATTGGCCACTGCAATCAGGCAAATAACATGTTCCTTTTTCCCGGGTTAGATTTTGAAAATTTTATTCAATCATGGATAAATGTTAGACCAAGCAATTCTCAATCTTAATGATGTTGGTCACTATTGCAGGATTGGACTTGGAACGCTTCTATCTGGATCTAAGATCATCTCAGATGGGATGCTACAGGCAGCAGCTGAATGGTACTTCAAAGACTCCCAACTTTTAAATTTAGTATTCTTGTTATTGGATTTTCAAATCTTTTAGGCTTTTGTGCTATCCCTGAATCAAGTTGATCTATAAACAAACTAACAGCACTTGATCAGTTGATCCTTCACCAACTCCTAACTTATTTATAAGCTATATGATTAGAGAACGAAATTATTCTTGTTCTTCATTTTCATTGTTGTTAAGTTGTGACTAGAGTATGACGACAATAAGGACCACTCTGCTGGTTTTTCCCTCCCGTTTTGTCGTTGGTCAAGCGATACAACTCATTTGACACTTTGAAGAAAATTGATATTATTATGTTATTATATTATATATGATAATTATATCCATATTCATTTTAACTATTCCATGTTAATAACTGTATTAAAGAAAATAAAAATATATCGACATCTGCTTAAATCATATTTGTAAAAATTCATGCTTAATACTTATTGATGTGTTTAAACTCAATTTGTTTCTCTAATATAATTTCATATTATATTTGTAGTAATTATTATATCACAACTATAGAAATTAGACTATCAATATGCATTAAAGTAGTTTTTAGTCAATAATTATATCTCATCTCATATTCCACAGTTATAGTTAATAATTTAACAACGAAAATTGAAACGATTTTTATAAGCTTAAAACATGTTTATAGCATATTTACAATATTTGGGGAGATCTATTAATTCTATTTGACTTTTCTAATATAATGTGATACTATATCATAATTAATGACAATATTTATAAAAATTTGAATTATCAGTTATATATATATTTGATATAGAAGTATTATGTTCATAAAAAATTTATACGCACATATAATATGTGTTAGATAGTGTGTATATTCAGATAATAATATATAAATAGTTAGCAAGACACTATAGTGATTTATTAACAGTATAGTACGTGAAGTTAATGTAAAATATATTAACAGTTCTTGGGTGTAAGATAATAGAAATATAATAATTATTGTTATTAAATTTTCAACATATACTAATTGCATTTAGGCCAGAAAACTATTGCTCTCTATTTTGGTGTAATTATTTACACATCCATAAGTTTATAGCTTGGGTTTTGTATCAATCTCTACATGAATAAGAAATTGTATCTGGATATCTCATAGAGATATTAACTTTATGGGATTGAAATGATATTTTACAATGAGAGTGATAACAAATTGATCCTTTCATTTTTTATGCTGCAGAAAATATAATTTAATATATTGGTCTTCTACAGATGGAGAAGCTTGTAATTGTTAGTAAATTTTAATTACTTCAAAATAGGTGGAGCTTTATATAGAAATGTAATAAATTTGAGTGTACTTCAACCAAGTAGGCCATTAGCTTTGAAATTAATGGTTACATGTTATGAAAGTAGAAAAAAGTTGTAATTTTTTTGAAGATGTAGAAACCAACATGATATGGTACTCTACAGAGAAAAATAAAGCAAAAGAGAAGTAAATATAGAAAAGAAAGCCTTGCAATATTAGAAATTCCGTCATATCACTGGAGCCATTTTGAGTGTTTCCTGCTCTACTCATGATATCTTAGCTTTTGTGTCCTGACATTTAATAGCACTTTTTGCCTATCAAGTATCAAGTCAAGTCTTCACTAGATTATTTTTTACAACTGCAGCCTAGCTGAATATATGACTGAGGAGGAGGTACATAAAGGGATTATTTATCCGTCGATTTCCAGGTACTCAAGAATCTTATCTCTTCCTTGAAATAAAGTGCTGTACTTTCTCTCTTAACTAAATACTGAAACATGCATGCAGTATACGTGATATAACAAAGGAAGTAGCTGCAGCAGTAATTACAGAAGCCATAGAAGAAGACCTGGTAGAAGGATATCGTGAGATGGATGCACGGGAACTGCAGAAACTTAATCAGGTCAATAAAGCTATCTGAATATTCAAATTATGCACGCCTTTGACTTTTCCTTCTGCTTCTAGTCCTTTTGCCATGCCTGGAAATTGTTCCTTCAACTTAAAATCAAATAATATATCATGATATCTACTTCTGAGCTTCTGTTTTTGGGGTTGGGGAGCACTATTTGTGGTGCCAATGCAGGTCTATAATGTAGTGACATGATCCTGCCGAATAAGGTTTTAGTTAATATCCAAGGGACTAAGGTTTTGGTTATTATCATTAATCGCATTTGGAATATCAAGAATCTATGACCAGTTATTTCTGATACCAATCTCTTTTGGCATCTATGGCATAAGTTACTTGTTTCCTAATTTACCTTCAGAGATCATATTCCATGTATCTCTTCACATCCTACTTTTGTTTTATGAATGGCTCAAAAATCTCTTCTAATTGACATGATGCGGTCAAAAGGTAATAATCATATTACAATTATTCTGAAAAAACTAAAATCTTTCTTCTATTCTTTTGGAGGGGGAGGGTGTTAGTCCGCAATATACGATGTTAGTAAAGCCTTTTCTAGCACAGATGCTGATTCAACTAATTATATTTAAACTTATGAAAGTCCAAACAAGTTGAAATGTTCAACAGAGCTTTGTTTCCATTTAAGGCAAGAGATATGCAACCAATCTGATATCTTGTGCAACTTCAATGCACGAGGCATATGTACCAGGAAATGCAAGAATACAGGACTGTATGTCGAGATCTAGCTGGCTTTCATCTTGAAAAGAAAATATCATCACTTGCAGATCATTTATTTGTCAATTAATCTAGTTCAGTATGTCTTCTGTGTGAAATCTACATAGCTGCCCGAATTCATCAGCATTTGATGATATTCATGTACTTGTAATGTTTGATTTGTGGTGCAGGACGAAATTAGAACTTACATACAGAACAATATGTGGAATCCTGATTACACGAAACTGGTCTATAAGAAGGATTGAGATTGCTCCTTATGAGGGAACTGGTTTTTTTTACGCTGGTGTTTGCTTCCAAAATATATAGCTCAAGATGCCACTGCCACAACAAAACAACCAGATCTCAGGTGGATTCAGCAGTATCTATTCATCTCTCATATGTCTTTACCAATATATATCGCTAAGAACTTATCTTAGATGTTCTGAATTTGTAAATTTAAACTGTGAAAATCTACAATAATAGAGATGTCACAATGTAGGATGAGGATAATGCTTGAATGTTTCAAATGGCTTCTGAGTTTGCATATGATGACAGTGCAATCCTAATGCGCCTAACATTGTAATGCTGTTATAGATTTAGTCACTAATTTTCGGTTATCAATTGCATCATAAATAGTGTTGACTCTGCGCGCAGTAATACTTATGGCAGGTTTGTGATGACTGTTGGTGCAGAACTTCAATTTTTACTTTTGGTTACTGTTTTTTTACTTGATTTTATTTTTGATGTAGTAACAATTGCAATGTATAGAAGTACTCTCTCAAATGTTAATATTGCTTATATTGCACGTACTAATATAGACTCTATTGGTGCAGAGGTGCTAGAATTTCAATTCCGACTTTTCCAATTATATCTTAACCTCTGAAATTTGTTAATTTTATCTTGACTTTATCAATTATATTATCGGTATAATATAGAGGCTTTTGATCTTGGAAATCAAATTTGATTGAGGGAAGTTGAGCCTGTAAACTGGTCGACTTAATTATTTATTTCCGACGACAAAATTGAAAATATGGTCAAATAATTTAGACTATGATCATACAAAAAAACAATTAAAAGACATTTATTGATTTATATTTTTATTTAGTTTTGAAATTTTATAAAATTCAAGATTAAATAAGATATATTGTTAATAAAGATATTTTATCTAGATCAACTTTTTTGGAAGTTAAATCTTGATATTAATATATACTTCATCCGTCCATCAAATACGTTCATTTATTTCCATTTTGATCCGTCTACAAAAAATATTCACTTTTATAAACATCAACTTCACATTTTTACTCTAAATTTATCCACTTATTTATAAAAAAAACACTCATGACCCATCTTTTTACACCCACTATCCATTAATATATTTATTTTTTATCCATAGCTCACCTTTTTATATTCACTTATTTTACATTCATTATAATTTATTAAAATTTGTGCCACTAAAATCGATGAATGAATTTGATGGACGGATGAAGTATCGATTTTCAAGAGCCTATGAAATTGCATCACTTCAGTCCTAGGCCGAAGATTATGCAGGCATAGGCTTAAAGCCCGAATCTTCCTACAACTGTAAATGTGAATTTTCATATCAGTTCAAAGACACATCAAATTTCAAAAATTGAAGAGAATTGCTACTATAAAATTCTCTCCAATATTAAAAATGTCGGACATATGAGCTAGTATTAACCAAAATCATCTTTACAGATAATTGTGACACTTTCATCACACACACATACATATACATATTGAATATTTTTTGTTTATTACTTCCTCCTACACTAAATATGTTCATTTAATTTATTTTAGTCCGTCCACAAAAAATGCTTATTTTCTTTTTTTGAAAATATCAATTTCATATTTTTATCATAAACTTACATACTTATTCACAAAAAAATCATAAATAACCAATCTTTTTGCACTTATTATCCATTAATATATTTATTTATTATTCATATGACAAACACTATCCATTAACCTATTTATTTATTATTTTACTCACTTTATACTAATTATAATTTATTAAAACACATGCCACTAAAATCAGTGAACAAATATGGTAGACGAAATGTGTGTATTCCATTGAGCGGGGCCTCCACCACCGGCAATCGCCGGCCATACCACAACGGTTTAATATACCCCTGACCCACTCCTCCCATTTCAAATTTCAAATTTTCCAAACGACTTTAAAATTAAACCAATAGTCAACTTTACCAACCAAAAAGCCAAAGCCAAAAATGTGACAAAGATAAAACGGAGGAAAGATACAACACACTAAAACGGCTACATAAATAATAATATAGTTCAGAAACGATAATTATACACATTTAAGTTCTCCTCATCTCTTAATATTTCACCATCTCACTTTTGAATAATTTGTACTTTTCTATAGGAAAATATATACATTTCGAAAATTTCAATGTTCGCTCGCACATAGAAGGATTTTTCCAAAAAAAAAGACCTTGAGATGCTAAAATGAAAAAAATAATAATTCCCTAAAAGAGTATTTTTATATCGTAAAATGACATATATTCTATCCAAATTCAAATTCAAATTCAAATTCAAATTCATATCTAATAATATTTTTATAAATTTAATATTTAACTCATAAAACGATGAAAAACAAATTTTTGTATGAAGAAAATTATGGTGAACCGGATGGGGCGAACCACTCGTAGTCCACAACTACAACGGTGCGCATCCGGCGCAATATATCACTAACAAGAGACGGACATGCACACACAATTTCAAACTATTTCTCGACTTCTCTCTCTCTTTAACGCGGCGTACATTTCAAGTCCTAACACTTGTTCCTCTACTGTCTTTCACTTCAATCCTAAGCTTCTTCGTCGTTCCCAAACCCGATTTTGTTTGGGTTTGCAAGGAGCTGCAGCTCAATCGCATTCTCAATTTAGATCTGTTGCATTTTCTCAACTTTTTCCTTAAAAGTGTAAGATGGCGACAATGGAAAGTTTGATTGGATTGGTTAACAGAATACAGAGGGCTTGCACCGCCCTCGGCGACTACGGCGGCGGCGACCAGGCTTTCTCCTCACTCTGGGACGCTCTCCCCTCAGTTGCCGTTGTCGGTGGTCAGGTTGGCATCGTGAATCACGATTAGCGTGATGACAATCTCTATGTTGTTTTAATTAGTTGTAGTTGAGACTAGGACATTGGATGATTCTTGTTTTTTTTTTGGTTGGAGTGATTGAGAAATTAGCAGATCCGTGCAAATTATGCAGTGGAATGTTAATGGTTTGAATTTGGGGGTAACTAGGAAATTTGACGATTCAGATGTAGGATGAGTGGGAGTGGCGGTGTTTATTTCTGATCTCTTTCTGAAATTTGCTTTTGTTGTAGTTAAAAGTAAACGTGAAATTATTTCTTTGCGTGGGTTCTTAATGTAATCCTTTTTGTGGTTTGAGCTAAATACAGAGTTCAGGAAAGTCTTCGGTCTTGGAGAGTATAGTAGGACGGGATTTTCTTCCTCGAGGCTCTGGTAAGTTCTGGTAATGTAATTAGTTTTGTACAAGTGCACATTGTGTTTGAAAATGCTTGCTTTTGGATATTAGCTCTCAGTTGATATGATCACGTGCAATGTTGGTTTTCTAATTTTAATATTTTGAGTTCAGGAATCGTTACAAGGAGGCCGCTGGTGTTGCAACTGCAGAAGACTGAGGATGGACAACAGGAATACGCAGAATTTGGCCATTTGCCTCGGAGGCGATTCTCTGATTTTGGTATGTGTGTAGTGAACGAATGTGATGCTGCAATAGTGATTCCATTGATGAAATGTTTATGTCGTGTTCGTTTGTGATGCAGCTTTGGTTCGCAAGGAAATTCAGGATGAAACTGACAGAATCACAGGAAAGACAAAACAAATTTCTCCAGTTCCTATTCACCTCAGTATCTACTCACCCAATGGTATGTCTTTTTGAAGTAAAGTTTGTTCTTGCTCATCTAAGGTGTTCAACACTGCTGATTATTTTCTTTTAAATTCTTTATTACAGTTGTCAACTTGACTCTTATTGATCTTCCGGGTTTAACAAAAGTTGCTGTAGGTACGGTCTAATTTGTGATTCTTCTAATTGATAAAATCTAATTAATATAAACTCTATCTGATGCGGAAAAAAACTCACTCCTTTGCAGAGGGACAACCTGAAACTATAGTCGAAGACATTGAGAATATGGTTCGCTCTTATGTTGAGAAGGTAAAATTAATCTACTTTATATCATAGGTATGTATTTTTCAGTGGTTCCATACATGTATGTAATACAATTTCATTTGTCCTGCAGCCCAACTCCATCATACTGGCAATATCTCCTGCGAACCAAGATATCGCTACATCTGATGCTATTAAACTTGCAAGGGAAGTGGATCCATCAGGTAAGAACCTTCCTCCTATAATTTTAAAGCGGGATTTTATTTTATTTTTTATAAGGAATGCTGCAACCTTTTTATTTTATTTTTTATTCTCTTTTATCTGGAATGCTCCAAACTTGGTAGTGCTATATGACTATATCGCGATCATTATGCAATCCATGCAGGTGAACGCACATTTGGAGTGCTTACAAAGCTTGATCTGATGGACAAAGGAACCAATGCGATAGATGTAATTCCCTCTGCCCTATGTGTGTATTATACAGAATAAAATAGAAAGATATTTCTAACAATCTTTTATTGGAATGAGTCATTACATCTTGAGAGACCAAGAGCAGTAAAGTGACTAAAGTCGTCAAATATCTTTTTACTTCAATGTGTTTCATGCTGGTTATTTCTTCCATTTTAGTTTATCATTTGACCACTCTCTTATTTGTTGCTCCTTCCCATACATTACACGTGCACTCTAATCCAGCGGTCGCTCTTATTCAGGCATCCTCTCTTTGTCTCGTGTACGATGAGCAGTTGAACTTATTTTTTTGTTCTCTACTACTCACAATAGGTTCTGGATGGAAGAGCTTATCGTTTACAACATCCTTGGGTGGGTATTGTGAATCGTTCACAAGCAGATATCAACAAAAATGTTGATATGATGGCTGCTAGGCGAAAGGAGCGTGAGTACTTGCGACAAGTCCTGATTATGGGCATTTGGCTAGTAAAATGGGATCTGAATATCTTGCAAAGCTGCTCTCTAAGGTACAATTTTGTATATCAGCTGCAATTGGTATACTTGCTTCAATCTGGTTGGAGCTTACATTGTTGAATACATCTGTTTCAGCACTTAGAATCCGTAATCAGGGCGAGAATTCCAAGTATAACTTCCTTGATCAACAAAAGTATAGATGAACTTGAAGCTGAGATGGACCACCTTGGAAGGCCTATTGCTGTTGATGCTGGGGTGAGATTCTTGCCTTCCTCTTCATGATTTTATTTTGAAGTATTTCGACTTTGCTAGTAACTGAAACTTGTTTTTCAGGCTCAACTATACACCATCTTGGAACTTTGCCGTGCTTTTGACAAGATATTCAAGGAGCATCTGGATGGAGGGTATGCCTGTCTTGTGCTTTTCATCAACCTAATATTTTACATCTGAAAACTTCTTCCAAGAACCTTTTACCTTCTATCTTCTTGTTGTTTTGAAACTTCCAGGTGTTTTATGATTACATGCATTAGATATCTCAGTTATATCTGATCTGTATCTTTTGTTCTCCCCAGCACATTCAGTTTTGTACCATTATGAGATTTTGCCTCCTGTTGCTACACATTTCCATTCGTAAGATTTGTCAGCAGTCAAACTTACAAGAGTTTGTCAATGAAACCCTAAAATTTGCAATTTCTAATGCTGACGATGCTAATATTGCTGGTCTAGAAGCTTATTAGTATTGCATTCTTATTGATATTTTTAAGATAAAAATTCTCTGCACCTGAGTAATTCCTCTTGTCATACCGTGATGTTTATTGTGTTTTAGGTTTCATTTGGTTTTGGTGGTTGCTATATTGTTTCTTGATTGCTTGACCTACTTTTTCATTTTCATGGCACATTGTCGTTGCAATAATGCATCCTAGTCTTGCTGTGTTTAACCGTTATGAAGCCCTTTATGACCAATAAATAAGTAACCTACTTTTATGTGCAGCCAGTCCCTGCATGTATCGTACTTCATGAATTTCCAACCTAGCAATGTCTGCATGGTCATGTGTTCTGCTGAAAGTTTAGTAGTCAACATATTTTTCAGTGCTAAATTTTGGTTTGCCTCCATTTTCTGGATGACAGATCCCAATTCTAACAGTCATCTTATTCTTTAGTGTACTCAACCCTGTTATTTTTTTCTTTTCACTCATCTTTCTCTACAATCACTCTCTAGCCGCATTATTTCTCGTCTTCTTAAATGAAAATGATAAAGCATTACTGGCAAGTTTAAATTAATGTTTTGTCTTGCATGTTTGCATAATCAATAAGAAAAATGAACTTCCTGATTTGATGCCTGTAGCATTAGATAGAATCCCACTTGAAGTGAATTATGAGAACAAATTTGGCATTGTCGGAAAAATCAAACAACCAACTTGCAAAAAAAACAGCCCTTCCGAGCATATTTGTATTGTCAATTGGAAATTGGGGGAATATTTATTACCTCTTTACTTGAGCACACTTCGGAAACGTTTCAAGAAATAGAACCAAATGGGTTCTTGCTTACAAACTTGAGTTGTAAATTTTAGCATTATATTGGGAAGGCGAAGCAAGGCTTCTATATTATCTGTTTGTTACATGATCAGACCATTATTAATCATGATTTCAGATTGTATCTGCTTAGTTATAGAAACTGTAATTGTCATAGATTTTAATCATCTGCATAATTATTCCAGCCGTCCCGGAGGTGATCGAATTTATGGAGTTTTTGACAATCAGCTGCCTGCTGCATTGAAAAAACTTCCATTTGATCGTCATCTTTCAGTGCAGAACGTGAGAAAAATTGTCTCAGAAGCTGATGGTTACCAACCACACTTGATTGCTCCTGAACAAGGTTATCGGCGGCTTATTGAGGGGTCGCTAAATTATTTCAGGGGGCCTGCTGAAGCTTCAGTAGATGCTGTGAGTACTCTGATATTGGATACCATTTTTCTCATACAGTATTTAATATCCCGATATATCAGTGACTGACCCAAAATATGATGTTCAGGTTCATCTTGTGCTGAAGGAGCTTGTCAGGAAGTCAATTGGGGAGTGCCAAGTGAGTGTGTTGTTCTTAAGATTTTTGCTATGATTTTTTTGTCTTTCCAGTTTTGATTTCTCATAATTCCTTTCTTTCATTTAATCTGTCCAATGGAACAGGAGTTGAAACGATTTCCAACTCTACAATCAACTATAGCTGGAGCAGCAAATGAATCATTGGAGAGGTTCCGCGATGAAAGCAAGAAAACAGTTGTTAGATTGGTTGATATGGAATCTTCATATCTGACTGTAGATTTTTCCGGAAACTTCCTCAGGAAGTAGAGAAAGCTGGAAACCTAGGGGGGAACCCACGGGAAAGCTCACCAGCTGCACAGAACATTGATCGTTATGCAGAGGCGCATTTCAGGAGAATAGGTTCTAACGTGTCGTCTTATGTATATATGATATCTGAGACTTTGAGGAACTCGATTCCCAAGGCAGTGGTTTACTGCCAAGTTAAGGAGGCCAAACAGAATTTACTCAATTACTTCTACACCCAAATTGGGAGGAGAGAGGTATCTGCTTCATCAAGTTAGTGTCAGATGGTTATTATGATTGTTCGTACTCATATGTTTGGGGATATTGCAGGGTAAGCAACTTGCAGAGTTACTGGATGAAGATCCAGCATTGATGGAGAGGAGGCTGCAATGTGCTAAAAGACTTGAATTATACAAGAAAGCAAGGGATGAGGTTGATTCTGTTGCATGGGTTCGATGAATTTCATACTCGATAGCTCTCGTTTGTATGTTAATATATTGTTGATTTGTCAGATTCTGTGACTGAATGCAGTTGTTATACCGTTTATGATTCATTATATTGATTGGCTTGATGATGTGAGATTTTTGTTTATTTGTTGTAACGGCGTAAATTAAGGTCATATTTTCACTCTATAAAGTTTTAGCTGTTGTTGGATCAAGTGATTAGACACTTTAAGATCTGATGCTTTGTTTAATTTTTCTTTTATTTGAATAAAAACTAAATGCTATTTTCTGGTAATCGGTATTCCGATTTCAAGCAGCATGATGCTAGTGATCTTTATTATAACAATGGCTAATTGCCAATTAATATGACTTTTGAAATGTTTTAATAATGTATCAACATTTAATTTGTTACAAAATCAGTACTCTCAATTTTTTTATCTCTTTCACTACAGAATTAACATGAGCATAAAATTGACCAAATAAAAAATATCAAAGTCTTGCAACTGCAATTTGGCAACACCATTTCTTGGAAGTCATGTCATGTCAACTTTCCAATGATAAAAAAAAAATTAAAAGGACGGTATTGTTATTATAACGTTTTAAAGATCATGTCAAAATTATAAACGAACGAAAGTTCATACATTAATTTACAATTAACTCGTATAATGATGCTTCGAATCTAGATGTAGTCGTAGTGTTTTCTGAATGCATTATCATCAAATCAACCAAGATGTCGCATGCCTGATACGATTTTTGAAGGGTCATAATCAGAAACTAGTTTTAACAACGTTGAAAATTTTGTCGCTCATCCTTGCAAGGTTACTAATTTAGATCATTGAACATTTGATTAAATTGGTCGATACCCGGGTCATATAAAGGCTCGGGAGCCGGCTCGCCGTCATCTGTTATAGGGATGCCAGTCAATATGTCCTCACTGTATTCATCTGCACAAGTACACAGAAGCAATAAAGATAAGTACAGTCTTGACTTTGAGATTTTTCATCATGCATCCACGCCAACTTTTGAGCTAAAGTCCTATTCCTCGAATTTCAAGCTCAATGGAGGTATGTGTTCAATTCATAAAAAGGAGATATGTACCGAAAATCAACTTCATGGAGGTAGGAGGAGGAGGAGTAGCCAAAAAGTTGAGGCCTGTATACAATACAATCGCTACGACAATAATCACCATTACATAAGTTGGCACACCTAATTCCCAATACCTGAAAAAAAGTCATTTAATGTACAAAGAAAATACCCCTAGTAAGATAGATGCATTTTTTACTGTTCTTGTACATTGTTCACATTCATGAAGAAGCATATTGTTTAGCACAAGCCTTATAGAATTGGCACATGAAAAAGGAGATCTTCAACCACAAGTTCATTCTGTAAAATATCTCGAACTTCATCTTAAAAAGATCGTCTCTACTTTCTTACTCAAGTTCATTTTCTCTAGCCATAAATCTTGAGTTGTTACTTGTTCGAGTTTTAAGCTTCTCGTTTAATGTACAAAGATACCCTGAGCAAGATTTATGCATTTTTCTTTTACTCTTCTTGCATATCGTTCACATACATCCAATGATAACCATAATGGTTGAAGACTAATATGAAGCACGTATCAATAAATTGCAGCCATCAATGTAACTACTTTGTTCTCTTTGAAAAGATAAAAAGAGCATTTAGTCCAATAAAGTAACATTTAGATGGGAATTTGGAATACAGGTGAAAAGTGGAGAATGATAAAGGGGAAGGGAAGCATATTTTCTAGACTACTGACCTGCTAGGGTAGTAATCGATTCCTATATACTGCAACCAATATTCAGGAACATATGCCCACACCAAGTAAATGCCTGTTAAAGAGCCACGTTATGTATCTTCAACCCAAAGATATTCAGCTCTTAAGTAAAAACAGAATCTGCATCTACATTCTGATCAAAGCTGAAGATGCCAAATCACTCAAATTGGACACTAAAGTGAACTTAGGAAGTTCTGCACTACTCATTTTTCTACTAATGATAATTAGCTATGAAGAAAAGCATACACAATTAAAGCACGAATAAATGATGCCTCACAAGCTTCCTAGTAATTCTCCAAATCTAGTCAAGTTTTTGGTTTAATAACGTAGATGATAACTCCTTAAATCTCGACAGTTCTAGCCCTGCATCTCTTACCATATAATACATCACCATTTCACAGTACTAGCAGCTGCAAAATATCAAGAGAAAAAATAATTTGGGGGCAAAATGTGTGTTTTGCAGGAAAAACATTGGGAGAATTTTGAAATCTCTGCTCCAACGCAACAATTAAGATAGCTGATGAGATCAGAGTTAACAGAATCGGTGAAGAAAGTAGCTATCAAACCTGCGGCAACCACGGCGGTGATGGAGGCGAGGAAGCCATATACTTGAGAAAGCATCGATCCACGCTCGCCGGAAACGGCGAATCTCGTCAGAGATGGACAATCGGAATCCTCCCTCCTGTCATTGGAGGGGTCTGATTTTCTTAAAGGAGTAGTGACAGAATCACGCCCTTCCATGAAATTGGATTTGAATGGATTATTGGCGTTTGAGCATTTGGCCACAGAGCTAGCAAGTAATTGGTTTGCAGAAGTGGAGAGAAGGCAACAAGGACTGTTGCTTCAATTAAAGTGGGGCCAATTCAAAGTGTAATCGAATCATGACTTGATCGATTTTCATATGTTTATGAACTTATTTGAGTTTAATCTAATTTAAACAAGATTTCGGGAATAAATATTTAAATTAAAATAATCAGTTTCTATAAAAGTTAAATAGTTTTATTCTTAAAAAATGATATAATTACTAAATTTAGTTACTTATAATATAAATAAATTAAAATGAATTAGGTGTTTGATATATTTATCTTTATTTAAATTATAAATATCTGCCAAATTAATATTTTTTCGTTTCCAGCTTCTTAGAGTTTTTCTAACTCTAATAATCAAATTTATTGTGTTTCTCTATTTTGCATTTGCTTCACATTCAATTTTGTAAGTTTTTTTTTTAAATTTAATACAGAAATTTAAAGGTCATGTCACGATGGATTTGAACTCGAAATCTTTGGCTTCGAACATTAACTACCTACCACTAGGCCAACACACGCACACATTTATAAGTGTGCGTGCGTGAAGAGATATCAGTTCGAAATTATTAAAGATGACCTAATTAGAAGATTTTTATCAAAGTGAGGAGACTATAAGATGATTGATCTTGTCGACCAATGGATTTGAAGATAAGATCATGCTTTTAAGGATCTCAACTTCCTCAATCGAAGTGGACGATGAAAGTAGAAGACATGGCTTGAAAGCTTGAGAATCAAGGTTTCAAGAAACCTATACATTTAGCCACAAATCTCACTTGAAGATAGAAGTTTGAGTTTCAAAGATACTGTACGCTGAGAGTATTGCTTTCATATCCTTTACATTGTACTTTAGATTCTTAGAATCTGTCTAGTATTAGTATGAAATATTTGTGAGGATTTTTAGTCTTTTCATTTTTCTTCTCAATTGTAAATTGGGATCAATGGCGATCTTGGGCTCGGTTCCTATTTCATCAACACTACGTCAATGGGAAGGAGGAATTTTTCGAGTTGGCAGTCATCTCCAGTTTGCTCACCATATCTTATTCATTTCTGTTTGGTTTTGATTTTTCGATATCGCTTTGCTTGCATATCTAATTCTGATGCTTTCACGGACAATGCGATTTCTTCTCCATTGATATTTTTGTTTCCGGTTCAGTTGCAAGAAATATTATGCATCTCATGGGTTCAGAAGGAAATTCTGAAGAAAATTCACAAGAAAAACTCCCAATTGAGCCGTACAGAAAGAACATAGCTTCAGTAATACATTATGGATTGAAGTAAGCATCACAGGTCACATGACCTTGTGAAATCGTTGATTCAGAGTATTAAGATAGAGATTTAAGCATAGTCACTAGCATCAGTAGGCATGAAGATTTAAAATATGATTCTAAATGTAGAATGGGCCAAGTCATTTCCCTGCCGGTGGCTGCGGATTTGGCTTTGAGTCTTCACCGTTCATCAAGGGACGGAATCCGTGCTCAAGGCTGGCTCGCCAGATTTTCTCAATATCGAACATCATGTTTCCACACTCATGGACATCCCATCCTTCCATACCGTGTATTATCCCAGCTATACGCCATGCGCTCATAACTCGTCTTGGGAGCCAATTCTGTCGTGCATTAGGAAAAAGAAGATAAAAAGGATTAGATGGAAACTTTTTCATTAGGTACTTTCCTTTATAAATTAATTAATAGGAAGCTTGGTTTGTGCCTAACCTCGCAAGAGTCAACATTTTCTAGATGCTTGGGAGCCAGCATTGCTGGTGTGCTGTTATAGAAGCAGTCTTTGCGCATTTTCTTTGGAGGAAAATGTGACAGGGGAAAGAATGATGTTCCTTTGGGTGCGTTCATCTGTTCGTCTTCACTTAGCCCCTCTCCCACTAACCATGTCTGCGCAAGTGACAATTTGTATTAGAACGAGGCTGAACCCCATGAGCATGCATCAGTATTACTTTCAGTATCACTACCTCAGAAGCATTGTGCTTAGAAAGGATCAAATTGTTTCCGGCTTCTTTTGTAAGTCTTGCTTTGAGTTTTTTGTAGTCATCCTCCAATATGGTATAGACCTGTTGCAATGTGAGGCACAGGATGCCAATTAACTAAGAAGAAGTTCATCCTTTCATTTATGCAATCATCCGTTTTCTATGGCGGAACAGATTATCCATACCTGGATTCCCTCTTGGCATAAAGCAAGGACAATGGAGTAGGCAACCTTTGATAGGTAGCCTCTAATAACAACCTGAGTTGTTCCCTTCGGAAGGCTATTTAGCACAACTGCAACTGCTAAACTACTTCCATCTACCAACTTCACTTTTAGCTCAGGGTGCCTTGTTAGGAACACTTGGCCGTTATTATTCAGCCCCTCGCCCTGCATCACATGAACAAGGACATAAATAACTGATGAGTTTTTGGATGCAGAAGTATCTAGTTGTAGCTCTGTTACTTGCCTGATTCAGTAGGCCTAGGCTCAACACGCAAACACCCTTAGCCTCAGCTTCAAGTATACTTTCCTCAATCATACTATTTATTGGTTCTCTCTGCCATTGCATGTAGTACTGCAGGGACATGAAACGAATGTCAGAAAACTTCATTTTGTATTACAACATACGAATCAGCAGAATCAGTGTAATCTTTACTTGAATGCTGTATTTGGGAATAGCCCATGTTTGCAGTTTTAGGTGTTTGAAGACATTCCTCTCAACAATGAATGTGCGCCCGTAAATCCAAGTGACCATCATGGACCAAAGAGTGACGGGCCACATTAACCACAAATACCACTTGGATTTCTGAGGTTCAGAAGCCAAGCATGCGAATCCCAGGCGGAGATGATAAATGGATTCTGGTGTTGTGAGATGAGTGAGATGCACCACATCAGGTTCTTCCTCCTTCCGTAGGAGTGAGCTTTCATATACTGAGTCGGTAGATTTGTCCATGGTACCGTATATATAATCATAAAATGGCATGAAAAGTGAGTAGTTGGTTCGGAATTGGGTGTGATGCAGCGAGTGGTACCTGTTTCATCACATATGCAGTCAGTTGAAATGAACTATGACAAGTAAGGTGTTCGAACATTTTAAGCTTTCATTTAAGATAGTTTTGTTTACAAATAACTTTTCTATGTTGTTAAATAGTACCATAATAAATCCCTCTCCTGTTTGATTTTCTGTACACACTCTTCTTTCACAAGAACTAAGATAATATAATATGTAAAAGCTGCAGATTAGCCTTTTATGCATAAAGCAAACGTTCTTGGTATTTATGCCATGAATGTCGATGTGTAACTGTATAAAGTGGATTCATAACAGATTGCTCAACAAGTGTAATCAAAAGTATGTTGTAGTGGACTAAGATGAGATTGAAACATGAAAGTGTAAAATCTGTCTCGAGAGGAGTGAAAGTTCAAGGAAAGAATTACTAAGTAGGACAAAATGATAGTATTACTTTGTTGACTGAAACTAACTGAAGATATAACTGGCCTCTAAATTAGAAGCAAGTATATAAATGCCTTTATCTTGTCATCATGAATTAATTGCTTAAATACCAATTCTTGGGTCTTGGCAGATAATGGGACATGACAGTTGGGGACCAAGAGACATCCTTTTGGGTCTTGAGAGCAAATTCAAGTCCCATTGGTATTCTTAGCCAAAACTAGTTCTCACTTAACAAGTGCATGGAGACTGAATATATCCTGGAATATCTTCAAAAAATTACAATCAAGTCATGGATTAAGATACTTACGAAGGCGTGTACATGAAGTACTTGAGGGGGGAAATTGTTGAGAAGAGCTGTTTCGGGATGTACTCGAAGTTGCAGTGGCCCATGTTGTTCATGAAGTCGATATAAGTGAAGTAAACAACCACGGAGAGGATAGAGATATTCTTCATGTAGATAGTTGTGAAAAATGGCAGTGAGAACAGCAAGAAGTATGCAATGTGCTCCGCAAACGGGTGGATTACAGCTACAGCAACAATGGAATTGTTGAGTGAGTGAAGGTTAGATGGTAATAACATAATATGCATGCTTTAACAGATCTGTGCTTTGTAACTGATCTGAATAGGTTTCTGTTCCATTTCTTGAACACCCCTCAAATTTAGAAATGCAGTGTAATATGATGATGTAATTTAGAGGTTACATGTAATAGGTTCGGTGACGATGGAGGAGTGGTGGTGGGAATGGTATCGCGAGTAGAGGAAGTGGTGGTGCAACGCGCGATGCAGCCA
Organism: Salvia rosmarinus; assembly: GCA_036937905.1. Taxonomy (NCBI): domain Eukaryota; kingdom Viridiplantae; phylum Streptophyta; class Magnoliopsida; order Lamiales; family Lamiaceae; genus Salvia; species Salvia rosmarinus. The sequence continues at coordinate 60,364,921 of CM072823.1, forward strand.
GTAGTATAGGAACTCCACCGGACCAGCATGAAGCATAAATGTCCAGACCACCCCATCTGTCTTCCACCAGGTAAGATGTTGAGCTGCCTTGTAATAAATCGCTACCGAGTAGAGCATAAGCCCACTTAGTATAATTTGATCATCCCTGTGAATCACACTCATAGTTAGATCACAACCAAATTATCCATTGACAGTTTGGGTGAGAAAGGGAACATTTATTACCAGTTTCTCTCTCTGTCAACTTGCTCGAACTCAATGCTCTTGTCAACTATCCTGTTGTTCCCTTTGGCTGTTCGGTAACGGGAGAGTGAAATCCACATTTGGTTGTGCACCATTCTCCATACCAATAAAGGTAGTACCAACAGATTTGAAAAGTCTCTATCATTTTCACCTTTCACCACGTACGAGTATACTGAATGTGTCACCCAGGGAGCCAATACCACGTACTACATGAACCACACAGAAAACAAAAAGTAGAAATGAAATTTCAAAGTCGTTCCAAAACATTTATGCTAGGCAAGGCTTGTCGTTGGACGGACGGGGCAATAAATAAGTATTCGTTGACCCATTAGATATCGGGCACCATCAAACGTGATCGAATAATTACCTGAATGCTAAAATGGTTATCAGTTTATATGATTTTTTCATAATTTAATAAAAAAATAACAATTAAGTAATAGTAGAATATCTAAAACATATTAGACAAGCCTATAATACACCAAAGAAACAAACAAAAATTATCGGAGTCTTGCTAATGGATTATGATCGGTCAAGAAACCGTCCATTGACAAACCTATGCTAGGCCTTGTTAATGGCTTTTGGTTAAATGTCAAAGACTACTCATCCCCTTAGCTATATTATATGGACATGCCCGCAGCTATCTTGCTAGAAAAACAAGCAATTATATATGGAGACAGATTTTTTCAAAATTTCAATGTGGATATACACAAGCTAAGATAAGACATTCTTATATTTTTGTGAATGCAGATAAGAGATGATGCGAAAGAAGAGAAGAAAACCACCTTGTAGTCTCCAAGCCATGTCCATGGCCAGTCAGTGAGAATCCCTGGTTTGGTAGCCATTCTTCCTCAACTAGTGAGCTATCTTCCCCAACATAAAGTTTGGCACAATGAGCATTGCATATATAGCAAAAACAATGGTGTTGCTAATGTTATAGTAGTGGCTTAATCTCATTTAAGTCCATCTAATACCTACCTGGGGTGGGCAGCTGTCTTGCTATGCGCCTACATTATCAATGCACTTGGACACAGATAGAAATTTTGGCTACCTAAAAATTAGACTTATAACTGTTACCATGTGTAGCAGGGATGTCAAGTGTGTTGCCCGGATCAATCCGAAACCGTTCAAAACTCATTAAATTTTAAGCGGTGGTTCAGTTCGGTTGAAACAGAGGACCCGGATCGAGATCCATAGTTTGATGGTCCGGTCCGGTTAGATCTGTGGGAGTTCCGAACCGAATCAATCTTTATTGGTTCGGTGGTAAAATTCATCTATTGACGAGCCTAAGTTTAAATAGCTTGTAAATGAGCTAGTTTTATCCATATCGATTCAAAATCACTCATAACACATTAAATTATAAAGCAACGGTTTCGATTTAGTTCCTCGATTCGGTTCACATTCGATCCGGACCGCTTAAGACCCATAGTTGATGGTCCTGGTCCGGTCCGGATCCAGGGTATAATGAGTTGGGAGTAACCATTACTTATTTAGCTTAAAACCCACCCATCGACATCCATATGAGCAACTAGCAAGTGTGATAATGTTGTTGAATTGCCTGTAGAGTGCATTTATGAATTTCACCAGCCAAATTGATGGGGTCGGCTTACAGTGTCAGCAGTTATGGGTTGGCCATTCACATCTAAGGTTGAACCAAAGATCTTCTTCTCTTGCTACACCACTCCAATTTTACATAAGCTAGCCCAATGGACGACTGCCTGCATTTCTGATCATGTGCCACCTTAAATGTTTCTGTAATTTACTATGACTGGCATGGTTGAAATTATATAGATCGGTAAATTTTCCTTATGTATTTGGAGTAGGGTAGTGCCTTCACTGCCTTAGATCAATAATTTGGTGCCATGTATTACAAAATTGTGAATTATGGAGCATAAATCTTGTGCAAAATTAGTGACATTGGACAGTACTCGTGGGAGAAATAGTATTAGCATCCGGAGTCTTAGTCACACTATATGATGTATTGAAGTGGTGGAATATAGAACTATTCTATAATTTATTTGCTTGAATTTTTTGGTGAGGTGGTTCTATAGTAGATTTGACAAGATCGGGATCAAATTGTCAACATCAAACCAAAGCATTTTCTTTGTTATTCTTATTTTTCATCTCTATCTAAATAGTATTTCTTTTTTCATTTTGAAGCCATGAATCCAAATGATTCCAATTATTATTCAACTTTTGGATATTTTTTTGATCCTCAAAATTATTCAAATCCAGAACATGTTCAAAATTCTGTTGTACTTGTTATTTAAATTTTCTATATCTATTTGTAATTTGGTTGATGTATTTTAAATTTTATATTAACTCTTGTAATTTTCGTTTTATAATCAAGTACATTATGAGTTTTTAAATGTATGGTAAATTAATTTTATCTTGAATACGAATTTTATAAATAATTTATATTTTTTCTATTTTCAAAATGTATTAATATATTTTAAATTATTATAGATAATATAATAATAAAAATAAAATAAAATAAGAAATTGTAGGTCATGTGAGTGTCACTGATGGGAGTAAAAATAAGATGAAGGTTGGGTTGTATAGGTGGAAGAGAGATAAATAAATATTTTAATTGAGAGTTGGGTCAAGAGAATATCACTGATGTTGGTAGTCTTAAGGAGAATTGTGTTTTGTGTATAAAGTAATTGGTAATATGAATTCGAGATATTTTTTAATGTAAAAATTATTTTCTGTTTTGGAAATATGTCAATTTAATGAGACATCTAAAAAGAAAAATGTATCAATAATAATGGGATGAAGTAAGTATATGGTTTTTTAGCATATAAAATAGTATAGCATGAGCTAATAGGGGTCGCATGTCATCGAAAATAGTATAGCAAGAATTATTAGGGATCGCATGTCATCTTTACCGTATATCTTGATTTGTGTGCTATTATCTAAAACAAAAAAACAAGAAAGAGGAAGTAACATGGGGAAGAGTGAGTAATAAATACGAAATGATTTCTTTCTTTCATTATGTGCAACTAACTAATAATCTCCCAAAAAAAATAAAAATAAAAAATAAATAATAGTACACTGCAAACTTATTATTTTTAGTAGGTAGACGGGAAGCTGAATTTGGGAATTAGCTATCAATTAACTCATTAATGAAGGTAGGTAAGATAGGGTGGAAAATTTTTAAAATAAATCATCATAATTATTTTTTTTACTTGTAATAAGAGAAAATGCCGACGCTCTAGTTAGTGCTGCTTGGATGAACCTTGTGTCTGTGCGGCAAGATATTTTCATTTTAGGAGGCTACAGATTTAAAATTTTGGGAGTTAAAGAAGATGGTATGTTTCTATTATTCTATATTGGTTTATCAAATTCAACTGAGTGAATGAACGAGGGTGTTTGGTGAAATTATATTTCTCCAAAAAGCAATTTTATGTTTTTTTTTAAGCTCCTCAACCTATTAAATAGGAGGTGAAAAACAATATAATAAAAGTCCAATACACATAACATGACATGAGCTGCTTGTAGTGGATACCAACTAAAAAAATAAAATAAAAATAAAAAATAATTTTTCAATTGGATAAGGGAGGCAAAAAAAAAGGGTTGTGAATGGTAGATATTTGCATGTTCGGTTATCAGTGGACAGTGGTTAGACATATCTAATGAATGCCAATTCATTCTCGACACCCAAAGTGCGTTGTTTTACGTTAAATTTCGTGTTTTAATTGGAATTGTGAGATATTCCTAATGTTCTTTTTTAAGTATTTTATTAGTATTTTTCGTGTTCTAGTTTATAATTTAAAATTAAAAGTGTAATATTTTTTTATTATCTTTTATTTAATATTTTTAAAATTTAATAATTAATTATAAATATATTTATTATAAAAAATAATAAAGTTATGAAGATCTTTTTATTTTTTTGATATGATAACTGTGAATATTTAAAAAAAAAAAAGGAGAGGTAGTAGACAATATTGGAGGTTAAACGTGATTCACTCTGGAATTATAGATATGAGGAAGTTGGAATTAAATTAGTTGATATTTATATTACCCACCGATGGATGCATTTACACCTGATCTGACTGAGTAATAAATATTTTATGCTGTCGTGGTTTTTCTTGGGAAGAAAGGTGAGAGTGGTCCTTGTCAAGATCACCCATGTTGGCATGGTGGGATTAATATTAAGGGTAAATATATACAAATACACACTTTTACAAAAGTATGTACAACCTATAATCATATTTCAAATTTGATACCGTGTATATCCAATTGCCTTTTTTAATATATATCTACTGAGTCTTGGGCGATCTTCGGTGTGAAATTGACATAACACTGACTCCGAAACATAACAAACATTTGAATGAATAAATGATTGCGAAATTATTTTATGTATTCGATATTATTATGTTAAATTACTTTATATATAATTGAATCATGTTTATTTTATATATCACTGAATCATGTTAAAAGTGTGAGAAAAAAATAATTAAATCACTAATTCATGTTTTTTAAATAAAAAAAAAACATAAATGAATCAAAAAATTAATTAACAAATAAAAATCCAAAATTTCGGTCGACAATTCCTTGTTTTCGGTCGACCGGAATCAAGGAATCATCGACCGGAGAGAGGATGAACGACCGGAATTTGAATTTTTAATTAATTCAAATTAAAAATCAAATTTTGAATACAAATTGGTCGACCGGAGAGAGGAATTATCGACCGGAAACAAGTATATATGAAATGAAATTAATACTAATTATTAATTCATGTCCCCGGTCGACCGGAAACATCAAAGGGTCGACCGGAATCAGCGATTTTTCGATCGGAAACAAGGATATATCAAATTAATTTAATACTAATTAATTTAAATTGAATGTATGATATTTAAATTAATATTTACAGGTAATCTATGATAGAAATTTTGCAAAATATTGAAATGCTGAAATTATAACACAACTTATTAATTTTGAAATATTTAATATTGAAATTATCCTTCATATTTACAGTATTAATTAATACTGTACAAAATAGTACTACGAAAAGTAAAACCTTACAGCTAAAATTGCAGAAAAATTGAAGAAGACAAATAAATGCAGAAAAATTACAGAAAAATTGAAGAAGACAAATAAATGCAGAAAAGTAAACCAATAATTGAACCAATTCTCTCCTATTTATACAATCGATTGTAACAAATACAAATCCAACAAATTGCTCTTGCTCTTGCTCCTCTAATTTTCGTTCGTTCATTTCGATTTTATATTCAAAATTTTCAAATTTATTTCTTCAATTTAGAACCCAGTAGCTATGTCTCAACAAGTAAGTTATTCGAATTTTTATTTATTTTCGACACGTGTTTTGAATTTATTGTTGTTTATGATATTAATTTGTGTTTAGATTTATTATTGTTAATTTTGTTTAGATTTATTATTGTTTATTGTTATGGATAAATTATTGTGTTTAGATAATTAAATTAATTGGATAATTCATTTAGTGTTTTGAATTTATTGCATAATTCGTATATATAATTGGATATAATTCGTTTAGATAATTAAATTAATTGGATAATTTGTTTAGTGTTTTGAATTTATTGCATAATTCGTATATATAATTGGATATAATTCGTTTAGATAATTAAATTATAATTACGTATATATAATTGGATATAATTCGTTTAGATGAAATTAGATGTTTTATATGATTTTTTGGGTTTTTTATATGAAAAAATAATAATTAAATCATTGAATCATGGTTTTTTTTTAAAAAAAAAGCATAAATGAATTAAAAAATTAAATTATTAGTTAAAATCCTCTCTCGGTCGATGATTCCTTGATTCGGTCGACCGGAATCAAGGAATCATCAACCGGAGAGAGGGATTAAATTAATTCGTTTATTAATTATTGATTTTTAACTGTAATTTAAAAATATAATTTAATTTTTTAATCATCGACCGGAGAGAGGAATGTAATGTAATTCGTTTATTAATCATCGACCGGAGAGAGAAATCATGGATTTTTAACTGTAATTTAATTTTTTAATTCATTCCGGTCGACGGAAACAAGATTATCGAACGGAAACATGATTCCGGTCGACCGGAATCTTCGAATTGTCGACCGGAAAGAGCCTATTTTCGACCGGAGACAACGGTCGACCGGAGACAATCCTTTCTCGACCGGAGACAACGGTTTGTCGATCGGAGAGAGGACAGGGCTTCTGTTTTCCAGTTTATATATATGTATCTCTTGTTTCCGGTCGACTAAGCTTCTCTCCGGTCGAGCAAAGCCTTCTCTCCAGTCGACCGGAAAGAAGGCTTTCTCGACCGGAGAGAAGCTTAGTCGATCGGAAACATCAAGCAACATGTATATATTGAAAAAATTACCTCCGGGTAGTGAAGCTCGACTATTAATTGCGGGAATGGGAATGAAATTCAACTCAATCTCTCTTCTCTTTCGAAATTTTTGAAATTGAAAACTGGGAGCCAAAGTGAGAGAGAATATGAGTTGTATAAGCTTTACCAAACTCGGTCAACCTCATTAATGTGCACAGACTTTAATTTGCAAATTTGCAGACTGTAATTTGTTAAAGATTGCAGATTGCAGACTCCAATTCACGTCAGTCACCACTTTTTACAGAATAATATATTACTTTAATAAATTGGGTATATGTTGTAGTAAAATTTCAAAATGGACACTAGTGGTATATAATTTTACAAATAGTGGTATATAAGTTTGGCCCCCTAATATTAATGTTTACCTTTATATTTATTCTTCTATTTTGGACTATCTACTGGTGAAATATGTCGATATATTTTTGAGTAAATATTATTTTAAATTATATTTATTTGCTTTAAAATGTCCGAATTATACAAAAATATCTTACATCCATTTTTTGGCCCTCAAAATCTTGACATAGCTCGTCGGACACTACATGAAAATGCCACGTAATTCCAATTATTTTACATTTTTTTCTATGTGGTAACCGGCGAGTCACGTCGAAATTCTGATGGTCGAAAAATGGACATGAGATATTCTTGATACGAATTTTATTGTTGATGATGTAAATAAATATCTAAGAAAGTTTGGAACATTTTTGATAAAGCAGGTGTAGTTTGGGATTTAACCTGGTATCTACCCTGTATATATATTTTGCCCTATATATTATTTGATGTGGTATCTTGTATATCCGTCCTTACATGCAGACTTTGATATTTTTTTCAGTGTAAATGATATTTGATATTTTTCTTCAATATAAATGATACTTAAGCAAATAATATTTTTCTTAATAACAAATGATATTTTTGTCTGTCCATAATATGCGGACGGATGTACAAAAATTTCTACCATGAAGGGTTTGAATATGTAGAATATGGTCATCACATGCTCATGATTTTGAGAGAGGAAATCGAAAAAAGGTTCATCAGAAAAAGAAAAAAAAATTATTTGATGGCAAATTTAATACTTAGCAATTATGGCTAAGGTGATATCTTCAAATAACCATAACTGATAATTTAATCTATTATTGTGCAAATGGGGAAACAGACGTGAGGGTGAATTGCCGGGTGGCTGTGTTTCAAAATTTTCATGCTTTACTATCTATTATTACATTTACATATATGACTTATTGACTGCGATTCCACAATTAAGAAAAAGAAAGATAAAAATAAAACATTTTTGAAATATTAAAGAATCTTATTTGTGAGTGAAGTGGGTTGGATACACCTAGCACCTACCTCTATGGGCCCTATATCTTGGTACTATTTGTGAACTTTTATTAAAATAGAGAAAAAAGTAAGAATCATCGTGCAACTTAAGGGTGGTAAAATTCATATAAGATCGTACCACTTTTTTCTTTTTCTTTTTTTTTTGTTAATCGTATCACTTTTTGGTGGCCCAGGATTCCACTATTTTCTTTGACAGTTTTTTTTATCAATCCTTTTGTTGATTTTAGCTTTATTGTTTTATTTGAAAATTATAAAATAGGAATGGTTTCATCGTGATTAGGGTGTATAATTATTCTTTATTCACTAATTTCTTAATATAGAGCATAGTAATTATAAATATTATATGATTGATGAAATATAACTTTAAGAAGGTTAATTTGTTGAAAATAAATCTTTACACAATATAAGTATAAAAGATCTCATAAATAGTGACTTAGGAGTTCATAAATCAAGCGTCATCATTTTTTTATAAATTAAATGTAGAAATTTAAAGATCGCATCACGATAGACTAGAACTCGAAACCTTTGGTCTCGAACATTAACCATTCTACCACTAAGTCTATATACACACAATCAAATTTTTTTTTGATCAATTAATATAAAAATTTTAAAGACCGTGTCATGATAAACTTGAACCGGAAACCTTTGACCTTATTCATTAACCACTCTACCATTAGACTGACTCACGTACACCACGTTCAAATTTTTTTTATTCTATTTTTTTGTCAATTAATACAGAAATTTTAAAGGTTGCGTCACGGTGGACTCGAACCCGAGACCTTTGGCATCGGGCATTAACCACTCTACCACTAGGCCAACACACACACACTCACATTCAAATTTCTAGTATCTCAAAAGTTGCATCAATTCACTCGTACCCTTATCTAGTATAACTCGAGAGGCTTCTTAGTAGCTACACACATTGGGCACCGTAAAACAATTGGCCCAATAAATTACTTCTAATCTGAGAACTGATTTGGGCTTTCAGTTATTGGGTCCACATTGTTGGGCTGCTCAATGAAACTAACTTAAAAACAATTTCAATATATTGTACGAATGAAAATATTGTTAAAACTATTCAACTTTAAAATAATAATCAAATACTACTAAATTTAGATTCCAACTCAAAAACAGGACTTAATTTGGATTTGACAGCCCATTTTTTATTTGCAGGGAAACATCCCCCTTCTCTAAATATGTTTATATAAGAAAAATTATTCAAAATATATTTATCCCACTCTAGTATGATCCATTAGCCTAATGCCTCGGAGCCATTAGTTTTTTGCTGGCTTAAATGTGTTTTTTTTTTGGTCAATTAATGCAGAAATTTGAAAGGTTGCGTCGCGGTGACTCGAAGCGAGGACCTTTGGCGCCAAGGATTAATCACTCTATCACTAGGCCAACACACACAGGCTTAAATGAGGTTGATGTGGCCCCATGTGGATTAATGATAAATTATTTAAAATAATTTAAATTATATTTAATTCTTCTAATATGTTGTATATTATCAATAATATCACAAACAATATCGTCTCCTCGCAGCGTGGCGATTCCGGTTTACAACCTTTTTTCTAAAAGAGGTAGACTCATTTACATCTGAATGTATAGTGTATATGCCCATGATACATCCAAATTGAGGATTAGTTGATCTTAATTGGAGAATAATAAATTCTAATTTATCTCTAATTACCTAATAATTAATGATTAAATAAATTTTAATCAATGATTGCGACCATCCGGACGTTGCATACAACCGCACAGGTTTTCGGGTGCCTTTAAGATGCCACATTAGTCTCCGACAATCCACATCATCTTTCCCTAGCTGTATGTTTTCTTGAGCCGTAAAATAAAATACTGGAAGTCTAGGGGTGAGATTCGGTTAACTGAAACCGAAATCACCTAAAATAGCTAACCGTAATCGATACCAATCGATTAATCGGTTAACCGATTAACCGATTTGATTAGTCGGTTCGGTTAACGGTTAACCAAAATTAAAATTATTTTTTTTTAAAAATAAAAAAATACAAAAAATAATCGAAAATAAATGAGATTAACCAAAAATAACCGAGATTATTTCAAATATTACAGAAATTATAATATTAAATTAAATAATTTTTACTTAATAATTAAATTAATTAATTAATTAATTTTGGTTAATCGGGTATAACCGTCGATTAATCGGTTATACCCGATAACCGAAATTCACTTGAAATGGATAACCGATACCCGAATCGAAACCGAAAAATCGATGATTGGTTAACCGATAACCGACTTTTTCGGTTTCGGTTCTCGGTTAACCGAAAATCGATACCCGTTTAAGCACCCCTAATTGGAACAAAGCTCATGCCATTTTTATATTTAAAGTTTAGGGCAAAAAATAACAATGAGTAAAAATTTAAGCTAGAAAATATAATTAACTCTTAATAAAATAAAACATATGAAAAAAGAAAAATCAATTGATGTATTTTGTAGTGTGGGCACATGGATATGGAGTCCATCAAGTCCCCAAAGAGAACATAACCTATTCTTTTGTTGGTTTCTCCATCACGTGACTTTGCTGTGTCTTATATTTTCATTTTTTTTCGCATGATTGCGATATGATGCTATTGTCTATAGATAGCATGTATATACTTTTTCGAAAAATGGGTTTATCAGCAACCACACACATCATGTCTACTTTGCCTGTCAAATTATTATTTTTTAACAAAAAATTGCAATTACTATTCCTGGCATTATTTTGTTAATTTCGGTGGGATTCCCCTGAATTTCTAACCTATTAAAGAGTAAGGTATTGGTCCGTAAATTACTTCATTTATTCACCATATTCGTTCATTTAATTCTATTTTTGATCTGTTTAAAAAAAATATTTACTTTTTTTTTTAGGAACATCAACTTTACGTTTTTACCATAAACATACCCACTTTTTACACCTATGATCCATTAATATATTCATTTATTATCCATATGACACACCTTTTAATTTCACTATCTCTTAATATATTCATTTATTATCTCCATCCATTTTACACTCATTACAATTTACTCTCTCTGTCCCATTTAAAATGTCTCACTTTTCTTTGGGTTGTCCCATTACAAATGTCTCATTCCATTTTAGGAAGTAATTATCCCTTCAAAAAGTGTGGACCCTACCAATTTTTTAACACTTTAACTACTTTATATCTATCTCCTAAATACTCGTGCCCAAAAGAAATTGGACAGTTTAAATAGGATGGAGGGAGTATTAAAATTCGTTTCACCAAAATCAATGAACCAAAATGATGGACGGATGAAGTATTATATAGAAGAAGATTATTGGTTATTAATTGTTTCTAGTAGATTTCAAGGAAAGATTTTTTAGTTTACAAAAATAAAATATATCATATTATGAACTGGAATAAAATTATAAAAAAAACTAAGATAGTATAAGTTAGACTATATTCAAACCAATACCAAACTAGTATAAACTAGCACATAATTCAAATAAAATGAAAAACAACTCACACATAAGAGGATTTGAACCGATCGAAAACCTCTGAGGCATGATAATATTCCACATGCGCCTAACATCTTTCTTTGTCAGAGGATTTTTAGGATTATAAATTATAAAAAGATTCTTAGCCTCATTTTAAATAAATAGTGTTATTCAGCAATCTGCCTTCCTCTTATTATGAGTCCAAAATTCTGGCACCGAAAATCTCATGTGGCACGCCAGAGTCTGATGTGGAAGTATACGTGTCATATAGAAAATTACGTGATATTCAGACTTCAATGTGCCACGTGAAATTTTATGTGCTGGAATTTTGGGTTTGGGACAATATTTAAAAATGTTGAAAGGTTATGTATAATTCATCTGGTTTTATAGATTGTGAAATTATTGCAAAAAATTACAAAAATGTTAAAACATTTTATATATAAATTTGTTAGATTATAAACATTATAACATTATTGCAAAAAGGATCAAACTAATTGTGACAATATATGTATTTTCTGATTAATAAAACATAGATAGCTTCCTAAATGAAAATGGAAGACATCGAAGGATGTAATCCAATCAAACAATATTTATCCTCGGGATCACAAGTTTAGTTTCGTGCTTCTAATAGCCAAAATGCGTCGAATGCTAAACATCAAAGATTGAGTCTAAGCTCATCAAAAGGTACAATTCAAGTCATAGACAAGAAGAGAAAATAAAATTAGAGTTAATTCATCGTGAAGTCTAATACTGAATAATCCGTCAAAATACGGAGTGAACTCAAATCTCGGCTCCGCCCGTCAAGACCCATTGATCAACCCGAAAACATTTGAAAATATTTGGGCTAAGTACTAATGTACTCGGCATGCATTTTCATAAACATTTCATAAATTCGTAAAATCGGTTTATCCAATCATGATAACATAACTTAGAAGGTTTTAAAAGAGAAACCACTTTTAAGCATGCAAAATATTTCATTCATTTGGGCCCATTGTCACGACTCTTACATTACTCGCTTTGATCCCGGACCTCTAGCCACCGTCGGATCACATTCTCCCATTATTGTCATCGGGACGAACCGGACAATCCATGATGTGCTTCGAACGTATCGGACAAGCACCATAATAACATGACGCATCGGAACACATCCGACAAGCACCCTTATAACGCCTCATTACTTGGTTAGTGCCCGGATGGAGATCAACCCACCGAAACAACTAACGGTGTACACAATTCTCAATTAACGTGTTAGGTTTAAAGAGAATCTCGATCGATACATTTACGAGCCTTAAACAGAGTAGAGCGCACAAAACATTTTATTGGATAAACAGTTTGATTTCATGAAATATCGAGCATATAACTCAAATATACTTTTGTAAAGTAAGCCCACCTCGATAGGACAAAGCTCAAGAAATCACAATAATATGCGTCTCTGAAAAAGCGCTAATCCCTTGATCGATAAAACCTACAAGAAGCACTAATCTTAATAGGTCTCGAAAAGCTAGCCTTAAATTCAAGTAAAGAAGGCTACTAACTTATGATTCGTTAAGCCCGAGTTTTCAAAATATAATTAAATTTGAAAACTAATTTATATCGGCTAAGGCACCAACAATACCCTTGCTCGACTTTTCGTTTAAAAACAATTAAATTTCATAATCTTCCTTTGTTAAATACTTTTTACAAAAGTATAATGCAATTAAATTGCATACTAAAATCATATATATATATTAAGGACTCTCGCTTAATATAACACATAATATAATTATCAAATTATGCATTTGTTTAACATAATTTAATTTATTTAATCATCATAACTTAATTAATTTCATTAAAAGAAATTAATTACATTAATTAAGTAGGTCATAATCATAAATTAAAGTAATTTAAACTTGGACTTAACCTTGATTTAATCAATTAATCAATTAAACTTAATAGTAATTAATTAATTAACTTATAATAATTAAATAATTTAAACTTATAATTAAGTTTAAGTTAATTATTTAATTAATAAGACTTAATATAATTTAATTAATTAAGTCTTAAAGTTAAACCTTATTAATTTAATTAATTAAAGTCAGGATTTAATTAATTAAAAAGTCAAATAATTAATTAAATTAAAGCTCAACTGTTATTTAATTAATTAAAGTCCAACTATTAATACATTTCACCATCAATACATTTAAATAAAAGGTTTCATTTATAAATAAATTATATTGTTGCAACATTTAAAAAGAAATCACCACACTCAATAGGATCACCAACATGAATTAATTAATATTGGCCATATCAAGACTTCAAATTTAAAATCCTCTCAGCCCAACTCCATATTGAAATGCTCAAACAATTAAATCGCCCAAGTGAAAAAAGGCCCAACAACATTAAAAATTAGCCCAATTCCATTTAATAAAAGAGTTCAACACATATTAATAAAATGAATCCACCCGTTTAATTAATACAACACAAGCCCAACCCAACTCTCAAACCCTAAATTAACCGGATTCCACGACCCATTTTTTTTCTTGTTTTCTCCATTTCTCCCCACCTCTCACGCCTCTCTCTCTGCATCTCTCACTCTTCTCTCTCGGCTCACACCTGGCGACGCCACGATGTCCGGTGACGACGCAAGGCGCAACGACGACTCAAATCGCATGAATACACATATAGCCGGCCGCAGACAACTGGATGACGTCGCGCCGGCCACCACCATCACCGACACTACACACACACACACATAAGGACCTCTCGTCCATCACCCTCTGGTCCTCTCTCAAACTCGCATAAAAAATGAGAGAATTAAAGTTACCTTTGAATGCGAGAATGGTGAGATAAGGGTTTCAAAGGAAGAAGAAGAAGCTTATATAGGGTAGGGTTTTATTACCCATGGGTTTCATTTGGGCCCGTTAAACCAAAGCCCATTATACGATTTATTCTCACGGCTTCAAATTCGATCCTAAGGACGATGAATTAATAATAATGACATGATATTATTGATATAATGATTTATATAAAATATATATATATATTCGATTATATATTATATATAATAATTCTCAATTTCACTTCATAAAATTCAATGAAATAAATCAATCTTATAATTCTAAGTTCGAAAGTCCTTCTAATCTTATTGCATTTGAACAATTTGTTTGTTTTAACATAATTTAATTTATTTAATCATCATAACTTAATTAATTTCATTCAGGAAAAGGATATAGCGGGTTAATTACATTAATTAAGAAAACTCGAGGTCATAATCATAAATTAAAGTAATTTAAACTTCGACTTCAAAGGCATAACCAACAATACCCTTGCTCGACATGTTTGTCTTAAAAACAATTAAATTTCATAATCTTCCTTTGTTAAATACTTTTTCAAAAAAGTATAATGCAATTAAATTGCATACTAAAATCTTATTAGTTAAGGAGTTCAAATTCGAGTCGATAATATAACACATAATATAATTATCAAATTATGCATTTGTTTAACATAATTTAATTTATTTAATCATCATAACTTAATTAATTTCATTAAAAGTACTTTAAAATGATTAATTACATTAATTAAGTAGGTCATAATCATAAATTAAAGTAATTTAAAGACTTAACCTTGATTTAATCAATTAATCAATTAAACTTAATAGTAATTAATTAATTAACTTTGATAATAATTAAATAATTTAAACTTATAATTAAGTTTAAGTTAATTATTTAATTAATAAGACTTAATATAATTTAATTAATGGTGGGGCCATCCTATCTGTGCTTTTGACATTGGAGTCGCTCCGGGTTCTAAGTCGACAGAATTCTAATTGCCGATCCGGTGGCATACCGCAATTCTTCCGAAAACATCTTTGTACTCTTGAACCACGGAATTCCTCCAATTGTTTTCTCCGCCTCGGTTTTCTTGTCGTCGACGAGAAATGCATTGTAATCTCCTTTCTTCATAATCTTGGTGGCTTCCATGGCGGATATTATCGATACTCTTTTTCCATTCTTATCCCATGAAAATTCGTCCTTCCTTTCAAGGGTCCGAAGGAGATCTTTCTTCGTTACACAAGATTGTGGCATCGACTTTGGTGAGCCAATCCATTCCTAAGATGATATCGAATTCTATCATAGAGATGACATATAAGTCGCCTCTAAATTCTTCAAAGACCTATGTTCAATTCTAAGTTCGAGGTAATATATATTCAGGAGACATTCTTTCTCCACCGGTGTGCTAATCACTAAAGCTTCACTAGATGGTTCGAGAGTTAAGTCTAAAGCCTTACAAGCATAAGCATGTGAAATGAAAGAATGTGATGTCCCGTGATCGAACAAAGCTATAACAGTATACCAACACATTGGTCATACCGGCCGATTGCCTGTGCTCGGGCGCTTGCTCGGTTGAGCGTAGGCCCTCGCGCTTGGTGGTTGTCCTTGGTTTCCTCTAGGACCATGGATTTGCCTTTGTTGGTTTCGTGGTTTCTTTCCGCTTCCAAAGTTTCTCCATTACCCTCATTCCATTTTCTCTTCCTTGCATCGTCTCACGAGACGGCGCGCCCGCACTGCATGGGAGTTTTCATTTCTCTCTTGGTAGAAGTGACTCGATGGTAAGAGCCCCGCCGTCTCGTGCATATGTAAGATCACCTCGACTTGCTAGGGAAATCGCTATCTCGTGGCGTAATCCGTTTTCGAACTTCTCGCGTTTTGCATCGTTGTCCACCGATGTTGTGCATACCTTGACATTGGTTGGAAAGCTCATATTCGATGGCTGTTCCAATTCTTCGCTTGATCCGTAACTCGCTCGCTTACCGACGGTAGCATCACGGTATGTACTTCTCATGCGATGCGTCCTCAATTCTTCCCACGTGAGGTTCTCGAGTTCCTCCGCCGATCGTGATCGCCTCACCGATCACACCGTGTCGCCTTCTTCCTGTTTCGGTAGGTGGCGCACTTCACTTTTTCATGTCTTCACATCGGATATAGTTGAAAATCCGTGCCCGGCTCGTCTCATATCTCTCTTACTCTCGTCTCATATCTCTGAGATCACATTATGTGAATTTGCAGGGTGTATGTGTTGGGATAATATATCTTTTATTTTGTATATATAAAAAGTGCATTACATATGTAGAGAGAGAGAGAGAGAGAGATTTCTGAAATAGGATCATGGGTTTATTCTGTCAATAGATTCCGATTGTATCTTGGGTTTAATCTTTTGATTTAAAGCTTGGAGGGAATAAAGGACTAAATATATTTGACAGTGTATTCAAATTTTTACATTTGAATTGATATATTGGTAGACCCATGTTCTCCTTTTCTATAATTTAACAATTACTCCTTCCGTCCCGCTTAAAGTGTCCAATTTCTTTTGGGCACGAGTATTTAGGAAAAAAGTATAAAGTAGTTAAAATGTTAAAAAGTGGGTAGGGTCCACACTTTTTGAAGTGATAATTATTTCCTAAAATGGTATGAGACATTTGTAATGGAACAATCCAAAAAGGAAAATGAGACATTTTAAATGGGACAGAGGGAGTATAAAATATATGATGTAAATCAGCAGATAGGTAGCAACAAGTTACGCGACTTCCTTCAGATTAAACAATAGTTATTCAGTTGCAAATTAAACAAGAGTTAGTACTCCAGCAAAAAAAGCAGTTGTTTTAAACTCTTTTAAAGTTTGAGCATAGAGGTAGGTTTTAAAGGATATGTTTGTTTTTGTTTTTGTTTTTTTAACAGTTTAATGTGTTTTGATTTTTATTTTTTAGTTTAATGTGTTTTGATTTTTATTTTTTAGTTTAATGTGTTTTTGATACAAAAATGTTGTAAATATGTTGCTGTTATTTTGCAGGTGTCTAAAGAAAATGAGAAGCGGCACTTGTACGCCAACGTATAACCTCTCATATCACATGATAAAGTTATAATTGAATATATTATATGATATTACACAATCATTCTTACATGAAAATATAAGAAGGATATAATAGTAATAGATATAATAGATAAATATAATACTCCTTCCATCTCCCATTTTACTTCCTATGAATATTCGGCACGAATTTTAATAAAAGTTATTGAGTGTATTATTAGTGGAGTAAATGTCACACATTAGTGTAATATTAAATTAGTTAGTGATGAGTCATAAATGGTAAAAGATGTAACTAAGTGAGTTGTTGAGTGTAATAAAGAGAAATAATTGTGCGCCATTGATGATAAAATGTGTAAATAAATGGTATTGTTAAAGATAATAAGTATGGATGATAATTATCATAAATAGAATATGAAGAAAATTGGGGACATCTCAAAAAGAAAAATTAGGAATGAAATTGAAGGATAGATGAAGTATATAACATGTATATTACACTATTTTCCTTAGTAAAATATATAATAAATGTATAATAGGCAAATTAAATTTTGATATAGATGTATCAAGAAGAGTATTCCCCATTCCATGCTCTTTTACTTTTGAGCTGTTTTCCCTAGGTATGCCCTAGTAATGTGTATACTCTCTTTGATGTCATATATTTTTACCCACCAAAAAAATAAAATATCAAGAATCGCTTTTACATATTTCGATATAAATTAATTAAAGGCCAACAAACACAAAAATTTATATATGAACCGGCACTCTAATTATTTGATGATTATGTCTTACGTCATTTTAATCTATGATACCGCCTCGAACAAGTTATTCTATTGATTAAAATGTTGAATTTTAGTTATTCCCAATTATTGACGAGTGAAATGACAAGAAGGTTTGAAATTCGTAACGTACTAGAAAAAAATGTGATAATATAAGTAAAGTTCCATTTCCACATAAAGTAAGTTAGATGGAAAAGATTGACATGATTTATATTTTTTAAAAATTAGAATCCTTATTTATTTTCATACAAATTAAAGTTTAGTGCTATCAATTTAATATAAGTGACACGCCTAGCTTAATAACATTTATATATGTGCAATAATCTTACAAAAACTTAAATTGTTTTCATAATCTAGGGTAAATATCAATTTAAACCCTAAACTATATATGTTTTATCAAAAATATCCTGAACTTTTAAAAATATCAATTTAACTTAACTATCATATTTGTATCAAAATGCCCTTATATTCGGGATAGTTTGGGGTTTAAATTGATCAAATATGATAGTTTGAGGTTTAAATTGATATTTTGAAAGTACATGATATTTTGATAAAACATATATAGTTTAGGGTTTAAATTGATATTTACCCCATAATCTATAAGGGTACAATATAATTATTATAATTATTTACATTCAATATTTATCTGGAATTGATTTACTATATATGCTAGCTCTATCAATAAATTAGGGTTATGGTGAGGGGTGCAGTCCCTCTCACTATTCATCTTATAGTAATATTAATATTTAAATGAATAGTGAGAGGAGGATGCACTGCACCCCCTCACCATATAATTAACCGCTATCAAAACAATACTTTTTGGTAGAGAAAGTGGCGCAGCTCTCTAGTTGAATAGTCCTGATTGATGCTGATGTATTCCAAATGGCTTGTGATCAACGGTCCTGATCAATTCTTGGTGCACAACTAATTAGGACATGCATGCAGAAATCATTCTTGATATTGACTGCTCACCAAATATTAACGCTTGAACATGGCTCTTTTATAATTTGGCATACATCTTATATTTTTTTATTACATTTTCAGCTAAACGTAATCCCACAAAATAATTGTTGGAAATTTAGAGGTTTGCATAATCTGCATGGACGCTTCATTGATTTTGAGTCTCAAGACCTGCTTATTTTATATTGTGGAAAAACCTTGCTTTTATTCTTCTGATAACGGTTGTGTATCTTCTTAGAAAGTGTCACGTGTTATTTTAACATTTTTTAGTAAGTATTTGAAGACTAGCACCCAATTCAAGGTTATGGGTGATTCATAATTATCGAGGCACTTTCAAGTTTCATGAATATATGTTCTGTATAAGAAATTAACATCATTTTCTAATTTGCGAGTATATTAACTTTTACCAAAGATAGAAAGCCCTAAATAGATTCGTTTCATGGTTCATATATGTTTTAGTATATATATATATATATATATATATATAAGAGGGTAAACGTGAGAATCATTTTTATCGTGAGAACGTGAGAACCAAAATAAATTTGGTGTGAAAGTTGATGAATCCGCTTGAAAAGTTACTGAATCCAAAAAAATAAAATTTTCACTTTTCATGGGATTCGAATCCTTGTGAAAATTTTGAATTTTTGGATTCTGTGATTTTATAAGCAAATTCATTTTATTCATAACAAATTTTCGTGGTTCTTAGTTCTCATATTAAAAATGATTCTTATTTGAACAACACACACTATCTCTCTCTCTATATATATATATACATATATGGAAGAAATCAAATAAAAAATCTATTTTATGTAAAAACCTAAAAACTAATGTACTTTACGTACAAAGTTAATGCACTTATGTATAAAGTTACTGTACTACAAAATATTGATGAATAATGTTGTCTTATACCAAAACTCAAAGGTGCATTATTTTTATTTTTTATACGTAAAGTGTATTTGTTTTTAGGTTTTTACGAAAAAATAGGTTATTATTATAATTTATATATATATATATATATATATATATATATATATATATATATATATAGGATAGATCATATAGTACCCAAACCCCAGATAGTATGTAGACTCAATCTCATCCACTCATCTCATAGATCCTATGGTTCGATTTTTCGGACTTTTAAGCTTAATTTCGTTGATTTTCGCTCATTAAGGGTAGATTAGTAATTTGATTGCGAAAAACAAAAATGCATGCGATTGAAGCGCATAATGCATTTAAATGAACAAAAATGCATGCAGTTGAACCGCATAATGCATGTGTTGGAGGCTTCATGGCGCGCGCCATAGTGTGGCGTGCCTGCGTCGTGCGTCGTCGTTCGTGCTCGTGCGCGTCGCTCGGTGCTCGTTCGCGCACCCGTTGGCCTCGCATTTTACGTTTTGTTAAATGCATGAACATGCTTTGTTAAATGCATGGACATGTTTTGATCAATGCATGAACGTGCTAAGTTAAATGCATATTTGCATTTTGTGAGAACATGCATTTTATGTTTTGTTCAAAGCATTTTTATGGTTTTCGACACCAAATCTATCATCCATCATTCTATAACAATTCGCTGTCTCTTTCACAGATTATCGTCGAATTCGCCGTGAATCACCGTCATAACCACCATATTTCTCGATTCTTCAATCATCTATCAAATTCATCATATATTTTTCTTAAAATCCATCAATTTTGTTCCTCAATTTTTTCTTCTTTTATTTCTTTCAAAATTTGTTATTTGTAGTTGTTTGTGTATCTTGTTGTTGTCACGGAGTTGCCGCCACATCGCCGGCAGGTCGTCTGTCTCGCCGCCGCCGTAAATCGTCTCCGACGTCGTCTGCTGCCGTCGAGGAGAGAAGAAGGTCGATTTGTTTTTCCATTTTGCCCTTGCGAAAATTAAAAAAAAAGAAAATAAAGGAGTTGCCACGTGTCGACTTGTGGTGCGCCACGTGTTCAAAATGTGTGGTCAGATTGAGTCTACATACTTATCTCGGGGCCAAGATACTACGAACCCAACCCAACCCTATATATATATATATATAGAGAGAGAGAGAGAGAGAGATTATTATGTGAACACTTCTTATAATGTAAACATGAAGACAAATATTATCAATCCTTGATACATCAATATTGAAGTTTCAGATTCAATGCACAAATTATGACTTGGACGCACAAATATATAATTATATACAGAAATGTGCATATAACTAATTCAGATGCACATTTAAAAATAATCGTGTGATTTTCGAATCTAATGGATATAATTTGTTCTTATTTATGTAGGTTAAGAATTATAGGTACATGAATTAATTCTTTTTAATGAAAGATGTGCTTATAACTGTGTTTAGAAGGACGGAGAAATTAGAAGGATTTTAGGTACTTAATCTTATTAAGAGAGCATAAATTTAAAGGCGAAAAAAAGACCCTGAATATTGGCTTAGTTTTTGCAATCTTAAAAAGAATCGAAGTAACTCTATAATACAATCTTAAATATTCATTTTAATGATATAAATTAATATATAGAAATTGTCATTTAAATCATGAATTTTGACCCACTTTATAATTTCGACAATATTATTGAAACGTAGCTGACAAGTACACGAGCTTTCATTTTTTTTACAATTAAAACTCCAATTTCTTTTACGACCTAATTTTTAGCTTTCATCATTCGAAATTTGATTCAAGAAATCAAAATATGGGCTTTGATGGGTTCAAAAATATGAACATTTTAACATATCGTCGATGTCTAGTGCTTGTTTGCTTAAGACGATGAATTTCGATATCCGATCAAATTAACGATAGTTGCTGAAAATTGTTCCAACAAAATCTGTTTCTTTCATTTCATAGAAATCAATTTTCACTATTCCTAATATAAATGTTCAAAATATGACTATGTTCAAAATACGTTTATATTTATTTATAATATATTTTATATTTTAGTCCAATAAAGATTTTTCCTTTATTGAAATTTGAAATATGAAATTGAAAATTTTGGGATTTGGGTGTAATGGTATACCGGTGAAGAATGAGATTAATGATTAGTAATACCCATTCCAACCATAACTTGATGGTCCGGATCCGGTGTTTCTTGGTAGGTTGCAACCGTAACCAATCTAATTTATTGGTTACAGTAAGAAGAAATTCACCCGTTGACATCCCTAGATCCAAATGCCAAAATGTCATGTCAAAACTTAGATTTTGATTTCTTGAATCAAGATCTCGAACAACGAAAATTTGAAAATTTATATCGCCAAAATGATTGGGGGAGTTTAATTGTAAAAACTTGAAAGTTGAATACTTATTTTTGCATTTTCAAATTCATATTAAATTGCAAACTGAGTCAAAATTCGTAATTTTAAATAATAACTATCTCCTTAGAAAACAAAAAGTGATCCATCGCACTGATTTAAAGTTTGTTCTATAAATCATTGGTCCCAACATTTTAATTCTAAGAACTGTGAGTGTACGGTGGTCCTAGTGGATTTCAGTTTTAACACTAGTTAGTGGAAATTGACATTACAAGATCAATGTTTCCCATGACAAGTCGCCTCACAAAATGCAATATATATAGTGATAAAGTATTTGAGGTAATTGTCCCCTACAGATAGCCCAATGGTTAATGTGAGTTTCTGTGATCGAGAGGTCACAGGTTATACTTTGGTGATTTTAACAATTTTCTTTGTTTGAAATAACTATAAAATAATTTGGTTATTCTGTATAACTACTCGTAGTCACTGCTTATAAATTCGCTTTTCATAGCTCGACCTAACTCTTTAGCGTATATATTTCAAAATTATCAAACAATGTACATTCTGAATTTAATCGCATTTGAAGTTATCTAAAATAACTAATTCGTCCATCCACTAAAATATATATTATTTTTGCTAGTTCTGGTGATCACTAAAAGTGTATCATTTTCTTTTTTAGAACATTACTTCTTATTATTCAATCTCACAATCATTCATTATTTACCAAAAAATAATTCATTCCACTCACAACTTATTATATGGTGAGACATTCTCTCAACTCAAACAACATCCATCAATAATTTTATTAAAATTTATACCCATTAAAAATAATATACTTTTAATATTTTCGGAAAAATCAATTTGGAGCTATTTTATCTAAAAGCTACAGGCTTAGACTCTTTAACCATTTTTTTTTTCTTTTTGTTGGGAGAATGGTCGTGGTAAATATTAAATTCTAAACATTGTTCCAAAAAATGGAAAGCTCCACAGTCCCATTAGAATGTGATGGGATAAATCACGATGATTCAATGGTTAAGAAACTATGAGAACTTTATCTAATGCTCACAAGGAGTCACCTAAAGAGAGTGAAGCATTCACACTGCGACTGCTAAGATTCGATCATTGGTTCTTATTCTATATCTGTTAGTTCTTAGGCAATTGAGCTATAAACCTGTCCGGGCATTAAATTCTAAACATATATTTATGTAAAAGAAGTCATGAGGTTATTGATTGACTAGCGCAAGCCAAGTAAACTGAGGGGAATATACTTCAAATTAATTTTATCAACCCCTTATTTCTTCTTGATAGCGAAAGAAACTCTTAATTACGGACACTAATATAATATTGCGCGTTAAACTTGTCACGACTCACGATTCTTTTTTGGCCACACGAAGTGTCGTAAAAAAAACATAGAATAATACTAAAGTACGTGAATTTGATGAACCTAAGGATGTGAATTGGATGAGCTTATACCTATATATGTCTTAATTTAATGCCGGATATGAAGTAGGCGTCTAGGCTAGTAGACTTGTCAGGTTATAATTAAGTATCTTTTAGACATAAAACTAATGCAAAATTTTGGAAGAAGAAAAAAAAAGCATTCTTGAAAACTAATTTATTGTAAGAGTTTTATATGCATAAAGTAGACCAGCATTAAGTAGGAAGAACTATAAAAACGACTAAGATGAGTGAACCATTTTTAGGGAGATTTCAATTTGCATTCCTAGTAAAACTTATCTTCATAAAATATTTCAGAGAAATGGTGGTCCGAATCTTATCTGAACTGCGAGAATAACTGACTAAGCCGTACCATAAGGGGTTATTCTCCAAACGGACATGACTATCTAATATGTGAAAAACGCATAATGTTCTAAAAATTATAGCGACTTTGATGTACAAAGAAAAAGTTTATGAGCTCTATTATTGCCACAGTAGTTCGGCCTTTAATTGTATCAATAAAAAAGACAAAATAAAAGACTGAGTCAGAAATGATTATATATAGTGTAGCCGACTAGCCATTTTACCACATTTTTCCACACAAAAAGTGCGTGTGCAGCATGCTATACCATTTTACAAGTGCTCACCAGCTAATCATATGAATTTGTTAGTATATATATATCTCCAGTTATTACCTAATATTATTATTTAAACAATTTATATTAATAATAAATTAAAAGGTAACATAGAACAAGTAATAGAATACTATCTCCAACATGAAAACATCTTGGAGAACAACGGCGAAGTTGCGGATTGCATTTGGGTTATATGGAAGAATAAAAATAATTTTATTTCCGGAGATCTGCAAGCAAATTCAGATGGTCTTGTTGACGAGATAAAACTTAGATAATCGTCTTGGTTAAGGGCTTGGTATAGAGGGCTGTGTGACCGTAGGTTTCGGTTAAAAACCGAATCGAACTGATTGCATCGATTAACTGAATTATATTAAAAATTTCGATCAATCGAACCGATCTTATGTCTTCGATCAAACCGAAACCAATCGAAATCCACATAGTCCAAACCGACGACCGACTGAAATATACTCCCTCCGTCCCCATATTCCTTCCTAGGAATCTTGGGTGCGAGTTTTAATAAAAGTTGTTGAGTGTATTGTGAGTGGAATAGGGGTCCCACATTAATGTAATATTAAATTAGTTAGTGGTGGGCCATAGGTGGTAAAATGTGTAAATAAATAGGTTGTTGAGGGTAGAAAAGAGAAATAGTGGTGGGTCATAGGTGGTAAAATGTGTAAATAAAGAATATTATTGATGGTAAAGTTTGAAAGATAGTTTTCATAAATAGATAGGAATGAAATTGGGGGACGTCCCAAAAAGGAAAACTAGGAAGGAATATGGGGGACGGAGGGAGTATATAGTATTCATTATGCACCTATTGTGATCAATTTTAATTGAACCGAAACTCACTTTGTCCAAACTGCCGACCGACCGAAATAAGTTTCAGTTCTTGATTCTTTAACCGAATTCCATTATAAACCAACCGAAATCCATCGATTCGATTCGATTTTGATTTCGGTTCGATTATACTCACGCCTAAGGCTTGGGATCCTGAGTTGAAGTTTTATGCGTTGGTAGATTAACTTTTAGACTGGATAATTTGTTTTCAAATTAGAAATGAACTATGTTTCTCTGTTTTGTTGGTTTTTGACTTTTGAACACTATTTTGGGATGGAGTAACCCGTATAATCCTTTTTATTACGTAATAAATTTTCCTTACCGATAAAAAAAGGTAATAGAATATTATCGTCCTGTGATTATCACATACTTAATGATGGCCATATTAATGTCGTCCTACTCATTGATCCTCAGCTTTTTTTATACGTTTCATATTTTTTTAATTTTTTTGAGTGTTCTAATTTGAAATTTGAAGTAAAATTGTGATGTTATTCACATTCTACTCTTAATCAATTGTACATATGTATTTATTATGATAATTAATAAAATTATAAAGTTAAACTTTTGTATTTTCATGATATACATAATTTGACAGTTAGAGATATTTATAAAAAAACGAAATAGATATATGATATGTATGGATAATAAAATAAAATTTATTGTAAAATCATGGACACTATCCTCTCATTCCTTAAGGCAATTAACTAACGTTGTGATAATTTCCATTTAAGGTTGAGACAAAGTTGGTGATTGGAGGATGATTTATGTGAAGCAACATGTCACAAGCGACAGGCCTCGAGCCAAGACTTTCTAAAGTTTTCCAATATTTTAGCAAACATTTAATAGTGGGATGATTAGGCCACAAACCCACAATACTTACTCTTTTAGTGACTTTTCTTGTTACATCCTACATTTCTTAGTTTGGAGGTTACGTAAAAGAATTATTTATTTATTTATTTATTTGAATATTTTATAATATCATTTAATAGTCCACTAGTAATTGAAGTAAAGTCATGTTTTAATATTCTTTATTCGGGATTGGGGAACAAGCTTCCTTTTAATGTCTCTTCATTTATCTTAATAAAAGTTAAAACCTCTTCATATATGAGACATCTTTTCATATTCTCTTATTATAATTATTAGTCCAACTCAAAAAATATCAACATAGCTCGTATTCTTTTATTGGAGTTAATAAAATCGAAAATATTTTATATTAGGTCAAATTTTGTCCCTTATTTAAATTTCTCATGTAATAGGAAACATGGCCCGAAATGCAACTTGAAATGAAATACACCGAAGTCATATAATCAAGTTGGATACACAAAATCATTTTATTTAAAAATTGATTTTTATATTTTAATTTAAGCTTGGGTGCTGACGTCTGCAATTCCGATTTTATATATTAATTAATTCTTGATTATGCTTAATTATTTAACTTGAGTTTAATAATCCACAATTAGGGTATAGTCATTTATAATTATAATTAATTAATCTATAATTGAAATTTAGTGATTCATAATTAAGACTTATTAGTTCTCATAACATATTAATGATATTTAAATTAGAATTTAGTAATCAAATATTTTGAGATATATATAGGGTACTAAAATTTTAATATAAATGACTAAATTCTAATTGTGGATCACCGAATCCTAATTGTGGATTACTAGACTTAAATATTTAAATCCTAATAATCGATTAGTAAACTTGATTTAGTTAGAGTTTAACAACTAATTAGATCAAATTAAATTAAAATTAATCAAATTTTAAACTAAAATGAAATACATATTTAGCCATGCAGACGTCTGTACGAGAATGCCGGCTCTTATTTTATATGATTTGCCAATTGGACTATGTTAGTTTAAAGTACACAAAAATTCAAGACGTACCCAAGTGCGGATATCCTAAAAATATTAATTATTTAAAAAATTATTATTACTGATGAAAAATATTTTCATCCACAATAAGTATATCACTTATAAACAATACAACTTTTAATAAAATTGTTGCTGGCTATTATTTGAGTGTAGAAAGAGTTCCACCATATGTTATACTGTGGTAAATAATGAATGTTATGAGGTTCAATAATTAGTGTCCTAAAAATAAAAGTAATACACTTTTCGTGAACGTCGAATAAAACAATTATGATAAACTTATCGAAGTTATCATGGACATAGGGAGTATCATTTTTTTTATCTTCTAATTATAATAATTAGAAAATATCATCTATACTATTGAAAAATATTATTTTCATTTAAAAAATATGAATATTTGTATGTGCGGACATTTTTATAGGAGTCCGTCTCTGTAAAGTATTAGTTCTCTAATCTTATTGACCAAAGAAAGGGCGCGGCTCGTAATTACATAGTTTTGTCAAATAATAAAGCGCCGAATTTTAAAAGATTAGCAATCGCATTATTTTTTCGCTAAGATTAATAATTAGGTTATTATTTGATGCCGTAGAATTTTGCATACCTGTCACCAATTACAAACAAACGACATGGAAAACGACTCCTCCAAAAGAATTGCTCGTCAGATATACTTCGTTAGGCTTTTTGGATCTTCACACATATCTCTCTCTTTTTTTTTTTAATTGATGTATATCTCTTTAGCAAACCGGTCGTGATAATTAATGGATCCTGGGAGAAACAATAAAAATGGATCGTTTTTCCACTATGGAGATATAATTGAATATATCTAAAAAGATGCATAATATATCATTTATAAAAGAATCATTTTTTTACAAAATTTAGACCCCCAAAAGTTTATAACAAAATTTTAAGACATTGAATATTTTATTTTTTGAAGGAATATTTATATTGATATAAAAAGATATATAAAACTTTGAGCACCTAAAATGATAGACCTTGGGCGGTCGTCCATGCTCGTCCGCCCTCAGGGACGGCCATGCTCTTTAGCTATACATCTGAATGGAGGGCTTCTCTTTCTCAAAAACAATTCCCGCAGTTCGTCGAAAAATAATTTTAAGAAGACGGATCGACATGGTCGAATTTTTTTACAGTCACGATGAAAGGAACAAATTAGCTATTTGTCCTCATTTTTATTTTTGAAATTTCCCCTGTTAAATAAAACAAAAAAAAATGACTTCTCTGAATTTACCTTGACGTCATCACGTGATGAAGACAACATTCCAATATTATATATATAATACAATATAATATAATTAATATATGTGTTTGTGTATATATATGTAAAGAGGGTTTTTGGTGTGTTGGATCTCCAACTCTCTCTTCTCTTCTCCTCTCATATATCACTGTCTTCGCCGATTACAAACTGACAATCATTCACGTCTCTTTAACTTACGAGAGAGGCGGTTTGCTCTGCACTTTGTTTTTACTCACACACACACTGCGTCAAAACTATTTATTTAAATAAAAAAGAAAGACAATAGAAAAAGGCAGGTTTCTATTTCTCAACCACAGATTTTGCACTACACACCAGGGAGGAAAAGGGGGGGAAAAAGAAGAAAAAAGAAAAAATCGCAAATACGAAAAGCCCAGAGACAAAGAAATGGTGGTGGATGAACAAATGTTCAGCAGTGCATCAAGTAAGTCTCCTCATTACTTTCTCAACGTCCACAACATGCATGCACATACACACGCACGCACTGTGAAAGAGAGAAGTGTGTTTATGTGTCTGTGTTTGATGTAAATATCATTTATAAATGTAAAATTATGTTCATGGTCTAAATCTCATTCTTGTTTTTTTTTTTGTAATAAGCAATTTCTTTCTGTATCATCTGAAACTGGGCTGAATATTTTTGATGAAAATGGGCAATTTTCTGAACCATCATCAAATAAAAAAAGCAATAAAAGGAAATTTTCGAGGAGTCTCACTGAAGACTGAGATGCATTCTGGAATTTTCGCTTATGAGTTGTTTGCGTGGATTTTAACTCTCTTGTATTTGTTATTTCATCTTCCTATTCAAGCTCGTATGAAGAGCAAATTTGCAGAATTTTCAACTTTTTGCAGATCCAAAAATCAAGTTTTTTTTGTCCCCCTTGACTCGATCTGTATTCCAAATTTTAAGCTCTCAGATAGAAAGTTCCTGAACTTTTTTCCCCTTAGAATAAAATGTATTCATTACTTCCATGGCTGATGTGATATATATCAGAAAATGAGTACTTCCTAACTCTGAACTCATTATGATATTACTGTAAAATTTTTCCATATAGGGGTTTTTCTCTTAAAAGAATATAAATAGAATATTAACATGATGAAACAGACAAGGACTTTCAAAACACTATATGACAGCAAATGAAATCCTATATTATATTAATTTGTTATATTGGTGATGATGATGATGCCCTAATTATATGCATCTATGTGCACTCTGATGAAATAAAATATGCTCTAAAAATATGAAGAAGAGAAGATCAAGATGTGTGTGGAGTAGCACCAGTGAACTAAAATAGGGATGCCTCTTTTTGTCTTGTACAAATATCTTGTATTGTTTGATTAAGATTTTTTAATTTTTTTACCAAGAAGAGAACATGTAAAGAATTGGACAAGGGTTATTTTTCTTACACCAAAGACGTTCTAGCATATCATACTCATATGGGAAGAACTCAGCTCACTTTTTGCTATTCCTGGAAATGATTGTTCAATCAAACTCTTCAAGATGTGGGGGGTGAAAGTAGTAAATAAATAAATTGATGGGTTGTTGCTTACCTCATAAAAATCCAAGTAAAACAGAATCTTGGAGGCATCCCACATTATTTAAGCAAGAAAGAGAGAGAAACAACAGAAGAATACATGTGCTAATTCAGAGGGGCGAAAACAAAACCGAGATAAAGTAATATTTTTTTGCATTTTCTTAGGATTTGATCATGACTTTTAATGTAGTCACTTCATTTTTTTCTTTTTCTTTCAATGATTCAGGCTCAAGTTGGCACTTTAGTTGTTAGGAATCCGTTTCAACTTTGTCTATAACAGGTTAAGAAATTATCATTTCATCATAGTAATCACGAAATATCTAACAAATAGAGCAGTTGATACTACACACGAATCATGAAGCATTGAAAAACTTAGCCAGAAATAGTTGTTACAATAACTGAAAGATTTTGATACGTGGATAACCTGCTTTTCGTTAATGATCTTCGACAGATTTGAGGTTTCTCCGTTTCCAAGTAGCATGGCCGGAGATGATCTCCCCCTGCCACTGGGAAGATGCCAGTATAATCGTGCAACTCGGATTCATGGCTATTTTGTTGCTTTACTGCATAAGAAACAATTTAGATTATTTCTGCAGAGGAAGAAAGAATCCGAGAGATGTAGAAAAATACCCTACAGATGGCAAATATGGCCTCTCCTACAAAGTCAGCATCATCTCTTCCATCTTAATGCTCAGTACTCAAGTTGTAACCCTGCTGACGTGGCAACAAAGCCGGTGTGAGTCAAAAGCCTCAGTTCTTTCATCAAGGATAATGCAGGTGATATCATGGACAATCACATTGATTGTGATTTATAGAATACGAAGCAAGAAGCATCTCAAGTTCCCATGGATCTTGAGATTCTGGTGGACATCTAGCTTTCTTTTATCTATCGCTCGTGCGGTGATTGATGCTCATTGCCTAGTAACAAACCATGATCATCTTGGGGTGCAAGAATACGCTGATATGATCAATCTTACAGCTTCTGTCGCTCAGTTTATCCTATCCATCCGAGGCAAGACGGGCGCAGCTTTTAGCACAGCAGAGGACGACACCGTAGCTCCCCTTCTGAATGGAAAAACTGATAAGAATTCAGAAGTGAAGAGAGACAATCCTTATGGAAAAGCCACCTTCATCCAGCTTGTCACCTTCTCTTGGCTTAATCCCTTGTTCGAGTTTGGATTCAAGAAGCCGCTCGATCCGGATGAAGTCCCGGATGTTGATATCAAGGATTCTGCTGCTTTTCTATCCGAGGACTTCGACCAATGCCTCAAGCGCGTAAAGGAAAGAGACGGGGCTGATATACCGTCTATCTACAAGGCAATGTACATTTTTGCAAGGAAGAAAGCAGCTATTAACGCACTTTTTGCCGTCACTAGTGCAGGAGCATCTTATGTAGGACCTTACCTTATCAATTACTTTGTAGAATTCCTAAATGAGAAGAAATTCAGGAGTCTTGGAAGTGGATACCTTCTTGTGTTAGGCTTCCTCGGAGCAAAACTGGTGGAGACGATAGCACAGAGGCAGTGGATTTTTGGAGCTCGACAGCTTGGCCTTCGCCTAAGAGCTGCTTTGATCTCTCAAATATACAAAAAGGGCCTCATCTTGTCAAGCCAGTCGCGTCAGAGCCGAAGTAGTGGGGAGATCATCAATTACATGAGTGTTGACGTGCAAAGGATCACGGACTTCATATGGTACTTGAATACGATATGGATGCTGCCGGTACAAATCTCCCTAGCAATCTTCATTCTCCACATCAATCTTGGAAACGGAGCTCTAGTCGGGTTGGCTGCAACTCTAATAGTCATGGCTGGCAACATACCTTTGACAAGAGTCCAGAAAAGATACCAAATGAAGATCATGGATGCCAAAGACGACCGGATGAAATCCACATCAGAAGTTCTTAGACACATGAAGACTCTCAAACTGCAAGCATGGGACAGTCATTATCTTCTAAAACTCATAGACTTGAGAAAGATAGAGCATAACTGGCTATGGAAGTCACTTAGACTGTCTGCGTTAACTGCCTTCATCTTCTGGGGTTCGCCAACTTTCATCTCGGTCATCACTTTTGGTGGATGTGTATTGATGGGAATTCCACTCACCGCTGGAAGAGTCTTGTCAGCTTTGGCTACGTTCAGAATGCTTCAAGATCCCATTTTCAATCTGCCTGATTTGCTCAATGTGATTGCACAGGGAAAAGTTTCCGTCGATAGAATTTCTTCCTACCTGCAGGAAGATGAGATCAAGTCAGGTGCAGTCGAGTTCATTCCAAACAATGAGACAGAGCATCATGTAGAGGTTGATAGAGGAGTATTCAGTTGGGACATGGAACAAGGAGGGAATCCGACCCTCGATCATATACAGTTGAAGGTGAAAAAGGGAATGAAGGTGGCCATATGTGGCACTGTTGGATCAGGGAAATCGAGTTTGCTTGCATGCATACTCGGTGAGATGCACAAAGTATCAGGGACAGTGAAAGTCAGTGGTGACAAGGCCTACGTTCCTCAGTCACCATGGATATTAACTGGCAATATCAGAGAGAATATACTTTTTGGCAAGCCGTATGAAAGTGATAAGTACAACAGAACAATTGAAGCTTGTACTCTGATAAAGGATTTTGAGCTCTTTGCTGCTGGAGACTTGACAGAAATAGGCGAGAGAGGCATCAATATGAGCGGTGGCCAGAAGCAGAGAATACAGATTGCACGCGCTGTCTACCAGGATGCTGAAATCTATCTTCTTGATGATCCTTTCAGCGCTGTGGATGCTCACACAGGCTCACAACTCTTTAAGGTATTCTTTGTTGTTGAATAACCACATTGGTACTTTAGTATATCTTCTTCACTCTTGGGATTGAATCCATGGCTACTTTACCTTTCAGGATTGCTTGATGGGAATTCTCAAGGACAAAACTATACTTTATGTTACTCACCAAGTAGAATTCCTTCCTGCAGCCGACCTCATTCTGGTACGCCGTGGAGGAACATTTTCTTTTCTGATACTGTTCAATGAAGCATGGAGAGATAATTACTTCTTTTTCTACCAAGCATAATCTTTTGATACTAATAAGTACCTAAATATACAACTCTGGTGGAATTTTATATGTATGAGCCTACACTTATGTCAGGTCGCAGTTTTGAGTTGAACATGTTAAATCCTAAATCATGTTTTCACAGGTGATGCAAAACGGAAAAATCGCACAAGCTGGGACATTTGATGAACTATTAAAGCAAGATATCGGGTTTGAAGTTTTAGTTGGTGCTCACAGCGATGCTCTAGAATCAGTTATGACCATGGAAAGCTCGAGTAGAACCTCGGAGTTTGCAGCAGTGGAGAATGAGATTGACGCAGATGCCAACATGAATCAAGAATTTCCTCATACTAAGCAAGATTCGGAGCACAATCTAAATATTGAGATAACAGAGAGAGAAGGCAGGCTGGTGCAGGATGAAGAGAGAGAGAAAGGAAGCATTGGGAGAGAAGTCTACATGGCTTACCTGACCACTGTGAAAGGCGGCGCACTGGTTCCAATCATTATTCTTGCACAATCATCATTCCAAGTGCTGCAGGTTCTCAGCAACTACTGGATGGCTTGGGCTTGCCCAACAGGAGACGACGAGCTAGTGGACGGGATGGACTTCATACTGCTAGTATACACGCTTCTTGCTGTTGGAAGTGCATTCTGTGTGCTGCTCCGTGCTGCTTTAGTCGCCATAGCAGGTCTGCACACAGCAGAGAAGCTCTTCAGCAACATGCTGAACAGTGTCCTCCGTGCTCCAATGGCTTTCTTCGACTCCACCCCAACAGGAAGAATCCTAAATCGAGTAAGCATATTCCAACTTTTCACAGAAAAACAAAAACTTGATAATGCACTATCTTGATAACATCACTACTGTTGAAAAGGTATCGACAGATCAAAGCGTGTTGGACTTGGAAATGGCGAACAAGTTAGGTTGGTGCGCGTTCTCAATAATTCAGCTGCTCGGTACTATAGCCGTCATGTCACAAGTTGCATGGGAAGTTTTCGTCATCTTTATTCCAGTAACAGCTATCTGCATCTGGTACCAGGTATGCCATTCAAAATGTGCAGCATTTTGTTTCATGTGTCTCTGCCAATCCTAAACTTTTTTTTTGCTTGTCATTTGCAGAGATATTACATACCAACAGCAAGAGAGCTAGCGCGTCTAGCAGGGATTGAAAGAGCTCCGATCCTTCATCATTTTGCAGAATCACTGACCGGAGCAGCGACAATCCGTGCTTTCGACCAGCAAGAGCGCTTCACTGATGCTAATCTCTGCCTCATCGACAACCATTCGAGACCGTGGTTTCATAATGTATCTGCGATGGAATGGCTTTCTTTCAGACTGAACCAGTTGGCCAATTTCGTCTTCGCCTTCTCACTAATTTTGCTGGTTACTCTCCCTGAAGGGATCATCAATCCAAGTAAGGCAACTCATTATTACCATAAATAAAAAATAAAAAAATCAGCTGAGGCAGAAAACTTTCTAACAACTTGTCATTTACAGGCATTGCAGGGCTGGCAGTCACCTATGGTATAAACCTGAATGTTCAACAAGCTTCAGTCATATGGAATATATGCAATGCAGAAAACAAGATGATATCAGTCGAGCGGATTCTTCAGTATTCGAATCTTGCTAGCGAAGCCCCACTTGTTATAGAAGACAGTAGGCCTCCATCAAACTGGCCGGATATTGGAACTATTTGCTTCACCAATTTACAGGTGACTTAACTAACTTCGAATTGTTTTTTGTATTTCTTGTTTCCATTGCTCTGACAAAGTATACATTGATTCTGAGGGCAGATTCGCTATGCTGAGCATCTCCCGTCTGTGTTGAAAAACATCACCTGCACTTTCCCTGGGAGGAAGAAAGTCGGAGTTGTGGGAAGGACGGGCAGTGGTAAATCGACCCTCATACAGGCCATTTTCCGCATTGTGGAAGCAAGAGAAGGCAGCATTGTCATTGATGATGTTGATATATCTAAGATAGGCCTCCATGATCTTAGATCAAGGCTCAGCATCATTCCACAGGATCCAACCATGTTCGAGGGAACTGTCCGAGGCAATCTCGACCCGTTGGAGCAACACCCCGACAACGAAATTTGGGAGGTACAAATCCTACACATAAACAAAATCATCATATGTTAGTACAACAAGATCAAACCTGTAAGTTCCTTTACCGGCTTCTCTGCAGGCGTTGGATAAATGCCAACTCGGAGATATAGTGCGTCAAAAGCCGGATAAGCTGGAAACCGCAGGTTAGTTTTTGGACACATTTCTGCATTCATTTTTTTACCTGAAAATCTGCTAAAAGCGTGCATGGTTGCACCAGTGGTGGAGAATGGAGAGAACTGGAGCGTGGGCCAGAGGCAGCTGTTCTGTCTCGGAAGAGCTCTGCTGAAGAAAAGCAGCATCCTCGTTCTGGATGAGGCGACTGCATCAGTTGACTCAGCGACTGATGGGGCGATACAGAAAATCATCAGCCAAGAATTCGAAGACATGACAGTAGTGACAATAGCTCATAGAATCCACACAGTTATAGACAGTGATCTCGTCTTGGTGCTGAGTGATGGTAACCACACAAGTCCAAATAAACATACCAAATTCTGCTTCATGATTATATCTGCATCAATCTCTAAAATCTAAATCTTTCCATGAGCAGGGAGAATAGCAGAGTACGACTCACCGGCTAAGCTACTGGAAAGAGAGAATTCATTCTTCTCCAAGTTGATCAAGGAGTACTCCATAAGATCTCACGGTTTCAACGGCATACCAAAGCTGCAACATTAACTTATCGTGCATACATTACAGGCGTCACCATGAAAGAACTATGTTGTAGACGACGTATTCTAGATCAGCTTCTCCACTGATCAAGTAGAAACATTTAGTCATTCTACCATCAGAAATCCAGTGAATGAATCATTAGCTAAGACTTTCCACCAAGCTGTTGTAGTATGTTTCATAAAGATGAAGGAATAAAATTTATGATTTAGCATTCCAACTCATCAATCAACAACATTTGGCAATCGAAGTTGAACCAAATGATTCAGTAGAGCAGCAACATAGTTAACATATATAATTCAATTCGTTCAACATTTGCAGTTGTTAAATTTTGAAGTAGAGTTTTTTCATTTAAGCTTTGCATTGATGCATGACTTCATTTACAGGAGTTAGTTTGGCGATCATATAGAGCATTTAATAAAGCCAAATAAGTTTGGAGGGTTTGTACTGGTTAGATGTAGTATGACTTTGAGAGGAAATCTGCGATTTACAATGCAAAAAGACTGAAGGAAAAAACAATCTTTAAAAATGCTTAGTGGTTCTTGTAGTCCAATGTTCGAAAAGAACACACAGCACTGCCGGTTCCACCTTGCTTTGTTTGTAGAGGAAGTGGTAGAGTTGTATGTAATTTCTCGTGTGTTCTGTGTAACAAAAACTTGGTTCTCATGTTGTCGTCTATAAACTTTGAAACAAAAGAATCTTTTGGAGCTGCATCTTTTAACCCTTAAGATTCATGTGGATGGAATATGCCAGTTATCTTCAAAAATGAATTAAGCTGTATGCCCCAGTCTTGACTAGTTTTCTTTTCCTCCTTGTTGCTCAGCCATAGGGTGCATGTGCCAAGCTAAATCGACTACCTTTTTCTATATCACGAGCAAATTGTTCACTCTGATCGTACTGCTCTTATTTGCTAGTACAGGAAGGAAAAATCAGATCGACATGAAAAAATGCTCCCAAAAGGGGAATGGCCAAAATGGTGGAAAACTTCCAATATGATCGAGATCCAGATGACAATGATCTCATGAAAATGTTGTCCGTAAAACCCGGACTGGTGCAGGAGCTGTGGGGGTAGTGGTCTTACATACTGTGCGCGCGGTGTCTGGGGACCGGAGAGTACTGGTGTATAATGGGATTTCACTTCATGAACAAAGATACTGATCGATCCAAATATAACCCAAGGAATCATCGTCAAAGTTGGCATACATTCACAGACCTTTTACTAAACAATGATGAGACAGATTCAGATGGTGAAAGGTTAATTTCGTGGTGGACTACACACTTTCTGCTATTAGTAATATTTGGCCATTGTTGTGCATATACATTTGGTCTAATCAACAGGGTTACTCCTTTCAGAAATTGTATTTTTACCAGTTTAGGTTCGTTGAGATTGTAGTAGGCTTAGGTATAGCCAGAAAAGAACACAAATGGGGTCAACTCATACTCTTATATATGTTTTAAATTTGTATTTTGTTCACATATATGCATGGTCATGTATGCGAGTCTACAAATTTACATTTGTCTATGAGATAAATTAGAAGGAAGCATTTGCAAATGACAAGAGGGATATAATCTACGCAATTTATTTTAAATTTGAGATCCAGCCAGAAGTAGAAATAGTATTGGCATTGGGAAGAAAAAACAAAATAGCTTAGCCGACTATAAACACAAAGACTCATTCAAAAGAGAGTAAAAGCAATACAGGTTCAAGAAGTGACTCCGTGTGGGATAACCGCTGCGGCTACTAATCTGCCTTCTTCATTCAAAATATTGTAAGTAGAGGCTGCATTTCTCTACAATAAAACAAAAACAACAAACAAACCACTGTTTTCAGCAACAAGGAAAAGTTCGATTGAGAAACCATGGCGTGCCAGGGTGACGTGCATGGGAAAACTGAAGGAACGTCTATTAGGATATCTATAGATGAAAATGACATAATACAAGTAAAATGCATGTTCTGTGAAGAGAGGTATAGGAACTCACAGAGTCAAGGACTTCTAGTTTCATGCCAGTCGAACGAATGAAGCTACGAAGTTCAGGATTTACCGGTTGAATATACCTCCCACAGCCAAGAACTAATATCTCTGAGGTGAACAAAGGGTGCATTCAGCTACCGACAAAAATAACGTAAAGTGACAGAAAAAACATAGACATCTAGTGCTATAATTTTCTTATTTGTGATAGATGCTCCACCACATGCATAACATGAGTTCAAATAAGGATGGCACATACACAAACAAAGACTAGTACCTCGTGATATTTAGCAATGACTTTCAAGATTGCAATTAACAAGCCAATTACATTTTAAACAAAATTAGAAGTGTAAGTTAGCTAACTAACCAAAACAAATATACAGAAAGAGGAAAATCAAAAGTTTATAGAATTATTACAGAAAAACTGAGTCAATTATAATCTAACCAGGATATCTTTGCTATTCCCGCATAGGCTAAATAGTTTGGTAAATCACTTAGGTCATTTTGCCATATTATTTCCAGCAAGTTACTGAGGTAGAACAAGCTGATCTGATGGTTCAGCCAATAGATAAGCAATTTATAGGCCTTCATACACTTAAAAGATCAACACATTTTTTAAATAATAGACACAAGCGGGCTTAGATTAAACACTGTATATCAAACAAAAGGACTATGTCCAGCTTGTCAGCACAAGGTTTTTCCTCTAACTTCAGTAGAATAGAAAGTCTAGTTTTAGTTACTGTTAGACTGTTTCGCATGCACTCCCTTGTCCCTTCAGTTTGCACTGCACATAAAGATCGGAAACATTATAACCATTTAGTGTACTCTCATCTTAATTTCATCTCTACATAAAAAAGATTCGGCCTTCATCATGACTAGAGTTTTGTCCTCTCTCAATCAATTCAAGTAAGACGTTGGTTAACTACACTTCAGAAGAATATAATTAGACTTCTTACCCGGTATGGGCCGCACAGTCTTAAAAATAGACAAGCTGCAAAAAAATAATGAAAACACAATAACATAAGAAGTTGCCTCTAAAAAGTATTTGCAGGAAAAGATATGCGAGTAAGACATTTGAGTCGAACGAACTTCTATGGAGTTATATGCTTGATGTATTAGCTACAGAAGCTTCAATAAGATAACTTGCCTATTGAGTTCAAACATGAAAGATTCAACTCAACACGGAAGCATAGCAGAAACTAGGGATGTCAATGGGTGGGTTTTACCTGGACTAGAACCAGTAAATAAGTAATGATTCTGGTTGTGGATCCGACCCATTAGACACATCCGGACCGGACCATCAACTATGGGTCTTCAGCGGTCCGGATCTCAACGGGTCTGGAACCAGAACCAGACCAGACCAGAACCGGATAAGAACCAGAACTAGAACCAAAACCGTTGCTTTATAATTTAATGTGTTATGAGTGATTTTGAATCGATATTGATAAAACTAGCTCATTGACAAGCCTATTTAAACTTAGGCTCGTCAATAGACAAATTTTACTCGGACCAAAACCAATAAATAAGTATTGGTTCTGGTTCTGGAACCGGAACCAGATCCGGACCGGACCATCAAACTATGGATCTAAACGGTCCGGGTCTAAAGCGGGTCTGGAACCGGAACCAGAACCGCTACTTTAAAATTTAATGGGTTTTGAACGGTTCCGGATCAGTCCGGGTAAAACCCACCCATTGACATCCCTAGCAGAAACTAGTTGCCAAAATAGTCTACAAATCTACTTTTGAAGTTTGAAGAAGTCAATATTTCACAGGCCAGGATGCAGACATCTTTATTTTTCAACTATGATTGTTCACTTCAAGCTACAGATTCTACACTGTACTGAATCACATATAGAGAAGTTGAATTAAAACCATTGAATGATTATTACAAACTTTCAGTTTCAATTATGTAGGTGTCATAACTGATAAAATATGCATATGTTGCAGGGAATAACTTAGATCTTATTTGACAGCAAAAAATTTAGCATGACATGGAAATGGAGAATTAGAAGACTTCCAAACCTTTCCTATTTTTGATTCTCAAGAAGCACACACAATATTTAAAGGTAAACTGGTTCGTTTCTAGTCTAGAAGAATCTAAAAAATTAGATGAAAGCCTAGAAGTGCGGATCTTTAGAAAAATATTAGCAATATGTGGCATATGTTGAG
This sequence comes from Salvia rosmarinus, assembly GCA_036937905.1. Lineage (NCBI taxonomy): Eukaryota > Viridiplantae > Streptophyta > Magnoliopsida > Lamiales > Lamiaceae > Salvia > Salvia rosmarinus. Next base: position 60,404,670 of record CM072823.1, read on the forward strand.
AAAAATTTGTTGAAGTCAAATGATTTATCACACTAATTTCTCATCCCCAAAATAATGCAGATGGAAATTTGTAGTTTCTCTCCTAATTGGGCTCTTGGCCAAACCACACAACTTCAAAGCTCCAAACCAAATATGGCCAAAGATGCCTAAGTAGAAATCCTCTCAAAGATTTGAGATGAGCTTTTCGCTTTCTTTATGTACAGAATAAATGAGTGAGAGCAGGAATCAAATGATGTCTAATATTTAAGTACCTTTCAGCAGTGATATCCGAGAACTTCTTGGGCGCCCAAGACATCAATAAATTTTCTACGCAAAGTATGCTACCTTCATATCTAACTCCATTTACTTTGAACCCTGTGTCATCAAACCTATCAAAAGAAGAGAACAAAAATTGGAACTGGTGAATTCATGAAACATTCAAAAGCAGGTTCGACATGGTTACTATTCACATAAACATCATGAACATAATATTGAAAATAAGACAAACATATGTACACACCAGGGATTCAATAGTGTCACGTCTCAGTAATCAGTATCATAACCAGTTAACCATTGAACACAAATAGTTAATATAAGCAACGTAAAGATCCATCTTGTTGAAAACCAACCTCAAAGTAAATAACCAACAGATGAACATAGATTATCTAGCCAAATTTTAAGAGATGTCACTCTGTTGATCACAACCCATGTGGGAATAGGTATCAGTATACAAGTCCAATACATGTAAAGTCATATATTTTCTGTACAAGTGAACTAAAACATGGAAAATTTGAGTAAAGGAAAGCAAATCCGTTGGTCCTTAAGGCATATTCTCAAAATTCATATATCTACATGTGAAGCGATGGGTCATGGGAGCATGATTTGGACAAGCTTTCCATCACTCGTCACAAAATATGCGTGTAATTTGAGTTGAAATGTATTCCCAATAAATGGTTTTGATATCACATGCTAATTTCTAAGTAGCAAGCAATATAATGCAGCTATTCCAACATATTCACATAACGAAAGTACATCCATGAATGTCCCTATGAATCTCTGTACACGCACACACTGAAACACTCGTGTTCTTCAATACTCCTTATTTAGAAAGAAAACTCGTATTCATGCCACATTCGACAAAATAAAATAGAACTGAGATACTCTTTCGAACACCAAAAAGTTGCAGGTCTTTTTCGAGATTTTTAGGGTTTATTCCCCAACACGAAAATTGACTTGCATAATACAATTCCACTGAGATTTTTAAATTAGAAAACAACGATAATCAAATTGCAATAAGTAGAGAAAAGAAAGAATAACAACAATGGAAAAATTAATGAGAAAAAGAAAGATAATCGGTGAAAAGAGAGTTGAGTACTCTTGGAAACGGAGCTGGTCTTCAGGGACTTCAGTGATAATATTGATCTGATCGTAGAGAGAGAAAGCTCTTCTAAGCGACGGCAGCGCCGTGTGGTGTCTCGGCGGCGCCTCTTTCCGAAGCGCTCGCATTAGCGTCGGTAGCGCCACCGCTCTCTGCCTCACCGCCATCTCTTACGGTGCTTCTGCTCGTCTTCGGTGATTGTGCTGAAGAATCTCGAATGGTTTTTCCTTTTGTTTTCGATAACCTTTTTAGCAACTTCACAAAATAATTCTAAAATCCAACAAATCCAATTTTTTAGAATTGTCCAGATTAAACCGAATCCAATTTTAACTATTCGTTTTCTGTTCGATTTTTGGTTAAGCGACGAAATATTCAATGTATTTCAACTTCTTTTTTTCTTTTTTAATCAAACCTATTGTCAAATATCAAAACAAATCAAGTACATCCCATAAACAAAATCAATTTAATAACAACCTAACTATAGCTATCCAATAAATAAGGATGGTTCATGTGAGAATAGAAATAAATATAAGAAATATGAATAGATATGTAAGTCTACCATATCTTTTGTATTTGTATAAAACAATCAGAATTATTATATTGCACATATTACATCTCTTTGTAGCATATATGCTAAATATATTAAACAAGACATTTTCATTCTGAAGATAAGCGTAAGAAAGGTTCTAGTGCTATATAGTAATCCACGTAACACACAAAACACAAAATTGTAGCACAACCGAAATTAAATCTCAACTATTGATCCAGTGAATAAAAGGTTCAGATTCATTTTCATTTCCTACCAAATTATCATTTACTTCCTGATCCATCTCCACAATAAATATATATATTTAAAATACTTTACTATAATAAAACTTCAGTCAAATTAATTTGAACCAAATTTTTGGAAATTCAAACCAAATAGTTTTTCATAATTTGATTTTTCTCCAGTCTTCAAAATATGTTTTCTTCATTTCAAGGGCATTGTTGCCCCCCCCCCCAAAAGGTCAAAGAATATAATCTTTATAAATTATGTGAAAATATCCATTTTATTTTGAAACCTAAAATATATTTTTTGACAATATATTTTCTCATTTTGATGTTCAAGAAAACTTAATTTTCAAAAAATATATTTTCTCAGACATTAAAATGACATTGTTCTGATATTCAAGTAAAAAATATATTTTACATAATTTATAAAATAAATTAGAATATCCAAATTAAATTTTCATATCAGATTTTTCAGCATTTAAATGTCATACGGTTTTTTTCAACTCAATGAAAAAATTAGACAATAGATTATAATTAAACCTTAATAAAACCTGAAGCGCAATAGAAAAAATGATTTAATTTTGATCAGAGAGTTGTTAGAGGTGCTTATGCAAATAGTCCATTTTGACGGGCTTCCAATCAATTTAAGATTCCAAGTCAGGCAAGACTACGACACGAGCCAACCTGGTATTTAAAGATGGCGTAATAAATGGGAGGGATCTTCGTTCCGACAAACACGACAGATCCTACTCAGCGGCCTATTTTCTACTCGCGATTTTTGGAATCGAAGATCATATTTGGACACAGGTAATTTCTAATCTTATTTCTATTTTTTAGTTCCTTTTCTGGTTTTAGATATGAAAGTAGCCATGATCCAATTTTTTGGGATTGATTGATTACTGATTGTTGGTTGGTTTTGTACCTCGGGTTCGTTGCTTGCTGGGTTTTCTTTGTTTTTGTTGCTTTTTTCTGGCTTTTGATGGGTGTATGAATGATGATGATTGATGATTATGGAGATTCGCCTAAATAATTTGCAGATTTCTGATCGATCTCTTATTTCCTTATCAGCCGAGTAACTTTGAATGTTTTTCTGATTCCTCTGAATATTGTACCATGGTGTGCTATTTTACAGCGTTAGATACACGCTGTCGCACTCTTCTTGATTTGTGTTATGTAATTATTTTGGGAGCTTGCGGAGAAGCTGTTGATGTTGGTATTATCGGTATTAAGGGCTAAAACATTTTGCCGAGCTGAACGTGATTGTTTTTTTACTTTGCCGCCTACTGTTTTTGGGTTACAGTTTGCAAATTGTACTCTGCAACCTAGACTATTTTTTTCAGCTAAAATTGGTATCTAACACGGATAACTAAGGCTGTACTTATAGTTTTGCGAGTGGTGATTGGTTCTAATCTATTCTTGTTGTGCAAAAAGCGGTGCTTAAAAAAGGGGTTGAAATTTATTAGTTGAGAAGTCACTATAGTGTTAGGATTACGTGTTTTTTATATTCAATATGTACTTTCCCTGGGTGAGGCAGGCTGAGTGAGATAGACTTCAATCATCATCTTAGAAAAGGATAAAATACTATTACTGTGCTTTTTCCATGCAGAATTTCTGCATGTTTGTGATTTTTCGTTTGCTGTTTGTGTTATAATGGTTTCAAGTCTGTTGTGGTATCCATCTATCACATTCTCATTTCTGGAGATGTTGATCGCTCCTATTTGATGAGCCACTGATCGTCTGTTATACTAAACTGTTAAGTTCTAACAATTGAGTTTGCTTTCTACTCACCACAGTTGAGCTATAAGAAAATGATTTATTGACATTTACAATCATAAGCAAGGGCAGAAACCTTGCTTGCAAGTCCCCATTTATAGTTAAATATTGGAGTTCTAGAACCTTTGCTCCAATTTAAGTGCTAATAATCTGAAATTGTGTGGAAGACATGTATTCTGTGGTGAAAAACTGAGTGAATGAATATCCAGATACTCCATGTATATTTTACAGGTGCCTTGTACTTTTGAGGAACTAACAATGTGGATGTCTCTGTCTTGGGTATTTGTCTCAATTCTGATTATAAGACGTGAGCCTCTTGGAACTTCAAATAAAACCGGGATGCCAATGTGTTAACTTTAGGCCTCTTTTCCACAATCACGTGAGGAAATGTTCCTACCTTTGTTTGGAAAGATCTATTAGTTTAAGGGATGAGTGAAAAAATTTAGTGTAATACTTGTACTTTCAAATTGTTTAAAGATACTGTCTAGCTTTTCTGTACCTCATTTTCTTTCCTTTCTTTCTTCAATATTTATCTTCTCATCTTAGTGTCCTAAAATTAATTGAGATTCTTATGGGAAAGAATGATAGATGTTATTATGTTTATTCAAACAGCTGCACTGAAGTAATTTTTTCTTTTCTTAGCATGACATAGTATTGGTTACTAACTGGGAGTGGTCTAATTATTGAAAGGGTGCAGATTCATCTACATGAACGTATCATAATTATTCATTGAATATCCTGGTACTTAGGATTTAGCTGGCTAGGGAGATGATGTTAGTCCGCTTGTAAGTTCTGTATTCTTGAGTGGTAATAGGTGTGATATTATGGAGTAATATTGGTGCCTTATTGTTTTCTCCTGGAATGCTGTAAGAATGGGATTGTTATGCTGTTGTCAGTGGCAGGGTCTACTGTTAAACATAAAAAGAGGCAAGCCTGTGAAGGCCCATTGGAGTTGCTTCTGTTGTTCCTCTTTTTTAATGTAGGAGCCCTTCACCCAGGTGTACAGAGGATACTTTTCTATTTGCCAAAATATATATTTTTTTTTTCTTAAGGGGGTGTTTACTTTAAGTTATAGGATAGATAGATAGATAGATAGATAGATAGATAGATAGATAGATAGATAAGAGAGAGATAGGCTAATCTACCATACATGTTGATGGATTGATTATTTTTGAACGTTTTTGACCATCTCATCCTTTAAAATACTCAATCACATGTTTTTATCTATCTATTCTATCTCCCTAAGTAAACGCCCCCTTACATTATTTATTTGATTATCTATCTGTCTAGGGTTTAAACATTAACTATTTGTTACTGCTTTTGATAAGTGAAATGGTGAGGGACATATTTGGCTGTTAAGTTCAGTATTTAGAGATTAGAGTTGTGAGAATTATGAATCTTGATTGGAACTGATGAATCTTGGAAAGAGTAGCTGGCTTACTCACAAGAAACTGCAATCTATGCCTCCAAATATTATTACCATGGTGCTGAGGATTTTTTTTCACATTCTCTTAAGAGTCCTTTTCAATTAAGGTACTGAAAAGAAATTTGCAGGAAATAGTCCACGTGGAAAATATATCGCCAATTGCACTAAGTCATGTAGGATGCTGCATGAGTGCTACTTTGATACATTGGTTACATTTTTTATATAATGATTGTGGTTTAAACATTGGGGTCATTGAAAAGACAATTACTAGAGGATATACTTGCTGGTGGTTTTATGATGTTAGGCACAGTCGGCATTAGCGGATACTTTGCTATATTAATGGCAACCTCCACGATTTTGTGTTACTTCATAGAACTATTCGATCTAGTAAATGAGTATAGGCAAATTAGCTTTATTCTGCTCTGTACTATTCCATTATAAGGAATTCACCTCCATCTGTTTGTAATTTCCTTATTTGATCAGAGATTTTGTTACTTTCTCTCTTTTTTCGCATTTTTCTTTCTCCTCTAATTCAACATTTGCAGGAAATAAGGTATCATTATATGGATAAGGCAGAACCTAACAAGGAGCTTTCTGAGGATTCAACTCGTGAATCACTAATTGCTCTCTCTTACGGAGTGCCTGACAACACACAACCTGCTGCAACGTCTCCTAAAGATTCGAGTGGTGAGAAGGCTTGTCAAACCCTGCACTTTGATGGAGAAGAGAAGTATAGGTCTGAGCTGATCTCCATTTCTTATTCATCATCACCAGATATGGAAGTGCGGCCGGTGGAGTTTGATGTTTAGAGTATGCTACAGCTTCGCCACGTGCTACTATGTGAAATTCCCGGCAACTTTTCTTCTGTTTGTAATTTTTATGATCAGTGTTGCAAAACTTGTGACATCAACAACTCTTTTGTTCAATACAGTTAAATATGTTGTCTATACTTTTATTTTATCCTCCTCTTTATCTCCACCCAAAATAGAGTTGCTTATTACAGTCATTATTAGATATTAAAATGATCATCAAACAAACAAATCTTTTAAAGCTCGATAGAAATTCAAATAGTCTTGAACGATATCATTATATTTGGCTCGATTAAATTTGAATGTAGAAATTTAGCATCAGCATAATAAACGCCCTAAATCGGTGTAGTATATAATATACATCATTCTCTGCAACAAGAGACTGCAGAAGCGTTATTTTTTATGAATAATTGCATTTGGCGTCTTCTCTGATGGACAGAGAATGTGACATCATGTCAATGTCATCAAATTCGTATTTACTACTAACTCATATATTGATATTATATTTCAATAATACAACTAAATAAACAAATTTTGTGAAATGATGCCCATTTCGCATGTGCTTGTCTGGTTCTGTTTTACACCTCCAATAATCTTGTCTGTTTCTGCATTCGATAATGTCTGTTATGGTGCATAAAATTTGATGCTGCTGCCTATCCCAACCAATAATACTTATTTTGTGGGATTTGCAATTCGTTTTGGAGTTGTGATTTGATGCTCTCGGCAAAGTTTTGTCATGTTTCATTGCGAAGGGGATAGGAGTTTGTGATGGATCTGTATATGAGTATAAAGTTGCTTACTTGTTTAGATTATCTGTTTTGGCCGTTTGGATTCTCTGCCTGTTTCAAGAATGTTGGCGTCTTTGATCATACAAACTAACTGACTCGGATTCAGTTTATTACTATTGTTTCTGTTTTGTTCAGTCCCAGAAATGAATGAGATGTGAAATATAATATTTTATCTACACTATTTAATTTGAGATAATGTCAGATTCTTACAAGGTTTGTCTGTTCTAATTCAGCGCAAATGTGCACCCTGCTCTTTAAACTATTTCATGAGACCAAACTAACTTGAATTTTTGTTTTTATATTTCTTTTTTCTTAAAAATCTCAAATAGCCCTCAAAATTCTGAAAAAGTTAGTGCATTTCTATCTTCACTAACTTTCCAATTTCACACTCTCATGCTAAAAGTTACTATTTTACATTCATCCAGAAACATGAATGAACATGCCAATCACCTATAGATCTTTTTAGAATCTTTACTAAAAATCTTGCAAAATGTAGAAAGACATTAAATCCTTCGTTCATCTAGAAAGATGTATAAGGATTGGAGATCACCCGATATTCGAGGTTCTCAAGAATCTACCTAAATTAGAAATTTGTACCATAGGACAATTATGAGCGATATGAACTAGTTTGTAAACATATATGAGAGATTATGGATGGAGTCGTGCAATTTTAAAGGATTTTAAGAAACTGTCACTATTTTCAAAAGGTTAACTCGTACTGATAAGAATTTGACTCCACGAGAAATTGAACAAAAAGCCCTGGAATTGGCCTATTTCTTGCGCAGTGTTTTTATATTAGGTTCAACCAAATAAGCAAAGTACATATAATTTCCCATCCTATCAGTAGGCCTACTTCAACGAGTAACATCCACCATTTCCTTCCTTTTTTTTTTGATGGCCCCTAGATTTAACCTGAGTGGAACAACAAGCAGCTTTTCAACACACACACACACACACAGATAATTACAAATATGTAAACAAATAGGGATTATGGATCATATATTATGAGGTTGCCACCTTATCTTGTCAAGTGAAATATGAAGTGGGATTTGTGTATGTCAAACGCCCATCCTTCCTTTGCAAAATTGTGATCAATTAGTTCCCTTTTTCTCGCTTATAATCGCACCAGAGAATCCCTGCTCTCAACAACAAGACAAAGCCAGTAGATTTAGGCCGGCAGCTCCTCTCTCTCCTCTTAATTTTTTACCCGGTCACAGTTGGTCACGTACCTCTTCTTTCACTTCGACATTCCAATCCCACATATTTTGTACTTTTCTTCCCTCTTTTTTCTTTGCATCCAAATCCTCCACTATATATTACATCACAATTCTTGAAAGGGACTCATCAAGATGGATGTTTGAGTTTCTGCCTCTGCACCTCAAGCCTCTTTCTTTTTCTTATGCCACGTCTCAATTTCCCACTATTTGATTAGCCAGAAAAAAAATTGATCTTGGAGCTTTGGGTATGATGGGGTGGGGGTTATTGGTAGTGGGGTGGTGTTGTTGTGTGGTGGGATTGTTGATTGTGAAGTGGGTTTTGAGGAGTGTGAATGTGTGGTATTATGAAAGGAAGTTGGGAGAGAGAAGGTATGAACTGCCACCAGGTGATCTTGGGTGGCCTTTCATTGGCAATATGTGGTCCTTCCTCAGAGCTTTCAAGTGCAGCAGACCTGAATCTTTCATCTCCACCTTTGTTCACAGGTCTCTCTCTCTCTCTCTCCATTTTGTTAGTTTGTGATGAGCTAATTGCCCATGTTTGAGTTGCATTTAGCTAAGGCTGTCTATGATTATTAGCAAGCAAGCATAGAAACTTGCAAAGCTATAACAATGAGAATAGTAGGTATGGTGCTTCATATTTGCACCTCCCAAGAATTAGAATAAAGATTAAGAAAAGAAAAAGAGAGGAAAAAAAAAGATTATTTCTTACTTTTTATTGGCTCCTTTTCTCCTGGTATAGTGGTATACAGGTCAGATGAAAAATTGCATGCCTATTTGTTACCGAATAATTGATTATATTAATGCCAAAAATACTGATTTACACCACACAGAGTCACAGACACAGGACATGATTTATGCTGTTTTTTAGGGAATCTTTAGAATAAAATTATTCTCTTTCAGCCATCTGATTGATGATATATTTCTACATCATCTCACATCATTATCTTTAAGACTTTAACTATAGTCTATAACACTAGGCCATATATTTGTACTCCCTTATTTTGTAATTTCCTTCAAGATTCTTTGTTGGTAGTTGTGAAGGTTTGTTTTTTCTTCTCAATTAATGGCTTTCAATATCCTAAAAATGCTCCAACATGACAAGATGTTTAGTAGATACCAACTAGGATGATTATTGTGGGAACCTTGTGAGTGTTGGCCATAAATTTTTGATGGTCTGTAATCACTAAAGAAAAGGGATAAGGGCCATGGGTGCACAACTGTTCCCGAATATCTACTTTCTGTGTCGCAACTACGTGAATCCGGTGGAGATTTAGAAGGAAGACCGTTCTCTATCATAATTATTAGCCCAAAGTTATCACTTCGGCACCTGGTCATAAAAAGGATGGCTGCCTTTTCATTTTAATTGAAACAAGACAAGTAGAAGTGAAATCTTAACTAATTGATAGGGATTTTTTCAAAAGCTTTTCATGCCATCTAAACTGTGGCAAATCTTCATTAGATTCTACAAGATTATGAAACCCCTTACACTTAGAAAATTCTAACTTTCATCTAAGTAAAGGCGATATTGAATAGTAATCAGTAATAGACTAGGGCGTTGAAAGAATCATAAACCATGCTAAACTGCTTGATTTTTTGTTTATGAATCATGAATTCTGCCTCAAAGTCTGGCTTTAACAATATGGTTAGTAATAGAGGTAAGAATTTTATCAGAAAAATATCTATTTCAATGATATTGATCAACTATCTGTGGCTTTTGCAGATATGGAAATTCTGGAATGTATAAAGTCCACATGTTTGGTAATCCTAGTGTAATTGTCACCACGGCAGAGGCATGCCGGAAAGTTCTAACTGATGATGAGGCCTTCAAGCCCGGATGGCCCTCTTCAACGCTGAACCTTATCGGGAAGAACTCATTTGTAGCAATTTCCGATGAAGAGCACAGGTGGCTGCGCAAGTTAACAGCAGCCCCTGTGAACGGACCAGAGGTGTTGTCCTTGTACATGAAATACATCGAAGAAAATGTCATAGCAGCTCTAGAAAAATGGGTGGGCATGGGAAAGATCGAGTTCTTGACTGAGCTCAGAAAGCTCACGTTTAGAATCATCATGTATATATTCCTGAGCTCGGAGAGCGAGCAAGTGATGGAGGTGATGGAGAGGGAGTACACCTTGCTGAACTATGGCGTTCGAGCAATGGCAATCAACGTACCCGGATTTGCTTACCATTCTGCTTTCAAGGTAAACACTTTCTGATGTTTATATATTCTCACCCTTTAGGATTCGATTAAATGTTATTACCATCTGCTTGAATTGGTTGTTGCCTTCTGCAGGCGCGTAAGAGGTTGGTGGCCATTCTCCAATCTATAGTGACTGCACGGAGGGATTGGAGGATGAAGAACCCTGTAGGGGCGAAGAAAGACATGATGGACGCGCTGATGGATGCTCAAGATGAGAACGGTCGGAGCTTGAGAGATGAGGAAATCATCGATGTTTTAGTTATGTATCTCAATGCGGGCCATGAGTCGTCTGGACACATCACTATGTGGGCGACCCTCTTTCTGCAGGACCATCCTGATGTTCAGAAACGTGCTAAGGTATATCAGTACTTGTATGATCTGATAAGTTTAGAGGCTTTTGATAGCAAAAATGATCAATGTTTTGTGACATGGGATGGTTTACTCAATCAGGCAGAGCAAGAAGAGATTGTGAAGAACAGGCCACCTGATCAAAAAGGTCTAACGCTTAAAGAAATACGCGAAATGGAGTATCTTTCTAAGGTATGTCTTCACAAAAATTTCATTTCTCTTTGATCAAAATTTCCATCGAATTCCATCTCCTCTGCACAATTCAACAGGTGATCGATGAAACACTTCGTGTGGTTACATTTTCACTCGTAGTGTTCAGAGAGGCAAAGACCGATGCCCACATCTGTGGTATGCTGCAACTCATATATATCATCTCATTTGTGCTTACTTACATTAGTCCAATGAAAACAAAACCTTTTTTTCTGTTAGGCTACACAATTCCTAAGGGTTGGAAAGTTTTAGTCTGGTTTAGAGGCGTTCATTTCGACCCTGAAACGTACCCTAACCCGAAGAAGTTTGATCCTAGCAGATGGGATGTGAGTTCGGAACGCCTCCTCCTTTTCCTTGTCTCAAATATATATTCACAAACTGACTTCATCCGTGATGTTTTACGCATAGGGATTCACACCGAAAGCGGGGAATTTCCTCCCTTTCGGTGGAGGAAGCAGATTGTGCCCGGGAAATGATCTGGCCAAGATTGAGATCTCCATCTTTCTGCACCATTTTCTCTTGAATTATGAGTGAGTTATAATTCTGTCATTTGATTTAACTCCCTTATGTTTGTTGGAGAAATACTGAGATTTTATGTTGGTTAATCTGCAGGCTGGAACGCCATAATCCTGCTAGTCCATTGATGTACCTGCCGCATACGAGGCCCAAGGATAACTGCCTAGGAACAATTTCAAGAGTCTCTGCTCATAAATAGTTAATGTAGCTCCATTTCTTCAACTGCATTCTCTGCTTCGATTGAGAGTTTTTTTTGGCTTTGTTTTCTCTCGATTTATGTACAGAGAGTCAGAGACTACTTATCAAGAAAGAGGATAGACAAGATATGATATAGCACTTCTTATTTTCATGTGGAATTTGCCCTTCTCCTGCAGATTGGATTATGAAATTTAATGTATGGAATATATGTATTCTAAAACTATTAATTAGCTATAGTCTTGCATTCAATGTTTGAAATACTATAAGCTTTTGAAAATTACTTTTTTGACCGACTTCAACTAAAATACAATCTAAATTTCATGTAGTCTAATCAAGAGAGTTTAAAATCAACACAGAGAGATATTTACCTGGAGCTTTGGAAGTAATAAATGATAATTAAAATTCAAAGTGGCATTGTCTCATAATGGAAAAATAGTCAAGAAATCACCACCTTATTAATGAATGGGAGTGTAAAGTTCAAGATCCTCTCACCCTACTACACTACTTATCCCTGTCATGTTATTAACAAAAAAAATACTCACATTCGTCCACCAAATTCGTTCCTTAATTTTGGTGATACGAGTTTTAATAAATTATAATTAGTGTAAAGTAAGTGGATATAAAAAGATGGCCATGAGGATAATAAATAAATATATTAATGGATAATGAGTGTAAAAAGATCGATCATATAGTGATTTTTTGGTAAATAAGTGGATATGTTTAGGATAAAAATATGAATTTGGTGTTTCCAAAAAAAAAGTGAACATTTTCTGTGACGAACCAAAATTGAATTAAATGAACGTATTTGATGGACAGATCGAGTATTAAGATACATCATTACTTGGAAGGTAAATTTTGATAATCTCCATCATTACATCCTATTTTTTCCGGGTGATTTAGACAGGAAGTTGTTATTTATTTTTGTCCTCCACTCGATTTTTAAAAGTGTAAAAGTTGGCCATAATTATTATCCAACTCGTCTTGCACTCATAGTCTGAAAATTTCATAGTAATTGTTCATTTTTAAAATAAGGTATATTCCCATTTATTATAAAAACTCCAAATAAGTGTTCATTTGGGCTTGGATCTATAACATTATTGTTATTTGGGCTTCGGATCAGATCGTTTTGTTTTATTCAGGTCGGGTCAATAGTACCGGGTATGCAGTTTCCTCAATATCCATTTTCGCCGCCCAATTTCAAGCTCAACTCTCTAACAACGGCGATCCCTCTTCTTCCCCATAGATGCAGACAAGTTTTCAGGTAAACTTTCTGTTGGTTTTTCACATTCGGAGATATCCTTGAGTCAGCATCATGGTGTTCTTTCAGAAATTTTCTGGATTTCAATTAATCTAGAGAATCATTTGTTGAGTTCCATTTGATCGAGGTTTACGGGAATGGCTGCGGTTTTGAGAAAGGCCGGTCAAATAAATTCCATATTCTGCAAATCCTCCAAAAATTCAATTTTCGCGCTTCCTCTTAAACCCTTGCAAACCCCTAAAACCCAATTTTGTCATGAACTGCTTCGAGAACCCTATTCGACCAAGTCGTCGAATTTCCCCGAATACGAGATGCCTACTGTGACTTGGGGTGTGATTCAGGGCCGAAAGGAGAAATTGGTGTCTAGGGTCATAATTTGTGATTACATGAAATCCCTAGGCATTGTGCCTGATGAGCTAGAGGAACTCGAATTGCCCTCCACTGTTGAGGTGATGCGCGAACGTGTTGAGTTTCTGCAGAAAATAGGCTTGACTATAGATGATATCAATGAGTACCCGTTAATGCTAGGCTGTAGTGTGCGGAAGAACATGGTTCCGGTGTTGGGATACTTAGAAAAGATTGGGATTCCGAGGGCGAGGATGGGGGAGTTTGTGAAGAACTATCCGCAGTGTCTCCACGCGAGTGTCGTGGTGGAGCTTGCACCGGTTATTAAGTTCTTGCGGGGGCTTGATGTGGAGAAACAAGATATGGGCTATGTGTTGATGAAGTATCCAGAGTTGTTAGGTTTCAAGCTTGAGGGAACGATGAGCACGTCCGTTGCTTACTTGGTGAGTATTGGGGTTAATCCAAGGGACATCGGTCCGATGGTGACTCAATATCCGTATTTCTTGGGGATGAGAGTTGGGACGATGATAAAGCCGCTCGTGGATTATTTAGTCTCGTTGGGCTTGCCTAAGAAGATTCTAGCTAGAATGTTTGAGAAGCGGGCTTATATCCTCGGTTATGATCTCGAAGAGACTGTGAAACCGAATGTGGATTGTTTGCTGAGTTTCGGTATCAGGAAGGAAGCACTTGCATCCGTCGTTGCTCAGTATCCACAAATTCTCGGTTTGCCTTTGAAGGCGAAATTGTCATCCCAACAATACTTCTTCAACTTGAAGCTCAAGATTGATCCTGAAGGATTTGCTCGTGTTATTGAGAGGATGCCGCAGATTGTGAGCCTCAAACAGAACGTGATCATGAAACCAGTCGAGTTCCTACTGGGACGGGGCGTTGCTGCCGATGACATGGCGAAGATGGTCGTGAAGTGTCCCCAACTAGTTGCTCTTCAAGTCGGGCTCATGAAGAACAGCTACTACTATTTCAAGAGCGAAATGGGCAGACCGGTGAAGGAGCTTGTCGATTTTCCTGAATACTTCACTTACAGCTTGGAGTCGAGGATCAAACCACGGTACCAGAGGTTACAAAGCAGGGGGATTAGATGCTCTTTAGCATGGTTCCTCAATTGTAGTGATCAAAGGTTTGAAGAGCGACTTCAGGGTGCGTATATAGAGGCCGAGTGCTCTGGTCCATCGTTTGTGATAGGTGGGAAGTTAGAGCTTCCTGGGAATAATGATGTTGTGTCGGAGGAGGAAGACGAGAGCGATGATGAAATGCTTTATAGGCGTACTGTATCTTTGTAGCCTCGTTTTTGATCGAATTATATTGTATTTGTTTCTGGTTTAAAAGGGCAATGATATGGTTTGAATTTTAGCATCTTTAACTATTTAATCACTAGGTTTCTTGAAATTCTTTTTCCTCGAGAAAGTTGCCTATGATCTTCAGTTAATGTCTCTGCTATTTCCTTAGTGAAAGTATAACTAATACTCCCTTCGTCCCGTTTAAAGTGTCTCATTTCTTTTGGACACGGGTATTTAGGAGAAAGATATAAAGTAGTTAAAGTGTTAAAAAGTAGGTAGGGTCCATATTTTTTGAAGGAATAATTATTTCCTAAAATGGAATGAGACATTTGTAATGGAACAACCCAAAAAAGAAAGTGAGATATTTTAAATGGGACAGAGGGAGTACTATTTTTTATTTAGATTCACACACACACTGAACCCTAAACTCTTGATCTATTGATTAGAGGTGAATCATCTTATCAATTAATCTACGATTACAATTCCTCATCATTAATACTCCATCCGTTCCATTTAAAGTGTCTTATTTCTTTTGGACACGGGTATTTAGGATAAATGTATAAAATAGTTAAAGTGTTAAAAAGTGGGTAGGGTCTACACTTTTTGAAGGGATAATTACGTCTTAAAATGGAATGAGACATTTGTAATGGGATAACCCAAAAAGAAAAATGTGACATTTTAAATGGGACAGAGGGAGTACTACTTTTACAGTAAACCGAGGGTGCTCTTTGAAATTGAAATATTTTGGCTATTTTATAATCTACACCCATAGGCTATAATGGCCATATAAAAATTTTGGAGAAATTTACAAATAGTTTATTCAAAAAATGTATTAAACAATAAGCATGACAAATGAAATAAAATATAAAATGTATTCATCAAATCTTATTTATTAGAATGATAATTTTTACGTTTTCATAAAAACAATTAATAAAATCTTAAGGTTCAAAAATCAATTAACTAGCTGCCATGAAAGACATTGGATTTTCAAGTGCGGCCTTGTTGGAATTTCACAAAATTAAATACTTTAGAATTGCAATTCATGTCCATGAAGAATTCTAATGTTGTAATATTACTAGATAATTGTTTAGATAATTTAAATAGATAGGCTACAAAGAAAAGTAGTCTTTACAAGTAATATTTGTATTTAAATTTTATACGAGACTATATGTACATAATATAAAAATTAAAATGAAAAGAAAATAAAAGAAAAGAAAAGAAGTTTGGATTATATTTCCCCTATAACATCTCGCGCCGGATGGAAGCCATGCAGTCTCCTCTCATTGAAGGGAGATACTTTTCCTAGGCTGAGAAGGAAAGAGGATCGAAACTCTCCTATATATATAGATCTTCGCAAACATAATTTTCAAATACATACAGCAGAATAGCAGCTAGATATATATATAGCAGAAATTAAGCAAGAAATTAGAACGATGACGAGCGAGAGAAGAACAACAACAATCAGGCTGTTTGGAGTGGACATCACGGTTGATCAGAACGATCCCACTCCAACTGATCATCAAGGTAAGATTACTATCGACGAGACTTCAAGAAAAAGAAAGACCAGAAGCCCTAATTATCAAGAACATGAAGAACAAATCAGTGATGATCCCAAAAAACCTAAAATATTGAGGCTGTTTGGAGTGGACATCCCCATTGATCACTTGCTCACTACTTCTCAAGAAGATCAAGAAGCTATTCCACAAAACCCTAATCAAGAACAAGAAGAAGTAGAAGAAGAAGCTGCTCCTGCCCCAGTTCCACCACGTGAGTTCCATATTCCAGGAATGCCTGAGCGGAATCCAGTTTTTTTGTTCAAAAAGGAGCTTACTAGTTCGGATGTTGCACGGCCTCACAACCGGTTGCTCATCACCGGAAGCGACAGAATGATGGAGGCTTTGACGGAAGAAGAGAGACAAAAGGTGGAGGTGAATAAAGGCGATTTTCTGAGGGTAGTGACAGATACAAATGGAGTTGAATACACATTGCAATTAAAGAAGTGGGCTGGTTCGGGTGCCATCGTTCTCAAACACGAATGGTGGAGACTCGTCCACGCCAACGGATTGCAGAGAGGAGATCTGGTCGAGGGATGGGGCTACCGCCTGCGTGGTGAATTCTGTTTGTCGCTCCGTATTATCAGGACTAGGAATCAATTCAATTAGCAAGGGCTTCTCTTCCTTGAAAGTTTTAAAATCTTCATATGCATGTCTGTTTCTGAGAGTAGAAAAACTAGTCATACTTATTAGTTTGCAATTTGCAATAAAATTTGTTTTATTTATTTATTTATTTAATTTTTATTTGGGCTCATCTCTTATTTCTCCTCTCTTCAATCACTTCATTAGTGAGATATAGATGAGTGTGTTTTGCCCTTATTTTCAAGATTAATTGTGTTTCGAGGTTTTCTCATTTCGAATCTATAATCTATAATAACTATATTAAAGTAGAATAGTTTGCATGGCAAATTCCCGCCTAACAGCCCATTATCCCGCCTAAAGTTGTCCAAATGCATATAAATATTGTTTCATCAATTTAGTTTTGCCCCAAAAAAAATGACAGTGGAAATTATAATTGAATTATTGCAACCTCTTTTTACTTTCTACTCACCATTTTCTCACTCTTAGTCAATTATAAAAAATGGCTCCAAGGTTTAAAATCTGAAAACCAAATTATACAAATTTTTATGTTTGTCTTACAATATTAAAATAGAATAATCTAAAACTATAGATGAAACATTTGTAGACTATTACAACAACTGACTTATTGTACTCCAATAATACTTTGTACTTCTGTATGAAAATTCGATCTCTAAATTCGCAGTCAATAAATTCACCCAAAGTTATAAATTTCAAATTTTAAAATTTTTGAAAATATTATTTCAACAAATTTTTTGACAAATTTTCTATATAATCTTGCGACTACTCTAAGAAAGAGCTTTCGTTTTGCATTTTGTTCACCATCACTGGTAAGATGACATACCACAACTTTTTAATTTTTTTTACTCTACCTATACCGCACAAAGCGTGGGTGTAAAACTTGTTGAAAGTATAACACTATGTTTTCAAATGTCTTGACCATTACTTACTAGGAACATGATCTAATGTATAATGACCCAGCCTTCCTGTGCGGTACAGATTAAGCAACTTCGTAGCTACTCGACCATAATTACATTCTTTTGTTTCTAAAGGAAGATGAAATACCTTCTGCAAAACCTCAAACTCTTCTCCAATTAGACCGGCTACATCTTCTCCATCCATACAACCAGCAAAAGATGAAACCAAGTCAAAGAGTGTGCCTCGTACATTGTTGACAATGAAATCCTGTGTTGAAGACACCAAGAAAGCAGGCAACGATGTTGCAAATCAGCATGCAGTGAGCAATGCTTTTAACGCCTTGTTTTTAGTCTGAACTTTCGTGAGTACCTGAGTGTGATCAGTCGGATACTGCCTCTTCTGCTTTTTCCCCAGACTCGAACTACCATCACCAGTCAATGCTGCTCCAGTTTCGGAGCTTGATAGCTTCCCCCATTTCTTGTACTCCTCACCAAGGTTAAGTATGGAAAGAAAATATTCAGCGAGTTTTATTTCACCAGCCATACTGTCTTTGATTGCTCCTGTAGTTTAGTAAGGCAGAATCAGTTAAAAAGCCCGAGGAAATATTCAAACTTCGTGATGCAATTCACTAGAGTCATGTCAATAGCATATGACTGAGGTTGGTTGAATGAGCATGTTTATGCTGCTTATAAACGTTGCATATTTTTCTTTTGTATGCATTTATCTATCTCTCTTGGGATGCGCAAGCAATCACACCTCTAAGCTTCTTCTCTAACTTCACAAGAAATAGAGGACAGGTAAATCATACCTGTTACAGCTAGCTTAGAACAGACCTCGTCATCAATCACATCAGGAGGCAATACACTTGGGGTGTCGAGAACAAATATATTAGGATGGCTAGCAATCTGCAATAGAATAACTGCGGCTTCAGTTAAATACTTAATCATCATCAAATTTCAGAAAACATGTTAACGTGCATATTTGATCTACAGTTGACATTGTAGACAAAAAGATTGTAAAGGATGAAAGAAAATTACCAGATATGCTTTTATGTTTCCTATCTACGGGTCGAATTAGGCAAAAGTTACAGTGAGATAAATGTCCTGAAAACCAGCTTAATACAGTGACCACATGAACCTTTATCGGCAGAGAAATCATCAAAGATGACTCTTGGGAAGAAGGTCCATTTAGAAATAGGTAGAACTGTAGAAGGTATACCTTTAAACTGCTTATACTTTTTGTCTCCCCAGGCTGTGGAGTCACTGCAGAATGTTTTAATCTCCCTTTCTCTTCAAATCATTGAAAATGACATGGATTAGGAGAGCGCTTTTATAAAAGGAATAAACAAGTACAGAAAGAACCTCCGAACGAAAGATCACAAAGCAAACTTGAGTTTTCATTCAGTAGCAAGTGTAAAAAGAAACAAGCACCTGCTGCAGAAATCCTTCCAACCTGATGCAAAGAGTTGGCTAATGCAGATTTCCCCACATTAGGAATACCGACTAGCATTAAAGTTATTGCATGCGCAGGATCATCCTTCCTCTTTAATTCGCGGACTCTAGCTTGGAGGAAGGTCAGAAACTGCATTTTATAAAAATGATATCGATGACAACCAGATAACAGAAGTCTGTCTTTTGAACACTGAACATTCACTTTAATTAGAAAATTTCAACAGAATATATGTCATCAACTAATGGAAATAAAGAATGATGACAGTTCTATTCAAATTTACTATAATCCAAATCTACTAGAAACTTTGCAAGTAATTAAATCTCCGATTGAATATTGTATATTTACCTCCCTTATATTGTCCCTGTTATGTGAATTTACTCCAAAAGCCATAAATTTTTGTTTCTCAAAAAAGCTCAACCATTCCTGCAAGAGAGATTTGTAATCAAAGGCAAAACAAAATCAGACCATAAATTCCAATATATTTCAATGTTATTGAATGGAGTAGGATTCTAGCTTCTCTATATTCTCATCTATGAATATTAACAACTACAGGAACTCGTGGCTTTTTCATGGGCACCTCAGCACAGGCAATTTTTCATATGGTATTATGCTATTAGATCATATCAAATCCAGATCAAAAACATAATTTCCCTATAGCATAAATCTAACTTCTTCCCCATACTAAAATAACATAGTTCATCCATGAAAAGCATGGTATTCTCCAAGAGCAGAGCCAAAAAGGAGATATAATAAAATACCTTTGTTTGAGAGCGATCAGCAAGGTCCGCCTTATTCAGCACAATGATCCGACTAGCTGAACGAATCTTCCTCAATTGCAAATACTCTGATGATAACGGAATCTAAAAGGGAAAAAAGGAAATATAAGCAAATATCAACTCTGTTTCATTACTCGGGGAACTTGTGCTCAGTCATTTCAAAAAAGCATCTCATTTCATGCACCAAACTGCATACATACATGTTCGAGGAAATGCACAAAGACATCTCAGGAAAAATCAGCAATAAAACAAATTCGATGAACAAGAAACAACAATGAGGCATTTCGACAAACATGTTATAGAATGCACAGGCGAACTATACCCGGGCGTCTCTGACTTCGAGAATAAGATCGACGAGTGGGACGCGCTCCTCTATCGCGCGGGCGGCGGCCGCCATGTGAGGAGTGTACCACCAATCCGAGTCTCTGCTTTTCGCCACCGCCTTTATTGATTTTCCGATGGTTCGAATGACGCTCTCTATTGCCGCCATTACGCTCTCCGAGTCTCAGTTTTTTTTGTTATTTATTTATATATAAAATCTTAATGCTGCACATCAAATGTCTTGGGTGCGGCCGGTAATTCTTTTAATTGTTTATTTATTTATTTATTCTAATTATATCCTAATTATGATTAATTTATAATTGGGGATTAATAAACTCTAATTGAGATTGATGAATCCTAATTAAAAATTAATAAACCTTAATTGAGGATTATTAAACGTAATTGAGATTGATGAACCCTAATTGGAATGGATTTACCGTACAGGAATGTATACAAGTTTTTATCGGAGCCTATATCTTTTCAAATTTATTTGAATACTCTAAAAACTCGATACTATCATATTATCGAGATTAGGTGAAAAGAAATTTTTTAATATAGTAAAATGACATTATGTGGCAAGTTAACAGTCACATTATCTGTGTTAACACGAATAATTCTTTTTATAATGAGACAAAAATTGTAATAATGGAGCAACTATCAAGCTATATTTGTTTATTTAAATATTGGGCTACAAAATTATCAGGTGGATAAAGATCAAACTAATAAAAGGACCATCAACCCTACTTTTAAATATAGGAACATTTTTTTTTTCATATCAAGTCCACATTTCAATTTTGAATAATCGCAAAAATATCATCATCTTTTTTAAAAAAATACTTATGCTTTTTATACAGGTAGCTAATACTTTTTAATGTTAAATTTAACATTTTATTCAAAAAATAGTACTCCCTCCGTTCCATTCAAGATAACTCGTTTCTTTTCAGTACGATTATTTAGGAAAATGGTTTAAATGATAAAAAAAAAGGGTAGGATTTACATATTTTGAAGATATAATTATTTCCTAAAAATGAAATATGTCAACTTAAATAAAAGAACTCAAAAAATAATATATGTCATTTTGGATGAGATGAAGGGAATAACTTTTTCGATCCAAACCTAAAACTCAGCTTTGAGAGATCATAAAAATGGCATCATCTGCTAATTTGGGATTTGGAACCATAATATATAAGGCTCAGACACATATAGAGGGGGGAGAGAAAGTTAAAAGAGTAACCACAACTAAATTGATGAAAACTTTAACAAAAAATAAAATAAAATAAAAAATAGAATTCATAGGAAATTTGTTGTTGTTAACTTCGGTGTGTACAGAGTAAATTTATGTTCATGTATTTTTATATCTAAATGCACATATTACTTAATTTTTTTTTTCTAATGTTATAACTTATAAGAGTAGCCACTAATAAAATTTATCGCTCATCACTCCGATAGATATCGAACTCGAAAAATGATTGTAAAATTCACATTCGACTCTTTTTTCATTTTTTTTTTACAAAATCAACGGTCAAACTCAAACCGCAACATGTGGCTGGATCATAATTAGAGGAGCATAAAATGTTATCTGAAAAGTAAAACCGATATTTAATATATTTGAATTGAATGTTGTGCAAAATGTCGTGAGCAAACGGACCTGAAACTCATTCAATGTACAGTTGTTAGATTGTAACTACATTTAAAGTCAACCACCCCAACGGTCTATAGGGAATAATTGTGGTTTTTCCCCTCATCTTTACTTTTATTATAAAGAATGCACCCCAATTTTGTAGTTATATAGTTCCTTGAATTATAATTTAATATTCATGGGAAATGGTTTTGAAATTCAAGTTTTGTGCCTCATGGATTCCTTTAAATTGATCATTGCCTTGTTGTGCTGTTTATATAATGAAATGATAGAGAATGATATATACGTTCAGTAACTTCACTCGGCAAGATGATAGATCATTTGCGTAATCTTATTCTATACATATTTTCATGATTTGAATCTACAATTTAACTATTCTTTTATAAGTTATTGGTATATATGACATACAAATTGAATTGGAGAAATGCCTATGAGCTCGGGGCTTCATTAAAATATAAAATATTCTTATTAGATTTTACACGATGAAACATTAATGTATTAAAAGTACGAATGAGAAATAACTTTTTATGCTACTGTTCAATTTGACTAGTATGAATGTTTGTTTTCTAGAATGAATCAATCTTATATTCTATTAGCAGATTATGATATGTGTATATGTGCAATATATGTAAACAAAATTTCATTTCTGATAATTTTTGTGCAAGCTTTTGATCTCATCAATTCACGACTATTTCACTTGACCTCTAAGTATCCAATTTTTTTTTTCGGAGATAGATTTACATTGTTTTTTATAATTTGGGTAGTAATTAGTCAAAATGGATAATTTGATATAAATCTAAAAAATAGTGATAAATTGGAATAGATTTAACTGTTTAGTCTTATGTAAAATATATAAAACTTTCACAATTAAAATAAAGTGGACGCATAGACATACACCTATTCTCTCTCTTTTTTTATGAAGAAAATAAGTTACATTAAATCCCATGAATAGTAGCCATAAGCATTATGCGTGTGTTGGCCAGTGGTAGAGTGGTTAACGCCGGCGCCAAAGGTCTCGGGTTCGAAATCACGTGACGTGTGGCTTTAAATTTCTGTATTAAATTGACCAAAAAAAAAATAGTAGCCATAACTTGAACTTCAGCGTGCATACCAAATGAAGAACCTCAGGGGTCAAATAGCAAGTACCATGAATTTATAAGGGCCAAAAGCAAATTAGACATACAAAAGTTTGAATAAAGTTTGAATAAAATAATAACTCTACCATTTGTGCTTCGCCTCTCACACGATCAGTTTTGACTTTGATTTGTTCCTTCAGAATTCACTTATATATATATCTTGTCAATCTGGCCAGAATTCAGTATATCTATCTTGATTCAACTCCACGCATTAAAAGAAAAAAGAAATGGATGATTTCCCTCAACATTTTTTGTGCCCTATCTCCATGGAGGTGATGAACGATCCGGTGACGATCTCCACCGGCGTCACCTACGATCGAAAAAACATCGAGAAATGGTTCGCCATCTACAACAAGAAGACATGCCCGGCCACCATGCAATCCCTCCAAACCTTTGAAATCACTCCGAATCACACGCTCAAGAGGCTCATCGCTGCATGGCGCAGCTCTCAACCGCAGCCGCCCAACCGCGACCAGCTGGCCGCGATTCTCGGCGGCATCGACACGACGCCGTTTCAGCTGAGCTGTCTGAGGAAACTGAGGCTGATTCTCGAGGCCGGAGACGATTCGATGAAGGAAGAGTTCTACAAATCCGGCGGGGTCAAAATCATAACGCAGAATTTATTCGATTTCGCGACGATCGAAGTATGCGAGGAGGCGTTGGGGATTCTCCACTACCTCCCGATTTCCGACGAAATCACCAAGCTATTGATGAACCCTAATTCCATGCAGTCCATGGCAATCGTGCTTCAGAGAGGCGGTTCAGACGCCAGACTCTTCGCCATTTCGGCTTTTCGGAGAATCGCGAAATCTGATTGTGGATCTGAGCAAAATCAGGGCGTCGATTTCTTCAAATCGTTGCTAGAGACGGCATCGGACGAGATCTGCACGAAGGCGAGTTCGTGCGCTCTGCAGCTGCTGCTCGAGATCCTGCGCGCCTCGAAGAGATCAAGGCTGAAGGCGGTGGAGGCCGGGGCGGTGCGCACGCTGATCGAGCTGCTGCCGGACTCGAAAAACCGGTTGAGATGTGAGAGGATTATGGAGCTGATCAAGCTGCTGTGTGAGTGCGCGGATGGGAGATTGGCGTTTATTGACCACGGATTGGGGATCGCGGCGGTGGCGGAGAAGTTGGTGAATGTGTCCATTGCGGTGACGAGATTTGGGGTCAAGATCTTGTGGTTGATTTTGAGTTGCTATGCGACGGATAGGGTGCTGGAGGAGGTGGTGGTTTGTGGCGCGGTGAAGAACCTGGTGGCGGTGATGCAGTTTGTTAGCGGCGGCGGAGGCGGAGAGGAGATGGCGTCCACCATGGGTAGAGTGGTCAAGATGTTGAAGTTGCACGGCGGGAGATGGCGGCGGTATCCTTGTTTTCCTACTCAGTTGAACAATATTTAATTACCTGAGGTTGGGAAACCATTCTTGCTCACAGAGAGTTACTATATTATTTGCAATATATTTATGATAATACATATTATAATCTGTTGTGTAAAATTGTAATTTTCGCTTGATTTTTAGAACATAAAATGACATTAATTTACGTAGATATGAAATGATATAGTTCTATTACTAAAACATGAGATATTATTATTATTAAAATAATAAAAGTTATATATGTTATAATTGCCGTGTTGAAAAATCATTTTACAATTGCAAATTCAACTTATAAATTATAATCCGTCTTGTGCACCATGTCATGTCAACTCTCTAAGAGGTGGACTCGAACAAAAGTGTGGTGAGCATAAATTTGAATAGTCATTTTTGTCCAAGATAATTGTCACTTTTGTTGGAGGGTAAAATAATACTCCCTCCGTCTATCAAAATAGTTCCTTGATTTTGATGGCACAGATTTTAATAAATTATAATGAGTATAAAGTAAGTGGGTGTAAAAAGGTGGGCCATGAGTGTTTTTTTTTATAAATAAGTAGATTGATTTAGGGTAAAAATGTGAAGTTGGTGTTTCCAAAAAAGAAAAGTGAACAATTTTTATGGACGGACCAAAATGGAATTAAATGAACGTATTTGGTGGACGGATTGATTATTTATCATTTTTTAGATAATTGTGATTTTTTATTTGTCCGCACAAAATATCTCTTTGGACAGGAGTTTTTATCATTCTTGGTGTTGAATATTATATTACATAATATACAATTTCGTGGATGTAAATGATCATTGAAACAAAATGAATATAGTTGAAACAAGGTAGCTTGCATTTTTTGTAGCCAATTTGAAGCAAAGAGTATCAAATTAAATTTCGTACCTCATCACGTGGTTAGAGTAACTTCTTTGATGCGTTTATCGTACTTGTAGGTTAATATACATTCAATATTTGGGAATTAAAGCATGTTGTATGATAAAATTGTTCATCCACAAATTCGTCTCACTTAGATGTAAAATTTACTAGGTTATTCGAAATCGAATATCAAAATGTTGATTTCAGTTTCGATTTTTTCTGATCAGCTTAATAGATATTCCAATTGGTTTCAGTGAGATTTTTAATGTTGCTATGTGGTATTTTGACATCAATGCTACACAATTTTATTATAGAAGCATATTATCATAAAACATCGAAATATCAAGTAACGTGATTAGAAAAAGACAAGAGCAAAAATAATCTATATAGTGTAGAATTTGTATCTACCATCCGCATGTATTCAAATGGACTAAATTTTTCAAGCTATTGTAATACCTCTACGAACTAATATTGTCAGGATTGTGAAATTTATTATTTTAAAGATGTATGATTAAACAATAAATTAATTTACATATATCCATACATGTCGGGATTGAAAAATTATTATTTAAAAAATTATTAATTTATTGAATATTAAATTACAAAAGTTAAATTCTATTTTGTTTAAAAAATTGATACCTACCATAGAAATATACATATGCGTTTGAAATCTATATATAATGCTAGGAGATGGTTAACGTGATGATCATTTTTATCGTGAGAACTAAAAAATGACGAATTCGATGTGAAAGTTGATGAATCCGTTAGGAAAATTACTGAATCCTTTCATCCCTCATTAGATTTGAACTTAGGTGAACAATGTCGAATTTTTAGATTCAGTAACTTTCCTAACGAATGTATCAACTTTTATAATGAATTCATTTTATTCATCTAGAATTTTTGTAATTCTTAATTCTCACATTAAAGATGATGATTATTTGAACCTAACTCTCTCTATATTACACAATATCTAAGATCAAGATAAGACCGAAAATTAGTGATTTATCACAATATTTCGGAGGAGAACTTCTCCTTTTGGAACAAGATAAGACCTGAAAGTTATTTCAGCGGCATGATTAGCAAATAGAGGTTGTAATTAATTTTTTTTATAAATGCAGCCGCAGATTGGTATTTTGTTGTTGGTGGTTTCCAGTTGATGAAAGTTGGAGATTGCGCCACATTTATTTCGCATTTCTAGAAAGTAAAATTACTGAATTTTTCAATCAGAAGTCAGAAGATTTTACAACCTATATAAAACCTTATCACAATCAAAGTTGTAAGCGTAATATTTTGTTCATTGTCATTAAATTCTAATCTAGGATTACCAAATTTTAATTCTATGTAATCAAAAGATGTTATTTTATCACATTATTTTTTATATTTGTTGCATACAACCATATAAGCAAATTTTGTTCCTCATGCCACAACCCGGTTGGCGTAAGTGGCATAAGTGAAATAGTCTCTCTTATTCCAACACAAGGATTTCTCTAACACAATTTTCTCTTTTAGTTTGTAATTGTGCACATGGGTGTAGTTTACTTGGAAACACGCCATCGCAAAAAAAAAAGAAAAAGATTTGTGTGTGTGTGTTAGCCTAATGGTAGAGTGGTTAATGCCCGAGGCCAAAGGTCTCGGGTTCGAGTCCACCGTGACGCAGCCTTTAAAATTTCTGTATTAATTGACCAAAAAAAAAGAAAAAATACCCCAACAACAAAATTTCCAAAACGTAACCAAAAAGGAAATGGCGCAATACTAGTAGGAATGATATGCCTACTAGAATAAAACAGAGATACAATGCAGCCTTTATGAATTAATAATTGATTTACCTATAATATACCACTATCATATGATAATGTTATATGGTCCTAATTTGAGGTTAATTTATGTAAACGAAAAGGTATACACGCTACCACCCATTCTTCACAACATTATTTGGGAGTGTAGTTATATTTTCTACGCAGATCATACAAGTCATGACGAATAAAATTTAAAGCTTAGCAATGGCATATGCTGGTAACTTAGAGCTTACGGGGAGTTTCAAATCTTCCCAGTCGCCATCATCTACCTTGGAGAAGTAACGATCCACCATTTCGTTGGTGATCAACTCTAGCTTCGAGGGCTCCCACTGCAAAACCAAGAGAAACAAGAAAAAGAGATTCTCAGCAAAAGTCTTTTACCTAAATATTCGTTTCCAGATATAAAAATGTGCATGCACCTTTGGATTTCTATCCTTGTCCAACAGTATAGCTCTGCAGCCCTGAATTTGGAGAAGATTTCTTTTAGGCATTTATGGGAGTGCATATAGAGACAACGAGTTAAGAGTAGGTGCATTGGTACCTCAACGAAATCCATGCTAACTTCTCCCCGCATCACATGACAAACCATTCTAAATTCTCGGACGAGGCATTTACCAATGCCCTGGAGCCTTCCTTCTCTAATCTGGAGAGGAGAGGACGAGGGAAGCATCAGATGTTGGAATCATGTCAAGTTTCTAACTTTTGAAACTATTTTCTCGTTAAAGGCCAGATTCAAACAGTAGCTCTTTAGCAAAAGAAAAGTTTACATTGTCTATTGAGCTATGCCACAGCCCATTCTTACAATATACATCCATGCAGATTTGAGTAATGAACAATGAAGGTAAGCCAGCTTATTCCTCGGTTCAAAATGTGAACTTTTACTCCGTTTCAAATAGTTAGACCTCATTCAAAAAAAGTGAAGGGATTATGAACAAACTAATTTTGAAATATAATTAGCTAATCCCCAACTAAAGAAAAAAAATCTGGTAATAAATTATTTTGATTACTATCCACCCAATTTAGAGTGATGAAGCAACTGCGGGGGGACTCAACTTTGGGGCCACGGATATATGTGGAGATATAAAATTTCAAACCAGAGAAGAAACTTCTGAGATGTCGAATAATACAAACTAAGCATGATGACTGAAGTGTACCGATCTTAGAGAAATTTTAAGGCTCATAGGGGAAGATTTCTTGAATGACTGAATGGTGGAAGAGATCCAATCGTCCTTCTTGTCAGCGACCACCCTTTCCTAGAAACATGAAATCAAACAACACGATAAAAAAGGCAAACTAGAAGTAGCCTGGGCAAAAAGCACTAGATCAAACAAGTATGCTTTGTCCCTTACAAGGGCTGCAATAATATCTTCGACTGTTCTCCGAGAAAAGCATTTATTAATGATGTCCAACCTGCAGATACCGTTACATAAGAATCGGATTCGAAAATCTGGTCTGCTGCCAGACTACTAAATAAATCATAGACGAAAACTAGTTATGCAATAATTCTGGATTATAAATATAACAAAGGAACAAATGTGACAAGACATCTAAGTCATCATTTTTAGATAGATGGACCATGAATCCTTAATTCAATCAAAGACCATGTATAATCCATTCAGTTAGTAAATAAGTAGGGGATTGATTGTCAAATGAAATTACAAAAACAGTTTCTCAAAGCTGAATGTCATTACTTGTATCCAACCACTCTACAGAAGCCATGGCGGATCATAATGTGACTGCCAAATTCAACTGTATTCAGAAAATCAGGAAGGTTTTCTAGCTGTAGCAATAAAAAAATCCAGCAAAAGAAAATTGTTCCAAGATAAGTGGTGTTCATATATACCTGTGATAAGCACTATTCTTCTTCAACTTTGGAGCATGTGAAAATTCTTCAATTATAGTAGAGATAACCAATGGATCACTGGAATCAGCTTTTACAAGTGCTTCTTCTAACAATGGCAATTTCTGTCCAACAATGGAAGCATATCAAAAATTCAGACATTCCTATGATATCCAAAGCATAAAATATTCTACAATTCAATGTTAAAGAAGAGTTTATGCAATGGTCCAAAAAGTAGCCTGAAAAATAAAAGAAACATTGCAAAGGTACGTAATTACTGCATATCACTAGAAAATTGCTGAAGAATACATGACGATACAGTTAATTAGTTGATTGACATAAAACTTATAAAACAAACTAATTGGCAGGCTAAGACATGAGATCTGTTCATATCATGAAGGAAATGTGGTAGAAGTCGACTCAGGATGTTAATCAGAATAGATGCACACTGTTATAGATGGATTCCAAATATCTCTACGTATATAACTGAATAGTTGTTCAGGATTAAAATAAAGGGATGGACCGGGATTTTGTTTCCGGAGACCTAGTTCATTTCGTTATCTTCAGTCATTTAGGATCATCAGAAAAGTCATCTTAGTTGAGTTGCCAGATTTTCTGTTTGGGCACTTGGGACTGATCTGCCAGCAAATTCTTGTTTCCTCCACAGGCTCTATTGCTAGTTGTTTTCTTCTCCTTTTGTTTTTGTTTCTTTTAATATAAATATCTCCCATCTCAAAATACCCTTCACTCTACCACACTCTCATACTGGACTTGGAATTTTATGTTTCGTACTAGAATGAGAATTTGAATTCACCATTTCTTTGAACAATAAGGGACTATTAAAACAATGTAGTAAATAGACCTTCCAGCACTAGTGAAAACAGTGTTTCTAGAATCAGGCATAAATGTGAATGAAAAAATCACGATTGTCAATTTGGGTAAAAAGCAGTGAAAAATGTAGTAGTACGAGTTTTGAAATTGTCCAGTATCATCACATAATCATTTGAACTCCTAACACCTTAACACCAGTCACTTCATCTGATTTCAGGGACAATCAAAAAATTCTAATAAGAAAAGGCAAGTTTTCACTTGAAGGGGAAAAAGGTCCAGAACAGCCAACTCAATAACAAGCTCACCCCACTTAGCTCCAGCATTTTGAGGAGTTGGAAAGAATCATACCTCTGATTGAACAAAGTGAGTTGCCAGACCACATGCAAGCATTTCAGCCCCATCTAACCTTGCACCTGTCAGACCAACATAATCTCCTGCCAGGAAAAAGTCCAGTTTCCAAGAATGAAACAAATCAGTGTTATTGGAGCACATGCTTTGCCCCACATAAGAACAATAGGTAATGCAATATAGGCCATCAACATCATAA
The DNA here is from genome assembly GCA_036937905.1 of Salvia rosmarinus. NCBI lineage: Eukaryota > Viridiplantae > Streptophyta > Magnoliopsida > Lamiales > Lamiaceae > Salvia > Salvia rosmarinus. Next base: position 60,434,795 of record CM072823.1, read on the forward strand.
AGCATGTAAAGTAAATGAATATTGTATGTGTGTAGTTTCCAACGAAGGTAACACAAGTATACAACCATCTAATTGACATTTGAGTGCATGATATACGACTCATAAATTCGATTAGATAGTTCCTTCTGGTGATCTAAACATATAACCAGATTAATTAAAAATTTACTGGAAAGGTACTGTATATTATTATTATCCTCAAAACTGACATGTGGACTGGAAAGATAAGCAAAGAAAAGTTACCAAAGAATCCAGGGAGTCTTGACAAAAAGTATGAAGCACCAATATCTGGGAAAAGTCCCAAAGCTGTTTCAGGCATAGCGAAAAGCTGCACGAAGGTCCGGATGTCTCTTAATAAAACAGCAATTTTCTATATGAACTAGCATACATTATCTTCAAAATGAAGAAGAAATACATACATATGACCATGTCATATTAGATGCACCTATCTGAAGCAGCACTATCAGTCAACCAGAATAAAGATGGTACTTATAATTCAGGCGCTAAACTTGAAGCATTTGCCAATTATGATCACATCAAGTTATAAACTAGATAACTGCATGTGCATAAAAACTACATCATTTCAGTTAATTCATCTGATCTTCTATTCTTCACTACAGGAAGAACTATTATGCTACATCCATTCTTATTGCTATTTATTTCATAATCGGAAGGTCAATGCCAATCATTGATCCTTCAAACGCCCAAATAATAAGTCATTGAAGACCAGCATTATCATGTATGAACAACATCTGGTCTTGGATATACTTTTAGAACTAACCTCTGAAAAAGCTTACTTTCTCAAAAAAGTAATCATGGTACAAATTTATCACCTGAAACATATTTCAAATTTAATCCCTAGTGTTCTATACTTTTATAGCTCACACTAGAAAAATATTTCTAGAGTGCTATGTTTTTCTCCAAGATCAAAGCAATGTTCAGACGAGTAGAAACAAGGCAAATATGTAGATCCTTCCTGGATTTGGGGTTCCAAGTATACATTTGCTCAATCCAATGGCACACACCATATAACATATATACATGTGCTGTCTGGTTTCAATTTATTTCCTTCTCTAGAATATGGTGTCTAACCTGAGTTGTTACCTTAGCAAACTGCAGTTATGGTTTTTCTTGTGTGTTGGGAAACCAAAAGCAGTATTTCTTTCAAACACTTTAATTTCATTTCATTTCTTGAATTAGGATATGCATGCTAAATGCTAATAATGATGACTGATGAGAGTGTGTAACATGTGTGAATATATAGAGATAAGTATTGTTAAGATGTATCAATCCAAATTCATATAAAGTTAAGAAAGAACAAGATAAGTACTGAGTTCTCCGTGGCAATGCAGAATCGACCATGTACAGAAACACCTGCTCCTCCTCCCATGACAATTCCATTAAGAATTGAAACCTTTTTAATGCATTTTTAAATGAATAGTAAGTCTTTCATCATAGTCAATAAAAAAAGTAGCCAATAACCACAAATGGTTATGGTAAGTATAACAAACCAAAATGTGAATTTTTCTAAATAGGCACCTGGGGTTTGCTGTATGTAGCTATGACATAGTTCATTGTGAACTCCTTTCTGAAATAATCTGCACCTGACTTCCAATTACCTGAAGGAAAAATATCAAGCATTATCAACTGTAAGGAAAGAGCCTTTAGTTATTAACTCAAAAATGCTGACAACATCATTCCACGAGCAAGAATGGCCAGGAGCGAAGATATGGAAACAGGAGCAGATAAAAGAATTTCAGAGACAAATATCGCTTGGATTCTAATGACCAGTCAAAACCTGGTAGTAGCAAATTTAGCTTATAAAAAGATTGGTATTTGAGAAGAACCAAAGCATGCACTAACTTGGTTAAAGAAAACTGAGGATAATAGTTCATAATCAGAAACCAATTAAAATATGAACCGGAACCACTTTCTTAGGAAGAAGGTACACAAATTTTGACCTTCTGGCAATGAAAACAAGAAAAACATTTCACAGTACTTATATCCGTTATCTACAACCAAAATTGGATGCTCATATTAGTCTCAATTATTTATAAAAATTAAAATAATAACATTCTAGTTTTATAGCCAAAATAAGTGACTCCTAATCCACCATTTAGTATCAACTCATATGCATAGAACTCATAAACTAATAATCAGAATTTATACGAAAGCCTCTGAATGCAACCTAAGGTTGTTTTTATTCGACTAAAGGAGTTCATGAGGTGTAACCGTTTATGGATAAAAGAGATATTTACCTCGATTGATATCATGAACAACTGCTGCTACATCACCTCCAGCACAAAATGCCCTGCCTTTTCCCTATTATTTATGGGGGAGAGAGAGATTAGAAAAGTACAGCACATGGAGATCAGAACACTAGAGGCCCACATCCTTAAACACTTTCACTTGTCTAGGTGACAAAGCTCAATTTGAATTATAATAGCATTTGATGGAACTATACCTTTACAATTATGAATTTGACAGAAGAATCTTCTCTGCAAGCAAGAAAAAGCTCCAACAAACGAGACACCTAGAGCAAGATCAGAAACAACTTCAGCATATCATCGAACTACAAGAAATTAGCATTGTAATTCACCTCACTATATATATCAGTTAATAAGGAAAATAACAATATAACTACAGGCAATATTGGATAATTTCGTAGCATTTACTTGATACTTTCACCAACTAAGAACTTTTGTTCCAGTAAATATCAAAATGGGAAGATAGATGCAGCGCTGCAGAGAATGCTGCAAGCAGAATAAAGCAATCCCAAAGCAGATACAGGAGCATAGTGCAGAACACAACCAAGAAAAGCACTTAAAAGACTCTTTTGACATAGTTTTACCAATTCCAGGCAATCCAAGCTCCTATGTTCTTAGAGCAATTCATACCTCTTACCAGTGATAACTGATGACATTCTATAATATCACTTTGATCACAACTTACAAGAAAAAGATGAACCTATCCATTCAGCTGAACCTATATAACAACCAAACCCAGAAACACTTGGAATACTTTGGTTGCAGTCTTCAGTCCACTTTACTCTAAATACCACATGCGGATCATCTTCTACCACAACATCTCTAGCATTAGACATTCTCTAATCAAATATCGAAGAAACAATCTTCAATTACTAAAAAACCGCTAAGGATCAAGTACAATCAAAACATTCATATAAGCTCCCAACAATTTGACGGAGCAGCCAATAATCAACCTAAGACGTACCATTTCAGCCGAAAGTGCATTGAGCTGCTTAGGCCTGTTCAACAAGAAAATCCTCCCGCATGATCTCTCTTCCGCCAAAACCTGCAATTTCAACCTAATCTATAAAATATTCAAGTATAAACTAAATTACAACCACAAACCCACTATATTTAGGATCACAAACAAAAATTCCAGCAAAAACTCCATTTTCAGTTGATCAGAGCAAAAGAATTTAACCAAAGCCCATTTATTTATTGTATACGAAAGAAAGCAGGCAATTATAAAACGACTTGGAGATGCAACAGGATATTAAGAACAAAAATATAATTTCTGAATAAAGAGCTGAGTGAAAATCGGTGAAATTTCACATACTTGATCGGTTTCTCCATTTGTAGAAGCCATTGTAGTCGAAGGTAGTTTGCTGGAGAGGATAGCAATTAGAAGAAATAAATATCGGTTATTCTATCAGCTTTCACTGAACTCGCTGCGAGCAAACCGAATTTGTGTTTTATTATACTGAAACACCGAACCCATTATGCACAAACCGAACCGATCGAGTGTATTCAGCTCGAGTTTTCTAAGATCTAGAAAAAGAAATCAGTTACAGAAAATATAGAGGGAGGGAATTGGAATTTCGCAGCTATGTGTTTTGCCACGTTAATGTACACCCACCTCTGCATACCGTACAAGTTTAAATAGTTGTCCATATATATGTGAACGATATAAGTTTTAATAATTATCCGCGTTTATAATATATTTATACATATTTTCTACATAATTATAGTAGCGGTGTAATTAAACTGAACATCATCATGATGAAGCTTGTTTCATTACTATCAAGTCGAGCTTACTTAATCGAATATTTCAAAGCCCATGAGCTTAATTGAGGCTAAACAAATTTATGAATTCAAGTTTATGTGATAATGGTTGTGTCTTTTTATCTCTTGAAATCAAACGACATGTTATTAATAAATTAATTGATTATTTCATCTTCTACACATATCAATCATCAACAAAAAACACAGATAAATCATCTCTCATTTCTCGCTCAATCAATTTTTTTTTTGAACAATTAATACAGAAATTTTAAAGGTTACGTCACGGTGGACTCGAACCCGAACAATCATTTTGTTATGTCTCAATGTCTTATGTATAGATGGAGATGTATAGCTTGATTCCTTACTATTCCATACTCAATTCTATTCCCATATGAGAATGCTGCAATCATGTGGAAGAAGAAGAAGAAGAAACATATTCTAATGCACCATCTCATTAGAATAATGTATAGATACATTATACTTTTCTGTTGTTGACCAAATTTTATAGCTTTTTGTAGCTTTATTCAAGAGATAGTGTTTGTAATCTTACGAGCTCTAAAACATATCCAGATGTAGTTAATTGGCAAGATTTTCCACTTATAATTTAATTATTCTATATGTATCGATACATATTCTGTGGATTGACAGGTTATTGGCTTCAGATCCTATTAATATTTTAATATGTAATAAATTTAAGAAAGAAATCGAATCTGATAAGATGATCCTTTTGTTCTCACACTTGAATGCGGAAATTTGATTTGATTTGATTTGTATTTATTCTCCAAACATAAAACTTGTGCAGCTTCGGATGATTCAGTTTCACTTTCTACTCCCACAGTCCCACCACTCAAATCAAGAAACCGAAAACCCTCGATCCCAAACCTAATTCGCCGTTTAAAAACTCGAATTCCTCATTTCCCAATAATCGAAGGATCTCTTTTAGAGAGAAAGAGAAAGATTTAAGGGATTTCAGAGTGATGGATTCGCCGAGTGAGAAGGAGTGGCTGGCATGTTGTGGGAGCGCCCAATTTGCTCAAGCAATGGCGTCCGCCGCTCCCTTCTCCAGTTACCAAGAAGCCGTTGATGCTGCCAGAGATATCTGGTTCAATAAAGTCTCTATCTTTCTCACTCATCTCTCTACACATGTATTCGCGCTGCGTGTAGATTTAATGAATGATCCGTTTTTGTGTTGTTGTAATTTTCTATAGGTAGATGTGAGTGGATGGCTAGAAGCGTTTGCTGCCCATCCCGCGATCGGAGAAAGCCCTTCGAAAACCGTTAAAAGTCCAACCAGTGCTCAGTTCAGTTTCTTCCTCTTCTGTTGTCCCGTGATTTATACATGGATTATCTAGTGTTTGTTCCTGCTTTCTGATAAACCAGCTCATGCATTGTGATTGCAAAATGAAACTGTCATATATATTTTTTGAGTTGCTGCTGGCAGATTCATGATGATTCATTCTAATTTGTATCACATTGTAGAATTAGAGAAGGTGGATGATTTAAGCCGTTGTGTACAATGTTGTTTGTTGGGCGTGTGCTAAACTGAAACTGCGTGTGCCGTTTTCTTAGAAATGCAATTCGTGTGATGTTGCGCGGTTTCTCCGTTGGTGCTACCACCGTGTGGTTAAGATCGAAAATAGCTTCCTATTAAGAAATTTACGCATCTTATTTGAGCAAGAACTCAATTTGTACAATTCTTTTATGATTTCACCTCACTTCTGATTTTTATGTCCTGTTTGAGTTCCTGTATTTGTTTTATATCAAGGAAAATATTTTAAGTTTTTGAGCGAAGTAAAAAAAAGGTTTGTATTTATATATGTCAATTTTCTGATTGTTGTTTTTTCAATGTGGTGAAATTTATTGTTCTCATCTCTAGCAGGAGACAATTTATATGTCTGAAAATGGTGAGTTGTTTCTGAAACAGGTGGAGCAATGCAGAACAATCTACTGCTTTAGCAACTGCTACGGACGCTACATTACAGGTATCTACAATTTAATGAGCGTGTGGACTGTGGATAATTATGAGAAAATAAATCAGAAATATAAATTGTATCTTGGCATGCTTTATGCCGTTATAACAAGTCTCAAGGCTACATTATTCTCCTAAAATGAAGATTTGCTTCCATTTTAGATTTTTGACTCACTGTATTTTATAGGAGCTATATGATTGGAATGCTCGCTACAGACAAAAGTTTGGTTTTGTATTTCTTATATGTGCATCTGGAAGAAATACCCCTGAGATACTTGCTGAAATTAAGGTAAATATCTTGTTGTTTGGGTAGATAACCTTTTGAGGTCCATGCTGGAAACTAGACCGTATGCGGCTATTTTTGCTGTCAAACCTGAAATCATCGTCCGTGTAGGAACACATCTTTATATTTGCTCTTATCTAGTTTACAATGTGGTTTGATGTTATGTAGTCTACAACTCGTATGATAGCGGGAAATGTGGGAGACATCATCTCCTGTTAAATTCTTCTCTTACTTTACGTGGTTGGATGATGAAGATTGAAGGCCTACGATATATATATATATATAGGAAGTGGTTAGTGTAATTTGTAAAAATCTCTCTTATAGTATAAACTACGATTAAATGAATTCGCCTGTCGCAGTAAAAGTGTTTGAATTTTTCGTGAAAGGCAAAGCTGATAATTTTAAAAAAATGTAATTTTTGCCCTTCATGGGATTAAACCCAAGTGTACGATTTCATCCGGTAAAGCGATGAATTCACCGTAGATCTACAAGATCAAAAGGCTGAAAATGTTTATTATTTTATATATTAAGATTGATTTGTATTTGATCCAATTCCTGTATGTGTGTAAGAATTATCTGTTTCCATTCTCATATTACTGTATATTGTGATCCATATAGTTTCTATGATAGAAAGGTAGCTTTGTACCAAGTATTTCCTTGTTGCTACTGAGCAGCTAGCGTTCCATTTTTTATTCTTCCAGAATAAGGTCTATGTTCCCTTGACATTGTTTCTGTTACTGGGACATTCTTTGGATGCATTTTCCAATACGAACTGTTTATTCTTTAGAAAATATTTTTATGCCTAAATAGAAGTATTCATGTGATGGCATTTGCATATACAGAAAGGAATAACAAAACTATCAATTTGAGGTCTAAATGATTCAAACGATCAGTCCTCAGCTAAGAAAATCTTGTATTTCAATTCTTTCTCAATTTTGAATTATATTCAATATATTATTTAAAGAAATTTCAACAGATCATTCATGTAGTAAATTCATTAAAAATCAATATATAAAATAATGTAAAATATAGAAAAAAAACAAACTTACTGATATATTGAGTCCTGTTGATAGTTTTAAAATGTTCAATTCATAATTGATTGTTTTTATGTTTCAGGTCCCAAATTGATGGTCCTAAATCAATAACACTCATATTGGCTAATTTAATCCTCTTTTTATAATTAAATTTTTTCTCACATCTTCATGTATTCTTTTCTTCCTTCCCTCCTTTCTTTCTTTTTCTTTATTTCTTTATTTGGGCAGAAACGGTACCATAATAGGCCAATCATTGAGTTTGAGCTTGCAGCGAAGGAACAAATGAAGATAACTGAACTACGTATTGCCAAGCTATTCCCAGCAACTGCTGATTCCACCACCAAGACCCCTCATAATGCAGATGCAGTGACAACGGCAGGAGGTTCTGTGCCAGATTGGCTATTTCCATTTCTGATCTTTATTTCATGTTGGTCCGTGTTTTACCTGGTTTCTTCTTGTGTTTTCAAGTTTCTGGACCCTGTCTTACTGGAACATGAGGAACTTTAGATTGACTAGAAGTTGATTTCTCTTCACTTGGAAGCGCTATATATAGTGTGCAGGTTGTGGCGGTAGATTGTTCCAAAATAATCTGATGTAGTTTTTCTCTAAAATATTTAATAGAAAGTTGATAAAGGATTATGAATGAGTCCTTAAATCTTAAGTTTCTTCATGTTGTTTTGGCTGAGGTGTGATTGTCAAAACTAATTGCTTTTCCTTAGAACCCTGAATTTTTATCATCAGGTGTACACACCATCTAACAGATGAAACACAATAAAAGGTTATAAAAGGAGGAAAAAAGAAGTATGTGTGTTTGTGTGGAGAGAGAGAGAGAGAGAATTCTAACAGAAATAAATACTGTGTAAGAAAATATATTGTATTCAATATTGTTGCCTATTTGCGTTCATACATAAATATGCATCTGTTATAAATTTTCGTATGTTATAAAGATTGCTCACACAGGATTTCTGTAAATCTGTTTTTAGTTATGGTTCCAGATTTCCCTGTCAACTTGTTTCTTGGGTCATTTTGTGCACTTGTTCTGATGCTCTTTGTTTAACTGTAGAAGATCGCATGAGCATGACCGGAGGGCATTTGGCTACTGCAAAGGAGACTCCTGCAGCGGAGCCAACAAGAGCATTCACAAGGACACGGCCACCAATCACGACCCACATCCTTGACGTGGCACGTGGCGCTCCAGCTTCTGGCGTTGATGTGCGTCTGGAGATGTGGGCGGACAAGCAATCACGGCCTTTGTTTTGTGAGGTGGATTCGGGTTGTTGGAAACTTGAGGGCTCGTCGACTACAGACAGAGATGGGCGGAGCGGTCAGTTGATGAGCATGGTGGATGCTCTGAACCCTGGGATATATCGGATTAGTTTCGACACGGGGAAGTACAACCCTGACGGGTTTTTCCCTTGTGTGAGAATAGTGTTTGAAGTGAAGGAATCGCAGAAATGGGATCACTTTCATGTTCCTTTGCTGCTTGCTCCATTCTCATTTTCCACGTACCGTGGGAGCTAGAGTCTAACCTTTGCCCACCCGTAAATGTAATGCTTTGACAATGGGATCTGAAATCGTAAATTTTCATGACAAAATATGATGTTTATAGGGGGTGTATGTGGGGATACACCAGTTAGGCAAATTTTAAAGCGGTTACTTCAACAAGACTAACTGGATACAAGCAGTAGTTGGTCGAGTAATTGATAGTGAAGCTGCTGGTCGGTTCAGAAAAGGGGTTCTTGTACTGGGTAATATTACCCACTTTAGACCAAGATCGTTTAAATTCATAGTTTGATGGTTCGGTCCGGATTGTTGAGGTGTATTTTCAACCAAGTTGTGTATCTATATCTTGATGTAGCTTTTAGACATTGGAACATAAGAAATTGTGTAATTTAATACTGCGTAGCTTTAAATTTGTTTGCTAATTTCGTGAATTTCCACTGTACATATATATATAACTATTGTAAACACGAATCCATTGTCTGAGACATAATGAATACATCATCTATATATGACAATTTACATTTTCCTTAATAACTTTCATAACAAAACTTATAATAACTACAAATCTCAAAATTAATATGACTACAATTTTATACGAATTGGGCCTAATAATGTACTTATTTTTAACTTTTTTAAGATCCTTTTATACAATAGAGATCAGAAAGAAAAAAAAAATCCTTTTTGTTGACGGAAAAAAGATAATGTCTTAAATCTTGTTTTTCGTTGCACTAGTGTATAATATTTAGTGGAAATTCATATATATAGCCATCCAAGTTAAGGAATGTCAAATTATAGCCACCAACATAAAAATGTCAAATTATAGCCAACTTACTGACCCTATTGGGACTATTATCACCAAATAGTACCAATAGGTCCAACCATATAAAAACTTTTCTCTAATATTTATGCAGTGATTGTATGATGTAAAATGAAATTAGAGATTGCCATGAATTCCCATTTCCTCGTGTCCACTATTTTAAAACCAACTTGATTGACAGGAAAGAAACTCTCCATGCTTAACATCTGTCGCCTACTTCAACCATTGTCTATCTACAAATAAATCTTATTTGTAGGAAAAAACTAAAGCAGTTAGACTCCAAATAATTTCCTATAAAGTTACTTGTCATCATTTGCATGCATTTGCTTCAAGTTATTGCAGAAAAATAGAAACGGTGCAAGTTAAAGTTTGGCGAAAATGCAGGCCATCAAGGAGAAGATATCTGACTTGAAGGAAATCCGAAAAGCCAAGGCTGAAGCAAAAGAGGAGGAGAAAGTAAGGAATTTTCTATATCTTGGAATAACTTTTTTTACAACTGATATATGTCACATAAATTGAAAAACTTCATAACTATACATGCTATAGATAGGGCTAATAATTTTTGACGCAGCGTGAACATGCACGAAATTAGTTATCGTGTTCATATCCTTATCGAGTCAACATGATATCTTCTTGTCGTGTTCGTATCTGATCCTTTTCATTTTTGTATAACACGGTAATCTCGTACCGTAATCATGTTTGTGTTGGATTGTGTCATGTTCATATGACACGCTAATATTATATATATATATATATATATGATTAAATTTATTTTTCTTTTATATATTTAAATATTTATAATGATTTATTTCCTAGTTAGGAGTGAATTTATAGTGTCAACACGAAAAAAATTGTGTCACCTCCGTGTTCATGTCGTGTCGTATTCATGTTGAACATATCCTTAATGAATTGTGTATGTGTTTGATCTTATATGTTGAACGATAACGATCCGACACACGCTCATCGCCACCCCTAACTGTGGATATATAAAGCACTAGATCACAAGTGGCATGTAATCATTGTAATGATTAACTTGTATAGGCAGAGAAAGAACTGGCGAAAGCTCGACTCGAGGTGGCTCGTGAGGTGAGGATGGCGAGGGAAGCCGAGAAGACGATGGATTATCACGTCCAGAAAGCCGCCGATAAGGCGGCGGAGCACGAGAAGAAGTTACCTCAGTTGCGGCACAGCGGCGGCACGGAGCAGGACGTCTACGGTGCCGAGGATAGCCTCTCTCATGAATCTCATGGCCGGAATTCTTCTGCACCAGCTGGTTATTCATCATCAACATCATCTGATCTTTACAGCGGCGGCGCCGCCCCCGATTCTGGCCACAACAAGGCCATTTTCATCGACGCACCCTCCTCCCCCTCGGAAGCCGCCGCCTACGCCGCCGCCCCACCATCTCACAACAATCAGCTCTAGACTCATCCATCCACACACATATATATATATAATTTCTCATCATGAATAAACTTGTGCAGATGCATTGCTTTTGCTGCCATATTTTTCTTATCTCTGTCCCCCCCCCTTTTAATTAGTTTGATTTTAATGTAGCTGTTGTTGCTGTCTGGAGCGTTGGATTCGTTACTTGTCATTAGGGGTGATGAAAACCAACTTCTGTATTTGGATATGGGATTTTCTTAGTTGTGGTTTTGGAGCGTATTATTTAGTCATGGAAAAGAAGAAGAAAATTGTAATTGGATCCTTTCTTCAGGAAACATTTTATTTTGTCATTTATTTCATCAGCAATATAAGTTATCATTGTATTGATAGTATATAAATCAAAAGGTTATATAAAATGATTAGTTATACTCAACAAAATCAAAACTTTATTACTATTCTTCAAAGAAAAAAAAGTATTTATTCAAGATATAAATTCCAACCACGGTTTTCATTTCGGTACAAAGAAAACGAAAAATGCCCAGTAAATAATTGGACTTTTCTCTTAGTCTTTTGTAAGAAAGAACTAGGTTGTTGATGACATATGAATTCTCTTTTGAAAAAAATACATGATCTTTAAGCGATGTTGTAATTATGGCAGTGAGACAAAAAAAATGGGGATTAGAAATTTGAGTTGGATCGCAAGAAGTAAATTCAAATTCACTAACGTAGAATTTAGTACAAAAATCAATATGAACTATAGTAAGGCTTTGTGAAATTCACTCCTAACTAGGAAATAAATTTGAAAATTCCAAGTTCGTGATCAATTGCAAAACCCTGGCTGTTATAATTCTGTTAAAATTTTGAGGATCACTTCTATGCACTCTCTCTAACCATGCATTTAGTTCGACTCAGATCCAACTCATTCATTTTTATTCATGAAAATTGTCATTTTTACTATAATAGTATCTTCTTGATAAAACATAAAAAAAATACTATCACTTTTCTTAATCGGAACTATTATTTGTTCATAAACATTGTTACATTTATTCATAACATATATCGCTTATATATTTGACAATTAGTAAGAATATATGTTAATTTATTTAAAACAACAGTCACTTTTATTCAGAATAACTATCATTTTCATTTATAAGAGCTATCACTTTTATTTAGAACAAATATCACTTTTAATTACAAGAATAATCATTTTTATTCATAAATACTATTATATTTATTCAAAACAATTATTATTTTTATTAAAAAAAATTATTACTCTAATTTATGAAACCATCACTCTTTCTAAACAACGATCATTTATATATATAAAGATTAGAGGTCGATATAGACTCAGTCACTCAGATCTGACCCACGCACCTAGTGGGAGAGTGTTTTGACTAGGAATTTAATATCCGCTGCACCTATTATTTCTTGCTCGGTAACGGTAATCTACAAAATGCAATGAAAATATTTCATATTAAATGACACGTGTCAGTTAGTAAATTATACATTGACTCTGGAGGGTTAGGTGTCGAAAAAACAATGAATGTAAATAGCAAAATTAGGTATTACCAATTAAATAGAAATTAATTGATCAACATGGTCCGCGAACTACGCAAGCAAATTTTTTTTTTTAAATTTTCTGGAATATACATGACAATGACATAGCATGCAACATTTAATGGACTTGTATTATTACAACTAGACCAAACATGCCCCCTCGGCCGGTTAATAAATTTGGCGGCATACTTACAATATTTGCAACCAATATATAGATCAACTTGTTACTATAGTCCCTGTGACTACAATAATTAAGGTGGGTTTACGTGGCCGGAGGTCATAGGTTCGAACCCCACCAAACGCCTCTATGGGTTTGGCACATCACCGATTTTTCAGTGTGGTTTCTGTCGCTGTGTGGTTTGCGCGCTATCGCGAGCGAACGCGGGTTTGCAGTCAATAAGACGATGTCGTGATCGTTATCGTGTCGACACGATAACGACACGACGATAAGGTCAAATACGAACAAGACCCGTTAATGATCCGTCCGACACAAACACGACACGAAATGTGCTGACACGGACACGACACGAATATGACACGATTTTTTACGTGTTGACACGACACGAAACGATAAATTTAAATCAAAATTAGAAAATAAATAAATAAATAAAATGAATAAAAATATAAAACATATAATTAATTAATATTAAATATATAAAAATATTATCGAATTATACGAAAACGACACGAACACGAAAATTGTCGGGTTACACGAACACGACACGAATCCGACACGAACACGACACGAAATTATCGTGTCTCTATCGTCTCGACACGATAAGGACACGAACAAGATAAGGCTGAACACTCGTGTCATGTCGAAAATTGCCAGCCCTAGGTATATATATGTGGTCAAAGATCTCAAATTTGTATCATCGATACCTAAAAAATTGAGTCTGTCATACGAGATTTTCTAAGTATAGTTTATATCCCTTGTATGATTTCTCTATGACACAAGATTGGGGTTCACTCATATTACGCCTCGAGCAGCGACTGCATACTTCCTCATCGTCCAAAAATGGTGCAATTATTTAAGGGAAAATATATCAAACTACACACATTTCTAAAAGTGTGTACAACTTACGCCCATTTTACAAAATCAATACACAACATACCCATTTATATTTTTAATATATATTTCTAGTGAGTTTCTTGATTTGGTCGGTGAAATGACATAACACTCGACCAAAACATAACAAATCAATAAATGATTGGAAATTATTTTCGATGTATTGGATATTATTATTATTTTAAATTACTTTATATATGAATGATATCATTAAATCATTAAATTATGTTAAAGCATTAAATTATTAAATCATGTATCTCGACGAGAGATGATTTAATTAGAAATCGAAGGAGAGAGGATTTAATTAAACATTCAAATTTTGAATAGGTCGATTGGATGCATCTCGACCGAGAGGAATTAATTAAAATCGACCGGAGAGAGGATTTAATTAAAAATTCAAATTTTGAATAGGTCATTGGAGCAGGATTTTAATACAATTTTAATTAATTCAGATCGGAAACATCAAAGAATTAATAATTAGTATTAATTCATGTTGAAATTGGTCGACCGGAGAGGAATTATGAAATGAAATTAATACTAATTATTAATTCATGTCTCCGGTCGACCGGTAACATCAAAGGTCGACGGAATCAACGATTTTTCGATCGAAACAAGGCTAATTAATTTAAATTGAATGTATGATATTTAAATTAATATTTAAAGGTAATCTATGGAAATTTTGTAAAATATTGAAATGTGAAATTATAACACAACTTATGAATTTTGAAATATTTAATATTGAAATTATCCTTCATATTTACCGTATTAATTAATAGTGTACAAAATAGTACTACGAAAAGTAAAAGCTACAACTAAAATTGCGGAAAAATTGAAGAAGACAAATAAATTACACTAAAATTGCAGAAAAATTGAAGAAGACAAATAATTGTAGAAAAATTGAAGAAGACAAATAAATGCGAAAAGTAAACCAATAATTGAACCAATTCTTCCTATTTATACAATTCGATAGTAACAAATACAAATCCAACAAATTGCTATTGCTTCGCTTTCCTAATTTTCGTTCTTCATTACATTGCTATTGCTCTTGCTCCTAATTTTCGTTTTCATTTCGATCCACAACCCAAGAATGTGTCTCAACAAGTAAGTTATTCGAATTTTTATTTATTTTCGACGTGTTTTGAATTTATTGTTGTTTATGATATTAATTTGTGTTTAGATTTATTATTGTTATTTTGTTTAGATTTATTATTGTTTATTGGTATGGATAAATTATTGCGTTTAGATAATTAAATTAATTGGATAATTCATTTAGTGTTTTGAATTTATTGCATAATTAGTATATATAATTTAGATAATTAAATTAATTGGATAATTTGTTTAGTGTTTGGATTTTATTGTATTATTAGTATATATAATTCGATATAATTCGTTTAGATAATTATTTATAATTATATAGCATATAATTAGTTTAGATGAAATTAGATGTTTTATACGATTTTATGGCTTTTTATATGAAAAATAAATGAATTAAAGGAATCCTCTCCAATCGATGAATTAAAGGAATTATATGAAAAATAGATAAATAAATAATTTTATGGGTTTTAAAAATCATAAATGAATTAAAAATTAAATTACATTAAAATCCCTCTCTGGCCGATTAGATCATTCCTTGATTCCTACGACCGGAATCAAGGAATTGGTCGAACGGAGAGAGGATTTTAATGTAATTTAATTTTTTATTGATTCTGTAAACATAATTAAATTAATTATTCATTCCGAAAACATAAAATTGGTCCACGGAAATTATTAAATTAACATCGATTCGGTCGACGGAATCTTGAATTGTCGATCGGAATCTTGAATTGTCGACCGGAGAGAGCTATTTTCTAACCGGAGAGAGCTTATTTTAACGGAATCTTCTAATTATCAAATGAATTTAATACTAATTATTAATTGATGTCTCCGCTCGATCGAAACAAGGAAATATCGACGGAGACATAAAACTATTCGACCGAGAGAGATTTTTGTTTTAGAAATTAATTTTAAATTAAATCAATTAGGATAATTTTAGATTTATTAGGATAATCTTCAATTATTGTTAGGATAATTTTAGATTTATTAGGATAATCTTGAATTATTGTTGTTATTTTAATTTTAAATGAAATCAATTAATTTTAAATGAAATCAATTAGGATAATCTTCCAATTATTGTTGTTTATGATATTAGATTTATTATTGTTAGTTTTATTTAGATTTATTATTGTTAAATTTTTTAGATTTATTTTGTTTAGATAATTCGAGCAATTTATAATACTATCTTTAGTTTTATTTAGATTTGTTATTATTATTTTGTTTATTATTCCTATCTTTAGATTTATTATTATGTTAGATAATTCGAGCAATTTATAATACTATCTTTAGAATTATTTTGTTAGATAATTCGAGCAATTTATTATTTTGTTTAAATTCTAGCAAATATCTTTAGATTTATTATTATTTTGTTTAGATAATTCGATTGTTTCTGCAATTTATAATTATTGGATAATTCGTTTAGATAATTGCTGGCATAATTCGTTTAATTAGACTTAGATTATATTGCTATTTTTCTTATTGTAGCGATAATTTTAGTGTAAACATTAAGACATTAGAAAATCATGTTAAGATTGTATATTTACATTAATGTAATCTTGTATTTGTTATAGATGTCGGGATGGAAGAGCATTATTGTTCGATATGGAGGCGGTGGGATCCTTCTTTATGTTACATTGGCGGGTATCACCAAATACCTTTGTTCGAATGGACAATGTAATTTTCGGGAGTTCATAGAGATGATTAATGAAATTATGTTGGGAAATTCGTTGAGTACAACCTACCAACCGCATTATCTATCGAGATCTCGGAGTGGTAGAATTATCAAATTACTTTTGAGTAATGATGATCAACTTTTCGATTGGCTCATGATGCCCAGCAGAGGTCTATGTGACTCACGATGCCGACACATCCCAATCGAGCAAGAACTATATAGACCTTCGTTTGAGATACCATCCTCGTCAACATATGACTACACTTCCCAAAACATATCGTTCGATGCGTCGTTGACACAACAATTTACATCGTCGATTGGTTTGATCTTGATACATCTCAATATATGCCGCAACACATGGATCCATCCAGAATTGCTTTCCCAACATATGCCGCAACCACAACCGGTGATACACTTGTTGAGGGGCGATGACGGCGACTACGTTGAAGAAGAAGAAGATGAAAGCAGTCGGATGAAGAGGAAGAAGATCGCGAGTTCGCTTTGGTGAGCTATGGCTCATTTGTAGAGTTTGACGCATGGATCCGCCGGAGGGTGGATTCGGGAAGCTTCTATCTACGATTATGCGAGTAACACGCAAGAGCACGTAGGAGGCCTAGAGCGAGAAGAAGTTGAGGAGATGAGCAACCGCTAGTCCTCGTTATTCCTCATGATGCTTCGATTAATCTCTTTGCTCGTCCTCCGGACTCGGTTCCGGACTCCCGATGGTGAGCGAAGGTTCCATCTTCGACGACAAGGGTGAGCGAAGATATCCGTGGGGCTATGGCATTTGAACGCGTCGAGTAGAATTTGTTATTCCTCGATCCGATAATTCGAGGATTACATTCAAATGTCGATATCATAATCGGTGTCCTTTTCTACTACGTGCATCGCAGAAGGTGGATTTTGGTTTGTCCGCAAGTTTGATGCTATACATACTTGCGCACGTAACCTAGTGAATATCGGAGTAAGGAAGGTTAATGCCCGTGTAATTGCAGCATACATATCACGAAAAATACGCGAAGACGGTGAAGTGCTAAAGCCGAGGTCCATTATGGCTGATTTGCAGCGAGAGTACGGTGTACACGTTACATACAGTGTAGCAATGCGAGCCCGTAATAGGGCGATCGAGATGATATACGGTGGACATGAAGAATCATTTCAGCTACTACCGAGTTATCTGCATATGTTACGGATGAGCAATCCCGGTTCGATGACTGACTTGGATATTGGATCAGATGGTCGGTTCCGTCACCTCTTTGTCGCGCTCGGTTCATGCAGATTGGCGTACACATTGTGCCTCCGACCCGTGATTGTAGTCGACGGTACGCACTTGAAGGGCCGCAATAAAGGCATATTATTCGTTGCCGTGACAAAGGACGGCAACGAGCAAGTTTTTCCATTAGCTTATGGAATTGGTCCGATCGAGAATGATGTCTCATGGACTTGGTTTCTGTCTCGACTACAAGCTGCTTATGGATCAAATCCAGAGATGTTGATTGTTTGAGATGCCAATGTCGATTATAATGAGCGCGGTCAAGTGTGTCTACCGATGCAACACACGGATTATGCTACTACCATCTGGCCGAAAAATCACCCGTTTGGGCAACCATCCGCAGTTATTTCGTAAAGCCGCTATGCGTACTAAGATGCACACTTTGAAAAGCGATGGCTATGTTAAAGTCTCTCGTGAAGGCCGATGGTAGTGGCGCATATACCAAGTTGGTGGAGGTTGGAGTGCAGAAGTGGGCTAGATCACAGTGCCCCGTTAGGCGCTACAGTTTTATGACATCGAACATTGCCGAATCATTCAATTCTCGAATATTGTGGGCTGAGCGATTGCCAATTTGCTCAATGATTGAGGCAATCCGTCACATTACAGAAAAATGGTTCGATGAGAGACATGAAGCAACAAAGAGGTACGCGGCTGAATTGACCCCTGAAGCAACGCGTAAGATGATGGTATCAATGGAACTATCACGCAGATACGATGTAGTGCCCTCATCGACTCCACTTCAAAGTCAAGCGGAAGCAAAACATTCGAGTCAATCTCAATACGCAATCGTGTGCGTGTTTGGAGTGGGATATGGATATGATACCGTGTTCTCATGTTGTTGTAGCTATATGGTGCAATTTAAGTTTAATTATGTTAATTTTTGATCAAATTGATTTCACTTACATATAATTGATTATATAAATTTTTAGTCATAAAGGTCACCATATATCTAACTATGTGGAAGTACTACCATTTCGCAAAGCTAGCAAGCATACCGTATCGGATCAATCCTGTTCACCACGTCTACTTGGACTGCTCCGAGATATTGTTGGAATTACAGTTATGCCTCCTAATAGAGTCCGTCGGTGGGGCCCGAAAGTGGGTCGATATCGTCATCCAAAGTGGGATCGAGTGGTAGAAGTGGTGCACTACGGACATGTAGCTTGTGTGGTAATGAATCTCATACGCGTCGAAAGTGTCCTTACTTATCCGAGACGAGTGACATTGTAATGAAAGAAAACATTCATGTAAAGATATTATTAACATTATTATTATTTTAACTTAATCAAATTGAATTGAATTGAATTGACACTAGAAAAAACATAACAATGACGGAAAATCCGTCGCTAAACATCAACAATCCGTCAGTAACATATATATCTCACTAACTAAAACATTAATCTTTTATCAAAAAAAGAAAAGAAGAAGCTTGAGCGATGAAGTTTGTTTGTTTGTTTGAATAGCGGTGAAAACTTTGATCTTCACGAGTTTGTTTGTTTGTTCGAATAACGTCTGCTTCATTTTTTACGTGTTATGTAATACTTATTTCATTGAGCTATGATTCTTCAAAACAAAGACACAAATTCATTCAACGATCTTAGCTTCGAGTTAAATACTAAGTTGTTGTCACGAGGATTAATAACTATCGATAATCAAATATTCGATAAATAATATGAACATCCATTTGCATCCAATATACCAATACATACCAATATACAAATACATACCAATATACCAAGACATGCTAATTTCTACCTCTTCCTCTTCCTCTTCCTCTTCCTCCCGGCTTTTTATATGGATCACATATCTCATATATTTCACCTACTTTATGTCTATATGCTACAACATTAGACATACCCATTCGATGCTCGGTGAACCGAAATAAGACGTTCCACGTCATGCACCTAAATGGACCATCACCGAAATCGTCTTCTGGTCAAATACCTCAAGAGGCAGCCGTGTAATAACCGCATCATTATTCCATGGTGGTATCGGTGGGAGTTAGCCTCGAACCATCTAGTGAAGAGAAAAAACGGCCGCAATAATCTAGTCAGCACATCAAGTCCATCATCCTCGCATCCACTGATCCGGTCCATCCTCCAAATACGCGAGTCAAACAAAGACACAATGACCCGAGTGTATATCCACGCGTACTATCGCGAAACGCATTCGATGACGCAAGGGATAATGATCTATAAAATTAATATTTAGATAAAATAAACAAGGACACGTAACCATTTAGATAAATTAATATTTATCAGTATTAAATAAGGTTACTGCGTGGCACGTAACCATGATGTATAACCCATCATGTCGGGGACAACTGCTATCCAATGCGATGGTGGCTGCCATGTAGAAGCAATGCTCTCGGGGTCATGATCAATGGTGCCTCACGCGGTCTTGAATGTGGGACGAAAGCATTGCGTGTACCTCGGACCATTGATTTTGCGAAACATCTATTCAACATTGAAAATTAAGTAATTAGAGATACTACACATATATACTATATATTGATTGTATTAAAGACTTACGAAAAACCGAGATC
Organism: Salvia rosmarinus; assembly: GCA_036937905.1. Lineage (NCBI taxonomy): Eukaryota > Viridiplantae > Streptophyta > Magnoliopsida > Lamiales > Lamiaceae > Salvia > Salvia rosmarinus. Next base: position 60,455,020 of record CM072823.1, read on the forward strand.
AAGGATGATTGTGTTTTGATAATCCACCCCATCCAATACGTCGATCCGGCATCGAGTCTCACCTCAAATACACCATGAATAGATCGACGACCGCAAAATTATTTTAGGATACATATCAATATAAGTAGATGTACTTAAAAAACGAAGCATATTGTATAAAAGCATGCCGAACATCAAAACGCCTCTCGGCATTTCGATATTCACGAAAAATGCAACTGGACTTGTCGATCAAGACCGAACAACCATCGTTGCATTATTTGTGTTCAAGAAACGCTGGTAATTTATCACTATGTCACCGGATAATGGACGTGGCATCGGGCTATTCACGTATGGTGACCTCATTCTGATAGAAGGTCTCGGTGCCCGTTCACCTCCGGATCCCGAACTACAAACATTTAATTTAGGAAAATGAAAACATAACAAATATAATGAAATATTATAAAGCGCCAAATATGAGACTTAATAGTTACGTTCCTCCAACCGCCGCGACGGCTCGAAAGTCACGCCTCACGGCGTCACGAGGCGTCGGATCACTAAATAGGTCCAGTCCATCATGGAATGATGAGATGTAGTTCAGGATGGTACCATGGATCCGGTGAGAGTGTGAGGAGGGGTATCACTGGTCGATGCAGGTCTTTGCCTCCGTGGCTCAATATGTCCACTGCCTCGAGGACATCCGGACCGGGCGGTGATGTGGTCTCCGATCTTCACCTCTCGTCGTCGCCGCCGCCGGATGACGTGGGACATGAGTGCATGTGTAGCCGTATCATCCTATGTGTGCAACCACATCGAGTCTTCTAAGAGGTTTTCAAACCACTGCTTTATCTTTGAAATAAATTTGTCTTGATAGACCTCTCGATCGTCGCACTCGCTCGTCCTCCTCTCCGGACAGATTCGGATAGATTCTCGAATCCAACGACGATCGGCGAACTAAGATGCCACAGGTGCGACCACCACCGCCGATGAAGCCGCCTCGCAGTCTGTCTTCCCGTATCCGCCTCTCAGCGGATGGACGGCTATCCATATACGCTGCAGCTATCAACAATCGGAACCTCAACGAACCCAACCGACGATGTCCTCCGGCCGGGTATCGAAGGTGAAGGCTCGAGGCTCGCTCGATGGAGACCCCGAAAGATCGGGATCCTCAACAAACTGTGGAGCCCTCCCGAACTCGACGTTTCGCCGAGGCTCATCCACCGGAGGTGGATGAGACACACCACGACGAGAAGGGCGTAGTCCCCTCCCCTCAAAGGATTTGACGGTATAACAAAATTCACACCGAGTGGAGAGGGTGTGAGCAGACACCCAATGGCGGTGCTAACCTCGAATGAGTCAGGCTCGATGGATGTGAGATGATAACCGACCTACAATAAATTGAAGATGTTATTTAATATTCTAATAAATACAATACCTCGTACATGATTTAAAATTATAATAAAATTCAATACCTCTTGCTCAAAAAGTGATCAGAAGTCTGCGGTGAGAGCCTACTCTTGAACTTCCACCTCAACACTCTTGACACGTGGGATTGATGTACGTCCCATCTATACTTCCCAAGCTCGGTATGATCTCGGTGACCAAGCATATAGTACCCAGGATCGGTCCGTAAAGTGGTATTGAGCATTAGGTTGACATCGCACGATAATATCTCAATATCCGGTAACCGTAGGCCCCACGGAAATCGGCAAACGCCCCGGATCGTCAACCAATGCCCAAACCCAATCAGCTATTATCTTCCCGTATCGTATCCAAATACGAACCCATAGAGGGTAATAACGTGGGCCACACGTAAATAGTGACGAAGATCTACATCATCACTAAAACTACAAAATCTATCTACTAGATTACGAATGTAATCTGTGTGCCCGCAAAAAGACTATAGACCTCAACGTCGCCAAGTCGTAGTCTAGTGTGGGATCAAATGATGATGACCCAAATTGCGGGCGGTGACTAGAGCATAATCTTTAATCGAAAAACATATATATCTTCCATTGATGAAAAATACATCTCCGGATCGTAGGCTCTATCGACGGGAGACTAAATGGTGCAAAGAAAAACTAGACTTAAAGCCCGGAGTCCAATCAATCGATGACCAAAGCAACCCCTAAACATATCTACCAACTCTTGCCGCCCTTATCTAGCAAGACATTCTTAATATATTTAAAATAATCACCCTATAATAAGTCTTTACATCCGCCACCACATTTATCGTGGTAGGCCTCAAAAAAGAGATCGACCTACAATTATATCAATGTCACATATTACACAACGCATAACAAACCAACAAACTACTACAATAATTATTTCATTTGTATATAATTCGTGATCAATAAACATCCTATCATACAAATATAAAAATAATTAGAACTACAAATCACCTATCAAAAGCGGCCATAATTAAGTAATACAATTTAACCATTCTAAACCATAAATGAAATATTATTCAATCATATACCATAAACGCTTATTTATTCAATCATATTCCAAAACAGATATCTCGAAACATACAAGCTATAAACAATATTAACATACTCAATAACATAATTCATATTCAATTATATACAATCATATTATTCAATAACATTTACCAACATTTATCCAATCTCAATAACATAATTCAACTACTCATATTCAATCATATACAATCATATTATTCAATCACATCTACCAACATTTATCCAATCTCAATTACAAAATATATTTAAGGTAAACATACTAAGGGTTCACACGAAAACATACCGTAAATGCGATATATTGCCTTGAAAATAATACCGCATCATTACAAAATTCAATTAATAATTTCAATTAATAACTAATAATTATTTCAATTAATAACTAATAATTAACAACTAATTATACAAAATTCAATTAATAATTTCAATTAATAACTAATAATTGAATTAATACTGCATCATTACAAAATTCAATTAATAATTTCAATTAATAACTAATAATTAGAAAATTAAATAATTCAATTAATAACTAAATATTAATAACTAATTAATTTGTTGTCTCGATCGACGATTGAACTTTCCGATCGGTGAAGGCGCTTCTCCCGGTCGACCGGAGAAGCCTTCACCGATCGGAAAGTTCAATTGGTACAACAAATTAATTCAATTTTAATTCACCTACTTTCCGATCGGAGACAACAAATATATTGAAACAATTCGTTGTTTCCGATCGGTCACCTACTTTCCGATCGGTGAAGGCTTTCTTCCCCGATTGAAGCCTTCACCGATCGGAAAGTTCAATTGTACAACAAATTAATTCAATTTTGCGTAAAACCAACATTTATCATTTCAAATTTCAACATTCCACATATAAATCTAAAATATTTCCTATCGGAAACTTGTAAACCAACAATAACCAACAAAATATTTCCTATATTTCCTAAACATTATTATAATCTTACAAAAATCAAAATCATCAAAATCATCTTAACATATCAAAACAAAATCGCAAAAATCGCATAACTATATTTATAGCAAATAATATGGCGAAAACATAAAACATACCAAATATTCTCGCCGATTCGAATAAGCAACCAAATATTCTCACTTCCTTTCTTCGATTCGAATAAGCAAAACCCTAATTATTAGAAAATTGAGTTAATACATAATTATTAAAAATTCAAATAAAACTCTCCGGTCGAGGAAACATCCCACCGAAACTTCAATTTTGCGAAATTATTTTCGTTACCTCTTGTTCTTCACGCTCTTCTTATCTTCGACGGAATGAGAATGGTAATGGAAATACAAATCGAAATTCACGGAATGGGAATGAAAATTGAAGAAAATTGCGAAGAACGAAATTCAAATTTTTTGAAGAAGAATTTGAATGAATGTGAATGCGTGAATGTGGGTGAGTTTTTCAAATTTTTTGAAGAAGAATTTGAATGCGTGAATTGAATGCGTGAATGTGGGTGGTTTTAAGAGAGTTAATGTTAGCACGTAAACAAAAAAAAGGAATCGATTCCATTTCGCACGTAAAAAGAATAGATAAGACGCCTGCAAAATTTCGCAAATTTTCACCGTGTTGTTCGCAAATTTTGATTTTTGAACAAGAATATAGTTTTTAATAGGTTTGGGTATAGGGTGTAGTTAATTTTAGTTTGGATATGGGGTGTACTTAATTTTCGATAGTTGGGTATATAAGTTGGGCCCCATTATTTAACTACATTGATAGTTTTAACTTTAAGAGTTTGCATAAATTGATTTTTTTCTTTGTTTGGCTAATTAATACAATCGCAACACAAACAACATGATCAGTGACTAAACAAATGGGGGGTTGCAATATCCAACCAAGTCTGTGTCCATATATTGTTGTAACTTGTATCTATAGTTGGAGTTTTGATTTTCTCTTTTCAAATCTGATCTTATATTTATTGGCCAACATTGTCAGATTTGGCAGGAAATTTAAGCATAAAATATTAAGAAAATGCACATTATACATCAAAAGTATTGAATGGAGCACAATATATATAATTGAATTTTCCGGCGGGATAGTGTTAAATTTTTCTGCAAAACCATCTGCATACCAAAACTGCTAACAGTGGACTAAAATTACGTGCCACCAAAATCAAGGAACGATTTTGGTGGATGAAATGAGTGTTGAAAATCGCGTGCATATATATATAATATTATATATGTGGTCAAGTTTCGAAGCTACTTTGACCAAGATTTTGAGGACGTAACGCTTAATTTTGTGAAATTAAACGCATAGGGTCGATCTACGCCCGAGTAGATGATCGTGGTGTATTCACATTCTCAAACCGATTTCCGGTGAGTGAGAAATAATGGATCAAAGTTGGTCACTTAAACATGGAGTTATGTGATTAATGGGATAAGCATGGATTAATTAATCCTTATCCCACATTGATTAATGTACCTTCATTAATTGTCTATAAGTGGGTCATGAACACTTAGTATAATTATGTGCACATGTGACGGGTGGAAAGCCCACGCACAAGACACGCTGCCGCCCGCCGGGCCGTGCCCGGCGGCGCCCGCGCGCCTGCGTGCCCGCCCGCCCGCCCGCCCGCCCGCCCGGCTCGGTTCGGTTCCGTGGTCCGGATCTTGGATCTTGGATCTGGATCTTGCATTGGTCTGGGTGGTCTTTGGGCCATTCTTTGGGCCTGCTCGTGGGCTTGCCGTGGCCCGGTTCCGCGGCCCATTGTCCTTATATTTTGGATCAACGTTTGATCGAGCCCAAAGATGAAGTTGGTCCGAGGCCCACCCGTAGCCCAACCGTTGGGCTGTTGTGCGATGGAGTTGGTCCGAGCTCAACTCGTGGCCCAATCCGCTGGGCTCGCTGCACTTCAAGAGACGCCCGGATCGCCCAACGAACCCGACGCACGCGTTGTCCAGATTCGTCAGAACCGCCGGTAACGCCCGACATGATGGTTTCTGGGAAACGTGCCCACGTTGTCTCCGAAACCGCCACAGACTCAATGTGGACATAACTCCGTAACACCCGACATCAATGCGGTGTTGACTCAAAGATGCTCCCATACGGGACGACGCCTATAACAGGACATGTCTCCTCAAAGATAAGCTACCCATCGTAAAAGCATTCCAAAGATACCTAGAGCACTTCGCATACATATTTTCGTGTCAAGCTCGCCTCGCCTCCGCCCGGTTCACGGAGCTCGTTGGTCTCATGGTCGCCACCTACGAGACCGCCGCTTCATCTTTGGGGACGATACGCGTAACCGAGAGCACTACCGGGCGTATCTCGTCTTATGGAAAGAGGCCTCGACTCGGCATCCGCTTACGGTTTTTGATTCGATTGTATTTACTTGCTTTTCAAATTCATTGTTAGTTTGATCTCCTACCTTCTGCTTCACGTCAGAATACGCCCAAAGCTTGCATCGCTCGCACACCTTTTCCAACAATCGCAAGACGAGATATTACTTGCCACGGAAGAGTCGACTTAAAATCGACTTAAAACTTTCAAACCTAAACCTTTGCTTGAGATGTCGACTGCTCGCCACCGACCGCCTCACCGCCGCCGCCGCCGCCGCCGCCCGCCTCGTCGCCGCCACTCGCACAATGGCTTCGGTCATGTTTGGTTCGATGCCTTGGTCAACCATGGGACCCTTTGGGTCGACCGCTGGTTCCACTTTAGTGGTTCAACAATTGGTTCCACTTTTAGTGGTTCCTTTCGTTCGACGATCGCACTTTTCGCTGGTCGATCGCTGGATCCATAGGATCTAACACCGTGGTTCTCATTCGAGTTCCATGTTTCAAAGACACTTCAAGTGGTGCTGGTGGATCCGCCATGGATCGATCTCGCACTGCTCATACCGCAGGACGATGCCGCCGCCCGAGAAGCCGCCAAGTTTGGAGGATCCGACTTCAAGAGATGGCAAGAAAGATGCCGTTTCACCACGACGCTGGGCTTCGCCAACTTCTTGGTAAGATGAGCCCTCCGCCCGGTCAAGGTGACGGACTTTCACCGAAAGCAAAGATATGACAATCTGGCGACCGCGACTACCTTTGTAAAAATTTTATACTGGTAGTTTAGAAGATAGCTTGTATAGTGTTTATGTTGTTGTAACGACATCCAAAAGTATGTGGGACGCGTTAGAAAAGAAGCACCGTAGTGATGATGCAGTACTAAGAAGTTCATTGTAGCCAAATATTTGGACTACAAGATGGTCGATTCCCCGACCGATCATGGACCAAGTGCAAGAGTTTCAACTCATTGTGCACGAGGTTCGTCAAGGCACACACTATTTCGGACGGCTTTGTCGTCGCCATGATGATTGAGAAGCTACCCGGGGTGGAGAGACTTCAAGGTCTACCTAAGCCTGGCGAAAGGATATGACACTGAAGATTGATCGCCGATCGCGCGATCGAGTCCGACGAAGAAGCTAGAACTAAAAGGAAAGGCTTGATCGATGCTAGAGCCAACCTGTTGGAGAGGCGGTCCCTCCAACAAACGTGTTCGCCCCAATGTCAAAGATAAAGGCAAAGGAAGGTGGTTTCCGTAAGTTTGACGGGATCATATAATTGTGGCAAGCATGGCCACACGAAAGGGCTGCCGCCACTAAGAAGAAGAAGGCTAAGCAAGTTACCAATGTTGTCGAAGGACTTGACAAATGGGACAAGGATGACTTGGGCTTGTGGTGACCAAGAAGTCAATCACGCCGAGAATCAAGGTGGATGGTTCATCGACATCGGCGCAATCGCGCACGTATGCGCCGAAAGATGCGTTTCTCCACCTACAAGCCTGTTGAGGGAGGAAGCTCAACACGGGGAACCAAGTCGTCCGAGGTTGCCGGAGTTGGTGATGTGGTGCTCAAGATGACGTCCGCATTGAGATCACATGAAGGATGTACGCATGTCCCGCATATCGCAAGAACTTAGTGTCGCTCTATTCTAGTTAATAAAGGTTTTAGACTAGTTTTGAGTCGGACAAGTTTGTCTCGACTAAGTTTGGAAAGTTTCTTGGTAGAGGTTATCTCACCGGGTCTTTTCAAACTAAATGTAATGGCCGCGCTACGTGTACCCAAAATTATGATGAATGAAAAGCATCTACTTCCTCTTACTGACCGAGTGCTCGATTTATGGCATTGTAGATTAGGACATGTTAATCTAAATGCAATAAAAGATTAGTAAATTTAGATTTACTAAAGTTAAACGAAGTTAATACACAAACGAAATGCGAGGTTTGTGTGGAAGCTAAACGGCTAAGTTACCGCTTCATTCGGCAGAAAGGACACTAAGCCTCTAGAACTTATTCACACCGATGTGTGTGATTTAAAGTTTGTACAAACTAGAGGTGGTAAAAGTACTTCATCACGCTTATTGATGATTTGACAAGATATTGTTATCTTTACCTTCTAAGAAGTAAAGACGGCGCTATCAAGCTTTTAAAACTTCAAGAACGAAGCCGAGAATCAATTGTCGCCGAATTAAGACTGCTCAAGTGATAGAGGGAGAATATGTAGCTCCGTTTGAGGCATTATGCAACGAAAGTGGTATAATACACCAAACGACGCCCTTATTCACCTCGCCTAATGGCGTTGCCGAACGAAAATCGAACACTTAAGGAGATGATGAATGCTTTGTTGATTAGTTGTGGTTGCCCTAACTTGTGGGGAAGTCGTTTTGACACCAACTACATCGAACAAGATTCCACTCAAAGGTAAGGATGTCACCTCACGAGTTGTGGAAAGAAAAAGCCATCGCATAAATATCTCAAAGTGTGGGGTGTTTGGCGAAGGTTGAGGTGCTCTTCCAAAACAAGTTACAATTGACCTAAAACAATGATTGTATCTTTATTGGGTATGCACTTGAACAGCGGCGCTTATCGTTTTCGATCCACGGTCGAGGTACCGGATATGACCGTGGGGACGACGATCGAGTCAAGGAATGCTATATTCTTTGAAAGTGTTTATCCTCAGAAAGATAAGGATAAAAGTGAAGCCAATTCTAGCAATAGAACTGATGGTGAAGCTTCGAGTTCTAAACCTTTGGAGGAAGAACCGATATCGCATAAGCGATCGAGGTCTGATCCAGAGAGGTCGGAACCGAGACGTGGCAATAGAGTCAGAACGCCAAAGGACTTTGGTCCCGACTATATTGCGCTCATGTTGACGAAGAACCAACTTCAATCAAAGTAGCTTATGCTCGGCCGACGGGATGCTCGGCAAGAGGTCGCTCAAAGTGAGATTGATTCCATTTTGCAAAACCACACTGGGTCTTTGGTTGATTTGCCGAAGGTTGTAAGCCCTTAGGATGCAAGTGGATCCTTAAAAGGAAGTACAAGGCAGATGGATCAATTGAAAAGTATAAAGCCCGTTTGGTTGTCAAAGGGTTTAAACAAAGAGAGGGGTACGATTTCTTCGATACCTATTCACCGTGACGAGGATTACGCCTATTAGGGTGCTTCTCGCAATTCTTTGCTTTGCACAATCTTGAGATTCATCAAATGGACGTTAAGGCGCATTTTGAATGGTGACCTCGAGGATGAGGTATATATAGAGCAACCGAAGGGTTTGTAGTACTGGTCGAGAGGCAAGGTATGCAAACTCGTGAAGTCTCTATATGGTTTGAAACAAGCGCCGTTGCAATGGCACTTGAAATTTGACAATGTAATGTTGGCAAATGGTTTCAAAATCAACGAGTGTGACAAATGTGTCTACGTTAAGAACACTGATAATGGTTATGTTATAGTGTCCGTATGTAGATGACATGTTGATCATGGGTAGCAATACTCAAGTCATTAATGACACAAAGCGCATGTTAAAAGAAATTTTGACATGAAGGACATGGGTTTAGCCGATGTGATTCTTGGAATCAAGATTCTAAGAAGATCGACGGAATTGTCTTCGACACAATCTCACCACGCTGAGAAAGTGCTTAAGAAATTCAACGCGTTTGATAGTTTGCCTGCTAAGACCCCATTAGAGCTCAATGTTCACTTGAGTAAGAACAAGGGTGAACCTGTTGGGCAAGAAGACTATGCTAAGGTCATCGGGTGTTTGATGTATCTTACAAATTGCACCCGACCCGACATAGCTTGCGCCGTGAACAAATTGAGTCGTTACACGAGCAATCCAAGCAGCGAGCGTTGGAAGGCTTTAGTGAGAGTTTTGAGGTACTCAAGTATACTCAAAATCATGGGCTGCATTTCACGAGATATCCCCCCACTTGAAGGGCACCGTGATGTCAATGGATATCCGACACGAAAGATTCACTTTCTACAAGTGGGTACGTGTTCACGATCGTGAGGTCTTGTTTCTTGGAGATCCACGAAGCAGACGTATAGCCCGATCCACCATGGAATCGTAATTCATAGCTTCGATAAAGTCGGTGAGGAAGCCGAGTGGCTGTAATTTTTGGAAGATATTCCATGTTGGTCTAAACCCGTGCCACCGGTGATGATTCAACGTGATTGCTGCGCCTATTGGAAGGCGAAAAGTGGTTTGTATAATGGTAAGTCTCGACATATACGCCCGCGACATAATACCGTGAGGCATTTGATCTCAAGTGGGGTTATATCAATCGACTATGTCAAGTCAATAGATAATCCGCGATCCGCTAACCAAAGGGTCGAACCGGATCAAATGATCAAGTTGCTAGAGGGAATGGGACTAAAATCCACATCTTAAGAACAATCATAGTGGTAACCCAACCATGATGACTGGAGATCCCAAGAACTTGGTTCAATGGGAGAACTAAGCTATATGAGTTCGTGTATAAACACTCAAGTTAGTGCGTTCCTAGAAAGCAAACGAGTGTTGAAAAACTCGCTTAGTGGTGAGGTTGAGTCGTTGACTCTCAATGATTCCTAAGATACTCGAGGAGGTTGAGTATGGCAAGATACTCGGTAAAGAATCACCTATGTAAGTGCGAAGTGGGCCGCTTCAAACAAAACACTTATGAATCCAAAGTGGATGTCCATGGCCAAAATGGAATCAAACGTGAGAACGGATGAGGTTGAGGTGTTAAAGTGTTAATACCATTGTTTCAGTGCACGCTGTGGGGGAATAGTTCAAGGCATCGTGTCCACTAATCCGCCTGTGTACTGATGGTACTAACTATGGAAGGTTCAAGGCCATAAACCACATGCCCAAATATTTTAACATCTCTTGAGGATCGAAATGGTCTCGATCATGCATATGGCTATTTCCACTCATGTGGGGATTGTTGAAAATCGCGCATATATATATAATATTATATATGTGGTCAAGTTTCCGCGAAGCTACTTTGACCAAGATTTTGAGTGACGAACGCTTAATTTTGTGAAATTAAACGGCATAGGGTCGATCTACGCTCCGAGTAGATGATCGTGGTGTATTCACATTCTCAAACCGATTTCGGTGAGTGAGAAATAATGGATCAAAGTTGGTCACTTAAACATGGAGTTATGTGATTAATGGGATAAGCATGGATTAATTAATCCTTATCCCACATTGATTAATGTACCTTCATTAATTGTCTATATAAGTGGGTCATTGAACACTTAGTATAATTATGTGCACAAGTGATGGGTCGAAAGCCCACGCTGTACACGCTGCCGCCGCCGCCGCCGCCCGCCCGGCCCGGCCGGCCGCCGCCTTGCCGCCTGCCCGGCCCGGCCCGGCCCGCCCGCCCGGCCCGGTTCCGGTTCCGTGGTCCGTGGATCGTGGATCGTGGATCTTGGATCTTGGATCTTGGATCTCGCAACCGTCTGGGTGGTCTTTGGGCCGTTCTTTGGGCCTGCTCGTGGGCTTGCTTCGTGGGCCCGGTTCCGCGGCCCATTGTCCTTATATTTTGGATCAACGCTTGATCGAGCCCAAAGATGAAGTTGGTCCGAGGCCCACCGTGTAGTCCATCCGTTGGGCTGCTGTGCGATGGAGTTGGTCCGGTGCCCAACTCGTGGCCCAATCCGTTGGGCTCGCCGCACTTGAAGAGACGCCCGGATACGCCCAACGAACCCGACGCACGCGTTGTCCGATTCGTCAGAACCGCTTAACGCCCGACATGATGGCTCTGCGGGAAACGTGCCACGTTGTCTCCGTAAACCGCCACACTCAATGGGGACATAACTCCGTAACACCCGACATCAATGCGGTGTTGACTCAAGATGCTCCCTATGAGGGGACGACGCCTATAAATAGGACATGTCTCCCAAAGATAAGCTACCCATCGCAAAAGCATTCCAAAGATACCTAGAGCACTCACTCGCATACATATTTTCGTGTCAAGCTCTCGCCTCGCCTCCGTCCGCCACGGAGCTCGTTGGTCATGGTGTCGCCACCTACGAGACGCTGCTTCATCTTTGGGGACGATACGCCGTAACCGAGAGCACTACCGGGCGTATCTCGTCTTGCGGAAAGAGGCCTCCTCGACTCGCATCTGCTTACGGTTTTACATTTCGATTGTATTTTTACTTTTCAAATTCATTGTTAGTTTTGATCTCCTACCTTACATTTCACGTGTAATACGCCCGGCAAGTCTTGTCATCGCTCGTACACCTTTTCCAACAATGAGTATATCATTACTGATTCTATTAGAGATAAATGAATTAGGTTAAAGGTTTTAACTCTAAATTATAGCAATATATATGTACAGATCGAATAAACTCAGTTGAACGTTCATATATTCATTCCATCTCTCTTCCTTGACCTAATTCCCAATTACGAGTATTTTTGTATCTGTATTGATTCGTAAACCTACAAATGCATCGCTACAGTCAACATGGTTCATTATTTTATTTTATTTTATTATATGTTAATCTTGCATTTTCTTTTATGAAAGTATGCTAAGCTACAAGTAACTTACATTAGTGAAGAGAATACAATGCTACATGTATGACTGCGATTAATTATGGCTACTTACCTTGATAAATAAAGAACTAATTATGGAGATAGATAAAAAAATTCGACATTGATGAAAATGTTGGTTATATGTAGGGCTGACAATTTTCGACACGACCTTGACAAAAAGAAAGCCACTCTTACAGAATATTTGAAGTTCAAAACCTTCTCTTTATCCACATAGATCCTACGTTTTCGAGCTTTTGTGTATTTATTTTATGTTTTAGTTTATTAGTACCTACATTTAGCTCATAGCATATTCAACACATATCTATCCATGCCTTCGTTAAATAAATAATAAATATATAGCTGAAAAAAAGATTAAAAAAGAGGACCTAAACTGCTATATATTTCACTAATAATATGTTTCTGTTCTGGACAAACTAATACTGAAAAATTAGGACAACCTAGCTATATGAAACAAACGAATAAGGCTGGAGGGTATCTATTTGGTAATAATTAATTAATACAAGTAAATTCTGCACAACTAATTAGCAGGTGCCGCCGGCTCAAGTCACATAGACTATTGGAAATTTGGAATTTCTTTTATTTTCTTTTTTTTATCATCGAAAGGATGCACAGTTTATTCCATCAAAATTACTCATTCCAATACGTGCTCATTATAATCATTTTTTTTAATATCATGGGGAACCCGCGGTCGCTATCTTAGGTGCGCACTAGGTAAATCTCACGTTCATGTATAATAGATTAATAGCATGCAAACTACATAGGACATGTAAACCACACTTGATAAACCAGGTATGATAGACTCAAACTCATAGAGGCGTATAATGTTTAGATTTTAGCATATAGTTTCGCTGCAGACAGTTTAACTATAATACATAATCCAGAGCCGCTGAACAAGAAATTAATTGTCTCAAAGTCAATACCCCAAAACTTATTTCTGAACTCATCCAAGTCTCATTTTTTTTAAAAATTCAAATCACAAATCAAGAAAGCAAGACCAAAATTAATCAAGGGCTAAAAAACCAAGAATAATTTGACGATGAAGCAAATGTACAGAGACGACGATGACACGATATAATCTGACCTTATTAACCCTAATACGATGGCGGGCGGCCGGCGGAGTTTCCGGCCCATGCACCGTTGATGGGGAGCTGCCCATTCGGTGGCATGTTGAAGAAGGGCAGCCTGAGCGACGGATCAGGGAACTGAACCCCACCGTTCGCGCTGCCGCCCGATGCCGCCGCCTGCATCGGAATCCCTTCCTCCTCCTCTAAGGGCGGCAGTCAGTGGCGACGCGTTGGTGAACGACGCCACGATGATGATGATCGCCCCGGCGATCACCGCCCGACGACATTCCCGCCGACCACCGCCCCGCCCGCCGGCGAGGTATATCGTGAGGTGGTGGGCGGAGGTGCCGGTGGGGTAGTATTGAATGTAAAGAGAAGAGGAGAATGTAAACTGTTGTACTTTCATTAACCTCATGCAAGTCAAGTGCATGTGTTTATATACAAAGATTACAAAGGAAAGCTGAAACGCAAGCTAACAGAAAGCGGACTAATCGCTACACTAACAAACAAACTCAAGGTAACTAACTAATAATGAAGATAATCGCTAATGTAAACTGAACTAACTTAACATGCTCCGGAAAAGGATCACTTCATTGATTAACCATGATCATTCCTGGGATGGAGCTTAAGTTTATCACGTAGAAAACAGAATCTTGGCGCAGCAAGTGGTTTTGTAAAAATGTCAGCCACTTGATCGACGGCAGGAACATGCCCAACGTCAAGAAATTTTCTTGAACTCTTTCACGAACAAAATGGACGTCTACTTCAATATGCTTGGTGCGTGCATGGAATACGTGATTAGATGAAGAGCAACAAGATTAGTATTGTCACACCATAACCGATGTGGAGCAGATAAAGCGCACAAGTTCAAAGACAAAGAGCATTCAACCAAATAAGTTCAGACGCAAGATTTGCAAGGAGCGATACTGATTCAAGATCGCTCCTGGAAACAATATGTTGTTTCTTCGAGCTCCATGACACGAGATTCTCACCAAAATAGATACAATGCCCCCAGTTGATCTTCTCGTCATCTAAGCAAATGGCATAGTCAAGATCAAGAAACCCAACAAGATTTGTAGACGGTCGAGTAAAATGCATCGCAAGATCCGCAGACTCAAGGTATCTTAGTAACCGCTTGCAGCGCCCAAATGATGAATGGTGGGATTGTGAAGGTATTGACTTAGCTTGTTCACCGAGAAGGCGATGTCGGGACGAGTATGAGTGAGGTATTGGAGAGCCCCAACGGTGCTTCAAACAAAGTAGGATCATGAAACAGGACCATCACCTTGAATAACTTCGTGGCGGTGAGTCATGGGAGTGATACTCGGATTACACGAGCTCATGTTGGTTTTCAAACAACAAGTCTTTTAAGTATTTTGTCCGAGATACAACAAAGGAGGAGTTGGTGCGAGTAACTTCAAAGCCAAGAAAATAATGGACCTCCCCAAGACTTGAAAGAGCAAATTGATCATGTAGAACAGCAATAAGTTCACGGATACCATCTTGACTATCACCTGTAATTAGAATATCATCTACATATATCAAGATGATAGTAAGCACATTGTTTTCACGTTTGTGAAAAAGTGAGAACCGATCTGTCAACGTTGAAAACCAAGTCGATTTAAACAACTCTTAAGCTTGTCATACCACGCCGGGAGCTTGCACGCACCATAAAGAGATTTCTTAAGTTTGCACACATAATCCGGACGGACAGATCCTCAAACCCTTGGTTGTGACATATAGATCGTGTCTTCAAGATCACCATTTAAGAACGCATTGTTGACGCCGATCTCAGATAACCAACCTCTGCAGCAGCCAAAGCAAGAACAAGTCGAATAGTAGTTGACTTGACAACCGGATCGAATACCTCAAGAAAATCAACTCAGCCGGTTGTTCAAAGCCGCGAGCCACCGATCGCGCTGAGTTTATCTAGAACTCGTAAGCCAAAGTCTTGACACGAAAAACCCACTTGTTGCTTATTACCTTGTATGAAGTCAAGGTGGAATAAGAATCCAAGTACCTTTTATATTGAGAGCCCGCAATTCTTTTCCATGGCGAGAAGAACCGGGTCCGACAATGCCTCATCATAGTTGTGGGAAGCGATGGTAGATTGGCGTAGTCATGGCGCTTAAAGCTTCGTTATTTTGTCCAACGATGATGATTAAAGCCACCGGATCGTAGGGATGTGAGCAATGTAACTCTTTGGCTTAAAAATACCATGCTTGGCTCTGTAATCATGGTGTGAGTATTTGTGAGAGGAGGCGTGGGGGTGTGTGGTGTTTCGGTGGGAGAAATATGTGATGAGTGAGATGGTGATGTAGATAAGGCGGAGAGTTTGACTTGGGTGTGTTGGATGAGAGGAAAGGAGAAGTTCAATTATGAGAGGTCAAGAAGATGAGTCGATTCATGAGATAAAGAGTGCATTATAGGTGATATAGAAGAGGATGTTATTGTAGTATCATGGATTTGTGAGGAACGAGTGGATGGCAAGTCAGGTAGAGGTAGGAGTGGAAGAGGATGAGGAGGATTGGGAGTTGAAAGCAGAAGGACGGAAGATTCAAAGAGATGAGAATAAGGAAACTCATACTCTTTGAAGTGTACCGATCGCCTATGTAAATGCGATTCATAGGACTTAAGCACTTGAACCCTTATGATTGTCACCGTATCCAAGAAATATGCATTTGTGGACCTATATTGGAGCTTGTGTTGATTGTAGGGTTTGAGATAAAGGAAGCAAGCACAACCAAAACTTTGAGCATGGAGTAATCAGTGGTTTTGGTAAAGGCGCGAATAAGGAGATGACATGTCTAGTGTTGGAGAGGTAACTGCTTATGAGAAATGTGGCCGTGTGAAATGCATACCACCAATACTCGAAGGAAGAGTAGATTGAGCGAGGAGAGTGAGCCGATATCAACAATGTGTTGATGTTTATGCTCAACTTTTCCATTTGTGGATGAATGTATGGGCAAGGGTGTTGGAAGTGAATGCCAAGATTTTGAAGATGAGAGACAAGAGGCCTGAATTCCCACCCTAACTGATCGAAAACGCTTTATTTGAACAACAAATCGACATCAGATCATAGAGATGAATGTTTTGACTATTTGTGCAGTTTGAGACTTGAGTGACATTGGATAGATCCAAGTATATCGCGTAAAGTCATCCACAAATATGATATAATAGAGATAACCATTTGTGGATGGCTTGGACGCTGGACCCCAGAGATCCGAATGCACAAGATCAAAAGGTGAAGAGGATTTTATTTGCTGTAGAGTGTGAGCTTTTTGGTGTAGTTTTCCTATTTTGCATGCTTCACAAAAACTTAACATGCTCGAATTGAAAGGAATGTGAAGTTTATTACAGACTTGAGCTACAATGCGAGGGCCAGGATGACCCAAGGATCTATGTAAAACATCAAGATTTGTACAACTTTTAGGGTTTAACGTAACCTTACAAGCAGAATGAATGAAGAAAGGAAAGCATTTATAGTGTCAGTGAATATCACCGATGGTTTTCGACGTAGAAAGGGAAAGATCAAGCTTGTACAATCCTTTCGATAGGAAGCCTTCGGAAGAATCTTGTGTGTTTTGTTGTCCTCGACAAAACAAGAAGTAGAGTTAAACTCTATAGTTACACGATTATCTTTGTTAACCGTGAGATGCTCAAGAGGTTTTGGTTATTTTGGAACGTAGAGGATATTGTTGAGTAATAGAGGTATATTCAAGACCGAATCAAGTAAGCATGGATGAACCAATGTAAGAGATAGGGATAGAGTTACCATTTCAACCATGAGCTTTTCATTGCCGTTGTATTCATTGCTCACATCCAGATTCTCGCAGGTGTTGGTAATGTGAGTGGTGGCGCCATCGTCAATGTACCATGTAGGATCCGGGAGCCAATCTCCGACGATGAGCAACGTTAACCGCACATCCATCTTCTTGTGTGGGATCGGTTTTGAAATCGCAAGATATGCTTGAGATGTATTTTGGGAATTGTCGGTGAAATGGACATCAAACCTCTTCAAACACTTGATAGCAACATGGCACGGCTTGCCACAAAGTTGGCAAACAATTCCTTTGAAAATCCACCACCATTATTTACGAAACCACTGCGGTTTCGAGACAAACGCACCACGATTTCGAAGATAATCCACCACGGTTTCTGTTGCCATAAACCTTCCACGACCACGGTTTCGTAAGGCGAAGCACCACGATATGAAACATGAAGCGTGAGGTTCGATCATTGAAAATGAGTTTTGTTGTTGAATACGGTTCATATGCTTGAAACGACATCGAACTTCTTGCGATTAGGAGAATCAATTCTATGCATCATATTGACAATTAAAGCTTCATACTACGGACCAAAACACGAGAGAAGATAGTTCACCGCCGTCGTCTCGAAATGATTCGCTAACAGCAGTGAGGTTATCCGCATAACCTCTCATTTTAGAAAATATTCCTCACCGTCATTGCTCCTTTCTTTGTGGTTTGAAGAAGAAGTCTCAATTGCATGACTCTTGCTTTCGATTGTGACATAAACGATCGCTCAAGAACGCACTGTAAATCATAAGACGTGGAACACCTTACAACGTGTCCAAGCATAGATTCGCCATCGAGGAAAGCATCCACCGAGTAGGAGCTGATCTTTGCGCATCCAAGCTCCGTAATCGGTGATGGAGTGTTGTTTTCGGAGAAGATGTCGATGGTATGAACATCGAAGGAACGATTGCCGTTGGAGATATAAATTCGCCATAGCCGTGAGCACGGATGGCTGTGATAGCTTGTGCTCGCCAAAACGAATAGTTTGATCTATCAAGTTTGATAATCGAAGGAAGTGAGGAAGATTTGGTGTGGAGATATGAGAATCCATAGCGTAAGAAGAAGATGAAATCGAGAAGTGAATCGAGAGACCGAGCTCATTCCACGAGAGATGAAGAGGATTAATCGGCTTGCTCGATACCATATTGAATGTAAAGAAGAGGAGAATGTAAACCGTTGTACTTTCATTAACCTCATGCAAGTGAAGTGCATGTGTTTATATACAAAAGATTACAAAGGAAAGTCAAACGCAAGCTAATGTAAAGCAACGGACTAATCGCTATGACTAACAAACAAACCGAAGGTAACTAACTAATAACAGAAAGATAATCGCTAATGAACCGAACTAACTTAACGGTAGGAAGGAGCCGGATAGCGACAGAATCTCGAAGTGGCCGTGAAGGGTGGCGACGCTCCCGGCGGCAGACGGCTGTCGCAGACTGACGTTGGTGACGGTACCGGTGCCACTGAGTATGCAGATCCCCCGCTGCCGCCGCGTAGCGTAGGCGGCGACGGCCTCGAAGACGTCGCAGCCGCCGCCCACCTCCAGTATGTGCGCGCGGAGCGTGTTGGCGCTCTCCCGCGTGATGATCACCGGCGGCTTCGGCTTATTCTTCGACCCCGCCGGCCGGCCGCGCTGGCGGCGCTTCGCCGCTTCGCCGCTGGAGGTGGCGAGATCGTCGCCGGCGGAGAACTGCTTCCTGTTGGAGTCATCGTCGGATTCCGGGATGCCGTGGAGGTGGAGGTTGGGGCGGTGGAGCGGAGAGACGAAGTGGGAAGTTGAGCTTAAATCCAAACCAGCCATACATACATACACTACTACTACTACAGCAGAGACGAAACAGGAAACTAGAAAAAATAAAAATAATATTGGACGAACAAAAAAAAGTATAAAAATGAAAGAAATGTTTTATAAGTGAGATAAGAAAGCGAGGCGCAATATATTCAAACCTAGAGCCAATGGAAAACAAAGAATCAAGTTGGAAGAAAGGAAATGCTGAGGAAGATGTATAGAGAGAGAGAAAAGAACAAATTTAGAGTAAAACATATACCCAATCGTCCCACCTAAGATCTAAGATGATATAAGTTGTTTTTAGACTATCCCATTTAAGATGATCTGTTTTTTTTAGAAATAATTATTTTTTTAAAAATTATGGGATATACCTACTTTTTATCATTTTAATCACTTTATACCATTCTCCTAAATAATCGTGTTGAAGTTAAATAAATCGTCTTGGGTGTGGATGAATATAATATATATATATTTAAAGTTATTCCATTCAAGATGATTTTTTTTTTTTAGAAAATATTTTATTTTATAGTTAGAGATGGCAATAGATCTTGAATCCGATCGTTCGGATCTTGAAAAATAAGATCCAACGGATAAATTATGAAATCTACCTAATTTCTATCATTTTAATTACTTTATATTATTCTCCTAAATAATCGTGTTGAAAATAAATGGATCATCTTGGATGGATGGATTAAATATAATAAAGGTCATTATGGAGTTTGAAGTTTATTTTATAGTCTAATACCCTAATCATTATTGATCCCTCAATAGATATGTTTCATTGTCATCTCTATTTAACATATACCTATTAAATATTAACTATAATTAATTAATTAATTATTTTTAATAAAAAATATTTTGAATTATGCATAATTACTATTTAGTAATCAAACTATCACAATATTAACAAAAATATCCCAAAATTTAATTTGTAATCATGTAATGATTACGTGTTAGATGTCGACTTGCATTTTTACACGAAATATATTGAAAATGAGCTAGCATCAATAAATCATGGTTTTACTGTTTAATTTTTTTTTTAAAATTGACAAACCACATTATGCCGACTTTTCGGAAAATTTAATTTGTGTAATTTATGATATATGGATATTTAATTATAATTATATAATTTGAAACATTTTCTTTCTAAAGGTAAATATCTGATATTAAATAACGATTTTGTACATATTGTATTATGTACTGGACATCAAATCTGAGTCCATACTTTAATAAATCTGATTATTTTATGTGTATCCTTAAAGTAAACGAAAATTAAAAACAATTGAGTCACAAGATAGAGACTGAGAGTGTAAACGAATAATATCATTAAGTGCAATATTTTTTCATATGTGCAAGAAAAAGATGTCATTATGATAATGATGCATGCAACATAATGTAACGTGTGATAAAGATTTCTCTTTCTAGCCCAACCACATATTATTACTTTAATATGAGATTTTAGCACAGTCCTGTTACTAAAATTAATGCAAGAACAAAGGTACATAAGTAAAAGAACAAAAAAGGAAAGTCTGATCATTTAGGGCCTATTTGACTTGGTAATGAATTTCGACCACACGATTTGATTGATAAATTAATGTTTTCTGATTATATTGGTACAAAAACTGAAAGACACAATCATATGTATAAAACTATTGTTATATTAAATTTATATTTATATAACAATATGTCTTTTAAGTAATTTAAAACATTATTATTGGGACATTTTATTCTACTTTTCTAAAGCGCCATTAGCAATAAGATGATCATCTAAATATTTAATTTAATTTTGAAGAACTAAGGATGGTGTCACATTTCGAAGGACGGAGTGATAGTTTATTTTTCGGAAGATTCAGAACTTTACCATTTATTTACAATCGTATAAATTTTTAAAACATTTTAATTAAAAAAGCAGTTAATTTTTAGCATTTACGATGTCCCCCAATCTCTATTTGGTAATTACTATACTTTGACACACGTTTCGCAAGAAAAATAGAAGATGTTGTAATTGCTATGAAAAAACATATTTGTATATATAGTGAAAATATTTATTAAAATTCGTGATAAAATTATAAATGTGGTCAATATTGTGGGGTTTTCACCAATTAACAACTTACTCTTCTTTCAATTTAGGTTAATATTTTGGTAAAATAAGAACATATATTAAATAGTTACTAGAGGAGCATGTTGTGTCATCCTAATACTACAGGCTAGCTACCACTCTCATGGATCTGGGGCGTTACACAAATAAAAGGAGTGGAGTATGTAAACAATATAAACCACATATATTCTAGTATATAATAGTAAAATTAAAAATATTTGTATGATGTGGATTTGAAAGATAATTAATCTAAAAACCTAATTGTGGGACGAATGTTAACGTATCAGACAAACAACCTGTGTCTTTTTTAAGTTTTAAAACGGAAAAAGGACTTTTTATCAGTTGTTTAGGAACCTTATTTTGCCAAACATTTTGCAACACGTTAAAAGGACATTTTATTCTACTTTTGTAAAGCCCCATTAGTAATAAGATGATCATCTAAATATTTATAACGACTAAATCGAATAGCGTAAGTATTAAAACTCTGAACTGTCGAATCTAGTAATCTAGGTAAAGATAGTTTTTTTTTTCTTTAAAGTAGTCCTTTGATGCAATAATTACTTTGATATAAATATAGTGCTAAAGTATAATTATCGCATTATTTTATAATTGTAGTTGGATAAAGGTGGAATTGACTTAGATCCCATGATCTGATTTAAGAAATAAAACGTTCATGAACAATTTATACATAATGGTTCTCCCAATTTGTTGTTAATAACTGACATGACCCTTTATGGTATAAAATTAAAGAGAACACGCACACGCTCAGCTCATTCTTTTCTTCGTATAGTTATTAATAAAGCTCTATTTTATTATTAAAAATATACCAATACTAACATTTGAGAATTATACATATAGAGGTGGTTCACATAGGAATACAAATATTGATAAGAAATAAGAAAATTGTGATAAACGTATAAAGTTGTTGCACTAGATATATAAATTTGTTATAAACTTTTTGTTGCATCAAATTTGGTGCAACAAATTTATATGTATGTTAAACAACTTTATACGTTTAGTGCAACTTTCCTATTTCTTATCAATATTTGTATTCTTACATGATCCATCATCTATATATAGGGGTGAGTTATGGTGATGACACACCTTGTACTGAATATATATAATAGTTGTATTTGAATGTATAAATTTACTACACTAAATTCAATAAATTTTACGTTCAGTGCAATATTATTGTTATGCAACAACTTTATACGTTATATACTTTTGCACTACATTCACATTCATATATGATCCAAATCACATACAGTTTTTTAATTATGTAGAAAATGGAAGAAAAAAAAAGATGTAAAGCCAGTAAAGCTCATTTTAAGATATTTCTTTTGCTATATTAAATATATTGAATATTTCTCGACGACACGAAAGATTTAAAATCTACAGAGTTAATCTACCTGGATTTACCCCAAGCCACATGTGTTCATAATTCGAGATTTTATATCCTCTATATATATATATATATATATATGGGAGAGTGTTAACGAAACCATTTTTATCATGTGTAACGTGAGAACCAAAAATGATGAATTCACGGTGAAAGTTGATGAATCCGTTTGGAAAGATCCAAAAATAAAATTTTCGTCCTCATGGGATTCGAACCCGGTGAAAAATTACAATTGTTGAATTCATTAAGTTTTCTCAACGGATTCATCAACTTTCATAACGAATTCATTTGATTCTTGGTTTTAGGATAAGAATGGTGCTCTTTTGAACCAAACTATATATATATATATATATATATATATATATATATATATATATATATATATATATATCATATTCTATATTTGTTTCTCTAGATGTGCATTTTATTTTATTACCATATAGGCCAATATCATACTATATTTATAATGATTACCGATCAAATTACATATGATACATTTATAATGTTTACCGATAAAATTACATAAGAGATCATAGAAATAATCAAACAAAACTCGATAAAGTCTACGACTCAAACTCAAACTCAGAAAACCAATCAAATAAATCTTATCCAAATAATATATTAAATTCAATTCAAGTCGCTGAATCAATCAACTAGAGCCAGTGGCCGAGTTGTCACAAAGTTGGACTTGTTTATTTAGAACATTTCAAAGCAAAAATTAATTAAAATCTTCATGTTTAATTTATTATATTATTCATCCTCCCAAGTAAGTGGTTAACTTGACGTCTTGTGGACGACTACATAATTAATTAATATCTTTTTCTTGATAATCTCAACCGCCATGTCGCTTTCCACCAATCAGAGCGCGTCCACGGACTTAATTAAAGCAATTAACTTGGCCTAATATAGGTGCTTAAAATCCGGGGTCCCACCATGTTTGTTACCTAAGCATTTTTGGCGAAATTGAAAACGATAGGTAAGTGCATTTGCAATTGCAGATGGATAAATGCATTTATTAAAGTAAAAGTTCATCATATATCTTGTTTGATTTTGGCTTTGTAATTGACCAAGACTGTTTAATTACATTTCTTCTTAATAGTAAAAGATATGTATTACTCTTTTTTCCATCAAGAACGTGTCATTTGATGGACAATACGAATTTTAATAAATGTTTGGTAAAATTATTTGAGTGAAGAAAGTGTCTCATCATATAAGAAATGAGTGGTTGAAATTAAACTATAAGAATTAAATATAGGCCTATGGTTTTTTTGGTAAATAGTAAATGGTAGTGAGATTAAATGTTCTAAATAAACTAGTATAAAATATGAAATACGATGAGTTTACTTTAAAATAATGATTTTTTTATAAAATGATTTTTCGTTCTCTGTGGGATTCAAGCTCAGGACCACGAATGTAATTAGTAAAGTGATGAATTCAAGATAAATCTTTGTGATCTAAACACTGAAAATAATTTTTAATTAATTTATTATTTAAAATTGATTTTCATTTGATCTACGGCGCGCCCTTCCTTTTATGATGGGGATTAGATATTTGGTCCACTGCCAACTTATAGGATAATTTTAAGCATGTCCAAGGCTTCGTCAATCTGGATGCAAATCGGCCTAAAAAGTATTAAGTAATCTGGGGCGGCTCCAACTTCAACCCCTTCCACTAATTTCTTTTAATTATGTGGATGGATATAAAAAAATATGACTTTGTTTGAGAAAAAGTTTGTATTCCTGACTAGGTATAGGATATATTAAACTATACTTGTATATTAAAATATGAGGTTAAGAATGAGTTATAATTAAAAAATATCTCATAATTGAAAACAGAAACAATATTGTTAAGAAAACAAAGAGTTTTACCTGTTTTACGATGACTCATTCTGAGCTCTGATCTTCCTAATTACTTAACTATTGTGTTATATAGTTTTTATCGTAATTTATTCTTTCATATGTGACAGACTCAACCCATTAGAGGCGTTTGGTGGAGTTAACTCGCGTATAAGGATTCTCTTATGAGAATGGGATATAAGGAGTAATCCCCTTTTTAGAGCAAGAAAACGGAGTGTTACTTTATATTTGAATTAATAATGTCAATCTTTGATTAATCATTTCAAACAACGAATTTAGTGTAAATAAATTCCTGGATTTCAGCATGATTCCTCCAACAATCATTGGATTGATGGCGCTTATTGAGCTTTTACTATAGGTGAAACATTTAATTTTTTTTTCGTTTAGGTTTTATATTTAATAAATTAATACGTCTCTCTCTTGTAGTTGGCAGCTAATTCTATGTCCAAGACGAAGGTATTAAATAATGTGTCATGGGAATCTATATATTAAATTATCCATCACATATTTAGTCAATATTGTAAATCATTTGCTTCCAAGATGTCATAAAAATATTCCATTGCCTCCTTTCTTTGATTCAAATTGAAATAAAAAATAAGTAGAAGAAATAATTTCTTCTGAAAGTTATGAATGGATAGTCTTTCTTCTTTGCTCAACAAGGAATATTTATTTATTTTTATTATATTTCCTCGTTATTTAATTGTTTAATTAACAGAGCAAAGGCGACGAAACCAAAAGTGGTTCTCGCGAAAATATGGTGTACGCTAGAAAGTTATACAAAAACGAAAGGTATATAAGGAATATAATGTTATTTAAATATTAATGAGTAGATGGGGTTAGGAGAATAATTAAAGAAAATGGAATCATTTACCAATCAATTATAATAATTATTTCAAGGAATATTCACCGATTTAGAACCGTTTTTAGGAAGTTAGACCTTTTTAGTTACTTATTGATTCTTTTTTCAACTTTTTATGTTTTATTTATGTTTTATTTGTTATGATGCTTCTAACCGCTATAAGCAAATTGCATATTAGCGACAGAAATATTTCTCGCAGAGCCCACGCCACCAAACATCAAGTATGTGTGTGTGTGTTGGGGGAATCTCTTTCCATATATAACTTTTAAAAGCCATTGATTAAGTTCGAACAATATTCTTAAGGGTAATCCGCCGATTAAGTTCGAACATATTATTTGCTTCACATTTTTTCAATTAATGTCTCAACGTAAGCATATTGTTATTTTGGTCCCTAACGTTTTAAAAAAATTCACTTAACGTTCCGCCAATCAATTTCCGGCATACAAACGCTTACGTGACTGTCGAAATTTCATGATAGACTCCATGTCAATATAAAAATTAAATAAAAACATGAAAAAACTCATTCAAAACGACGTCGTTCCATTTCTTTTCCACGCTAATATAAGAGAATAAATATAATGACGTCGTTTTGGATAAGGTTTTTCACGTTTTTATTTCATTTTTATAATGACGTGGTGTCCAGCATGGAATTCTGGCAGACACGTAAGCATTTGTACGCCGGAAAATGATCAGCGGGACAATAAGTGAAATTTCCAGAAATGTTAAGAACAAAAATAATAATATGCTTACATTGGGACATTAAGAGATGTTTGGCTGAGCTTATAAGCTCCCAAAAACAGCTTATAAGTTATTTTTTAAGCTTAAAAAACAGCTTATAAGCTGTTTTTGCGTAGCTTATAACCTCGGCCAAACACCCTCTAAGTCTTATTCTTAATACCGATCATCTATTGAATTGTACATTATTATTTTCAATTCATTCTCTAATACTGCTTACTGACTTGGGCGTAAGACATCTTTTTGGTGACACCCTACCGATGCTCCCTAAGCACTAACGCGTGTTTGTGTTAGCAAATTGTTGGTTCCCCGATTTAAGTGATTGTAGGAATCTACTCATACAGCTTTGTTACTAAAAATTTCCACAATAATACTAGCAATTTATTTTGTAAGAAAAATCTACTTGAGAATGCTAGTTACTTTATACGAACAAGTAAAAACATATTAAATTGTGTGTGTATGTGTTGGCCTAGTGGTAGAGTGGTTAATGCCCAAGGCCAAAGGTCTCGAGTTCGAGTCCACCGTGACGCAGCCTTTAAAATTTCTGTATTAAATTACCAAAAAAAAAAAGGTAAAAACATATTAAATACTAACAACTCTCTTGTAATCAAAATTACTTAAGTTATTCTCTTAACTTTACGTTTATAAAAACGTCAAAAAAGAGGAAGCAAACTTTACATTTATTAAGGTGGTGTCAACCGAATTGTACCTCTTATACGATGAATAGTAACTAAAATTGGCCTAAAAATTGTTGCAATAAATACATTTGTGTAACCTTGACCCCATGTGCATAGAGATATTTTAGACATTTAATCCCAAAGATAGGTATAAAACTTATATTGTTATAATATTGCAAAAAACTCTACTTTTATCAAGAGAGGGTATATCTTTACATAGTAAAACATAAACTTTTGGTATAAAAATATCTTAACACAAAGGTGCACAAGTAGCTGGTTTCGTTTTCCATTTCGAGTCCAAGTATCAAAATCACTTGATGTGACAATGTGATACCAATTTTCGAGCCAAATACAAGATGGAGACAAATGTGCAAGTAAGATCACGACAACGAAACAAAACAGGATATCGACTATTATCTTGTTCTTGTAGGTGTAACCAGATACAGCACCTTCTTTCCTGCTCCCAATGTCACCGGAGAGACTCTAATAGGGAGCATCGGTTGTAGACACCAACCCAGCATTGACAGTGAAATACACGAACGGATCATCAGAAACAATCAAACGAGGTAAAGAAAGGACGGGATGAGCACACGATCTTCACAGTTCAATCATCAGCCAGCGCTGTTCCGTCAGAGAATACGAACCTGTTGGTTACTCCGAACAAGTTGGCAACTTGTAAGACGACTTCTTGGCATGCGGAACCCATTGGCGACATGACTTCGGGAAGACATGGCATACACTCAGGTAAAAACTCTATCTTATCGAAGGATGGAGAGTAGATTGTCAATACTGCCCGGCAGAAAATAAATCTGCAATAGTCGGAGACAATAGATCATCTCTGCCAGTCATCCTATTCCAAGTCATATTACAACATGAATTTGGAAATTTGAAAATGTGTTAGGGTTACAAGCAAGGAGCCCTAACTCTCCCCAAAACCATGGTTATAGGGAAAGGATTGACACTCACTCATATACCACTCCACACTTGCATGTGTAGTCGATGTGGGATATCCCACATCATAACAATACCTTCCCCTTCGAAACCGTACGTCCACGGACAGCCAACTCCGGAAGTCCTCCCCACCCACGGCTGGGTCCACGGTGGGGCTCACCCAAGTTGCTGGCCCACCCACGACTCCATTCGCTGTGATACCAGTCCTGGACCCACCCGGGAACTATTCCCCGGGCCCACCCGATTTCCCGGGCCGATCAACGGGTCGCCCCTTCCCGCAGACGTACGATCCGGCAGGTCGGACCATTGTTAGGGTTACAAGCAAGGAGCCCTAACTCTCCCCAAAACCATGGTTATAGGGAAAGGATTGACACTCACTTATATACCACTCCACACTTGCATGTGTAGTCGATGTGGGATATCCCACATCATAACAAAATGCAGCTCATATTCACTCCAGTCCGATCATTTATCTCACATCAAAGACACAACTGAAAAGAATTAATCGAGCAACGTGCTAGGAACATAGGAAAGACAAAATTAAAAGGAAGCTTCTAATCAGGATGAGTCAAACTAGCCTGGTAGATTGACGCCTTAATATAACTACAAGTGAAGGATCTCATTTCAGGAAATCTTTATAATAATTTCAGAGTTTATATTACTTGAGAAGTCTTAAATATAAGCGAAGAAGAATCAACTACCTTAGAAGGAGTCGCCTCAAGAATGGATCAGTTAATATTTGAGCCCAGACAGGATCAAGACAATCAGCCGCAGCCAATAATGATCCTAGTTTATTTAATGAGGACAGGAGCAATTTCTCTCCTCTATTAGCCAGGTCCTGAAACCCGAGCGTTCCATTGAAATAGTACACATTTATATGAGATAGTACAGATTAATAGAACTTTTAAGCATCAGGTGTGAATAGCGAGAACCATACCTTTTCAACATCAGAGCCAGTAAACCCAACCAACAGAGCAAATGTCTGTAGAGGAGATGTGAGAAAACTGGTGAACAAGCTACCACTAGATTGCCGAGATGATTCTACAGTAGGTAATGATGTCACTGCAGAAAGTAGAATGGCAACAGGTTCTCCTTTTTCTGAACCACTCATGGCCTGTAATAGATCTTCGATTACTTTTGGCCATGTATCAAGAAGAAAATATAATTTCTCATCAAAAGAATATTCGTCTCGAGCCTTTCATACTCATTAGAATCGACATAAGAGGATACTAACAAAAATAATTCCAAATGGAGGGGTAATCCATTTTCCATTTCGCAGGCAGTTTTTGCATCAAGATAAGTGTGTCAATCCCAAATAAAATTTATTTTTACATGATTGAGTAGGCATATGAAACCATTGATCCATTCCATAAAATCAAAAGTTTAATAAATATAAGCTTTTCTATAGAATGAGTATTCTAGTTCACAAATACAAGCCAACTAACTAGCACTGTTAAAACAAAAGCAAAATGAGCAATTATCGTCTGCCCTAGTTCTGTAAACAACTATGAGTACGCTTCAACTTCAACATGGGATGGCATTATTATTGGGTTCTGCATATAATAATCATACACATATCTATGACATGATGCTCATGACATTGCCCATAGCTTCAATTCTTTGGATAATAACAACAGATTTGCAATTTAAACTTGGTGCTACGTGACATTCAAGTGATACTCCGGGAACTGATAGAAATGAAAATATGAAGGTGGCATCGCATGAGTTCTGCATCAGGCTGAAATATATAGACCTTACTAAGATCAAGCTGGTTAGGTGAAAATTACCTTGAATGCTTTACTATTATCACTGTCAATAATTAGAAAAAGGGGCCTTCTGGTGAAGGGCAATATGTCTGAGGGATATATGCAGCTCATACCTGAAATATAACATTAAATATTACTCGGTACAGCAGCTTTAGAAACTGAAACAAACAAAGAAAAAATGGCCATTCTTCTGATATGAGATCAAGCTTTAGAATAATAAAATATGGTTAGGACGAGAAGAGGGTCAAATAATTGCGAAGAGCATCAGATAAGATGCCTGAAACAAATTATATAACATTTTCGACCAACATATAAATCATCATTACATTTGAATTGAATACTTGCCACAGGTTGGTCATACAAACAAGAAAAAGTAAAGAAGGAAACACAGCACAAGAGACTCAAAAGACATAAGTCACGCCTTTAGGAGTCTTGTTTGAGGTACAAAGGTGCAGCAAGGTGCTTACAAACACACTCCTTTTACTTCTTGAGGTGCAAGGCTGTGACCTGATGCCTTTTGCAGCTCAGGCGCATAGTTATCAGAGGCCCAAGATGAACCAAGGTGCAAAAGCCTACGGGAGGCTAGGCACAAGGCAAAGGTGCTCACTTTATGGTCACAGGGCAGAAAGTATACAAAATAGGAGAAAAGAAAACAAATATATAATTCCGTTATAAAACTACTAAAAGTAATATAAGCACATCATAGCTAATAATAATCTACCATGCAAGCCATAATATATATTACAACTCACAATTGCCAAGCAAAAGACACCAATGAAATGTGGTCATAATTTTGACAAGGAAAATTACTCGTGAAAACTAAATAGAAGGTAGACTCCACAAGTCGAGTCTTAAACAAGAAGTAGAGTCCAATTGACAAGAGAAAAAGACAAAGTCAACCATGTAGGCATGTATACTGTGCTGGGGGGGATAATTCTAAGTTCTGGGGCTCTGTGTGCAATGAGTTTTTTTGACATTTTCTCCTTCAATGTATTCAATATCAAATTCAGAAAACTGAAGCATGCAAACATCACACAGCAATCACGTTTTCAAAAATATAAGAAGCACGCCTTTTATACACCTCGGGCAATGCAATAAGGGCACCCAAGGCCTAGGTGTGAGCATGGCAAGCAGTACCTGCCTTACTTCCAAAGGCACATGTGCCTCTCGTTGCCTTGAGGGGACTTTATAACACTACTCAAGCTTGCCTTTCCCAACACCGCATGGATGCTCGGTAAAAGGGAATCATACCTTGAACAGTATTTTGATAACCCATTCTAGGATAATCATCTAGTCCTCTCATCTTTTTGGCGGAACTAAAGAACTCATTCCACTCCTATTGAGTCCATAAACCAAGCACCCCAATCTCCCAATTAATCAATTAAAACGGCTTAATTCTTATATATGGTTACAGGAGATGAAATTATTATGTATTTAAATATAAATGTAACACATGCTCAATAAATAAATGTATTACAATACTTATTTACCTCCTCCAGGTCCACGAGGTCCAATATGTAAGCAATCAGCAGTATAACTAGATTGATCCACACTATCATATTCAGTGGTGATGGGATAAGTAGGACTGGAGTCAGAGTTGATCGAATGAAACTGAAATCCCCTCACTATATTTTCAGTGTAACCAATAGAACTTCCAGCACGAGTTGGAGATGACATTACACGCGAGGTGTTTCCTGGAGCAAATAAGAGGATGCTATTCATGTTTGATGATGAGAGAGAAAGAAATAATGTGCATAGTCTCTGCATAGGCTCCACTACCTGAAGCTGAAAGGTATATTAGGAGTATTCCATCAGAAGGAAGCTCCTCGCAAACTGTCCCTAAGACCTAACAAATATGTATCGTCACACTCTAAAGAGAAAGTTCTGCACATCCAAATGGACAGCTAAACATGAAAATTTGATTTCAGAACTCTATGATAGAGAATTTTTGTTCACAATAAAGAAAGACCTTGAGCAGATGAATTTAAACAAAACTCAAAGTTTTGATAAACCATTAAAAACATAATTAGGCAAAATAATTGCAAATGTGCTTAAACAATCCAAAGTTTTGATATAGCCAAAATAACATAATTAGGTTCACTACTCAGAGAGAGAGAGAGGCCAGCAATAGGCAGCAAATGAAACAGAAATGATTTACAGGTAATTAGGTCAAAACTCACCTTTGGCATTATCGCACAAAGAGTTATTAACAATGTAAAGCAAAACCATAAGAATTTACAAATGTCCCATGCCCTATACAGCTCAGTCACTGATATCCAAAGGTGTATAGTCAAAGTTAATGTTCCAATTCAATTTGCTATTGTAGATAAGGCCCAACCTGATGCAGTTTTATGATGGCATAGAAAAGGAAAGACTAAGGAGAACTTCTTGACAGTAATACTCACCGCCATGAAATGTGTGACCGATGGGCGAAATAGGATAGCTTTCCTTGGGTTAGGTGGCAAAGTTGGATCTGTAATATCCTGATTGACACGATTAGGCCCTGAAACCCCATCTTGACTGGCAGCAGATCCAAGCCCAATGGAGGGAGCCAAGCTTGCCTGATAAAATGAGCCACTGGGTTCCCACTCCAAATTTTGTAGCATCCTAAAAGTGTCGAGTGTGAGTTCTGAAAATTTGACCTGATGAACAGCAAGTGCAACATATAATAGCTGTAGTCTGTAAATTTGGGACTTAATATCGTTATTCAACAAGCATGGGAATATTAAGTAACAATTTTGAAACTAAAACACTTAGATATATTTTCATTACTGGGTAGTTAGATAATAAATATTACATACCTCATTAGGATGGTAACTGCACAATAATGCATCTCTTAGCCTTAGTTTTCTCTTCACATCCGTAACATGTGGGAGACAATCTGGGTGAAGATCCAATACAACACTGTATCTCAAAGGCCTGAGATTCATAAAAGCTGTGTCAGCTTTCAGGAATTTAACTATCTCCTGAATGACGAGCTTCCATTCTTTAAAGTCAGTTTCCTGGAAACAAGACCATCATATAGGTGATTCAACGATCTACAGTCAAAATATGGTAAAAGTACATCACTGCAATTGCTAAAATGAGCCAAAGATTTTCTATCATCAACTAATATCCAATGAATATGGCATGGATATGAAGCTATGCATTGGAGAACAGGGTGTCCCTTCCTGGTAGGCACTCTTTATTTATCTAACACTCGACAACATGAATTGGACTTTGATAGTGATTATGGCTAACAATCAATAGACATTGCATGTGATAAGGGACCACAAGAATGATTAAAGTAAACTTGATTCATGTTACTTCTTAATTTACAAAACTGATCCCGATATGGGGTCATTAGAAGCAAAAATCAAGTTTAAATTTAGCTGTCAACTTCAGAAATCAAAAGGTAGACACCAAATATAATATTGCCTATTCGGCTATTCCTTATAAGCTTGTTGAAACATGGAAAGGGTTCTACATATTTGCAAGTTGATTCATCATGAATGAAAACAAGCATGGTAGGCAATTTGCTATAGGATTGAAGAAAACAGAGTGGCATTTGACGCATGTCTAGAGAATAAGAAATAGACGCATACTCAAATATCTATGCATACATATATAAACAGCACAAAAGTATCAGATACGGTTGATCCAATTCTACCATAAACCTATGTTCAACAACCACATACCGACATATTAACATTGTGTATCTTAATTGAGAAAATAACCTGGAAAGTCCTTTTGCACTCGTCAAGCAACATTTTAAGCTGATTCACCAACTGATAAACCATCTCTCGGCGGTTCAAGACCAAACAAACTGTCAGAAAACGAGCAAAGAACCTCAACTGCTTGGTAGCAAGATTGACATCCTGATGCAACCCATCCTTGAAATACTCCCTCGTCAAGATAGCCTCGTAAAATATGTAAGCTTCTGTCAAATAATTGGCCTCACTAGTCCTCATATACTGTCCGAAATAAAGCTGCCCAATCCGGGAGGCAATCTCCCCAATCTCCCATCTCTTTAACCCAGCCTCCACCAACTTCTGCCGATTCTCTTGCTGGAACTTCCAAAGCTGAGTGTAGACCTTAAAAACTTTATAGAAATACGTATCATATCTGCAACACGTGGGCATAGAAAATTCTGAGGTACAAATCATTTCGAGCGATAACTACGCAATAAAATTTCGTAATCCAGATCATCCAAATTTAATCCAAACATAGGTTTTTCCGCCGTATCGCCATTCTAAAGCACATACCCCTATTAACAAAACTGGGCAGCTTCAAAACTAATCAAGAAGACTTGCACTCCACAAACAAAAATCCTCAAAACAAAAAACAAAAACAAAAATACTACTAATAACTAGAAACGATTAAGAGTATTGAAAAGGTTTACCTGGTGCGTTGATAGTAAGGCAAATCGCGGATCTTAGAGAACTTCTTATCGGCCTTGGCCACCAGAGTCCAGTACACCTCGGTCACCGGAATATTGTTATTTCCACTCTGCTGCGGCTGATTCTGCGACATTTTCTTTTTACTTGTTTCCCTGCAATTCTGCTATGAAACACCGGTTTCTAGTTTCTACGCCATTTCTGTATTGCTGTCTGGTTTAGTTTAGAGAGAGAAAGTGTCGGAATCAGACCATCGCGGTAGTAAATTTACAGCTAGAGATGGCGGTAGAGGGAAATCAATTTGGGGTTTTAGAAATTTGGGTGGTAAATATTTAAAAGAGAGAGAAAAAAATATTTGTGAGGAAAACGTTATTGGGTTTGACTGAAACTTGACAAATCTCCCTAAAGAAAGAAAAATTCTCCTTAATCCATATTTAATTCCATTTTAATTTTTTTAAAACATCAATTTTACGTTTTATTCTAAACATATTTACTTATTTACAAAAAAACCACATATAACTTACCTTTTTACATTCAATATCTATTAATATATTTATTTATTATCCTCATAACATACATTTTATATTCACTTACTTTCATTCATTATAATTTATTAAAACTCTTACCATCAAAATTAATAAATGATTTTGGTGGAGAGGGAGTAATAAATAGTAGTAATTTATAGTGATGGACCCCACCCATTTATGAGCTGGGGCCATTATCGGTTTTTGTTTGATAAGTAAATTATTTGTAGATAAATATATATATTGCTTTCGCAATAGGATTAATTTTGGGTTCCTAGATTTAATAAATACCTTTTCTGGTTACATTTTCAATTGTTTATTGAATCTGTTATTTTTATTATAATTGGGGAAAAAATAGTGATGATTGAATATAAACCTTACTCTTACATTACATAGATAAGCTTCATTGGCTTCGATATCTCATAATGTTGAATTTTGAGATATTTAGGTTGTATCGTATGTATTTACAGTTAATAATTATTTTTTATTTTTTTAATTCAAGAGGAATTTGTAGCTGTTATATTTTGATGTTTACTGAGTAAACTCCATATTTATATGCAATAACCTATAAATTACACAAAACGATAAACTACATTTGACAATTTAGAACAGCAATTTATAGTTTAACTACAAGAGTCAAGAGTTGGTAGTATCTAATATCTTTATTGTTATCTACTATGTATAACAAAACAGAAAAATATCCTAAAGAAGGAATGAATACATCATCAGGTAAATGTACGGATATTATTTTTTATTTGTACCCATAATTTTGTCTTGATCTTGTGCAAATTAATAAATATACTTGAATAATTATAATCCACTAATTTAATAAATTTTACATGATGGTAGTTAGGTTTTTGGTGAAGCGAGATGAAAATTTTGTTTAAGGCTATATTTCAAATTCAATCTTATAAGTAAAACAAAAGTATAATTTTTGGTGTGAGGCTAATTTATATAAGTGAACCTGTATTTATTTATATACTTTTTATATTAGTGAGATACAATTTTTCGTATTTAAATTAAAAAACGCTAAAACTCTATAGCATATCAAGCTAAAAATTGTGGCTACTATATATTTAATCATCTAATTTGGTTCTTTTCTTCAAAGAAGAATTTAAAATGTTCTTCAAAATCCTAAGAGAAATATGTCTTCTCATTTTTGTCATCCACGACCGTCAAATGAATGTTAGATTAGCTGGATTTATAGGTGTAGTATGAAATTTCATGAAACAATATTTTTGAATTATACACTTTAATATGTGTGGACTATTCAAAACTTCATGAACTAAATTGTCAACTCATAAACTCAAATTTTCCCAAAATTAGAATTTTGATATGAAACTAGCCTCGATTCACATACATTTCCCCCCTACAATGGATCTCAAATTCAATTTCCTCATATTCTTGTGATCCTGGATTCTCAATTTAATTGATAAGTGTCCATATTTCTCCTAAACATTCTTTAATCTTTGTGGTCAAAGGAAAAAGTATATATGCACGTTTAAAGTTAGA
This sequence comes from Salvia rosmarinus, assembly GCA_036937905.1. NCBI lineage: Eukaryota > Viridiplantae > Streptophyta > Magnoliopsida > Lamiales > Lamiaceae > Salvia > Salvia rosmarinus. The sequence goes on from CM072823.1 coordinate 60,490,724, forward strand.
GTCGATTGAATTTACTGTAGAAGTTGGATGATCTAATTAAAGCTGACAAATATTTCATGTGCATTTGGTATTTTGAAAAAGTTTGGGATTATACTAAAATTTCCTTAATCTTGGATTATTTACTAAACTTCATAACGTTTTTTCATACAAAGCATGTTTCAAATTTTATAATAATTCGATTCTCAAACTCTTCAACTATGACTTTGAATTTGGATGAAATCCATATCAGTCTGACGGTCTATATTAACTTTCAATCATCATAAATTTTTTCTCGGACAATAAAGTGAATAATGGAGCAAAGCCTAAGATTATGGCTGACAATTTTCGACACGACACGAACACGCACGAAATTAACGGGTTAGTGTTCAGCCTTATCGTGTTCGTGTCCTTATCGTGTCGACACGATAATTTCGTGTCGGATCCGTGTCGTGTTCGTGTAACCCGATAATTTTTGTGTTGCATCCGTATTCGTGTCGTTTTCGTATGATTCGATAATATTTATATATATTTAATATTAATTTAATTGTATTTTATATATTTTTAATTCTTTTATTTATTTATTTTCTAATTTTGATTTAAATTTATCGTTTCGTGTCGGATCGTGTCGTGTCAACACGAAAAAAATCGTGTCATATTCGTGTTCGTGTCGTGTCCGTGTCAGTACATTTTGTGTCGTGTTCGTGTTCATGTCGGACATATTCTTAACGGGTCGTGTTCGTGTTTGGCCCTTTATCGGGTCGGGTCGTTATCGTATCGATACGATAATGATCCGACACGCACGAATTGCCAACCCTACCTAAGACTATTTTCACAATTTCTTATACATGACTATAAAATAATTACGATGTCAAATTTTGGACTATAAAAGTATTACTAACCACAAAATATGTAATTGCGGTGACATCACTACTAAGGCAATTATGCTAAATATCATGGCACGCCTTACACGATTAGCGTTGATGTTTTAGGCTTGCATCATGAAAGATATAAATACGTGTGGATTAGCTCCCACGAAGGGGATGTAGCTCAGATGGTAGAGCGCTCGCTTAGCATGCGAGAGGCACGGGGATCGATACCCCGCATCTCCAACCTTTTATCCAATTTTGGAAATTATAAAGAGAAAAACAATGCCCCAATTTTCGGCTATTACCTTAAAAATATTGAAATTATGAAAATATTCAGTGTTATAGTTGAAGAGCTTTGAGATCAAATCATTAGAAATTTTGAAACGCGTTTTCTGTATTGAAATTATCATAGTTGAAGTGCTCCTCAAGGTCTCTCAACGATTTTATAAATTTCTCTACATGACCATTTATAAATTATAATCAACATTGAGTAAATAAATTTGTAAAATATTTAAAAGATAATAGACGATAACATTTAAACTATATTTTGAGGGTTCTGAAAAGCAAACTTTACTATATTTTGGTTAAGCATTATAATTTTTTTCAGGTTTCAGTAAATAATTTTGATGATGCATTCAATCAGTGAAGTCATACTTTGCTGCTTGCTGTCTAACTGAAATTTGGCCCTGGAAAGGAAAGCAATGCATGCCATTATTCTTGTCTTTTTTAAATTATATTTTCTTTCCCAATTGACATTTTTTTCTTTTAGTATTGGTTTGAGATGTAGTATTTCTCAACACTAAGAAACTTCTGGCATGCTTGAATTCTTTTGCCACTTATTGCTGCACAGTCAATCTCTATGCAAATAAAATAATCATTTGCAGTGTTAACTGTTACTGTTGAAATTAGTTATATCAATCAGTTTAACCTTTATACAATTTAGATGCTAAACAATCTCCATTTTAGTTAATGATGAGAGTAACTGTGTGGATATCTTATTTATCAAAGTAGTTTATCTCTCAATTACACGTATCTCCATTGACCTTACTCATTATTTTCTCTAATAATTCAAAGCACGTATGTCAGTTGGAAAACTTTTAAATTACGAAAGAGCAAAACTCACAACCCAAAACTGCACAAACAAAAAAAGTTATAGAAACCTACAGTACCGCTAGTACCCACAAAGTTGATAAAAAGGTGAAAAATATAATTCATACCATTCGTTTCTTTAATTTGGCTCAGAAATACTACATGCATAAAAATATGGTAAGTGGCCAGGAAAACACAATGTATCACGGACGCATACTCATCGCTTTCCTCACGTTTCGTCGTGAGGTTTTCCCACACTTGGGACATTCGGGGCAACAACTGGTTTCGCCCTGCCATGGCTCATCAGGGGAACGGCATCAGCACCCAACCAGCTTGTCCGACACCTTCGGACACTCGTCTTGCTCAGTGCCTTCCCGCCTTCTCAAGATTGGTGGAACCACGTTGGCGCTCATCATCAGAGTACGCTCATGTATGCGCCCCGTGAGTCCACACTCGCCATTCACCATTGATCCTCGTCACGACTTGCCCCATCTCGGCAACGGGTCGTACGAGGCGTGAATTGTCAAACAGGCGACGTGTGACACAAGGAAACACACAATATGTCACCAACCTCCAAAACAAATTCACATATATGAAGAAGAAATGGACTAAAATACAGTTTCCTTGGATACAAGGTCCTTCATCAATTTGAAAAAGAACAAAAATCATCGCTGACAATCCCTTTTCTTGCATGAATGATGTCACCTTTTGAGGCTCATTTTGCTTTAGCAGACTGCGGATGATAACATGGTTTGTCACACGATTGAATTCACAGCCACAGTTCCCCATCTCTACAAGCAAACACTTTACCTCCTCCAAAGACCCTTCTTGACAAAGTGAATATACGCTCATTGCATATATCTGAGTATTAAGTTGCAAACCTTTAGAAGGAATTAGATTGAAAAGATTCGTTGCAACATCATGTTTTCCATTTTTGCATAATCCATTAATGACAGCACCGTACGTGACTATATCAGGAATAAATCCTTTCACTTCAATCATGTGTAGTAACGAAAGTGCTCTATCAGTCTCTCCATTCATGCACAATCCATCCAACAATGTACTATAAGTACGTAAGTTGGGACTTACTCATCAAGCTTCCATATCCTCGAAAAGCTTCCAGCCCTCAACAACTCCATCTTTACTAAATAATCCATGTATTATGGTACATAAGCATGTGTATCAAGCTCCAAACCTTTACTGTGAATTTCAAGAAAAAGAAGCCAAGCTTCATCCACGCTTCCCTTCTTGCAATATCCATTTATTAAGCTGTTATAATTAACAATATTAGGCTTAAGACCCCTCTTTACCATGCAATCAAGTAACTGTTTTGCTCTATCAGTTTTACCTTTCAAAGGAAACCCTTCAATAAGCACATTATAAGTGAAATCATCAGGGCACATATTATGTTGGGTCATAATTTCCAACACATTCCCAGCCTCTTCCATCTTCCCTCCAACAGTATGCATCAATCAAAACGTTGAAAGTAGAGACGTTCAAAGATATCTTAGAATTGACCATTTCATTCAACAAGTCTTTAACATCTGCCAGTCTACCAACGTCGCACAGTCCCTGAATCATGGAACTATATGTGGAGACATTGCGTAAAATACCCTTGCCGGTCATCTTGGATAGAAGCTGGGAAGCATCATCCATCATTCCACCCTTGCACTACCCGTCAATGAATGTGCTATAGTTTCATTAGGCTCACATAGTTTCAAATCCAAAATCCTTTCGAACAATTTCACGGCATCAGTCACCCTATCATCTAAAAACAGGCCTTTGATGAGAGTGCCGAGTGTGGTGACATCTGGTCCGTAACCACTCTTGAAAAAGATGCACATTATGGCAAAACCAAAGTCTATATCTTTCAAGAGACAACAGCAGTTAATCACAATTTCGTCTTGTAACTATCAACCGGGACACTCATCCCAAGCATTTCATCGAACACATAAAGGGCAAAAGAATACTGCTTCATCTTTACAGTTGCACTCAAAAATTGTTGTACAATCGAACAGAAGGCTCCGGCCGCTTACTCTTCATTTTTTGAAACAAGTGAATAGCATCATCTAATTCTATAACACGACTGAAATCTATTTTGGGCCACTGGATGAAAAGCCCTATCACTACGGAAATGGGAAGAGAAGAGAGATAATGGAGGGGAGAGAATACCCGATTACTGCGATCCTAGAGCCAGAAACCCTCTTCCATGAATGAGATTAATTGCAGAAACAGCAGCTCTTCTGCTTGTCTCCCTTAATCGGTGAGATTGGATCTGAAGAAAGGGAAACAGTTGGAAAAGAAGGGTTTCAATTAAGAGGTTTGGGATTTATCTCTCTTCTAGGGTTCAACTTCTTCTCTTGGGGTTGCTTGTAAAGCACCAAGCGATATGCCTTCTATACACGAGGCCCAATTTCTAATATCAAACAAAAAAGCTGAGATGAAGGCTTCTCCACGGCCCATAACATCTATAGAATGTTTTTTTCTTTTTGTATTTTCTTTTAAGTAATAACCTAAATTCTTGAGATAAAATTATTTGGTCCACTACCAATGGTGTCCCATTCTATATCTCATTTTTCACAGAAAATAATTGTAATAATCAATCACTTTTGAAATAGTATTAGTTTTCATTGCATAACAAAAAATTCCAAGCACAAAGGGGATGCAAAGTGAGAAATCAATTGTCGATTATAGAATTTAATATAAAATCAATATATATATATATATATATAGGTTCAAAACATCGGACAACAATGTATTATGTATAGTTTCGAAAACAAACACATCATGACATATCGCAGGCACATTCTGGTACAGATGTCGAAGGTTGCATTCTGGTACAGATGTCGAAGGTTGCAAGACAAGATCAGTCGTTTCAATAGGAATTTTAGGTTAAAATCTCTTGAAACGTTGATTTCTTGGATGCCTCAACATGAAATAGACAATAATAGCTATAAAAACTTTTAGTTGAGAATCTATCTTGCAAACTTTGATGTGGAAATACGTGAGACCAATATTATACTGACTTAAAAAACTTTTATGTGCTGATGTAAATGTAAGCAGACTTGTACAAGCAGTGCTAGTGTGTCTGTAGGTAGATAGGAACCTCACTTGAATTTTTGTCAAAACACTTTTGAGAATTTTTCGTGTAAAACAAAGATATGAAAAAACGACATGGTAATTAAATCAAAGCAATAAAGAACATATAATATTTTTAAATGGTTCAAAGAACTTCAAGCTCCTACGTCTAATGTACCCTATTCGTCAAAATGTTGAGAATCGTTCGTCTAGTGATTCACTTACTCTAAGTGGTAAGAACATTGCCAGCTTCCAATTCACTTGAAAGACCTAATCTAGGAATACAATTTTAGTCCTCTTCAACTTACAACAAACATCTTTTAGTCTATCACATAGAAAACTTACTTGTCTAAACATAACTTCCTTATTACAACAATGTAGAAGATAATGTTCGATTTCCAACTAGAGCGAGTCTTTACAATACGTATAGATATAAGGCTAGACTCACTTAATCTAAGCTTGGATATAAGTTGTGCTTAGAAACTGAAAACATAAAATGGAAAAAAAATATAATCTCGAAGACTAAGCACCTGAGACTTTTGAGGTATTCCAACTGTTTGGATGAATATTTCAGAGTTTGAGATCTTTTGTGCATGATAGCTTGCAATATTGAGAATTTTCGTTCACTTTTAACCAAGGCCTTATGTATTTATAGCTAGGGAGATGAAACTATTCGTTGGAGATATGGTCTTCTTCTTTTTTAACTTTGGTCTTCAATGGATTGTACAGAATTGTATGTTTGAAAACACTATTACTAGATTCATACAAATTCAGCGTTTGTTTGTCTTATGTCAAATTGCAGTATGTCGGTATATATTTGAATGTCATATTTGTGCATTATTGGCGCATGCCTATTGGATGAATGTCAACTTGGTATGTGTTTGTCTGTTTTCGCTGACATTCTTGATCTTGCATTGATTGACTTGATGTCTTATCGTTGAACTCTTCAGCTCTTGTTTGCATGTAGGGATGTCAATAGGTGGATTTTACTCGGACCAGAACCAATAAATAAATAATGATTATGGTTCTGGAATCGACCCATCAGACACTAGATCCGGACCCGGACCATCAACTATGGGTCTTAAGCGGTCCAGATCTGAGCGGGTCTGGAACTAGAACCGGACCAGAACCAGAAATGGAATCGAAACCGTTGCTTTATAATTTATGAGTTATGAGTGATTTTGAATCTATGCGGATAAAACTAACTCATTGACAAACCTATTTAAACTTAGGCTTGTCAATAGACGGGTTTAACTCGGACCAGAACCAATAAATAAGTTTTGTTTCTGGTTCTGGAATCAGAACCAGATCCAAACCAAACCGGGTCATCAAACTATGGATCTAAACGATCCGGTCTAAAGCAGGTCTGGAACCGAAATCGGAACCAGGACCGTTGTTTCAAAATTTTATGGGTTTTGAGCGGTTCGGATCGGTTTGGGTAAAACCCACCTATTGATATCTCTATTTGCAAGTACAAAATTGCAGATTGAGTGTAAGTAAACATGTGTTTCCTATTTAGTTCAGATGCACTTAAATGGATACAAGTGAACTTATCTTCGACGGAGTTTTGGAATCTAACCAAATTTTGATTTTATTAACTTGTCCCCATTTTTGTTATGTGAAGTATTAATCAAGTATCAACAACTCCTCATAATTCACACGATAAAATTAGAATAAATATGAAAAACTTGATTCATTTTCCTAATATACAATAATATTCTTCACGTACAAATTAAACAGACTAAAAATTCATTAATAAGTTAACATAAAAATATATAAAAAAACAAAAATAAATAAAATTTAATCCACTAGTATATAGTAGGTTGAGCAAACAACTAATTAGAACTAAAATTATATAATCAAGTTTCGTTAAAAAAATATTTGAATAATTCACATAATAAAGATCAAGTTAAAATCGATAACTATTATTGAGAAAGAAACTAGAACAAACAATTCTTTACATAAAAAACCTATACAAATTCAACATAAAAAGTAAATTACCATTGTGGACCAACGTGCCCACTAGCCACTACATTAAACTCAACAAGAGTATATTAGAAAATATTATGAAAAATTGTTACAGAAAAAAAGAAGAAAAGAAAATGACTTTAATTTATATTTGAATGATAAACATATATAAAAAAAACTCTACCTACTTTTCTTTTCTTTTTTCTTCAAAAAATCTCCCCCTCCGTCACTGATGGGGGTAATTTAATAAACATTTGACCCTTTGGCATCTCTGTTTTAGTAGAACCACTTTTAATAAATTACAAGTATAGTTGGATTTTTTATTACATTAATTTTCTCAATCCTTGGACAGTGCAACCAACTATAGAAAAATAATTCAAGTTATTGTTTATGAGTTAGCTTGGGAGGCAAGCCTCATCTAAAATGGCTACTTAAGAAAAAAGAACTAAGAATTTTATTATTATTTTCTTAAAAATGAAAACTTAATAACTATAATTATTTTGTCAAATATAGGCCTACGAGATGTATATATCACAAACCCTATTCCAAATTGCAATTAATGAAATAGATGACAACGAACGTAGCTCAATTAATAAGACGATTTCCCTATGATATATATGAAATTCGAGTTACTTAGGGGGTGTTTGGCTAAGCTTATTTTAGAGAGCTTATAAGCTTCAAGAACTTATAAGATGTTTAAAGAGCCTATAAGAGGTAATGTCTCAAGTGCTTATAAGTTGTTAAAGTGTCTGAATAATTGATCTTATAAGCTATAGAAAGAATCGTGAGTTAGAGAGAGAAAATCATAGTTAGACAGATAAAATTGACAAGATGTGAAGTTGATAGTGTATATATAGCAAATTACGAACTATAATAAGGTTATTTTGGTAAATTCATGATTGCTTATAAGTTTATGAAAAAATAAGTTATGGTTGACCAACTTATTTTTAGGGGAGCTTATAAGTTATTGAAGCTTATTTTCATAGCTTATAAGTTGTTTAAGAGCTTATTTTTGCCAAATATTTTGTAACAGCTTATAAGCTCCTAAACAATTTATAAGCTGTTTTAAAGAGCTATAAGCTCAGCCAAGCATCCTCTTAGTGTGCTTGTTTAACTTAAAAAGCAAGCAATTAACGAATTAACATATCTTAGAAAATAAACCGCTAGGGTTGGTGGAAAGCCGCTTTTGTTATAGGTGCGGATGGTTCTCAGTCAAGCATTATGGACTCCCATATTATATATAATATATTCGCTTTCATCAACTAACTTTGAAATGTACTTTAAATTGGTTGAGCAGTTTTTATCCACAACCCCAACCGACACCATTTCTTGGCTAAACAAACAATAATTTTACATTTAATTAGGAATCACAATAGCCTTGAGATTCAAATCCGTTTTAAAAAACTTTTTATTATATATGGGTTCTGAAAAGGGAAAATGTGTTTATAAATACATATAACTTTTTTGAAACATCTTTCACCTTGTACATTCCAAATTTGAGCAAACTTATATAGAGCCTTAAAATAGAGCTATGATGATAAAGAAAGAAGAAAAGTTGGTGAGGTCCATATTGTAGTTCACGATAAGTAAATACTTTTACATATAGTGTTGAGACTATATTGAATTATTTGTTTTGTTAATCTTTATTTTAAATACAAAATACATATCATATCATGAATTTAATATAAATTACAAAGAATTGTAAATAATTCTGCAGTAACCAAATTACTACAAACTACATATCCAAATAAATGTAATGACAATCCACACCGTGGTGGAAATGTAATAAGAAAATCCCTTTTAAAAATTTTATGTATCAGCTTTGCCACTTAAGTTATACTTCATCAACTTATTTAACTGATTTTAGTTAGCATGTGAAATATATATATGAGGATGGTTTCTGTGAGAATGAAAATAAGTGTAGGAAATAAGAATATAAATGTAAGTCTAGCATATCTTTCATATTTGTGTAACACAATCAGAATTACTATGTTGCACATGTTAGTTTAGCACAGATTTCATCTCTTCGTAACACATATGCTAAATATATTAGTTTAGCACATCTTTCATTGCAGCGTATCACAAGAATGATTCTAGTGCTGCACAGTAATCCGCGTAGCACACAATACATAAAACTGTAGCACAATCGAAATTAAATCTCAACCATTGATCCAACGAATCAAAGGCCCAGATTCATTCCTATTTCCTACCAAATTATCATTTTCTACATGTCCTGTGTGGTTTGCAGGCTATTGCACAGGAACGTGGGGTTTACCCAGTGCGCACCTAAGGTAGCGGCTGCGGGTTCCCCATGATATAAAAAAAAAAAAAAAAAAAAGAGTTTGATTCAAATAAAAACCATTATTATCATAAAAAATAAGAACCAAATGAATTCGTTATGAAAGTTGATGAATCCATTGAGAAAGTTAATGAATTAAAAAATTCAGAATTTTTCACCCGGGTTCGAATCCCATGAGGAACGAAAATTCTATTTTGTTGGATTCAGTAACTTTCCTAGCGGATTCATCAACTTTCACTGTGAATTCATCATTTTTTGATTCTCACGATAAAAATGATTTTCACGTTAACCCTCTCCTATATATATATATATATAGGGATGAATCATGTGAGAATGAAAATAAGTGTAGGAAATATGAATAGATATGTAAGTGTAGCATGTCTTTCATATTTGTGTAGCACAATCAGAATTACTATATTGCACATGTTAGTTTAGCACATCTTTCATTGCAGCGTAGCACAAGAAGGGTTTTAGTGCTACACAATAATCCACGTAGCACACAAAACTATAGCACAAAAGAAATTAAATCTCAATCAATGATCCAGCGAATCAAAGACCCAGATTAATTCTCATTTCCTACCAAATTATCATTTCCTACCTCTGATCCATCTTATATATATATATATATATATATATATATATATATAGGGAGGATTAACGTAAAAATTATTTTTATGATGAGAACGTGAAAACCAAAAAATGATGAATTCGTTGTGTAAGTCGATGAATCTATCGAAAAAGTTATTGAATCCAAAAAACGACGAGGGGTGAAAAATTATATATGAATTTCTGGAATCAATAATTTTCTCAGCAGATTCATCAACTTTAATAGCCAATTTTGACTTTTAATTTTCAAGATAAAAATGATTCATTTAAACCTCACTATATATATATATATTATCAAAATCTGTTTCTTGGGAAAAAAAAGTGAGACACACACATGCATCAGCTTCAAGTTTCACCTTAGTTTCCTCCCTTCTAAGCCCTCTTGCCTTCCACTTCTCTCAACCCAATCCTACAAACTATGAAAACTCGTTCACACAAATATTAATTCGACAAATTCATCTCAGATCAAAGAGATTCAGTTCCATGAGATGGGATCTGCAGCAGGGAATCCGAATTCTTGGACGCCATACAACTACAAGGATTGTTCACTGGGAATGTGCAGCATCTACTGCCCGCAATTCTGCTACTACATCTTCCCACCGCCGCCGTTCGACGACGACGACGACGCCTCCCCTTTATCCCCCGTCCTCATCGCCGTGATCGGCGTCCTCGCCAGCGCCTTCGTGCTGGTGAGCTACTACACCATCGTCACCAGGTATTGCACCAGGAGCCAAGACGCTGAGAGCACAGAATATTCAACCGACGGCGGAGCAGCGTGGCAGGCGCAGGCCCAGGCGAGCGGGCTGGAGGAGGCGGCGATCAGGGCTATAACGGTGTGCAGGTACCGGAAGGGCGAGGGGCTGATCGAAGGGTCTGAATGCGCGGTTTGTTTGAGCGAGTTTGAGGAAGACGAGGGTTTGAGGCTTCTGCCCAAGTGCAGTCACGCCTTCCACCTACCGTGTATTGACACGTGGTTGAAATCGCACTCGAGTTGCCCCTTGTGCCGCGCCGCCGTCGTTGTCGTCTCCCCGCCGCAGCCTTACGAATCGCAGGGGCCTCGTGACTTGATTGTGGTGGTGGATGAGGAGGAACTGCACTGCCTAGTCGAAAGTGGTGTCAGCCATTTGAGAAGATCGGTTTCTTTGGGGCATGTTAGGGTTTCGATGGGAGAATTTGGTGAAGAGTTGGGGTGGAAGAGATGTCGGTCTTTGAGGGAGTTGAATATCAGTTGAACAAAGAAAGGCAAGCATGTATCATTTCTCAGCACATATTATTTTGTAAATTGCCAATATTTATTAACACAATAGAAATTGATATATGTTTGGTTTTATTTTCAGTTTTGATTTCCTGATTGGGTTTTGTGGAAATGTCATGATTTTGGTATGGTATGATTGATGAGTTCATATTTTAGGTTTGAAAAATAATTATTTTTTGAATAAGGTACAAAAAACCTCTTCCACATTTATATAATGATTCATAAATACAAATATTGGTGCGAAAAAATTCAGACTCCAAATAACTCTGGAAATTACATCCTTTGAATTTGATGGGTATTAAATCATGTCGATATTAAAAAAGAGAATCTTTATGCTGGATCCGACACCAAACTCAACTGCTAAAATTGAGAGGAAATAATGTTGGAGTATGGAGTCTGAATGAATTGTACACTCAAGCCTGATCTCGGTGATCCAACTTTTTGGGCTTGTGTTTTTGGGCTCAGGCAGATCACTAATGGGCTTAGAGTTAGAGTTTGATTATTATCTATTTAAGAGTCGTTTATTCCTTTAATTTGTATCCGAAAAATATAGTGGCATCACTGGCTTGGCATCGCCCCTAGACGTAGTCGCAAGACGAACTGAGTAAACAATTCTTGTGTTCTTTATTTTCTGTCGTGATTGTGGTGTGTGTTAACAACTAGTAATACCATAAGGTAGTGTTTACTTTGCATGATTAGGTTGGATAGATAAAATTAATCCAACATAATCAAGTGTTTACTTTTAAGGATTAATATTTGAGGATATCCCAAAGCCCGGGATTATTTTAATCCTTTAAATTGTTCTTCATTAATTTTAATCCAACCAATATAGGTAGGATTGAAATAATCATCCAAATAAAAGGAGAATTATTTATCCCATGTTTAATCCTTCACGAAACATTTGTAGTAAACAAATGATTGATAGATAAAAATTATCTTATCACACATTTAATCCATTAAATAATTAATCCTTCAAAATATTTGATAGGATACGGCCCAACTACCAGGCCCAAGCATCAGGCCCAATACAAGTAACACGATATCAAGCTCGGCTGGACAAGTTCGCCCATGAAGACTCCTAAAATCGGTGGGAGCAGAAAGCTCGGCCATATCTAAAAGAATCCTAATTCGAAGAGAGGATAGGATCTCGAATCCTAGTTAGAAGACTTGGATTCAAGATCTAGGTCAATACATTCGTGTATAAATAGAGGCTAGATTAGGCGAAATAGATTCATTCACACTCTTTGTAATCGCTTCACACATTCAATACACGAATACTCTCTCTCTCCCGTGGGACGTAGATCTTATTCATAGATCGAACCACGTAAATCCTTGGTGTTCTTGCGCATTTATTTCCTTACGAAATTAAGATCGATCCTTTGGCGCCGTCGTGGGAAGCGAAATTTTGTGTTTCGATCAACCACCGTTTACGGAAATAATCATGACCAGTACACGAAGCCATGCATCCGGGACCGTCGTCGGCAACAACAACGCCGACGGCGAAGGGAACGCCGAGCTCGGCTCGGGAAGAGCCAATCGGAGAAGAAACCCCGAAGGACATGTCCAAAGTCTCGACGAGCACGGACACCCGCCTGCAGGAGGCGGGTTACCATAGCGAAGGAAATCGCGGCAATAATCGGGGAACATCCGGCTCATAAGTAAACCTCGGCGACGCCGTCGAGGGTTTCTCGAGAAAAATAAGGAGAGCTTTCTCCGGTACCTCGGTGAAGCGGGGTCGGCCACGTCCCGAAGCGCGGCAGCGAAGCCTCGTCTAGATACGAGGCATCACTGGCGAGGTCGGGGCCCAAACCGACCGCGCAAGGAGCGAGCAGCGGGAGAGGACGTCGCGACCGCCCGAAGCCGGCCTCGATCGCGAATGAATCCATCCGGTGAACTCGCCCGATCTCCAAGGACGAGCAGCGCAGGAAAAGGCATCGGGGCCGCCGTGAAGTCGGTCCGAGTCACATAAAGCGAGTTCGATCGTCGAACTCCGTCCCAATCTCCGGAGGGCGGCCGATGGATACGGAAAATAGTCACCCGTTCTCAAATAGGATACTCAACACTTCTCTCCGGATAAATACTGGGTACCAAGCATCGCCCCTATGACGGGGTGAGGGATCCCAGAACTTCTCTCGCGGTTCAATACAACATGATCAACCAACGTCTCATTTCGGTTCATATGTGTAAACTCTTCCGGAGTTACTCGTCGACAACGCCCGCGGTGGTTTGACGATCTACCTACGGAAGCATCGGCTCTATCGCGACGATGGCGGCCTTCCATGAAGGGTTCTGTTGGATTTGTATCTTGAAAGCGGTTTGGTTGAGCTTGTATACAATGTTTCTGTTACCACTATTACAATCTCCTATCGATTTGAATACTTGATTGCATATATCGTGTCCCTTATCTCATATATAAGTTAGATCATACGGTGTGTAGAAGATCACGTAAGTCCGTATGATTGGTCAAGCTTAATGAGATATAAAAGTTTCACGGTGAGGCGACTTAAGGGCGAGTTGTCGGTTTGAGGCTGCGATATAGATAAGTGACTTGACTTAGTTGCTTGTCTATCTTTGATGCGTCTCGGCGTATTGAAGGATCACGATGAGATGTGTTCTTCTTCTCGACCGTCGTGAAGAACCAAGATCTCGGTGACTTACGATGATCGAACCTCGATAAGGTATTAGGTGAGTATGAGTTCTTGACCATCACTTTGACTTGTTATGAGTGAGGGTTAAATGTTCTAACCAGATTCTCGCATCTTGGGTGGTGGCGATCTTGTATGTCACGCTAGTTATCATGTCAGTCACCGTATCCGTTTAGGATGATGGCGTCCCTTAAGGAGCTCAAAGGTTTATTGTACTAAACCCTGCGGTTGAGTTAGCTCAAGTACAATAATAAGGTTGAGTGGTACTACTTAAGGAAATAAAGTTATTAATCGTTTTAAGCGATCGATTGCTATAAATGATTAATGGACGTTCGATATCTTAAATACGAGGATTCGTAATGTCTAAGTGCAAGCCCGACTCAACCCGGTAATAAAGGGTAAGTCGACATTCTTTCTCTAGTGGCATGATCGAATGTTTATAAATTAATTTATGTTACGGGTGAACATAAGATAATTAATTTATTTGAGGCCCATCTTTATTCCTTGCATTTGATCCTGGTGGCCCGTCCGGGCCGTAGCTGAGGAAAATCGGCCTCATGCTCTCAATTGGCAAGATTTTATTCTCTTTATCCACAAGGATATAATTATATTTATGGTATATGCATAGATCCTTTCCATATAAGATTATGGTAATAATCTTGAGATTATGGAAATAATCTGAGAGTATGGAAATAATCCTAAGAGTATGGTAATATTCCATATAGGATTATGGTAATATTCCATATAGGATTATGGTAACATTCCATATAGGATTAAGGTAGTGCATTATAAATATAAGGTATGAGATAAAGTCTAGGTTAATGCTCACATATTGAAGAGAGAATTTTCGGCCATCTCATTATTGAGAGAGAGAATTTTCGAGAGTTTGGTTGTGAGAGCATTGGGTGATTTTCCGAAGCATTCTCCATAGATCGTCCTCACTCGACGTTGGAGATTGGGCAACCGGGATCTGATCCGGAAGGTCAAAGCACGAGTCCGATCCGTTCGATCCGTTCATCTCGTTCAATCGACCTCTTCAGATCCAAAGGTAAACACGTGTAAACCCCAACGTGTTGCGATTTAATTATATAGACGCATGCTAGGTTTATAATCAATGTATGGTGAATTAAACACCCAAGATGGATCCTCGGGCGAGGGTTAACATCGTTTTCCTACATTGGTATCGAGCACGGGATCGAATCTTGGCTCTGTTGGATTAATTCACGTTTGATTATTACGTGCGTTTTATAATTGTGGTTGTCGTTCATCGTGGCTCGTTTGTTTTGTTGGTTTTGTTTTACACCACGAGAAAATCCGTGGTTAGATTAGATTTTATTATGTAAATCTTGTGCGTAAAGAAGAGCGAGCGAGCGAGCGAAGAAGCGAAGCGACGGGATAACAGGGTTCTCGGTTGTGTTGCGGGTGGTTTCGCGGCGAGTCTCGCGATCGCTAGTGCGATCGCGAGGGCTGCGGCGACAGGCGCGCGTTCTCGCGGATCCTGGCGCTTAGCGGCGAACTTCGCGATCGCGAGATTACGCGAGGCTGCTGGCGACCGTGCGAGCTAGCGGGCGGCAGGCGGCGCGTTCGCGCGCGAAACCCGGCCATGGCAGCGGACTTCATGATCGCGGTATGGCGTGGCGGCGATGTCTCGGCGGGCGTTCGGCGCTGGGGGCGTCGCCACGCAGCGTGCTCGGCGGGTCGCGGTCGCGTTAGCGACCGCGAGAGCTCCAGCGAGGCGCGGGCGGCGGGCGGTGGTGGTGGCGCGGCGGGGCTTGCCCTAGCGCGCCCAGCTCTTTGGGCCGACCGGCCCGGACCGGTTTTCGAATTTCCGGTCCGTGCCCGTGCCGCGAGGCCCATTGTTGAATCGGTCCGTGCCGGTGCACGCGAGGCCCGTTTTCGAGTTTAATTACATGCTTTGTAAATCTATGTAATAGATTAGATTTAAATGTGCGAGGTTTCACGATTGGGCGCGATGAGCGTTTTATTTTATTTTATCGTTCATATGCATGTCGTGGATGTTTAAATTATGCGATAGCATGCTATGTATGTTTATATTCGTTGACAAACCTTTAAGTGTTTTACGTAATTGGATGCGCATAGTAAGCATGCTAGGTTTATCGCGTTTATCAAGCATATTTTAGAATTACTGCGAGCATGTTTTACATGTTGAGTTCTATAGAAAAGCATGCTAGGATTACGTGATCTGCATGGACAAACCTTTTGAATAAAAAGACTAAGCAAGCAACCCGACAAATTAATTTTCAAATTAAAATGTCGAGACCTCCACTTTTGATCTCTAAACAAAGTGAGGCCTTGTGAGTGGCGTCCACACGCGTGGCTTGCTTGCCTTGTTTATCATAAGTTTGTTAGATGAGATTTCTAAATAAAACATTTTAAATCTATTGAGAAGTGGGAGTTTCATGTATGGCGTCCACGCGCGTGGCTTGCATGTGCGATTTTCATAAGTTCTCTAGAGATAGATATAAAATGAGATAACAAAGAATTTGAATTGGGCGGTATGGTCCGGGTGAGTATACCAATTCTAAGAATTCATCTTCTTTGTTAAAATTGTGGTCATTGCTTAGACATCACCTCAGTACAACTTCATGAAGTCCCTTCTTGCGATAGTGATGTGGTCTAGTAAGGTCAATCATTAATTTCATTTGTCGTAAGGATAAGTTGACATGGATTGAAATTAAGCGACTAAAAGGTATATTTTAGTGCAGTCGGGGTTCGTGTGTGGCGTCCACACGCGTGGCTTGCATGTGGGATTCCTTGGGCGATTGGAGGTTTGATTAATATTGTTTTATCAAAGGTTACAATATTATTATTACGAATTATTTGCGATCGTATGCTTATGTGTTTTACATTATCGTTTTGAGATATGTCTCTTCGCGATTATCAATATGCTCGCACAAAATCCGTTATCCGGTCCAAATTTTATCAGTGGAAGCGAAACATGGAATATGTTCTTATCATTGAAGAACACATGTTTGTTCTCACTACTCCTAAACCCGATGCCCTTCTGCGCGTCGACTAATGAGCGGCGAGTCGGCGGACTTTGGAATAAGTCAAACAATATGGCTAAATGCTATATGATGACTACGATGTCAAAGGCTTGCGGTGCGACATCGATCGATGGTGAGCGACGATATTTGGTCGAGTCTCGAGGTAAGTTTGGGCGATCGGATCGGACGATCGACTTCCACACAATGAGAGAAATCTTGGCGTGTAAGATGGAAGAAGGAAGTTCGGTCCATGAACATGTCTCCCATGACTCGTCTCATGGATAGTCTTGATCGGTTGGGAGGAGGTATTGCCGGTGACAAGGTCGATATCATCCTCAATACACTGCCAAGTCTTTTGAGAACTTTCGGCGTGAATGCGATCATGAGCAAGACCGAGTTTACACTTAGTCGGTTGCTTAATGATCTCGTTCTGCGGAAGGAGTTATGGGAAAAGGAGCACATGCTCTTGCTAGCACATCTAAGGGCCCAAAATTTTCATCCCAAAATGGAAATAGAAAAGGGGTGCCAAAGGTGGTGAGGCGAGGAAATAGTGGGAGTAATGGGAACAAGAGCATGGTTGCCAGGAGGCTTGAAGAAGCGAAGGAGAAGGGCAAGTGCTTCAAGTGCGGTGGGCGGGCATTGGAAGGCCAAGTGCCCTATGCTCGAGGCTCAGTGCCGTTTGCTTTAATGCGGAAACATGTTTAGCGACTTGTTCTACCCATTCTTGGGTAGTAGATCTGGTATAATCGATCATGTTTGTTACACCTTGCGGGGGTTCCTACGGACAAGGAGGCTGTTTGATGGCGAGATAACGATCTCCATGGGCAGCGCGAAAGTCGAAGCTGTTGCGAGTTGGAGATGTTTCTTTATGTTTTGGGACAACAGTTTTAGTTTTGAAAGGCGTTTTATATGTGCGGATTTTCGTGGAACCTTGTTCTGTTTGAAATTATTTACTCATGGATATTACATTATTTTTGATAGTGGTGTTTCTATCATAAGAAATGACGAAGTTATACGTGTTGGCACCTTATATAATTAAGCTTTATACTATTTACGCAAAACATAATACCTATAACTATGTTGCATCTTCATCAAACCCTAAAAAGAAAGTTTTCTTCATGAAGATGACTCTACTTTTCTCGGCATCTTAGATTAGGTCACATCAATCTAAATAGGATCAAAGGCGGCTAAGAATGGGCGTTGGGTGATCTCACGGTTACTCCGTTCCCGGTCTGCGAATCTGTATAGAAGGTAAGATGTCGACCGGACCGCTCAAAGCGAAGGGTTATAGAGCAAAGAAATGTTGGAGTTAGTCCATTCGACTGTGTGGACCGATGTCCACACAAGCTCGTGGAGAATGCAGTATTTTGTCACTTTCATTGGCGATTACTCGAGTGCGGATACGTATACCGCTTCGCGCGCAAGTGCGAATGCTTTGAGAAATTCAAAGAGTTTAAGGCGGAAGTGGAGGCGAAGCTAGGTAAAAGTGTCAAGTCGCTGTGATGCGATCGCGGTGGCGAATACCTCGATAACGAGTTTATGGACTATCTAGTGAAATGTGGGATTACCTCGGTAGCACTTCACGGGCACGCACTGACAAAATGGTGTGTCGGGCGAAGAAATAGGACTCTTTTGAAATGGTTAGATCTATGATGAGTTATGCTACATTGCCTATTTAGTTACGGGGTATGCCTTAGAAGCAGTGACATACTTGCTAAATCTAGTACCGTCAGTCGATCGAAAAGACCCGCTTCGAGTTGTGGTTTGGTATGAGCCCGGTTTAAGCCACATAAGGATATGGGCGATCCGGCACATGTCTTTGAACAAGAAGGCGACAAGTTGGAGGCTAGATCGCGCAAAGGTGTTTATTGGCTATCTAGAGGAGCGAAGGTGGTTTATTCTATAGTCTAAGGATCGAAAGGTCATTATTAGCACTAATGCTCGATTCTTAGAAGATGACTACATGAAAATCATAAGTCCAAAGTTGAAATCATTCTTGAGAATTAGAAGATGATCGTATTCCACCACCGATTAGGCGAAGGTGCGAGATGTCGAGTCTAGTGGGAGGATCGACACGGATACTTGAAATTGAAGTGGGTCGAGTTCCTTTGGAGATACCGGCCGTCTGAGTGGTACTACACGACAAGTTGTGCGAGTTAGAGAACCACAAGTATCTGCGCCCACCGTAGCCATTGTGCTGTAGAACCTCGTCGTAGTGGGAGGGTTGTTCGTCGACCCGGCGATTTATGTTCGTGGGTGAATCTTGGTTTAGTCGGCGAGACGAACATGCGATAATCGACCCATGGACATCTGAGGAGGCGTCTGAGATATTGATGCAAGATCATGGCACACCGCTATGGACTTAGAAATGGAGTCCATAATGGCTATGGATGTATATGAAAGACACCTCTACCGGATGGCGAGGAAGCCGTAGGTAGTAAGTGGATATCTGAGAGGAAGAGATTACGATGGAGGTTTGGCTTTTAAAGCCGGGCTTGTGGCGAAGGGTACACTCAGTTGAGGGCATCGATTTCGATGAGACCTTTTCGCTGTAGCAATGCTCAAGTCCATCGAATTCTTACGGCCATAGCAGCCCACTTGAACTAGAGGTTTGGCAAATGGATGTTAAAACCGCTTTTCTAAGCGGTTACCTTGAGGAAGGTAGAGACATCTATATGCGACAACACGAAGGTTATGTGGTAAAGGGTGAAGAGCATCTAGTATGGAAGCTTAAGAAGTCCATTTATGGACTTAAGCGAACCTCGATCATGGAACTTACGCTTTGGCGAGGTGGTAAAGTCTATGGATTTACCAGTTGCTGCTAGAGAGTTGTGTGTGTCGGTTAGATGTCAACGGTGATGTGGTATTTCTTGCACTTTATGTAGATGACATCCTTCTAGTTGGCAACAACGTGAAGGCATTATCGAGCGTAAAGAGTTGGCTATCGGATCGGTTTCAAATGAAAGACTTAGGAGATGCGCGTACATTCTTGGGATCGAGGTTTACGAGATCGCAAGAAGAAAATATTGAGCTTATCTCGGGCGTCTTACATTGATCTTTGTGATTACTCGTTTTAGTATGCGAGACCGCGAAAGGATTGCTACCTTTCGGACATGGCGTTCCTTTATCTAAAAGCAGATCACCTATATGCAAAGGAGATAGAGGAAATGAGACAAGTTCCTTACGCTTGCCGTAGGAAGTCTCATGTACGCAATGCTATGCACGAGACCCGATATCTACGCTATGCGGTGGCATAGTAGCTGAATATCGATCTAACCTGGACAAGCTCATTGAATTGCGATGAAAGCATATACTCAAGTACACGAAAAGGACTCGAGATTATAGGCTGGTTACCATGCGAGATAGTCTAATGCCTTTGGGTTATCTGAGACTCGGTTTCCAAGCGACCGTGATGAGAAAAAGTCGACCTCGGGCTATGTGTTTACCTTGGGAGGTGGAGCCGTATCTGGCGGAGTGCAAAGCGGCGATGCATTGCGGACTCTACCATGGAAGCGAATATGTAGCCGGCCGGAGGCTTCTAAGGAGGCTGTATGGTTGAGAACTACCTCGTGGATCTAGATGTGGTACTGGTTTGCCCAAGAGTATCATAGTTTCTTGTGATAACTCGGTGCGATGGCAAACTCGAAGGAACCACGGACCCACAAGCGACTAAACACATAGAGAGAAAGTACCATGTCATACGAGAAATCGTTAGGCGGTGGCGTCTGATTGAAAAGATTGATCTGACGGAAAATCTAGCGGATCCATTCACGAAGAGAGCCGCAAAAAGTCTACGATGGACACGTTAGAGGACTTGGATTGCGCTTGATGGCACCCACTTAGAAAGGAAACTTTTGTATAAGTGGGAGAAGCAAAGTGATGGTTGTTTGTAATAGCTAGTAGAAAGACACATTGTATACTAAAGTTTGCTTTAGTATAAGTGGGAGATTGTTGGTTGTATCTTGAAAGCGGTTTGGTTGAGCTTGTATACAATGTTTCATTACCACTATTACAATCTCTATCGATTTGAATACTTGATTGCATATATCGTGTCCCTTATCTCATATATAAGTTAGATCATACGATGTGTAGAAGATCACGAAATGCGTATGATTGGTCGAGCTTAATGAGATATAAAAGTTTCACGGTGAGGCGACTTAAGGGCGAGTTGTCGGTTTGAGGCTGCGATATAGAAGAAGTGACTTGACTTAGTTGCTTGTCTATCTTTGATGCGTCTCGGCGTATTGAAGGATCACGGATGAGATGTGTTCTTCTTTCGACCGTCGTGAAGAACCAAGATCTCGGTGACTTACGATGATCTAAACCTCGATAAGGTATTAGGTGAGTATGAGTTCTTGACCATCACTTTGACTTGTTATGAGTGAGGGTTAAATGTTCTAACCAGATTCTCCCATCTTGGGTGGTGGCGATCTTGTATGTCACGCTAGTTATCATGTCAGTCGCGTATCCGTTTAGGATGATGGCGTCCCTTAAGGAGCTCAAAGGTTTATTGTACTAAACCTGCGAGGTTGAGTTAGCTCAAGTACAATAATAAGGTTGAGTGGTACTACTTAAGAAATAAAGTTATTAATCGTTTTAAGCGATCAGTTGCTATAAATGATTAATGGACGTTCGATATCTTAAATACGGGGATTCGTAATGTCTAAGTGCAAGCCGACTCAACCCGGTAATAAAGGGGTAAGTCGACATTCTTTCTCTAGTGGCATGATCGAATGTTTATAAATTAATTTATGTTACGGGTGAACATAAGATAATTAATTTATTTGAGGCCCATCTTTATTCCTTGCATTTGATCCACAATTTGGCCCGTCGGGCCCGTAGCCTGAGGAAAATCGGCGCCCTCATGCTCTCGATTGGCAAGATTTTATTCTCTTTATCCACTGAGGATATAATTATATTTATGGTATATGCATAGATCCTTTCCATATAAGATTATGGTAATAATCTTGAGTATGGAAATAATCTAAGAGTATGGAAATAATCCTAAGAGTATGGTAATATTCCATATAGGATTATGGTAATATTCCATATAGGATTATGGTAACATTCCATATAGGATTAAGGTAGTGCATTATAAATATAAGGTATGAGATAAAGTCAGGTTAATGCTCACATATTGAAGAGAGAATTTTGGCCATCTCATTATTGAGAGAGAATTTTTGAGAGTTTGGTTGTGAGAGCATTGGGTGATTTTCGAAGCATTCTCCATAGATCGTCCTCACTCGGCGTTGGAGATTGGGCAGCGGGATACGATCGGAAGGTCGAGTCCGATCCGTTCGATCCGTTCATCTCGTTCGATCGACCTCTTGGCGGAAAGGTAAACACGTGTAAACCCCAACGTGTTGCGATTTAATTATATAGGCGCATCTGGGTTTATAATCAATGTATGGTGAATTAAACACCCAAGATGGATCCTCGGGCGAGGTTAACATCGTTTTCCTACAGGTTCTTCCAAAAGCGAGTCAAAAACATCGTCGCCTGGCAGCCTCCTCACCATAAGGCAAAGCCGTAGCGAGTCCATCGGTGACTTCATGACAAGGTTTAACAAGGGTGTTTGAAGGTCGAAGGCGTGAGCGACACATTAGTCATCTCGGCCTTCAAAGCGGCATTTTCCGGGGCCTTATACCGAGAGATCGTCAATCACGAACCCGTCTTTGCTGACGGCGTGGCGCGCATAGCCAACCGGTTTGCCAAAGCGGACGGGCGATGAGAGAGAAAGCGCGAAGCGAGGCAAGGCGGACCCCGGAAAAGGAAGAAGAGATGAAGGAAGGAAGATCGGAACGAGGCGTGGCGCGCTTGGAAAGATTACATCGCCCGATAAGGTCGAGCTCGGTCGCGGACGCCTCGGGCGACCTCAATACACCCATTGGCGGCCGGGGCGAAATCTCGCTCCATATGAACTGTTAGAAGCCTCGGCCGATGGCGGGGAGGAAAGAGGCGCCGAACCGAGGATAAATCTTGCTCATTCCACGGAGACTATGGGCACGACATCGAAGAGTGCAAGGAACTCATGGGAGAAATAGAGATGTTGGTTCAAGATGGACCTCGAGAAAGTACCGAGGGCGGGGTGCCAAGCCGACCAGTCGAAAAAAAAAGCAAGGAAGAGGAAATTGCGCACCCACGAAAAAGCAAAGCGCGACACCGAAGAAGGAGCGGCGAGCCCCAATATGACGGGGTGGTCTGCACTATTATGGGGCTCCCAGGTGGAGTCACGAAGTCTTCCTTGAAGGCGAAGCAGAAGTCTAGAAGCCGTGAGCCTAACAACAAGAGGTTCGAGAAGGGAGGCGATTACCTTCTCAGAAGACGACCCGTACCATAATAATACCCCACCGGGATCTGTTGGTGATTCGGTAGTGGTCGCGAATAAGTTGGTGAAGCGTGTACATTGATAGCGGCGTCGGTGAGCATCCTTTTCAAGGAATGTTTTGACAAGCTAGGGATAGAAGAAGCGCGCCTCGCCTGGCGCGCCGCCACTCGAAGCTTCGTCCAAGAAGAGGCGCCGGAAGGATAATTGAGCTACCGTCACGGTGGGGAAGTCTGCGAGCTCCACCAAGGTGGTGCAATTCTTCGTAGTGAAGGCCCACTCGCCATATAACATCATACTAGGGCGAGATTGGGTGAGCAGCTTTAAGGCGGTGTGTTCAACATACCACCTAACAATGAAGATACCACCACGGGGAGCAGCCGTGATCAGGGTGATCGAAGCAAGCGAGGAATGTATGCAAGTTGCGCTACGGTGCGGGACCTCGGTCCGGCACCCACGAGCATAGCAATTAAAGAAACCCGAGGAGTTGGGTCGGGAAGTACATCGCCACTCACGGCGGTCGGTGGAAGAGGTCGCATTGTACAAAGATGAGCCATTAAAGGTCGTCGAGGTTGGTTTCACCAAGGCACCTAAAGTGAAGGATCGGATCGTCCAACTCCTAAGGGAATTCGGGACGTGTTTGCTTGGTCTCCCTCGACATGACCGAGTCTCGCCGAGTATCATCACTCATGGCTCAACATCGACCGAACATAAAACCGGTTCGGCGAAGCAAAAAATTTTTGCGGCCGAGCGGAACCAAGTCATTCATGACGAGGTGAATCATTTGTTAAAAGCACGCATCTTGTTCGAGGTCGAATATCCGACTGGATAGCCAACCGGTGATGGTAAAGAAAGGAGGAGGGATGGCGAATGTGTATTGACTACACCGACCTCAATAAGCATTGCCCAAAGGATTGCTATCCTTCCCAACATTGACAAGAAGGTCGACGCTAGTCGGATCTGAAGTCTTGATTTCTTGGACTTATACAAAGGATATCACCAAGTCACGATGGACGACGAAGACGCTTGACGAGCGACCTTCATTACCGACTTGGTCTTTGCGTATAAAAGATGCCATTCGGCCTTAAAATCGAGGGGCTACCTATCAAAGGATGGTGGACAAAATATTTCACCCTACATAGGTCGAATGTGGAGGTATCGTGAGCGACATCGTCGTCGAAAGCAAGGAAGAAGCCGCGGTGTTGCCGACCTCGGATCGTCCTCGGCCTTCTTCGGAAAATCAACCTAAAGTGAATCCCAGTGTGCGTTTGCGGTCCGATGCGGAAAGTTCTTAGGGTGTTGGGTTTCCTGAAGGGCTAAAAGCAAACCCGTCGAGGTCGAACCATTTTAGAAATGAAGATGCAAAGACCATCCATAGCGTACACAAGCTAACGGTGCATAGCCTTGAGCCAGCTTTCTATCAAAAGCAGCGGATAAGCGACTACCCTTCTTCAAGATACTCAAAAAGCCCGAAATTCTCATGGGACGATGTACACAAGTCCGCCTTTGAAGATCTCAAGAGCTACCTCGCCAAACTCCCACTTTGTCCGTCCGAGAAGAGGGAGGTCCTTTTCCTCTACCTCGCCGCCTCGGACGAATCTATAAGTGCGATCTTGAGTGCGAGAAGAAGGACGTCGACTCCGGTGTATTTCATCGGCCGAGCACTAAAGGCCCGAAGCAGTATCGACCCGGAGAAGCTTGCCTTAGCGTTGGTGCGCCGCGAGGAGACTACGTCCATACTTCCATGCGCATCCCATACAAGTCCTCACCGACTACCCACCGGCAAGTATTGACGAAGCCCAAGCCTCGGGGAGAATCGCGAAATGGGCAATCGAGGCTGGCGAACACGATATATCATACGCCCTTGGCCATCAAAGGTCGAGCCTAGCGGTTTCCTTGCCGAGGCTAACCGTCGAGAAACCGAAGCCCAGTCCGTGTCGAGACAATGCGAAGCCGAACGATGGATGAAATACAAAGGAGTCTTGGCAACTCGTTGGCGGGGCTTGGGGAAAGCGGGTAGCGGGCGAGAATCTTACTCCTAGGCCGGACGGCGAGATCACCTACTCACCGGTTCACATTCAAAATCTGAACAACGAAGTGGAGTATGAAGCATCGATCATGGGACTTCGCCTCGCTCAAAGTCTCGAGATACGAGCCGTGCAAGTTCACGGCGACTCTCAAGTCGTCGTGAGCCAAATGTTGGGAAAATCGAGGCAAAAGCGGGAATGAAGAAGTATCTTGAAAAGCAAAAGCATGCAGCGGACTTTCTCACACTTCGGATAGTTCGCATCGAGGGGGCAAAATAGCCGGTGACATCTTAAGTAAATTGGCCTCGTCGTCAGCGAGCCCGCCGATGAAGGAAGTCAAGGCGAAGCATAGGCGATGCCGATAGCGGAGTGAGGTCAGCGTAGTCTCGGATGAAGAACCCGATTGGATGACTCCCGTTCGAGAGTACACGGAGAGGCGAGCTGCCCATGACAAGTTGGAAGCTAGGAGGATCTGAACAAATCTGCGATATACAA
Source organism: Salvia rosmarinus (assembly GCA_036937905.1). Classification (NCBI taxonomy): domain Eukaryota; kingdom Viridiplantae; phylum Streptophyta; class Magnoliopsida; order Lamiales; family Lamiaceae; genus Salvia; species Salvia rosmarinus. Next base: position 60,516,364 of record CM072823.1, read on the forward strand.
TTGAGCGGGGATCTATCTGAAAGTCATATCTCCGACCTCTCTTAAGGTGCTTGGGTCGAACCGAGCTAATTCGTTTACGAGAAATACACGAAGGATCGTGCGGAAGCCACATCGGACCCCGAGCCTTGTCAAAGAAAGTCATGCGATGGGGATACTATTGGCGACAATAGTCCAAGACTCGATGGACCTCGTAAAAAGTGTCAAAGTGTCGAATCCATGGGAACGTACCAAGGCTACCGCAGACCGACCTCACCTCCATACAGAGCCCTTGGCCGTTTATGCAATGGGGGATCGACATTGTGGGCCCCTTTTGTAAAGCACCAGGACAGCTCCAATTCTTAATTGTTGCGATCGACTACTTCACGAAGTGGGTGGAAGCGGAGCCCTTGGCGAAAATCACAAGCAAGAACGCCCTCAACTTCGTCTGGAAGAACATAGTGTGTCGCTTCGGCATCCCCATATCCTCCTTTCGGATAACGGAACACAATTCACGGATAAGACATTCGAGATTGGTGTCGAGAGCTTGGATCGACAAAGTTCACCTCGGTGGCCCATCCTCAAGCAAATGGTCGGACCAAAGTTACCAGCAGGACCATTGTAAAAGTCAAAAACTCGTCTCGACCGAGCTAAGGGCCTCTGGGTGGAAAATTTACCACGGTCTTATGGTCGTGCGAACAACACCTCGGACCTCGAGCGGAGAAACATCCTACGGTTTGGTGTATGGAACCGGCGGTGATCCCGCGAGATCGGAGTACCGAGTCCCGTACCATTGACTTCTCTGCCGAAGCAAATGGGGAAAATCTACGGTGATCTAGACCTACTCGAGAAAAAGAGACCTCGCTACATCGAGGAAGCTCGGTACAAGCAACAAGTAGCTCGGTATTACAACCAGCGTGTTAAAACCCGATAATTCCAGTGGGCGACCTCGTACTCGAAATAATGAAGTCGACAAAGCAGCGACTCGGCAATTGGAAGCCACATGGGAAGGACCTTCAAGGTCGGCGAAGTCCTCGGCAAAGGGCTATAAGCTCGCTCAATTGTCCGGTGAGCAATTACCCAACGCATGGCACATCATTCATACGAATAGATATTATGCATAAGTGTCGGTCGGGTCTTGTTCGGTCGTGTCTTTAAAGTCCTGTTTAGAGTCTGAGTCTTATTTGGTGGTCGCGTCATCTTTTATCAATAAAATATTATTTTTTGCAAGTTCTACTCGTCACTAATGCATAATTAATCTTCACATTATTATTTACCCTCTACGGAGGACGAATTCCCTCGACGGAGGTCAGATTACCTTCGTTTCATACGAAGGTAAATTTAAACGCGCGCATGCCTACATACGAGATCAGATTTCCTTCGTTTATATCGAAGACAGTACTCTCTATGTAGATGATAAGGGGACCACCCCTCCCGATGACCTCGGCAAAAAACAGGAACCATTCCTACATACGAGATCAGATTACCTTCGTTTATTTGAAGGCGGTTCTCTATGTAGGCGAATAAGGGACCACCCTCCCGATAACCTCGGCAAAAGCAGGAACCCCTACCCGTGCGGGGCGGATTCGCCGTTTACTTGACGGAACTCTCACGAAGACAAACTACCTTCGCATATTACTCTTGTTCAATACAAAGTCGATACGAAGCAAAGAAATCATTCTTATTAACAAAAAGATGTACATGTTACATTTTACGAGGACCGAGCGGATCGGGAAAAGCTGAGCCAATCCCTAGAAAAATCGGGATTCAGCAGCTCATCTATACTAATCCTACCTCTACCTCGTCCTCGGTCTACACTACGGGCCCTGCTAGCGCGACCTCGGTCACTTGAAGATGCCGCTCTGCGAGCTCGACCTCGGACACTCGAGGGCGCTGTTTCGACCCTTGAGGATCCACGTCGTTCGAGGGCAATAGCACGCCTCTCTTGAGCGCCACTCCGGATCGTCATAATTCGGTTCATTTATTCTAGGCGAGAAGCTCCGGTGAAGAAGAGGCCTCTGCGTCCGTCAAGCATTTCGTCGATTTGTGGTTGTCGGCGATGCGATTTTGTATATGCTCGAGCCTTTTAATTCACGTCTTGCTCGTGTGGTGCCGGAGGTCCGACCATATTCGCGCGGTACCTCGCTGACAGGCGGAGCCTCGACAACCTTAGCTTCAACTTAGGGATCGTCATCCCACCATTTCGGTGGATAACCTCCTCGTACTCGGCATGCTCCTTAGCTATCACCTTGGCCTCCTCCTTGGCGACCTCGAGCGCCTCCTCCAATTCAAAAGCGAGCCGGAGCTCGTCACGGCTCTCTGGCGGCTCTATGTGACATCGACTCACTGCATACATGACCAAGCTGCCTTTATATGGAGGAGTTCGACCTCTTTCAACTCAAGAGCCGCGATAGGTCTTGATTCGATTCAACAAAGGAGAAGCATCAAGCATTTGAGCGACAAGCGAATAAAAGATAAGTGTTTTCATATAAACTTGTGATTCTATTAATATGCCCTTAGGCGGAAAACAAGTGTACATTTACATTGAAAAAAAAAAAAAAAGGTTACTGAGGATCAAGCGACCCCGCCATCGCCTCGAGCGCGTCTCCTCGTTGCCAACCCCCCGCCTCGGCCGGCCGTCGCCACCTCGGCCTCTTTCTCGGCCGCCGCCGCTACCTCGACCCGCCTACCGACCGACCGCGGCGCCTCGGCCATCCTATAAGGTTCGTCGGCCACCTCGGCCCGGCTCCTTACGGCTCGGCCGGGATAGCCTCGGAGAGGATCTCGATCCACCGAGCAAGCACGGACAGACTCGGCGGTCGGCAGAGTCGGGGCGAGGACTACGAATAACGGGCGAGCTCTTGGACCGCCGACAAGGAGACCAACGTAAGACCGCACCATAGCGTCAGTCTCCACCACCTCGTATCCATACTTAGTTTTATCTAAGTCAGGATAGTCATCGGCGACGTCGTCGATGTGTCGGATATCGCCTCTTATTATTGACTCGGCCATCTTGTTCGCCAGCCCGGAGAACTTTCGAGACAAAAAAAGTTTCTCGGTGTAAGCGCGGAGAAGCTCCCCCTGTGAAGCCGCTGCCTCGGCTTCCTCGTCTGGTCGCCCACTCGGCTCCCAATCGACCTTGTTGCCTCGGCCGAAGCCGATTCGACCTTCAAAAGGTTATCTCGGCCGACGCCCGCGCGTCTGCCTCAACCCAGCCGGACCTCCTCCACCACGGCCAAAGCCTCGCCTCCTCTCGGCCGCAACCCGAGCCTTCTCTCCGCCCGATCGCCTCCGCCATAGAAGGTTCTTCTCCTCCGGCTCCCGGACGTGCCGAGCCAAATGCTCAAAATGAGCCACAGCATCATTCAGATGCCCGACAACAAGCTCGGACACCGCTTTCAATCGAACCTACGTCCTCGGTCCCCTGTAATAAGGCTAACAATATCAAGCAAAGCCTCAACACACGGTGGAAAAATTACGAGCGGTGCATTACACGGGAAAAGGCGGACGTGCGACCTCGGTGCCAAGGATCGTGCAATCGTCATCGTCGTCGATGGGAGGATGACGATCCTCTTTCGGGCGGGAGTGTGCGGAGGCGGCGGATGCTTCGCTTGAGACAGCGAAGTCTTGGCCGAGGCGACAGCCCTCCGTGGCGAGTCACGGTCTTCTCGACCCTCTTAAGGGTGACCTCGGGCGAGTCTTCGCCTTCTTGGCACTATGGCCTCGGGCTCACTTTCTCTTCCGCGAGGACACGAATTCCACTACGAAATAACAAATGCCAAGTTAATACTGAGCAACACAAAATAATATGACACTAAAGCTAAATGCGGGGCCTCACCGCCATGGCTCGTCTGCAGCGAATAGGGTCATAGGGGCTCGACCCATGACCGCTAGTTCGGCCTCGGAGAAGGCTTCACGACCGTGCCAACCCGGTCCAGATCAACTCCACATCACGAAGCAATCCCCAACGGCTACATCACCAACCTCTCGCTTCCAAGCAAATTCGTAGAACCATCAAACCGTGAGAAAAAGTACTTACGCCGGTTTGATATCTTCGACTTCGTCTTTATTTTAAATTCTGACGGGTGATAAGTAATACCACCCGCACTATATTTAAAGCGAAAAAATCTAAGGATGAGCCCTAGACTCAGCAGGCGATTATGCTATGTGCATATATACAAGGCCGTCAGTGACGAAAAGAGTTCGGTGTTATTTGGGCAAAGGGATAGCAAAAGTCATTGTAACTCAACAAACACGGAAGGATAAAGAAGGCGAAGACCGCACTTAAGGGCGTCTCAGTATCTTGTTACAAAACCATACGGAGGAAGGCTAGCCCTATCCCGGTCGAGGCGATTAACCCAATGGATTCGGAACAAAAATTGAGGCAAGTTCTAATATCGAAGGAATTGTCAAAAGCAAGAAAGCGAAGAAACATTTCCTAAATCATAATAAGGAGGATATTCTAATCTACAAGGTAGGTTGGGGAACCAAGATGATAAACTTCAAAATCCACCGGAGAATCCGGTGGTGACCTGAACACGATACGGCGTTCGGGGCCGTGAGAACGATTTAAGGTGGCGAAGATGAGGAAGCCATAACTTCGGTTTTAAATTCGAGGAAGATAGCCTTGAAACCCGCGAGGACGATAATGGCGATGAAGAATCTCGGAACACAAGAGGTTTGAATTTTTGAATATTGAAATGTGCAGTGATAGGCGAAAAGGCGTATCGCGGAAGTTATTCTCCGATATGCGCTTTATTGGGAAACCAACCCGCTACATTAAATGCGCATTAAATGCTATAAGGCATCCAGCGTTCGATCTCGGCTTCATGCCCGTAAAAGCGGCCGACCCAAGACCTCGGCATAACGCCTCGTCAAGCGAAGCGGTCGGAAGACCTCGACTTAACGCGCCGTCGGTCAAGTCACCAGAAACCCTTAACGCGCCCGTCGGGAGAAGCGGTCGAAGACTTGACAACACCGACGGTGAAGCCGGTCGAAGACCTCGGCCGAACGCCGTCGGGTGAAGCGGTCGAAGACTTGGCAACACCTCGACGGTGAAGCGGTCGAAGACCGCTTAAACGCCGCCGTCGGGTGAAGCGATCGAAGACCTTAACGCGCCCGTCGGGTGAAGCGGTCGAGACCTCGCTTAACGCCGCCAAGCGTGGTCGGTCGAAGACTTGACTTAACGCCCGACGGTGAAGCGGTCGAAGACCTCGGCTCGGCGCCTCAGCGGTGAAGCCGGTCGGAAGACCTCGACTTTACGCTACAAGACCTCGACGCGCCTCGGCGGTGAAGACCGTCGAAGACTTCGATTAACGCCTCGGCGGTGAAGCGGTCGAAGACCTCGGCTCAGCGCCTCAACGGGTGAAGCCGGTCGAAGACCTCGACTACGCTACAAGACCTCGACAACGCCTCGGCGGTGAAGCCGGTCGAAGACCTCGGCATAACGCCCGTCATGAAGTCGTGACACCTCGCCGAGATACTGAACAACAAACATGACCTCGGCGGGCGCCTCTGCGAGCACAACATCTGATATCTGACGTCGAAGCATTGACACACACAAGTCGACAAAGAAAAGAATGTCAAAGATCGTCAAACCCCGTCGTCATAAACAACCCCAATCCGGCATGACCTCGTTTACTGCGTCTTTTGGGGGGTTGTGATAGGATCTGCCCAACTACTGGGGCGGCATCGGGCCCAATCAAGTAACCACGATATCAAGCTCGGCTGGACAAGTTCGACCATGAAGACTCCTAAAATCGGTGGGAGCAGAAAGCTCACCATATCTAAAGAATCCTAATTCGAGAGGGATATGATCTCGAATCCTAGTTAGAAGACTTGGATTCAAGATCAGGTTAATACATTCGTGTATAAATAGAGGCTAGATTAGGCGAAATAGATTCATTCACACTCTTTGTAATCGCTTACACATTCGATACACGAATACTCTCTCTCTCCCGTGGACGTAGATCTTATTCATAGATCGAACCACGTAAATTCTTAGTGTTATTGCGCATTTATTTCCCTTACGAAATTAAGATCGATCAATATTAATCATGAAAAGTAAACACTACCTAACTGAAAGACCCTTATGAGCTCGTTAACCTGGGAAGCTATTTCTGGTTCATCTTCAATTCCTTCATTTTTTTATTGTCTTTTTTCTTCAGTTTCTTTCAATTTCCTCTCGTTTTTAGGCTTGTTGTGAAAACCACCATCAAATTTTTTGCTGTTGAAAAAAGCTGACTTAGTTCGAAGGTCTACGTCAATAACTATAAATGTTAATGATATTTTTGGACCTTATCCCGTTATTTTTTTCCCATCTTGAGTTATAGTTAAAATGAAAAGTTGGATTGTTGTGTGATTATGGAAAGATGAATGTTTAAGCGATAAACCTCACTATAAGCTATTAATGATATATGATTATGATAACTAAATGATATATGATTGTGATAATTAAATGATAAATGATTTAAAAATATGTGTGGAAATTGAAAATAAGTAAAACAAACTTGCTTCATACATTCAGAGACATCCAAACATTGAAAATCTTTTGTATTAATAGAGACATTTAGGGTTCAAACTCTATGGTCCAATTCCCATCTCCAAGGAAAAAAAGCATGCCCTAAATAATTTGCATATTAGAGAATTGGGATAAGAGGAATGGACATGATTTTCACTTAGTTTTGGACCTTTGGTTGAAGTGCTCTTGGGTACATACCCCGTACTGCCTTTGTATTATTTAATTTTAATTAATTAATTATAATTAAAACTAATGTCAGCTCTCATGCTGGAACCTTAAATTTGCTGAATCTATTTTATAATTAGGAAGAATAAAAGAGAGATGTAACTGTAAGGGAATAAAATGGTTGAGTTCAAGACTATTTGAACGAGAAACTTATTTCTTTGTAAAATGAACTTCGCTTATTTTAACATTCATTTGAAGATCCGTAAAAGATTATTAAAGATGCTTTAAAGCTAAAGCATCCATCCCTCATCAACAAAAGGCTTCTTACCATGTACTCATGACTCCGTCCCATCCAAGATGGTCTGCATTCCATTTTGGGTTATTCCATCCAAGATGACTTGTTTCATTTTTAGGAAATAATTAACTCTTCAAAGTTGTGAGTCCTACCTATTTTTTATCACTTTAACCATTTTATCCCTTCTCCTAAATAACTGTGCCGAAAAAGAAATAAACTGTCTTGGACGAGACGGAGGAGTAGTGTTGGTCCATTGGTAGAATACTATAATGGTTAATGTCTGAGGCTAAGATTTTGGATTCGGATCACTGTGATACGATCTTTAAATTTCTATATTTAATTGACTTCATAAAAGGCTTCCTAACATAAGAGAAAAACCAAATTCTCGATCTCACATGATCAGAAACCTTATTTTTCTTCTTCAGTTGTAAATCCAAATATGTTCGTAGTTTCATAACTACAATAATTAGAGAATTTAACATATGAAAAAAATATAATAAATTTTTGTTGAACTCTTTTTCTTTCATCATATTTAATTATTTATGATATAGAACTGTAGCTTGTTTTCGTCAAGTTTCTGGGTTATAGTAATAACATTATTATTAACTTGAAATTTAATTTGGAAGTTATAAGAGTAAAATAGTATATTAATAAATATTTTATTATCATTTTAAATATGGAGGTTATAATGAGTAAAAAGAGGCTATGTATAGAATCACCATTTGCTAATGGATGAGTTATTTTCTAACATTTTTTGAGGGAAAAAATATTTTTTACTTTTAGGGCTACGAAAATGCGACGAGCCCAAATTGTGGCCCAGGCTGATTATATCTGGGCCATACAAACATATGAAGTGACATCACCTACCGAAATTATTAAATTAATAAAAAACTTAAATCAGATTAATTTCCATGAAATTCTGAACATCTATACGCCACTGTTACTGGAGTAACGACAACCGCCGGCCTCCACACCCCGCCGCTACGATGACGGAATTCTTCGACCTCGAATTACAGGACTCCGTCCGCATGCCGTGGAACGTCCTCCCCGGCACTAAAGCCCACGCTGCCAACTGCGCCATCCCGATCGCCGCCATCTACACGCCGCTGAAGACGCTGCCCGAGGCCACGCCGCTCCTCCCCTACTCGCCGCTCCGATGCCGAAGCTGTCGATCCGTCATCAATCCGTTCTCTATCGTCGATTTCTCCTCCGTCAACAAGATATGGATCTGCAGCTTCTGCCTCCAGCGCAACCACTTTCCGCCGCATTACCAGTCGATTTCGGAGCAGAATTTCCCGGCTGAGCTATTCCCGCAGTATACAACTATTGAGTACGAGACTCCTGCTCCGCAGCCGCAGGAGAAGGCGCAGCCTGGGAGCAGTAATGTTTTCTTGTTTGTGGTGGATACTTGTGTTATTGAGGAGGAGTTGGGGTATTTGAAGTCCGCTTTGTTGCAGGTTCGCATGTCATTGTCGTAATTGATCCGCAGCTAATCCCTCTTATTTCAAACTTATTTTGATTATTTGATTACGTGATGTACGCTAATTATTCAAGTGATCATGATTCGAGAATAACTTTTTGTTACTACTTGACCGTAACTGAGTTTTCTGCTGATTATAGTGAATGGATTAATATATGTTTTGTTGTAATTGGTGTTCTATTTGAACTTGGTCGGGAGGTTTCATTGCACTAGACATTTCAACCAACTGCCTTAAAGAATTCCAACTAATCTTATGATTAATTAAATTCTCGCACCAAGCACATAAATTGAAATCCTATGGTTTTAACTTTTTTTTACACTCCATAGAATAGCTTATTTTCACATTCTTATAGTTGAATATATAGAGTTTTTAGACTGGTGTTTTTTAGACTGGTGTAACTTAACTCATGGATTATTTATCTGATGCAGGTGTTGGGAATGATGCCTGAGAATTGTTTGATAGGGTTGATTACTTTTGGTTCATTTGTGCATGTTCATGAGCTTGGCTTCGGGCTAATTCCAAAAGTTCATGTGTTCAAGGGGACAAAGGAGGTGTCTAAGGATCAGTTGTTGGAGCAGATGGGCTTCTTTACGAAAAGACCAAGGCCCACTACAGGTGTCATTGCTGGAGTGAGAGATGGGCTGTCACAGGAGAGTGTTGCAAGGTTCTTGTTGCCTGCGTCCGATTGTGAGTTCGTTCTTAATTCGGTATGATTCTGAAGTATGGTATTGCTGTACGTTTATATTCTACTTTAAGAAATCTCAGTAATATCTTTTATAATTGTTTAAATTTCAATGTGGTGTACAAAAGCACTTTATTCTAAAGGCCTGCTTTCTGTTAATTAATGGTCCAAAAATGGCATCTCCTTATATGTGTGTTGGTATATGTAGTTTACTGTCATTTTAGCATGTGTGTTCAATCTAAATTGTCTCTTTAATCACGCTGTTTTGTCAGTTTGGTTAGTTAATTTATGGAATCATCAACTTATGACATTTCTTGTGCATTGCTCGTCTTATGTACAAGATATTAGAGGAGCTTCAGAAAGATCCTTGGCCAGTTCCATCTGATCAACGGGCTGCTAGGTGTACTGGTGCAGCATTGAGTCTGGCATCTCATTTGCTGGGAGCATGTGTCCCCGGTACTGGCGCTAGAATTATGGCATTTTTGGGTGGACCCTCAACGGAGGGGCCAGGAGCTGTAAGTTAACCGACCTGTGGTGCTTTTATTTATTCTCCAATAGTCCAATATAGCTGTTACATCTTTAGTGTCTGGACCAATGGACATCCCTTTTGTAAAAATTTAATCCCTACATTGCTCTGAAGTTAGACTTGTTCGGACAAACAAGTAGCACATACTTATTGTTTGGGTGCCAATTTATAAAACGCTGGAAGAAGATGCTGTTTTATCATGCTCTATATGTGGAATAGATAAGATTTTGCTGAAGTTTCTCCATTTTAATTTGCAGATAGTGTCCAAAAGTCTGTCTGAACCTATACGTTCCCACAAGGACCTGGACAAAGATTCAGCTCCTCACTACCACAAAGCTGTGAAGTTCTATGAAGCACTTTCAAAACAACTTGTTCATCAGGGACATGTGCTCGATATTTTTGCTTGTGCACTTGATCAGGTACTCATTAATTGTAGATTGCATGTTAGAAAAGAGAAAGTATGGTCTTTATGTTCTGAATTTTTTTGAACAACCGTGACTTCTATATTGTTAAAAAGGTTGTTTTATTTCCGACGACATTTTCTTCTTGTAAGGGCTTTTGATACTTGAAGGTGGAGAGAACTCAAAAACTAAACGAGGTTAGAGTATTAAAAGCATGACCAAAACTGTGCAACACCAGATGTACTTTACTTTCTATGAAATTAAGTGGCTGATGCATTTATGTCCGTCACAAGACCTCAATAAAGATAGAGCTAGACTGGGGAACTACCAATAATGAACTAATTTAACTTATCAATATGTGAGGCAGTAAATATTGGCACATTTCTACTGGAGAGCATCAAGGTTTTCATAGTTCTCAAGATTATCGCTTCTTTAAATTACTTGTAATTGTCTTGAGAAAATCTTGTGGTATACCTAATTATGTCACTTGTAACAATAAATTCTGCACTTTTAACTCTTTTGAAGTTGTATTTTTGTTAGGATTTTATCGCTTTTCGGGATTACTTCCATACTTAGTTTCTAATAATAAATTTCAGAAAGTGGAGAAAAGAAAGATGGGCTACATGTTTAATTCTTTTGGTGAAAGGATATGAGGCTTCTTTTTAGATGTAGCAACTCATACTGATCTAGAGTTGTTCTTTTATCTAGGAGCCTAGGATGTTATACTTTTTGGGGTCTCTTTGTAATAACTCATACTTTTTAATGTAATTTCTTGTTTTGATAAAAGTAAAGTTGTAGTGAATTAGTGTCTTAGAAATTTCTAACAGCCAATTATGTCGTAATGTATAACTTTGACTGCAATGGTGCCTATCTGTCCCAATTATTGACTGCCGTTTCTAAAAGTCTCTCAATAATTCCTGTTGGATTTGTTTTTAGTAATATCTCACATCTTCATTAATGAGGAAGCCGGTAATAATCAGTCTTTTTTGTATATGTATTTAACAGGTTGGAGTTGCTGAGCTTAAAGTAGCAGTTGAAAAAACTGGAGGGCTTGTTGTTCTTGCTGAAAGTTTTGGGCATTCAGTTTTCAAGGATTCCCTACGATGTATTTTCCAAGCTGGTGATCATGATCTGGGACTGGCATCAAAGTAAGGTTTGGATGGGCTTTTGTTTTACTCTGTCTATAACATTGGCACTGAATCAAGAGATTGGTATTATATTTGTAGTTGGGCTGACTTCACCTTTGGGGATCTCTCATCCCTTTGTATTACCTACTTTTGATTTTCTAAATAATTTTCCTATACAATAAAGGTTTCTATTTACTTCTACGAAATGCTTTGACTGTGCATGGCGATAAAAATCCTCTTGCAATGAAAGTTTTTAGCCATTTTAAAGTTTCACTGTTAAGTTTCTTGTTTTAGTGTATATTTGTTACTTAGTAAGTGATGATTTCAGATACAAGGCCCAACTAGATCTTTTAATTTGTGCAGTGGTATATTTGAGATCAACTGCTCAAAAGATATCAAAATTCAGGGAATTATTGGGCCTTGTGCATCACTTGATAAGGTATGACGCCCTTACCTTATGAAGGATTCTATCCATTGTGCATCTAGCTAAGTTTCTAACAGTCTGGTTTCTGCAGAAAGGTCCTTTGTGCTCTGAAACTGTTATTGGCCAAGGGAATACCACTGCCTGGAAGTTATGTGGCCTTGACAAAAATACTTCTTTGTGTATAATATTTGATGTTGCCAAGAAAGAGAGCCCAGACATTATTTCTCAATCAGCAAACAACCAGTTTTATTTCCAGTTTCTGACCTAGTAGGCTTCTGGACTGATTCTGATTTTACCTTGAATCAATTTGATCATGCAGCAGCAATGGGCAAATGAGCAATAGTATTTTCCAGTTTAGTGTTTCAGTAAGTGCTTTCCTAACTTCTAGAGAAATATTATTTTCCAGTTATCAACACAGCAATGGGCAAATGAGACTCCGTGCCACTACTCTCTCCAGAAGATGGGTTGCTGGACCCGGGATCAAAGATGTAAGCATCTTTATCTTTTCTTTTTCTACTATTTTCTTGTATTCTCAATGAAGGTTCATGAAACAACCTTAACCGGTCCATTCTCAGAAGTTCTTGTATGTGGTGGAGAGCTTAGCACTTTCCAATGCAAGCGTTAGACCTATAGCAGCAAACTTGGAAGAACCATAACCTATAGGATAAGAGGTTATGTAGACTTTGGAAGAATCAGTAGATTTTAGTTGCACTTGATCATATTCATGGTAGCTGTGTATATATGAGGTTTTTCTTCTAGGCTTATAAAATAATATAGAATATATATTTTACTTAATGAGAATTCCGTGATAAGATTTGGAAGGGATTTATGGGGATATGAAAAAAATTATCGTAGTCATTATACTTAAGTGGGCTATCAGTTTTTCATGGCTGAACTGGAAAGCAGTTTCCTACTTTAGTGGGGAATAATCAACTCAGACTCTTGGATCAGTATACCATTAAATGTGTCATAAGTCTCACTATTATTTTGTTAATGGGCATGATAAAGGATTAGAACATAAAGACAGAGAAAGAAAGATGGTTGCATATGTTATAGGGATGAGAAAACTAGATTTTGAAACTTTATCCCAGGCACTCTAAGAAAAACATTTAAGATTTGTTTCCATATGTTCTATTCTGCAGGAACTAATATCTGGATTTGACCAAGAAGCAGCTGCTGTAGTAATGGCACGCCAAGTTTCTTTCAAAATGGAAACTGAGGTGATATACTATGCCTTTTCTGTCTCGATATTGTGAAGAAGAATATCGAACTTCTCCTGTTTTAGATTCCATATTCTGTAGCATAGGACTACCTGACAACATCAAGAGAGGTCCCATACATATGTTGACCCTGATGAGGCCACTAATATCTTTAAAGTTCATAACACTTTGACCTATGAGAATATATCAAGCTACCAAACCTTCCAAGAGGCCTTATTTTGATTAAAGATGTCTTCAGTATTAATTTAATTAGACAACTAGAGCATGGTTCTTGACTCTCTCTCTCTCTCTCTCTCTCGCTCCCTCTCTGATTCTTTTTGGTGGATAGGAAACAAGGAAATTTTATTATTTAAGGATAATACTAGAATAAAGGAATCCCAACTAACTGGAAATTTTATTATTTAAGGATAATACTAGAATAAAGGAATCCCAACTAACTGGTGCCACTCCAACGCATAGTAGTATCAAGTACAAGGAAGGCATGAATTCTCTGCAGCAAACCTATCAACCTCTTCTGAACCTTATCAAGGGACTTATCCATGTTTTTCGAAAACTCTCCTAGTGCATAGTTCTTGACTTCAGTCTTGCTTGCACTTTCTTTGAAGCTTGTTGATTTTCCGTGTGCTTGATGTTACATCGTAGAGTATATAAGTCATTTCCTTTTGCTTTAAAATTACAGTTCTGATGGATACATCCTTATTGTCTTCTTATGACAAGGTCATGAACTTTTTTACCTGCTATTGAAATGTATAAGAAATTGTCAGTTGTCTAACTGTGCCTATTCTGAGTCTATTGCTTTTAGCGTCATCATTGTACATGCAGGTGCCTTGTAATATCTTAGTCTTAAGGAATGTACTAATTAGTTTACATCTCTTAGTAACTAGCTTCTGAAGTGCATTAATTTCTTACTCAAAGAGGAATATGCTTCCTATGAGATAACATTTGAAGGGTTGCACTTGATAGCTGTATTCTGGTTGCTAGCAAATCAGTTAGGTACAAGAACAGATAGAGTTTCTCTGTTTCCAATTTATGCCCGTCATCTTCTGATTGCTCTTTGCTATTGCTTGCTTTACCTTTTTGTCATCAAGTTATAAATTTTAATTTTCTCTGCAGGCTGAATTTGATCCTATAAGGTGGCTTGATAAATCATTGATACATATATGTACACAATTCGGAGAGTACCAGAAGGACAATCCATCTTCTTTCGGTTTATCCCTAGATTATCAATATTTCCTCAGTTCATGTTCCACTTGCGGCGTTCACAATTTGTCCAGGTACTTGATTATCTCTCTTGAAGATGTAGTGAGAGATTACAAATTAAATTAAATCACAACTACAATGACTCGATAGGAATCTAATGAAGTTGAACTGGCAATTAAGCCAGAAAAACAACCGGTATTAGGGACACCTACCAGCACCACTTGATGAGAAAACTACTCATGCTCTCTTGTTGATGTTATTTTTCCTTGTTGATATCACATTTGGGTAGAGGCAACATTATTGACAGAGAGCGAAGATGTACTGGCAAAAATGAGATGATGTAGCTCTCTTTTTAAATGGGAAAGCAACAGATGTATGTCTCTAATACTGATTAGGTAAAGCAACATATGCCATCTGTTTGGGTATGAATCATGCCTTTAAAATCCTCGAGTTCATCTTATATCAAAATGTATATGTGATGTCCAGTAAATCACATAGAGTTGGTGCATTATACTATTTTTCTATTTTTCACTCTGAAAGTAATGTTAAATACTTCATCTCAAAACAAAATAAAATAAATTAAAGAATGTAGGTTAAATGTGCTATTTTCTTGCCTTTTAAGTGAAAACTCCAAGAGAGTGAGATCAAAACTTAAAGTATATACTGTGTGTCAAAGACAAGTTGTAGAGTAGAGATATGCAGTATGAGATTGTTTTTCTTCATGACTCCACCTCTAAAACTTTGTAGACATGCAGTATGAGATTGTTTTTCTTCATGACTCCACCTCTAAAACTTTGTAGACATTTGTTTTATTGAGATGAGATCTGAATTTGTTTAATCCTCTCTATTCAGGTCTTCAACAATAGCCCAGATGAGACCGCATACTTTAGGATGATTCTGAATAGAGAAAATGTTTCTAATTCAGTTGTCATGATTCAACCTTCCTTGATCTCCTACTCTTTCAACTCTGGGCCAGAAGCTGCACTTCTCGATGTGGTTTCCATTGCTGCTGATAGAATCCTTCTTCTTGATTCGTATTTCACTATTGTTATATTTCACGGATCAACTATTGCTCAATGGCGAAAAGCTGGATATCATGAACTGCCTGAACATCAGGTAAGTCTGTTGCTCTATGAGTTTTGCTCTTCATACAGGTATAGCAATATACCGTGAATTCCTGAAGTGGCGGTGTAAGCTGAAGGGTTGCTTGGTGGTTCTTAGTATATAATAAAGATATAAAATTGTCTCCCTATCTTTTTGGCTAGAGCACTAGACATTTTTCCATTGTATTGTTGATAACAAGTAATCTGCATGTGATTTCTCGTCACCTTGTTCTCATTTTACCATAATAATGAGATATCCTGTTTCATATCCACCAGAACAAAATACAGTCCGATGTTTGTATTATAAGTTCGTCTAATTCAGTGGAAAGTGATTATTAACTTAGACAAGAAAGTCTTAAAACAAGTTGCAAAGAAGACCACACGAATCACATTAAGATCACATCATGCGTTATACTTCACTGCTCCAGTTTTTTTATGTTTGGACTAACAACTGCTTGTGCACGTGCACCTCACTAATGAACCTGGTTACGTTGTTGGGTCTAAATTTCAGCATTAATTCAGTTACTGTTTTTACATTGTTACATTATCGAATCTTGTGTTCTTTTAGGCCTTCGCTCACTTGCTACAAGCTCCCCGGAACGACACAGATGCCATAATAAGAGAAAGATTCCCAGTTCCTCGCCTTGTAATCTGTGATCAACACGGTTCTCAGGTCTTTTATTCTCTTTCATCAGAACTAGTATTTGCATAACAACTGCTTATGGTACTCTTGCCTTGTTTACATGCATTTGTCGACCACATGGCTTATGTAGTCTATGGAACTTTAGTATAGAATCAGTTTTTTTGAATTAAATGCTCAGGAATTCACTGAATTATCTATATTAGGTTCAGAATATTGCTTAGGCTTTAATACAAGTTATTGGATGATTGAATTTTCTTTAGTTCTGTTTATTTTATGCTGACATACCTTGAATTAGTGTAATCAAACAATGTACTTACTTCCTATGCCATGTTTTATAGCTATCTAATTATTTAATGCTATTGCTATTCCCACATGCTATACTGATATTTATAAAATACGTCATTGTCAGGCGAAGAAATCCTTTGCCTTTGGTTAAATGAAGCCTTTACCCTTGAGTCTCAATCCTTAACATCTCTTTGGTGGTTTTGTTCCTATTCCCATTGTTTTTCCCTGCCAGCTCTGTGCAGAGATATCGAGAAAAGGTCTATCAAATGTTAGATCAATGGAGTTATTTTGGGTGTTTATAGTTAGTAGACTTAAGGGCCTTAAGGCTATTGTTATCCATACCACACTGTTATTCAAGAATCACACCTTAGTATGATGGAAAGCCCTTTTTCCTTGGGTTAATTCAACAAAATTGGGGACTAGCTTTAATGTTTTGATTGGCAATCCTCAACAATCTTATGCTGCCTTCTCCTTTTACTTCCAGTGACTTTGTTCATCTCCCATTGCTACCTTGGTGTGTGAAGTCTTAACATCATAAAAAATGAACAACATTACATCTGGTGTGGCTTTAGTTATGAGGTATTTTCTGGGTAGCAGCTAAAGGCATAGCTCAAATAATAAAGCAAAGTGAATTCTTCCCCAAACAATTCCAGTTTAGGCACTTGCACTTATAAATTTTAGTTTTGCATTATTAATTCTTGCCATCAGGGACAACGATAAATTGATTATTGAGGCAATGTAGTTCTTGGGCTATTTCCCCATCATCACCCAGAATTAATTTCCCTCTTGTTTTTCTTTAGAGGGTTAATACCATTTCAGTTAAGCTTTGCTTTCTCTCAAACGAATCTGTGATTTAGAAGAAAATAGTATGATCTGCCATATAAGTGTTAAATTGAGAATAAAAAAGAATTTTGTGGATCACTAAACTTGGTTAAGCACTATGGAGAATAGCTAATTATTTGATACAAATGAACTTGCTGAAGAGAATATGTTAACAAAATCTCTCTATTGAGTTGAAGTTGCACACATGGTTTGGAGATGCTATAGGATATAGTGATAATCCTAACGGAGGGAATTTAAGCAGGATCTATAGTGCCATGAGGTAGCTTTGTTCCGTCGCAAGAGGACATTTGAGTGTTTTATTGCTTTTAGCACTGTAGTGTCAGACATTTGAGTGGTTTTTTTATTGCTTTTAGCCTCATGTTGAAATTACTAGGGAGCTTTATCCAATCATGTTATAATATGACAGTTATTGCCATATAATGCACAGGCCCGTTTTCTGCTAGCGAAGTTAAATCCTTCAGCTACTTATAATTCAGATGCTCAAGCAGCTCCTGGAGGTGATATCATTTTCACTGATGATGTCAGCTTTGAGGTCTTCTCGGACCACCTTCAGCGGTTGGCAGTTCAATAGAGTGGTATTTACAACATTTTTTGAGGTTAGATAGCACAGAACTGATTTTGTAAACTGTTTTTTCTAGAAAGTAATGGATATGGACAGTATGTCTTAATTTTATCTGCCTTCTTATATATTGAAAAAGGCTTGTAGACTTTCTATAATCCTATTAATGAAAAGATTAAGGTTCATTGTTTGAGGTTGCTATTTATTCTGATACCTGAAATGATCCCTTTGTAACTGTTTGTGCATGAGCTTGTGCATGTGTGGTCGAAATAGCCTGCATGCATTGTTAAGGTATATATTAAAGCTATATTGATCAGTCATAAACATAGTTTTTTTTTTCCTTATTATTGTTTCTACAAATGAACCAGTAAGCTCTACTTTTATTCGTTTTTTCTTTTCTCCCATTTAACCATGATTTATCTCCTTCTGATGGTGATGTGGAGTTGTTCTTTTTCTCTTATTTTGCATTTGGTTAATTATCAGGTGAACCTATTTGATAAATTAAACTAAGTATTTTTGTGACCGTCGAAACCCGTTTTACCTGGCTAATAACTATGTGTAAACTGTTTGTATTCTTTTTTAATTCAGCACAGAGCTAGGGGCAAGCTACATGAGCCAGTCGATTCTTTTTAATGATCACGTCATGCCCTTAAGGCTTGAAGAGAAAAGAACCCTTCTCTCTTCCAGCCTTTCCTTCATGTGCATCTTTCCAAATTCCATATCTACGAGGGCCCCTGTAGTGATGATCATCTTCTTGTATCCATCTATCAGTAGATCTTTAGACGGGAGACTTCTTCATTTCTGTTGTCTCCCTTGGGCTTTCCATAATGTTCCCTTCTTCAGAGAGTCTTCCAATATCCTACAAATAATAGGCGGAGCTTGTAACTCCGCCACATGCTAGCTAATCGGCTTAAGGCCTGGGTGATTCTCATAAGTACCATGACAAGAACATCCAGCTACCTTGGCCCCCTCGATAAGATACATTTGGATGGGACGGAAACCAATGCCAAACTGTAGTTGAGCATCCAAATCTGGGTCAATGCTGTAGAAAACATCTCTGAACAAGGTTCTAGCACCATAACAAGTGTGTATGAAGAAGAAGTGCAAGCAAACAAAGCATGCACGGAAGTAACATACCAAGTTTGAACTTAAGACATTTATCCAACTGTGTGCGAAGTATTCTTATAGTCAATAATTTCACTGTGAAGAAGAGGCATTCTACACTTATTCAGTTGATCCTTTTTATATATTACTTAGTGGTTCAGGCATCTCTTTGCTTAACACACAGAGTCTGAACTTAGTTTGTAAATATATCCACAAAATTCACGTTTTACCTTTATTCACGGTCCAAATGATAGACTTTGGCAATGTTAATAGGGCACCATATATCACTTATTACTGAAAGGACTGAACGAGATATCTCTCTTTCCCAAGCTCCTGGAGATGACATGACAAGTTACACATTTTATTGTGAGGGTTTCTGATTGTGCTTATTTCCTGGGATGGTACCTACAATATATTCTGAAATAGTGATTGATGAAAGTGGTCCAGTAACCAATTTTTATAAAATATATGCAGTTAATGTTTACTGTTTTGTTGGTATTTACATATGTTGAGACACAATGTGCTACATTCCTTGTGGCTTGTGGACAGACCAGTCCTCAGATGGTTCCATTGATCCATAGAGGTCCACTTCACTATGCTTATCATAAATTACTATTTGCTTTTGACACTTATATCTGATATTTTGGAAACCTCAATTGTTTCAATGATAATATTGTGGGCTGAGTGAAGAATGAACATCAGTTGCTTTTCACTTATGTTTTCTTGGTTTATGTTTCTTAGTTCATTCTTAGAGGTAACTAACACTTGAAGTACTGTATTTTTCCTTATTTTGGTGTTTGATCTGTTGAATGCATTTTTTCCTTCTATTGGTAAATAGGAGTAAGGATAGTCATGGAAAGTATAAATTAACAGTCACTTTTAGTCATATCTGTATGTAATGATGATCCAAGTTTATCTAGGCAACGGAAGTAGGTTGATCCATTTTTCTTGTCTTTTTTGTTTTTGTTTCTGTTGAAGAGTTGGAGAAAGTCTGCAATAATACAGTGTGAGGTCTGGTGACAGCGAGATTTTGGACCCATACCATATTTTTCGACCACCCAAGTTCGGGATGATTGGTGTGGTTCCTCTATGAGGAGAATTTTCAAGCAAGGGAGTCTTCCCCTTGAGATGTACTTGCCATAAAGTTGATGCAAGTGAATGGTGTTGGGCTTGTCCTAGATAGCAGATTCTCCCCATGCTATTGTCCCTGTTTAACAGTCATTCTCTTAAGCTCTTATAGTGATGTGGTTACTTATAACGTGCCATGATGGATTTGCTTTAACTCTGCAAATAACGTGAACAAATTTTTGTAACTTTTACAACATGAAAAACATACATGTACAATGTTAAGAATTTGAAATCCAGTCCCATCCATACATACTTGGTCTTCAGGGTGGAATACTTGGCTAAAGAGAATTATTATTCAGAATAGTTTGAAGTAATTATATATTGAGTACACTACAGGAAAAATATCTAGCATAAGCTTGCATGCAGCAATGGTTTTTTATTTACTGCTTTACAGAATGTAGAAATATTATGATTATTTTATGTGTTCATTTTACTGTCTTTATTTTATGCTGCGACCATGTATAATGAGACACTGCTATATTCCTTACTAACTAAAGTATGGAATGGTAGATAAGATCTCATGTGTCTCCTGGTTGCTTTCTGGTTAGAACTCCTTTGAAACCCAAGCTTTATACCAACTCATGAATCTCGCCATAAACTCTAAAAAACAAAAAAACAGAAGAAGTGTTAAGCACACAAAAGATATATAATGATTAAACAGTCATCAGAACTGAGATAGTAATTAGTTACTATAGATTGTGCCGTTGTGAAAATAGAATGAAAATGATTTTCCTATACTACAAGAGAAATGTGGTCAAGCTCAAGCAGGTTGAAAGAGAGAAGTATGATCCCATTGCCTGAAGCATTCCAACTCTAGTGTTTCGAAAAAGTACTTTGTAGATAAATAATCAATGTGATTCTATAGGTATTCACACTGGACATGCTAGCAAGTCTCTCCATTGACTTTGTTTAATTGAAACATAGATGCCTTGCTATACAAACTCCTGACAAGAAACATGTAGTTTCTTAGGTTAATTGTAATATTCTTTCTACTGTTTTTTGCCTGCCTTCATAAAGAGATGCCCTTATTCTGACCTTACTAGACAAGATCAGTTCTTTTCATTCCTTGTTTATAACCAGTTTCACTATTTAAAACTAAACTGTGAAACCAACAAACTCAACTATTTAAAACTAAACTGAGAAACCAACAAACTCATATTAGTTTTGTGTAAATTTTACTCCATAAGAGCTCCTTTAGTCCAATTTGGATTTAGGATATTACACAAGTTTTATCTGAATATTTCATTGTATTTTGGTCTGGTGTGGTGCAATAAAACAAAAGTTAAGCTGTTAGGCTAGTTTTGGTTTATGCTGTACTTCTTTATCATGAATAGAGAAGTCAATTGTATTACCATCTATTGCTCGGGAACTTCTTGGAGTTGAGACATTAGTTAAACAATATTGAAAATTCTAAATGGCAGTAATATCTTTCTTGTAAAGACAAACGTGTCTCTTCCAAGCTGGAAAAGCTCAGTAGGACTTTTTCCTGGCATCCTTCAGGAAATGCTCTTATTCATTATGGTTTCATATCTTAACTGAAGGATCTATAATCTGTTACTTTTTTGAAACTTACCTTCAATGCTCATGAACTCTTGTACATTCTTTCTTGGATCACTTAGTCGTTTTCCAGATTCCTCTGGTTGATGTGTGGAGGCCAAGTACTTTCTCGTGACATGATTTTTCTGAGAATGAAAGGGATTGATTAGTTGTCCGTGCTGTGTCACTTACTATCATGGGCTAGCTAGTCTATCAGAGAAAAGGATAGTATATATACTTTACAATCGTTGTATAACTTATCAAACTGAGGCAGCAAGTGTTGTGGGAGAATTATTTTTAGTTCATCTTTTAGAGCCTGCAGAAGACATAATTTGTTAACATGATTGAAATTGTTGATGGTATGCGTAAAATTGGATTATCCTTACTTGCAATATGAAGCCTGGAGCCACATTGTGCTCTATAAGAATTTGAAGTTCTTGACGGATATTGTAAAGCCTGTGGTATATGCATTTGCACTATTAACTTTAAAAACGACTAATGACTAAATCTAGAAGCTGATCGATGTTAGATGAAACTTACTGTTTTGGGCTCTGCTCTTCTACAGCATTTCTTGCAATTTTAGTTATTGTATCTTCCCACCCAGTTCTGATAAGTGCTCCCTTTAGCGAAGACCTGCAACGACTTTATTTTACAAGGCATGGGAAATAGAGAATATTAGCCAAATACTAGACTCTCGGGAACTAGAGACATATAGAACTTGTAAAACTAAATATGTGCACTTTTCTCTACTGTACTTGAAGTTCCAGATAGCTTCAAATGAGCGTATAGCTTGTCTTAGGTTATTCCTGGAATTCTCAGTAATTTTATTGGCCAATTGTTGAGGTAGCTCTATCCCTTCTTGGTTTGCTATGGAGGCCAGTACTTTGAGAATCTGTGGGAAAGAGGGAATTGCTCAGATGGAAGGTATATCTTGAACTCGATCAGATGTGGGGGAAGGTGAATTGACGATTTGAAAGTATGAGACACTGAGACTGCACCTCTTCATTTGTAGGTTCGAGGAGTTGAATAAACCTGCAAAGTGGCTTTATGGACTCAAGTTTTGAGGCATCACTACAGCAAAACAATACCTTGTTACATCCTTTGAACTTCTCGAGCATCCATTTGATATACGACAGGGCATCGGTTGATAGCTTGTCTGCGTCGTATAGGATAATAGCTGTTATATTCATTAGATGCTCTGTTATTGATATGCATGTTTGAAGCCAAATAATTCTTGGTAAAGCTTTGATATATGTACCTCGACAGTCCTCAGGGTTTCTGTGCAATACTTTGCCAGACAATTTCTGATTTTTCTCATTTATAAGTTCAAGTATCACATGCTTCGCATAACCTTTAAGTTCAGAAAAGTTGACTTCAGTATGTTGAGGTGATACCATTAAGTTTACATGGATGCTCGCCACTGCTTCTCCCTGTGAGTGAAATATTTGCAGTCTATTGAGAAACATACTAAATCTGGTTAGGTAATGAGGAGTGGTTTGATAGCACTAAGAAGTGTATGCAGTGAAGAAGCATATCACCGTGCAGGATGCTTCTTTTATGAGTTAAATCAGTATTTGGATTGACTGCTGTTTATAGATGGTTGCTATGCTAAAAATTCAATTACTCTACTATTTCTGCTTGCAAAGCTTATCTAATGCAATTTTTGTGCTGTGAATGTTCCATAACTAGGTGTATTCTTGAATTGATAAAGTCAACCTGCCTTTATATTTTCATGACTAAATTGATTTCTCTCTTCAGTATGACATATGCAACTTAATCATGAAAAGATCTTAAAGAAGTGGTACTTGAGTTTAATACTGCTAATCCCTTAGCTTATCTACTAAAAGTCCAGGCCTCTGCCTTATCCCCAACACGTCATTTGTTGGTACTCTTGTGAAAATAGAGAGTAAAATAGAAATATTCTTATATTCATAAATAAATTGTTCACGCCTAGATTTCTATCCTCTGTGGTTGTAATGGAAGCTAGTATCGTTGTATGAAACCTAGTCTTTTTCTTGTTTGAGCAGTAAGATTCAGCAGACATATAATGGAAGATTATAATATTATATTATAAAGCTGTATCGTTCATGATGGAACACTATTCTGTTGTTACTCCATTACATTGCAAAAATGCAATGTAAAATCATTATGCATGTCTAATAAGCTGAAATAAAGATAGAGAAATCCCAAATTAAGTGGGAATACTCTGTGAGGTGCTAGCATTTACTTTTTACCTTCAAGTGAAATTCCTTGCGCTCTTCTCTTCCCTGTAGATAATAAACTTAAATGATCAGATACCTGCCTGGGACAGAGTAATATCATTTTAATAAGTTTTGTAGTTCATTAAAATAATTGTGGTTGTTTGATTGCTCTTAAGAGTGATATTAAGGTAAATTAGACTGAATGGCATGCATATTACTTCAGTAGATCAGGGTTTTTTAGGATTACATTTTACCGGCCCCAGATATCTACAGTAGAGATGAGAATGTATCTGTAACCTGCACTTTTTCTGGTCCAAAAGCTTCTCTAAGCAAAGCCCAAATCATGGTTCTCTTTCCTACCCCCGGGTTGCCTTCAAATATGAAGTGACCACAGTCTTCTCCTTTTCATGAAGATTCCTTACCACTGCCTGTAGTTCAAGTGCAGCTTTCCTGTTGCATAGAAAATTGTGCAGACGTAAAGGTCTATATTTCTCTGCCCAGATGAACTCTCTTTCATATTTATTCGTGTTTGTCTCCTGGTTCTCATATGAAAATCCTCCAGTGGATGTAGTCTGCTGTGCGGGGTTCTGGAAAACCATTGCTGATGTGGGTGATACTTGTGGTTCTGATAGTGGCGTTGGTTGTGGTGATGGAAACGACTGTGCTGTTGGTGGTGTTATCTGAGGTAGTGGATGTGGTAATGATTCTGATAGTGGTGATGGAGATTGTGCTGTTGGTGGTGTTATCTGAGGTAGTGGATACGATAATGATTTGGGTATAGGTTCATTTTGTGGTAACAGCGGCAGCATAGGTTTTGGTTCAGAGTCTCTCTCCCTCAAGGGCTTCTGCAAAGCCATATTAGTATCTTCACTCTTCATTACAAGAAGAGTAACATTCTCTCTCTCGGATTCAGAGTCCTTTCTTTTTTTCTTGGCTTTGACTTTTGTGGCAGCTGCTGTGTTTTCTGTGGTTTTTGCTGCACAACCATTCTGGGAGCTTTTGTTAGAAGAAAAACTCGATGAGGAATTGCCTCGTTCATGCTTTTTTGGGCTAAAACAAGACGAGCTCCATTTGTGCACCTTGACAGCGAAACTGGATTTCGAACCAGAGCTGATGGAACTTGTTGATTGACTCTTTCTCCCAGGGCTAGTAGAGTGTATTTCCTTTTTGATAACAAGGGAAAAGTCTGTTAATCCTTTGTGGTATGGTCTGATGAATTTTGCTGCTGCGTTTCTTTCTCTTACGTGGTTGAACCCTGAGAGTTTTTCTCTGTTGATATCCAGCGAAAAGTTGGTTAATCCCTTATAATAGGGGCTGCTGCTGTTGTACCTTGTTTCTATCAGTGCATTCCTTTTGCTGAACTCGTGCAAACTTTCTTCTGTTTGGCTTGACTCCCTTTTATCTCCTTTGACATACTCACCCGGTTTCTTGGACCAGGTAGTCACCGGCAAACCAACCGAGCGAGCTGACCTGATCGGCTGGTTAGACGGAGGTAGCTTCAAGTGGGACGGTGAGCGGGGCTGTGATATCCGCAGCTGGTTTCGGAATTAGGACCGCTTGTCTCGACATCGAAGAAGTAAGATTTGATTACACACTCTTTCTCTTCCCTGATAAGAAGAGAGATGGTCATGTATTATGGTGTGTGAAGGAAGTTTTGGTTTTTGCCGCTGTAGACAGACATTATAGGCGTTAACTCTGAGAAATAAGAATAAATATATATGAATTTGGTGTGAAATACTATGGGGATCCAAAATATGGATTAATGACAATAGCAATGCGTTATATATGTTATGACAGGATGTGTTAGGAACAATGAGCTGCTTTATTAGAAGGAAAGAAGCTACTTTATTTTCTTCTTTTTCGTGGATGGAGTTATGTAGGTTTAGAGATTGTGGTAAAATATCCATTTTTATTCTTTTTGTGTCACTAAAGAAAACGAACAGAACGATCTGGTGAATTTCAGGTGTTCCATTTTCTGGATCCGAATACTGACTTGTGGTTGGACGCTCTTATAAAATTTTTTGTGTTAATTAAATGGTATTCAAATATTGTTACATATCCCTGATAAGTTATATAAGAATTATGGTCAGCACTACAAGTATATACTTGTTAAAAGTATATAAAAAAATACAAATTAAATATGAATGGTGCAATTTTTTGGTAGTGCAAAAGGTAATTAATGACAATGACATTATGCGAATCGGTTAGATAATCCCCAGCTCCTGGTCTGAACGAACCATTATTAATTTTGGGGTATATTTCTTCCATTTCTATAAGTCTGAGGAAATTTCCTCAAATTTAAACTATTATTTTTTCTTAATTTTCCCAATTGATATAACTACTGGTGTCACGAGTAAAGTGATTACCTGACAATTCATCAGGTTCTTTTCGAATAGCCTCAACATCTACACTAGTAGATTGTATATGCCATACAACACTATTTTACTATGATTTACTTCATATGATTTGCGGATATAAAGTTGAATCGTGTATGACCGTTTGTACTATATAATTAACAAACTATTACATAGAATATTTTAGTTAATGCACAATTCTAAATTTTTATTGCAAATTCTTTGGTAAGATAAATTAGTAACCTCATGTTTAAGTTTATCCTAATAGTCAAAGTCTGAACATATCATGAAGTAACTTTTGGATAGGATTCATAAAAACATCTGAAATTGAAGTAGATTCATTTCAAAGTCTAAAGCAATATTAAGAGGATATAAAACAACAATGAAATAACATTTCAAGTTACATCATTTTGGTAAATTTGAAGTCCACCTCGAAGTTCTTAATCCTCCATCTGAATAAAGCAGATGCATACACCGAAGATAAAGACATACCTAAAGCAGATTCATACACTGAGGATACAGAAATCCAACAAAAAAAATAAATTGCTACAGAAATAAAATCAAAGGAGAGTTTTATAGGTTTTCCGGAGTCTCATCCAAGCACGGTCTTAAACGTTTCTTGATTTCTCGAATTCTCAAAACTGAATTTGAAGGGGTGCCCAAGACAGGATTTTTGTCCCAGTGTAAAACCCCAGAGAATCTGCAGTGCCCGAATCATTGCCAACGTTCTCTTCTCTCACATATATGTACGCATACATCTAGTCTAGAGAGAGAGAGAGCGAGAGCGATGGAGGTAGAGTTGGAGCCAAGGGTGAAGCCATTGGGCTACAAAGTGAAGTCGATGTCTAGAGAATCACCTGCACAGAAGGCTGCTCACCTGCTCGACACGGACTCCGCAACCATTGGTCCACCGCCACTAACACCGAAGAATGGATCTTGCTCGAGCTCGACGTATGCTTCACTCATGCAAATTCCTTTCTTCTTTCTCCCCTTTTAATTGTAGTTTCTTGTTTGTTGTATTCCTGCTTTACATTCAGTTGATTTTGCTCAATTTATTGATTGAAGTGGTTGCGTGAGAGAGAGTTGAGGTTGCGCTGAATTTGGGGCTGCTCCGAAGAGTGCTAGATATGTTATATTTTGTACTTGGAAAAGGGGTGTTAAAATTTTGAATTTGAATTGTCTATGACTAGTAAAGTCATGGTGTTTTTACTCTCCCTCCAATTTCAGTTGGGTTGAAGGATGACGTGAAGGATAGTTAAGTTCATTATTTGCTTCTTTGGCTCACGCCACTGGTAAATTCAGCTGAAAATTGTAATGCTAATTTGTTTTTCCTTCTTTATGTTGACTGTTATCCTTGCAATTGTTGTCTAATGCTTCTGTTGATTCTTCATCATAGGAATAGGAACCATGCCTACTCTCGCACATAAGGATATATAAAAGTCCGTTTTGGAATGGGAAATTTCAGTTGGATTACGTCATAAGGTTTGTGTAACATGAGTTTTGAGAATTTATTTATACCAAGTATCTGAATATCATCTTCTGATTTAATTTGTGCGTGCATGGCTTGTGGGAATTATTAGCTATCATTGTGTAAAAATATGATTTTCTTCTTTTTTACCCCCTCATCTTTTCCTCATCATAATCTTCTTCATATCTGTTTTGTAAAACTTCTTAGGCATGATGGATGATGTGGACTTTATCTTAGTGATGTTCTCATGTAAATTTAATTTACTTTTATGCCTATTTTGTGGTCTTGAAAAGATAGAAAAGAAAAGATAGAAAAGAAAATTGATCTTTCTTGTGTGGTCTTGAAAAGATAGAAAAGCCGTCGAGCATTTATAGCTCAACCGTTGGAGTCTCTCTGTGAATTGACCTTTATTTCTTTTTACCAGTAGAACACGGGATAGGTTGCGTGAAAGAGGAACAAGCAAGGAAGGGAGTTTAAGAGCAAGTAGTCGTGGTGCTAATTAGGGATGTAAATTGGTGGATTTTACCGGATCGATCCGGAACCGTTCAAAACCCATTAAATTTTAAAACAGCGGTTCTGGTTCCAGACCCTCTTTAGACCCGGACCGTTTAGATCCATAGTTTGATGGTCCTGTCCGGATCCGATTCTGGTTCTAGAACATAACCAATACTTATTTATTGGTTCTGGTCCGAGTAAAACCTATCTATTATCAAGTCTAAGTTTAAATAAGCTTCTCAATGAGCTAGTTTTATGCATATAAATCTGAAATCACTCATAGCCCATTAAATTATAAAGCAACGGTTTCGGTTCCAATTTTGGTTCTGATCTGGTTCTGGTTCCAGACCCGCTCAGATTCAGACCGCTTAAGACCCATAGTTGATGGTCCTGGTCCGGTCTGAATCCAGTATCTAATGAGTTAGTTCCAGAACCAGAACCATTGCTTATTTATTGGTTCTAGTACGGGTAAAACCCACTCATTGACATCCCTAATGCTGATGTTGTTGCTTCGCCACCACAACAGCTCTACCTGGGAGGGGTTCATTCTCGGCACAACTTCCGACGATTCCGCAATCACGTGACAGAACAGATGGATGTGGCAGCAGTTATGAAGAGAATATCGAAGGAAGCAAGGATTCAGGTGATACAGGTAGTGTTGGGGATCCAGACATGGAGGGGCAGCCCATGAGTTTTGGATCTGGTCAGAGGCAAGGATCCCGGGGTAACAAATCGCGGCAGATCATTGAGAGGAGAGAACGCGATGGTAGACATGAACGCATGAAGGCAAATGGGAGCGAAAACACTAGTCAATGTAGGAAGTGTAATGTACAAGTTCGATGTATTGTAGTTGTAAGCTGTAGGTTGTAACATCTGTACAGCTGATTGCATTTTCGAATGAGGCTCGAAAAAAGCCCGATGGTTCTTGCTGGCTTTTCGAGTTTGATAGTTTTATTGGCAGTAAATACTGGCTAATTTTTGCTTGTAGTAATGGAGATTAGGTAGATTGTTGTTATATTTGTGTCTTTGTTGTATAGTTGAGGAATGTTAAGAGTTGCTGTCAACTTACAACCCATCTTTACTGGATCATGATATTTGTTTTTCTTTTCAGTTTCAGTGTTATTTTCTTTCTCCCAATTTCACATTATTTCATAAGGAGATCCGAATTAACATCGTTTCGCACAAAATGTTATTTCTTGCAACGATACGAGGATATTCGTGGTTGGATTTATAATACAATTGCTATCTTCAGATATCGCCACGAATGTCTACTACCTCGTTGAATCCTCCTCCAAAACGGCCTGCACGTTTCGATGCTAAGATCAAAAACCTCAAACGGGAAATTCCATGATGAAAAAATCTCACCAAGCAGCAGCAAGATATATGGATTCTCATACACCTGAGGTTTAAGTAGAAACCTTTGGAAGAAAGACTGGCTGAATTTTGATCAGAGAAGAATAGGTCATCTGTGATAAAAAAAAACAATGAAGTCGAGAGGCCCTTCGCTCAAACTTGATCGACAGTCAAGTACAGAGCTATGCGCTCCACAAGCAACAAGGAGATGCTTGTACTAGGTGATGTTCCCATTTCTTGAAAAACGACCACTTACAACTTCAAGCAGAAACGAGCGCCAACCTCGTGGTCCGAGGTCTGGTTGGCTCAAGGATTTCTCGGCTGAGAACAGCTTACATGTCAGGCCACCTTTGGGCCCAAGAATAAGGGGGGCGACTACTCAATCAGCAAGCAGAAAGTTGACTGTAAATACAAAGGGACACCATATTCAGATACTAATACTTATGTGATGCACATCATACAATAGCAATTATTTCATAATTTTAAGACAGCTGCCTCATAGATCTTAGATCTGACTGTTGTTTCTGATACATTCTTCTGTAAATACAAGCACCTTCAAGTTCTGCATGGATCTCTCTCTCGGTCCTTATTCCCATTGGATTACTCAATAACCATCCCTCATTGTCGCAAAGCATATTAGGATCAACATGGTTAATATGCACAAGTTTATCTGATTCAGCATCAAAATATTTCCTCATGTCAACTGCTACATCCTGGACGTCTGATTGTATGAAGATCTGCTAAAAAAGAAGACAATACGTAATAGTTAGTGTACACCCAGGGGAATGCCCCAGGGCCCAGGATTCTAAATGCCTTGACCGTAAAATACAAAATCATTTTTATATTCACCTTTCAACAACGTATCCATCAAAAGTAACTTATCGAGTCTTTCCTAACTCTTCACTCCTTTTCCTCTTTTTTTCGCATGAAGATGGTTGTTTTCTAGAATGCATCTTACTATTTTTGTTGCACAGAAAAGCAGTAGTCAATTATGCCAGTGTGGATAACTACATAAATTACATAAATATGTATAAAATTGGAAATTTTAATTTCACTAGTCAAAACTAGAAGCATCAATCATAATTAGTCCTAATTATTTATTCACTCTACATGTAAAAAAAAATTGAAAATGAAAATGTAGCTAAACTTTGGGCCTATGACAGTTGAATGCTACAACCAATTCCATACAAATCAAATATTATGAAAGAAATTTCCAACATGGGTTGTGGAAAGGCTGTCTAATTGGAAATGAATTGAAAATATTTCCATAAAAAATACATGCAAAAATTTGGATGCCGTTATTGTTGGTCGGTGGTGGCCCTCCCACATGGCCCAAGAAAAGAATAGGAACTCGTATCATGGTATGGCATATATTGAAGAAGATATAATCAGATCAGATTATGGGCTTTCGTGATACACGTAACACAAGAAAATCAAGTAACCCTATACCTGTCCTCCAGGAACTAAGCCTTCTACAATGGAATCGGCTAGAGGCTTCTGCACAACCCTTCTTTTATGATGCTTTTTCTTAAAATGAGGATCTGGACACTGCATACACGAGCAAATAACTTTCTGTCATAAGAAAATATAGCTAGCTATAATCATTAAACGGAGTAATATCTTCCATGTAGTCCTTATTCAGCTAAAAATCATGGGGGGATAAGATAACATACTAGTTACACAATTCTTAATATGAAAAGCACTCACCAATATAGCTACTAAAACCAAGGGACCTGGATATGAAGTTATAAATTGTTTGAAGGAGACTGTTGCATTGGCACATATGAAGTGGCTGCATTTACAAGCGTGTTAACCACTACTCTATTTCTAGGGACAACCCAAAGCAAGATAAAGTGAAGTTATCCTTACATATTATTCAAGCCCAGTTCATGTACCCAATATTCAGCACGTTTGGCCAACTGCAGGACAAAAAAAGTCAGGTAAGGAATAGACTTCCAAAGTTGTTTGAGGCTCCAGAAAGCAAAAAAAAACAAGCGCAGTACATTTATGTTCAATGGAATGTATTGCATACTTTTGGACGTATTTCCAATCCTAGATAATTCCTCAATCCGCAGTTTCTTTTGGCAAGCCATAGGAGAAATCTCCCACTACCTGGAATTAGCAACATTTTAGACCAAAAAGTTTACTGCTGAGCTTAGGTTCCAAGTGACAAGACAAGACTACAAGTTAACAAATGCAAATTTCACATAATCTCATCCGTACATGCTATATCATAATATCCAATCATGTTCTGGAATCAGAAATACAGAAGGTTAACAAGAAAATAACGATGAAGTGTAAATCAACAGATAAATATCAATAACTGGAACCCAGATAGAAACCTGGTTTTACATTACACAAGTCGCAGTACTTAGTTTTCAACACTACCAATGAACTGTAGCATCATACTGCAAGTCTTCCATCACTAAGCACAAGACAAACAAAATAACAATTTGGATGTCATGAAATAAATAAGCTCTTACCACTACCAATATCCACCATCAATGGCAGAGTAGCATCCTTATAAACACCATTCCAATCTGGCACTTCCACCGGAATCTATACACAAGAATAGAGGGGTCAACTTTGGAACCGAGCAACGCAAATATGGAGCTCACACTCAAAACACAGACACAAAGAGAATAATTTGGAAAGGGCGTGGGCGAAAATGCAGCAACAAAATTTACCAATTGGGAAGAACTGAGAGGATTAACATGCTGCCGGATTCTAACATGCCCAACCTCCTGCAACACCCAATCGAAATTAGTAAAAAGAAGAAATAGTAGCAATGGAATTGTCAAACTTATTAACATTTCAATCAAAATTTTATTTTTCCAATCGACTATATTTCATATAGGTGGAACCCTAAACTCGAGTTGAGGAACCTGGCAATATTTGTTGGAGAGATTGAGGTCAGCGTACTCCCGTGCGATGAGTTCGGTGCTATATTCTAGTTTCTCCGGTGATGATATAGCAGGATACACCGCCGCTGACACTCCACGTCGGCATAAAGTAGGAAGTGATGAATTCGGCGGAGGTGATATGGCGGTGATGGGGCGGATAAATCTGGGTACGGCGCACCACATCGGAGCATCCGAGTTGTCGAGTAATAACAGCCAAGTTCTCCGGCGCTGCAATCGGAGGACGGAAGTTTAAAACAGATTTTCTGATATATAGTAGCCCTATTGACTCATTATTTTTTGACAAAAACTTGGCGATCTTCGACCAACCTTTTTTTATTAAAATAATTATATATTAATTATAATAAATAGAGATAATTAGATTTTATTAATTTATATTTAAAATTATTAATTTATTAATTATATTTTTAATTCAAAATTAAAATTTATTAATTCATAATTATGATTTATTAATTCATAATTGATATTTATTAATTCATACTTAGAGTTTATTAATACATAATTAGGATTTATTAATTCAAAGTTAGGGTTTATTATTTTCAATTAGGGTTTATTATTTCAAAATTATGACTTATTAATTCCAAATATGATTTATTAATTCAAAATTAGAGTTATTAATTCATAATTAGGGTTTATTATTCAAAATTATGGTTTATTACTTCACGGTTATGGTTTATTAATTAATAATTAGAGTTTATTAATTCAAATTTAAGATATATTAATTTTAATTAAAATTAATTAATTAATTAATTAAGGTGGGTCTTCGTGCACAGGAGACCACCCCTTATTTTTTAGCACATGAATTAAGAAAAATTATATTTTATTTTATATATATAGGAATGTGTGATATAAAATTTAAGGTATTTTTTTAGGATAATTTAAAATAATATACGAACCAACATTAATGTGATGAAAGAAATATTATTTATATTATGAGCCAAAGTTATTGTCTATTATTTATATAAGTTTCATAACCATCTAACATCTTTTCTTTTTTTGCAATCATAACGAACTAAATTCTAAATAGACGAAATCCAACAAAATTTCCTTTTATTTATAAACAGTCGAATACATTCTCATATACATATTTTTTTAGTTAATATTAATTCAACTAACTTCTGCAAACTTTCAAAGTTACCCCTTTGAATGAAGATGCAAACTCCCATGCACCAAAATGTACGATACATCTGTTTCAATTGATGATTGATAAATTCTAATTGAATATTAATCATGGTGAATACATTGTACATTCTGACATACACAATATTTTGCTTTGAATGAATATTAGATTTGTCATTTGTGTGATGCATGACAATAGTAAATTAATAATATAATTAAAATAGTAATATAAGTATACTGCAACTAAATTATATACCACAATTATACAAGATAAAATCATAAAATATCTAAAATTTAAAAATATATTGCTACATAAATCTAATACAAAAATATATAATCGTATAATGAATAAATATAATACACAAAATAATATATATTTTTTTGAATAAATAAATATAACATTACAACATTCATCGATTTTCTCATTTTTCTTGCAACATAGCAAATGGATCGATTTTTTTTTTGTTTCATTTTTTATTTTTTAAAATTATCTCCTACAAAATTGTAAGTACACAACTCCAACAAAATTTAAAAATATGCAACTCCGATCATTAATCCACATAAGCCTAAATTCCTCTTAATTAGTGTACGTGTATGCATGAAAACAATACTTAGTTGGTAAGTGATACATATTACATTTTAGAATTAAGTTATATGTCCTCAAGATTATAAATGAAGATATTATTTACTTATAAATAAAAATTGGTGTCTTTATGTACATTTTATAAATAACTTTTTCATCGGGTGAGATCCTTTGTCCCATAATTTTTAGCATCCCGCCATTAATTTCACTATTTATACAGAATTATTATAAAAATAAAAAACTATTTTTTTATATAATGATTTATAATTAATATTATCACTAAAATTGAAAATTTTAAAAATATTATGTACCCCAACTATGGAAAATATCAACACTAAAATCAATCATTAATTAAAATTTGCAAAATAATTATAAATTGTAAATGGGTTAGTAACTATAATTAATAGTCTTCAAAAAAAGTAGTAAAAAACTAAAAAGAAAAATTGAAATTATGATTTTTCTAAGTTTGATCATCTTAGATTGATTCACATTATTGTCAACTGGTTCATCCAATTTCTCATTGTTGGAATATGGCTGATTAGTGGTTAAAAACAAGTGAAACAGAGGTTCTCACCTTGTGCTTGCGTGCGCAGGAGACCTGCCTTCGAATTTGTGTTTCTTGTGCGGAAAATTAGCATTTAATTAGATTTTTTTGAATTGGAGCATTTATTTAAGGTGCCCATAATCATAAATCGAACTTCTCAATTTTTAATTAGGTCTCATTCACAGTGTTTTGAAATCCACCAATTTTTATTCTATTTTTCTGTACAATAGTAAATCCAACTTTTAACTTTCAGTTGGATCCCATTAAAATATACTACATCACTTTATATATTTATATATGATTAATTATGTATTTTGAATTATAAATTGAATAATTAAAAAAATAAAATTAATTATTTCATAATTATATATAAAGTTATATATATATATATGTGTATGTGTGTTAATTTTCAAACCTTTAAATCTGTTTTTTTTTTATGTCAAATATAAGATATCGTCGCGATCTATAAAATAAAAATCGAAAAATTAAGAAAAATGATTTCGATAACTCATTTATGCGAAAAAATGAAAAAAATATATATGGACCCCATATTGTAAGTGAAAGCTAGCTTTCAACTTTGAAAGTTAGATGCAACTTTCAACTTTTTATTCCATCATTGTAGCACCCGAAAAGTTGGGTGGCAACTTTTGAAAGTTGAGATCTCTCTCCGTTGTCTGAGTGTACTCAGGACATATTACGACTTGCATATATGTGAAGTGTAGTTCATTATTTACCTATTATGTTTGCCATGCATTCTAATAATGAGCCCTTAAACTATAGTGAAGTGTTGATTTGCCCTTGAAAATATTTTCTTTTTGTGTATCCTAATTGCACAATAGTAGGAAAACTTTTTCTTGGAGTCAAAATATCTATCTCAACCGAACTC
Source organism: Salvia rosmarinus (assembly GCA_036937905.1). Taxonomy (NCBI): domain Eukaryota; kingdom Viridiplantae; phylum Streptophyta; class Magnoliopsida; order Lamiales; family Lamiaceae; genus Salvia; species Salvia rosmarinus. The sequence continues at coordinate 60,551,506 of CM072823.1, forward strand.
AATGACACATTTATCTAGGGGTGTACATCAACCGAACTGAATCGAAAAAATCGATCGAACTGATAACTTTCGGTCGGTTCGGTTAGATTTTTTATAAAATCGGTTTTTGATTCGGTTCAAAATTTTAATTAAAATCGGTTTTCGATTTTATATTTTAGGTTCGATCGAATCGAACCGAAATTATTATTTTATATATTTTATATTTTATATAATAATTAATTAATACTTAATTAAATAATTAGAATATATATATATATATATATATATATATATGTTTCGATCGTTTTTTGATCCGATTAAAGCGATCGATTTTTGGTCCGACGAAACCGATCGATTTTTGGTTCGCTTTCGATCGGTCCAAATTATAATCGGTTCAGTTCGGTTCAAAAAAATATGTTCGGTTCGATTTTCGATTTGAAAAATTTCGGTCGGTCGGTTGGTTCACACCCCCTATATTTACCGATGGGCTTCTTTAAATATTTGCATTGTGATGAAATTAACCTATATTTTTCCTGTTAAGTGGTTAAGTAATAAAACTCTTTCTTCCCAACAACATTTATTTGGAAAACTGTAAATTTGAAGTAGTAGTAACTTTCGAAATGGGAAACATATGTATGACTAAGCAAAAACAAATAAATTTCCCGATTAGGATAAAGGTGAATTAACTAATAAAGGGCGCAAATCTCGAAAATAGCCTTGTGAATTGGAAAAGGCCGGAAGCCCTCGGCACCAGCCACTGAGGTGGACTCTAGAGAGAGAAATTCGCTTTGTAGTGAGACAGAAAAAATGAAAGGAGGGAAAAAGAGAAATACCAACTCTGACCCCGTTCAATCGTCACCACCAGCACCTCCATCTTCCGACCTCCCAACCTCCGTCGACGACGGCGGCGATGAGGACCGGCGAAAAAATTCAGAGGACAGCGGGAAGCGCGAAGATGCGGAGGACGCTGTTGAAGAGGACGAGGGAGACGAGGATGATTCCGAAGCTGAGAGGGAGTACGAGCATGACGAAAACGCTCAAATTCAGGATGCTCAAGGCGAGCGGACGAAGCTCGCCGATGGATACTACGAGATTGAGGCCGTACGCAGAAAACGCGTTCGCAAGGTGATTTTGTTGATGTCGTTTATTGTTAATTTGGAATGCATTTTGAAGTGAATTTGAGTGTATGAATGATTTACTGATGCTTAATTTCTTGTTTTTGGGGATTAATTGGAATGCGGCAAAATTACAGGGTCAAGTGCAGTATCTAATTAAATGGTGAGTGGTTTGGAAGTTGAAATGACATTCTGTTGGATATAGACGGCTTTTGGTGTTAATTAATTGGGTGTTTTTGAAAAGGCGAGGCTGGTCGGAGGCGGCGAATACGTGGGAGCCGGTGGAGAATTTGTTGCAGTGTTCAGATGTTATTGATGCATTTGAAGAAAGGTTTTCTTTTTTTAATATTTTTTACTAAATAATTTAATTTTCTGTTCTATCACAGCATGTTGTACCCTTTTAGTTCTATTGTTTGTGAAATGATGGAATGAAGGTTTGGGAATTTGTGAGTCCTGATTAGTGTTTTTCGTTTCCTCCTTCTTTATGGTTTTGAATTCTTGTGATTTTGTTGGATCTGTAGTCTGAAAACTGGGAAGAGTAGGTCGACACGCAAGAGAAAGCGCAAGGCTGGTGTAGCTACTGTTCAGACCAAGAAAAAACTGCATCATCATCAACATCATCATCGGCAGCAGCAACAGCAGCTGCAGATGTCTCCTGCAACTGCCACTTATAATGTGCCCTCTCACATGATCAGGATTGCGGAGGAGCCCATGTCCTTTCCCAGGCTAAATGACTTGAGTTGTACGAATGAGAATGGTGAGATTAATGTCAGTTTCACAAAGAGTGTAGAAACCTCCAAGAAAGTAAATGAGAATGGTGCAAGAATGGGTCCAGTTACGAGAGAGGAAAATAAGGAGCAAAATGAGTTGGATTTGAAACTGTGTGAGCTGAAAGGAGCGATGGTGGTCAGTTCAGAAGACACTGAAAGAATTGCTAAAACAACCCAAGAAGTCCAACTAACAGGAGGAGATACCTTGGCGAATGGATTGAGAAAGACAGATGGAGCAGATGCAGTCCATTCAGGTCGTTGTACTGGAGCTAAAAAGAGGAAATCTGGTTTTGTCAAGAGGTTCAAGAAAGATCCAGAGTCCTGCTCCGTGGATGATGCTTCAAATGGAGTCCTGACATGTGCTTCGCTTGTACCAATAAGTATTCAACAACCTGAATTTCTTGGAAACAATGCGAGTTGCAGGAGTAAATATGAAGATTCCAGAAGCATGTGCACCATCACTGAAATTATCAAGCCCATAAGCTATAAGGCTTCCATATCTAACAATGTCCAAGAAGTCCTAGTAGCCTTTGAGGCCACAAGGTTCGTGATTCAAATCCAATACCGATTGTTGACTTCATTTTCTTCTGATTAGTTATATAAATTGTTTTCTTGTTCTATTCAATGAGTTCATATTCTAGTGATGATATAATTTGGAAAACGCATATAGCAAATAAAATTTTGACCTTTACCACTTTTTTCACAAATTTTACATGACTTGTGAATATTAGCAAATTAAGTCACGAAGTGTTGATGATCTTTCAATTCTACTTAAGGATCATAATTCATAAGTCTAACTAGGGTGAAATCTTTGCCCCCTCCCCAATTCTCAGTCACTTTTACTTTCGTCTAAGTAAAATGTAATCACTTTACTCACCACACTTCTATTTTATATTACTTGCCATTTTGTAGACATGTTTTTCCACTACACTCCTTTTTACTAAAAAGTTATCAAATTGCTGCTGTAAAGAGGTTTTGGTTTCATTTATCACTCCATATATATGTTGTTATTAGTCCGAACACCAAAAAAAGATAAAGTCTGGCTTGTTGAGCTAAGACGTGGTGGATTATAAATAAGCTCAAGAGTTAGCATAACTTGCTCCGGTTCCTTTTACAGTCGCTTGTCTTAATGAGTCACAAAGCCCTAAAATTTGTTGTTCCTATTCCTCTTAATTTCTAATTTTAATGTTAGATATATTTAAAGTTAATAACATATTTACTGATTTGGACCTAACAAAGTAGGCCAGAGGGATCATATTAGATTTACTGGCACTTCTTTTGAAACAATGAATCTATATATCCACCTTGTTTTTTCGTCTTTTGGGGATAAGAATATCATATAAGAAGCTCTAGATACGTTTGGTTTTCATTTTTTATTATCACACACTGATTTATTTAAGTTTATTCAAGGTGCTCTTGTGGTCTCTTGGTATACATGTCTAGTATATGGCTGCTCACTGCTGATTATTAGTTTTTCATCAATAATGCCCACAGTGGTGCAGAGTCAAGCGACATTGTTCCAGAAATGAGTCTAATTTTCAATTCCAGAAAATATAGTGTTATAATTTTTGACGACTTGAAAATGCTATTATTGTTATATTATTATTATTATTAGTAGTAGTAGTACAATTCTATGTGATGCTAATCCCGATGTTCTGAAAGTAGTACAATTCTATGTGCTGCTCCTGATGTTCTGAAACTACCAAGATCCTGAGCATAAAAATGACTGTTATCTCATCTAACATAATTTCAATATGTGAGGCACGTAATGATCAAGACACCCATATTCATGGACTTGTATATTCATAAAAAGTTAATAAATTTCATCACTGGAGTGATTGATATTGGTGCTATTACAGTCAAAATTATTCTAAAGCCTTTCAATAACTTCAAATATTGTGTAGATGATAATAATAGAATGGGGGTGCAACCACAGAGTTAGTCTGCTGTGTTTTGGATAAAATATTGCCCCATTTTGTTCTTTCACATTTTTGGATAAACTTCATAAATGTTTCTTCTGCTACAATGACACGGATTTGATTCTGGCTGCAGGTCTGACGGAACCAAAGTCATAGTGGATAACAAATTTTTGAAAGCTAACAATCCACTTTTGGTAAGTTTTCCCCTTATTTTTATACTGTATATTTTCTTTCAGTAACCATAAACGCACCCTCTATATGATCATCTGTGAACTCATATCTCTTATTTACGAAGGCATAACCACTTTCTGTTTTTCTTTCTCCAATTATTATGCAGCTGATAGACTTTTATGAGAAAAATATACGTTATAGCCCGACATGACAAAACTGATTAAATCGAGTGCACACAATCAGAAGCAGCATCATTTCACGTTCCTCGTTGTATAGTGTTGTAGTTTGTTGTAGCAGAAGACCGGTTGTAGGGCATGTAGCAGAGTACCTATAGGAAGGGTGGTAAATAGTGTGGATCGAGCTGGATTTGTATAACGGCAGAACTGTTCTTATTGCGGGTTCGAGGTTTATCAATTTACCTTTATATGATTGACTTCTCAACTTCTCCTCGAACAGGTATCGTCGGAATGATGAAGCTTCATTTTTATTCATTCAAAGTTGCTTCTTTGTTTTATAGAATGCTGTAAATCCAGCCTATTAACTCGGTTGGTATGATTTTTAGCTGAATTCGAACAATTGATGTATTTCTAGGAATTCCTCGTTATTGTTTGATGTTCGTGCGATTCTTTATTTCGTTTGTTATTTTATCTCGGGTCGTTTTTCCTTTAGGCTGTGTACTGTCATACTGTAATGATTTATGCGTACGCGACCAACATTATGAAGTAAACTATGAGGGTGTCTGGCTGAGCTTATAAGCTTTTTCAAACATTTATGCTGTTTATGTTTATAAGTTGTTCAAAGTGTTTGGTCTTAAACAGTTTATGGCATTTATGAAAATACTTACTCGACTTTCTTATAATTTTTGGCAAAATAAGTTGTTAAAATCCAATTTATTTTTTCATAAACTTATAAGCAATCATGAATTTACCAAAATAACTTAATTATAGTTCGTTATTTCTTATATATACACTACTAATTTCATTTCTCGTCAATTTTATCTCTCAAACTCACGATTCTTTCTCTAGCTTATAAGATCAATTATCCAAATACTTTAACAACTGATAAGTTCTTGAAACATTACATCTTATAAACTCTTGAAATATTTGTTTCATAACCGTGACTTTTTCAAACATTTATGCTCCCATGTTTATGTTTGTTGGTAAGATTTCACAACTAGCATGTTCAAAATATTATTTCAAGATGGCATTTAGCTGACTGTTTGCTCGACTTTCTGCTCAAATTTTTTGGCATTTACTGTCGATATGTTCTGATAATTATTTTTATAAAGAATACTATAACTTCAATTTCTCTTGTAAACTATATTTGCTTCTAGTTATAGCAACTCTTCAAAAATCTCTAAGGAACTAATTTTTTAGTCTATCGAAAGTTGCATAATAATATAAATTCGTATTACTCATTGAAGCTCTGAGTTTTTTGTATGTTAATTTATATATATATATATATATATATATATATATATATAAATGGTTTGGTTCAAATAAGAACCAATTTTAACGGAAGTTACTAAAACAAAATGAATATATATGAAAGTTAAAGAATCTGCGAAAGTTAATGAATCCAAAATTCAAATTTTCACCGGGTTCGAATCCCATAAGAGGCGAAAATTCTATTTTTTATTCATTAACTTTGCATATCATTTACTTTCAGTAGATATTATCTTCTCCGTCGCATAATAGAATGTTTTACGTTAACCTCACCTATATATATATATATATATATATATATATATATTATGTAGGGATATAAAATGGGTTTTCTCGTGAATTAAGGGAAGTTCCACGATTGAGGTACATGATCTACGGTCTAATTTGGTTTCTACATACTAACGAAGGTATAAATTTCAACATGACCCTTTGATCTATCTATACATATATAAACACCTGCAAACTTTAATTAATAATTAATTATCCACGAAGTCAGGATTCCTGTTTATTTATAAAACTGATAATTAGAGAAAAGAAAATTAGTTTAATAAATTCTGTTTGGGGAACAATGATGGCCAACGAACCAGCCACGAAATACAGTCCCAACCAAACATCAACCTAATTAAACAAACCCCTTGTTTTCAGATAGTTATTTAACAATAATTACATACTAAATTAGTGGATCTGCATATCCCCTCCAATAATGGTTGATCACCTTCTCCTGGGCTATATTCCTTAATTCTTTTTTTATGCAGCTGTTACAATGTTATTATCACCCATTCTCACTCGCATTATATAAATTAATTTTCCAACCAAACATTGTATTAATCCAAAATTATGGTTATGGTAGATGGTATGTTCACAATCATGCTCGACCCCACAACTACACATATCAAAGTTATCCATTAATTGACTATATAAAAAGAATAAGAAAAAGTTAAACTAAACAATTTTGGCATAGATGATATCGTTAGTAGGGATGTCAATGAGTGGGTTTTACCCGGACCAGAACCAGTAAATAAATAATGGTTCTGATTCTGGATCAGACCCATTAGACACTGGATCCGGATCGGACCAGGACCATCATCAACTATGGGTCTTAAGCGGTTCGGATCTTAGCGAATCTGGAACCAGAATCGGACAAGAACTAAAACTAGAACCGAAACCATTGCTTTATAATTTAATGTGTTATGAGTGATTTTGGATCGATATGGATAAAACTAGCTCATTGACAAAAATATTTAAACTTAGGCTCGTCAATAGACGGGTTTTACTCGGACCAGAACTAATAAATAAGTATTGATTCTGGTTCTGAAACCAGAACCAGATTCGGACCGGACCGTACCATCAAACTATGGATCTAAACGGTCTGGGTTTAAAGCAGGTCTAGAACCGGAACCGGAATCAGAACCGCTGCTTTAAAATTTATAGGTTTTGAACGGATCCGGATCGGTTCGGATAAAATCCACCTATTGACATCCCTAGTCGTCAGTATGCCATGTCCACTACAGATAAATAGATGAATATGAGCAGCCAAAAATATATAGTCGTCTCAGATGAAAATGCACGTCCAGTACAAGTATAAAGAAATATAAGAATCCAATTATATAATTTTAGTGGCCTATTTATCTATTTAATTTCATGATCTAAATCTTGGAAAAACTTGGAATGTCTGTTGACTCATCTATTAATTACATACCGTTTAAATTCGTTAATATTGAATACACACTATAAATAAAATTTTCAAATCATAGAATATAGTGGTAGAATTTAATATAAATAGTAAAATATGAGACGTCACAAGAAACTAAATGTCTTAGTTTGAGGCCATCACATATATATGCATGCTTAATGTCGCTTTTGCAACTGAGGCTGAGATCTCGATCAACTTGGCTTGGCAAAATAAACCAAATTAATGAAACAAATGGCAGAAGTTGACCGAATTAATATACGTAAAAATAAGATCAACTTGGCTTGGTAAAATAGACCAAACCAAATTAATATACGTACAAATAAGTTACATGTATATATACATAGAGTGTGGATTAAATGAGAACTAAGAATTAATGTGGTCTATACATTTTTATAATTGAACACTCAAGATTAATTATAAATAGTTTATTATCATCATATTTTAATGATAACCATTTAGCCCTAAAATCAAGGGATTTTATACATTGATTTTCGTAATTATTCTCATATGCACAATTACTACGATTACATGCATAACACCATGAATTACATGAACATAACAAAGAATTGAAATGTATAGCATGCACAAAAACTACGATTACATGAACAAAAACATGAATTATATGAACAACGAAGAATAGAATGTGAAATATCCAAATAGCGAAAATTTAGAGATTTGACTATTTTTATCATTAAATAAATATGAGTTGTCTGATCTTGTTTAATCTAACGGTGATCATTGGTTCTTAATTCTTATAGAAGAGATGATTCTCTCTATAACCAACCCATATATATATATATAGTTTGGTTCAAATAAGAATCAATTTTAATGTGAGAACTAAGAACTACGAAAACAAAATGAATATGCTATGAAAGTTAATGAATACTCTGCGAAAGTTAATGAATCCAAAAATTCGAAATTTTCACCAGGGTTCGAATCCCATGAGAGGCGAAAATTCTATTTTTTTTATTCATTAACTTTCGCAGTGTATTCATTTATTTTCATAGCATATTCAGTTCTCACGTTCGCACAATAAAAATGGTTTTTACGTTAACCCTCCCCTATATATATATATATATATATATATATATATATATATATATGGGGTTGGATCCAAGTGAGAACTTATCTTTTTGAGAACTGTGCATATACGGTGAAGATGATGCACAAAACAAGTATAAAGTTGTGCATAACAAAACTTTCTAAAATTGTTGCACAACAAAATAATTTTAGAAAGTTTTCGTTATGCACAACTTTATCTTATTTTTGCATCATCTTCAACGCCTTATCATGGTTCTCGTAGTTATAAAAAGATGTGGTTCTCATTTGATCCACTTCCTATATAATATATATATATATTATAAATAAAATATAGACATATATAGTTCAACCGATCTATTTGATCCCGTACAACATCTTCTCCAACAGACCATATTCCTTGCACAATATTCCTAACTAATTAATTAACAACATGCATATGGATTTGTTGGCTTCATATAATATATAATATATATATATAAGACAGGTACTTGTATCATTCACCACTACGTGATGTGTGTGTAAATATATATGGCTTTGTGTATATACAAATTCCCATCGTGAAGTCACAGCTGAAACGGCACGCACGTTTCCGGCCTTTCAACATCATCTGAATATCCAAGGTAACTCAAACAATGACTTTATTTTTTAGACTTCCATAAATAATTCATTGTATTTTGCTCACAATTGCCTCTTTGTGTGTGTAAACGTGTGTGTGTGTGTTTTAGGAAAGAGAATGAGACGTAAGATTGAAAGAAGTTGAAATCTTGTTTCTGTCAAACATCAATTTTTATTTGTTTTTTTAAATAAATGATTAGTTGTGTTGATTTGGACCCAATAAGAAAGTCTTTGGCTTTTCGATGGCTTCAAGAAAAGAATCAGCAGCCGTAAATTTTCTGTATATATATATTAGAAAACTAGCGTTATTTAATTAAAGTAATTGCAGGTGATTGAAGTGCTTAAATGGTGGAGATATTCTCAGTTTGAGTTAATTCTGCGTTTTGGTTTGGAAATATTGCGAAGATGGAACATACGGATTTACACAACGGACGAATAGTTAAAAGGTATGGGATTTTCCATCTCAATGATATCTTCTTCTCGTCTCATTTATTTTAAACTTACATTAATTACATGAATATTTGATATGTATTATGTTATTTCGTCCTATACATATAGTAATATCACATATAAATAAGTGAAATGAAATCAGAGATTAGAGTTCATCGAAAATCATTTTCTTTTCCTTTGTTTGTCTTTATCTATTTCCTTTGTTTTTCTTTTCATCTACATATGTTGGAATTGGACAGCTTCTGCTTTTTTTTTTCTGTTTCTTTTTATCCGATATTGATTTATTGTTCCAAATCTACTAGTTTTTAACTAAGTTCAGCCCGTGAGAGCTGAAACTTATATTTTTATAATTTTGGTTTGCTTAGGTGTGCTTAGTAATTAATTGTTTTGGCTGAAAATTTACAGGAGAATAATGGAGGCACAAGGTGGTGCAGAAGTGAGGCGACTTCACATCCTATACTTTCTAAGTCGAAATGGTCGCAACGAACATCCTCATCTTATCCGAATCCATCATCTCTCCAACAATGGTGTTCGATTGAGAGGTATATACCTAAACGTGTTGCCTTTTTTTAATTTATTTTTCTACCTATAAATAATTAAATGCTCACCTTCATATATTCAAAATTATATGAACTAGACATCAAAAGATGGTTGGGAGAATTGCGAGGAAAAGACATGCCAGAATCATTTGCTTGGTCTTACAAGAGGTATCACTAATCACAAATTTTTAGTTACACATCGAATTTTCATGGTTAGAAAAATTCAACTTTGGACATTTTTGTGACATTGTTCAAAGATTGGGTATCAAAATATTACTCCCTCCGTCCACTATAAACGTGCATCGATTTTGGTGGCACGGGTTTTAAGAAAACTGTAATGATTGTAAAGTAAATATGTATAAAAAAGTGTGTCATTGGGATAATAAATGAATATATTAATAGATTGTGAGTGTAAAAAGGTGGGCCATGAGTGTTTTTTTGTAAATAAGTGAATAAGTTGAGAGTAAAAATGTAAAGTTGGTGTTTCTAAAAAAGGAAAGTGCACATTTTTGGTGGACGGACCGAAACGGAATTAAATGCATGTTTATAGTGGACGGAGTGAGTATAATTTAAACGTTATCATATTTTTGAAAAAGAGATTTCTTAATTCTCTCTTTCTATCTTCTGTGGTGTGGTTGCAGAACATACAAGACAGGCTACGTATGGCAAGACATACTAGATGATGACCTAGTTACTCCAATCTCAGACAATGAATATGTCCTCAAAGGTTCTGAGATTTCCTCCACCACTCACAACATAGGTAAAATAAGATCTCATAGTAAAAATGAAACTTACTTTTTGTGTAGGCATTTGTTTGTTCTGAGTTGATTTTTGGCTTATTTGATAGATTTCTCGAGACCTCCCACACAAAAAGAACAACCATCACAGCAAGAATCAACAGAAGATAGCCAAAATGCATCATCCAAAGACATACAAGACGACGTCCATTCATCAGACAGCTCCAATTATGTCTCATCAAAAACACCAAGCTTTGGATCAGAGACATCCACATCAACAGATGATTCAGTAAAACACAGACTAGAAGAGAGCACAAACAGATCCAACCACGAGGCCGGGTCGAACGAGAAGAAGAGGAAGACTAACAAACTCGAGACCATCAACGTCAAGAGTAATAGTAAAACAGATGCCACATCTGATAAACCCCATCAAAGAAAGAGCCACCCCGGTAGTATATTCCGGAATTTCATCAGCTGTGGTGGCATAGATACGAATGACTCGGCTGTGGTAATGACCAGCAAGCGGTATAAGCCATTCTTGAAGACATGCTCGGGCAACTCAGCAGATGGGGTGAGGGATTCTGCAAGGGAGAAGGGCAGATGCAGAGCGCCTCGTGCTGCTTGGCCACTCTACGGACCTAACTGCTCGTACGTTTCCCCCTCAAATCCATGCTTTTATTTGATCATATAGGATAATAATAATTGGTAAATATAAATGTTTTGATGGCAGGCAATGTGGGAAGACATTTAAACCAGAGAAACTGCAATCACATATGAACTCCTGCAAGGGGATGAAAGCCTTGGCCAAGGCTTCTTATGAGAATTTATCAAAGAAATCGACAGCATCCAGAAACGAGGACTCGGTTTCTGCATATTTACTTACTCAAAATTGTTAGAACCATTTCACTACGAATGTTCATTCTTGTAGGAGTCATTTGTGCTGAACACAACTCTGTACACTTTCTCTGCAGCAGTGTAATGTAACTACAGTATAATAAAGAGAGAGAGAGAGAGGTCTAAAACTTCATAAGCAGATATATAACTTAAGCATCTTTCCTCTTGTTGGAGCAAGAAAACAACAATCTATACAATTCTTTCCTCTACTCTCAAGCTAAAGCTAAGATTAGTAACAATTAGCAGATTCGAACATAAATAATTGAGTCCAGAAAGTAAAACCTGGACAAAAAGCAGATCTAAACTAAACGCGAACCAGTTCAGCAATGGATTTAGCTGTGACTCGGTCAGGTCAGCTGTGTATTAACTATTAAGCACTGAACTACTTGTTAGAGACTGCAGAATCAACATTGTCAAGTAGAAACCGATACAACTCTTTTCTCAACTTCTCTATCCTCTCATCGGCTTTATCTCCTTTAAATGCACCATCCAACCACTGGTTTACTCGTTTAAGCTGCCCAAGAAGGACTGCCACCTGAGAAGTTTCGGCCTTTCTCAATCCAAAACCACGATTTAGGGAAATTTCCAAGTAATCCAAGAACCAGGAACGTGAAAACAAGAGCAGATTTTCTGCTAACTTATCCACATGTTTTAATCCAGGTGGCCTAGGTTCGTGTTCAGCATCTGTTCCCTCGGTGGTGGAGATGCGCCTTTTTGGATGAGAAGTCTCGTTTTTTACTTTTGATACTGGTTTACTTGAGCTTTGGGAGCTTTGCTTGATTTTGGTATAACAATTGTCTGTGTCAGTTTTCTCTGGATTGTTTTCTATCACAATATAATGACATTTCTCACCATTTGTGATGCCCTTTTCGCCTCCTTTTCTATATAAGGAAAATTTGGAAAGATCAGTCTCAACCGCAGCTTGAACCCATAATGAGGCATTCTTGCTAACAGGAGTGTAGAAAATCCCTGATTCGGAACCTTGAGAATTACAATCAGTACTGTCGTTGGCATCAGAAGACCTGATGTTTATAAGGGTTCTAATCACCTCAGATGCCTTTTTGATGCTCTCGTGAATGCTCAAAAACTGCTCTACTAATGGACAGATGCATCTTGCTCTGATAGTTCACATAGCTCTGCAAACATGCTACAAAAAATGCGAAGAATGTCAGCAAACTTAAAAAAGCAGAACATTACATTCAGGTTATGATTGCACAAATATAGACTGTTTGAATGCTCAATATCATGCATAAAAGCTTTGCATAGCAGTCATTACTCTGTGCTGCAATATTCAGCACAATAAAACGAAAGGGGTTAACTCTTTACACTAGGTCCTCCAAATAGATTCGGAGAAAATGTTAACCTGACATATAAGAGCAGAAATTATGCCCAAATCCTTTGTATTTTAGCTGCATATCCTAAAAATGAGTTAATGGATTGAGTAGATGGGGAAAGAAATGAGAGGTACATCTTTAGCTGCATATGCATGAATTTACCTATATATCACAAGCTAGATGGTGAAGCAAGAAGATGATGAGAATTATGTACCTCATGCACCTAATAACACATTCGGATAAAGATGCTTGTTCTAATGCACGGACTGCAGAGGTGAATGCGAACTTCCTGTGGCTTCTAACTTCCTAAAAAACATTCGAAATAGATATTAGCATATGTTAAAGAAATAGATTAAGCCTTCTTGCATGTGTCTGGCTTTTGGTGAAACTTACTTTTCTGAGGTCACATATGGTAGAAGGAAGAGCATCCCACATGATTTTTAGTTCGGACCTTTTTCTGGAACCGAGAACAACCTTACTGAAATCAAGGGGTAAGCTAGTATCATTTGATGATTTTGTACTCTTCACTGGCTTGATCAGAAGATTAGGTGAGACAATGATGTTCTTGCTTTTAAGAGGTGAAAACTCTGACTTCTTTGGTGACTCCCGAGGGAGGGCCTTCTTCGAGATAACCTGCATTTCAACACGCAAAAACAATAGAATACGTATGCATCATTTAGCAAAATTTTGATGCAGGAATGGGGAACAAAATGGAAATGAAAATAAAGGTTTCAGACTATTAGAAAGATCAGATGCACGTCAGTTGAGAAAGATCATAGGCTATATAAGTAATTGAGATGAGCTCAAGTTTATTGAGTTCGCCATCAGGTAAATCGAGCTTGACCGATGCATTAATTTCAGTACTGGATCCCCACAGTTATACAGAGCAAGAAGTGACCTGCTTGTGAGTGTCTTATTAGTCTCTATTGCTTATAATTACCATTTCTCAGTGGCTGTATTGTATCAACAATCCTTATCGAACGATATGTTACTTCAGCCTATCCAACAAACAAAAATTAACTAAAAATAACTTCGAAGAACAAAATGATATCTTAACTACTTCAACTATAGCTTCTCCGCAATCCAGACCAGAACAATTAAATCAGTTAATTCAAACTTGAAGGAAACAATAGAATTCAATCTGAAAATGCCATAATAAGAACCATGGAGTTCTTAGCCCCTCATCCTTTGGTGGACAAAACTCGAGCAACCAATTTCAGCAATCACCTTAATATGTTCAAACCTTGCTTAACCTTAAAACCAAGTATGTTTCACTAAACGATCAATATGTGCATTAATATAACGAAATAACAAACTTACAGAATGTGAAGGTGAAGAACTGTCTTTTGGTTTAGACTTTGATATACCTTTGCCACCATTTCTAATTTGAGAACCGGAATCCCATCCTCTCCATGCTGAATCCAAGGTCAGTCTTCTACTCTCCGTACCTCCTCCAACCTTTCCCATTCCAAAAGAGAGCCTTCTAAGACTTCCCTCTTCATTCCCTACAACTTTCTTGACTTTCCCCTTCAATTTTGCCTTTGTTTCCACTTTCTTAGCATTCAAGAAATCACTAGAAATCAAGTCCTTAGGATCTCCCACACAGGGCTGCCTCTTGGTGATCGGTTTGATGCCACGTAGCACGGGGACAGGGGAGCCGTAGTCGAGCCATGTAACGTAGATGAACTGCCCCAGCTGGACCATGTCACTCAGTATCAACTCCACATCTTCATCGGATACGGAAACATAGGCCGAATGCAGTGAATCTGAAACCCTCAAATAGTAACCCCTGCTCTTCCATGGATCATCTTCTAAAGAGGGTACAATACTAATAACCTATATAAATGCAAAACATCATTCGCAGAAGTGGAAACAACAAATATTTATCATGTAAAATAATGTAGAGAAAAGAAAAAAATCTCCACCCCTAACATAAATGCCATATTCAACCTAAAGTATCAGAATAACGAGTTAAAGAAAGACTTTTTTCCTAATATCTCATAAGCCCAGAAAGAGGAAACACCAAAGAGAGAGATAGAAGAAAGGCAAACAAACACTACATCCTAAATACAACAGTGGAGAATACCAACAGAAATCATTTTAAGCATACAGAAACCACAACAAACTCTTATTACTAGAGATACGTTTTGGGCCCGAATCTTCTCCCCTGTTCGCTTGTCATTTTTTTCGAAGGATTCAAACTAAATTTTATGAAGAAAAAAAAAATGGCTTGAAGTTTGTTCAAGACTTGCCTGGAGAAGAGGGGAACGGTGTTCGCCGGCGACCCTGAATTCTTTATCACCAACATTTTGCAAGAGTTTTTGAAGCGTGCCGGGACTTAGCGAAACCATTTTTCCTCAAAAACAAGAGTTCATAATAATGCAATAAAAATGTTTTCTTGCAAGAAATCCGTACAACTAGAATAGCAAGGAGGGAGAGAGAGGAGCAGAAGAATCTGAATGAATAGGGGACCAGAACGAATCTCAAAAAGGGACGCATGGAGACACGTGGTGGGTTGGGATTTGGGGTGGGGACGCAGGTGACGAGGTTTGTGATCCTAACTCATTAAAATAACAAATACTAGTATATCTCAAGCAAAGCCAAGATCTTGAAAGCTAAATGCTACTGCAACTCTGAATACTTTCTTAATGCTGATCATGATATGTACTACTATTATATTTACTTGCTCATTCTGGTTGTGGGAATACATCCAATCAATACAGCCTTAACTCTTTTTTTTTTGTTCTTATTTTTCTGCCGGGATAATTCTTTTTCTGTAGTCAATAAAATATATTCATAGACTTTGATTGTAGCCTTGTACGTACAAAAATTATTCTGAAATCCAGTTTCGTCTGCACGAAAAGGATTAAACTATACAGACGCGATTTGACCTCTTGTTTTTAGACTTTTGTGGAATTCCAATTCTAAAAAATAGTTTTATATTAGCATGGTAGAGGCTGTCCTTGGATTTCTTCATAGTGATTGGGTTATCAGTTATGGCCATAAAAAAATTATTCTCCATCATATTTTTTCATTTAATTTCATTTTATTATATCCATAAAATTTGTTTATTTTTTTTTATAGACATAAACCTTACTCAAAAATAAAAACTTTTATCCACACTTAATCCATTTATTTATAATAAAAAAATAATTCATGATCTATTTTTTTCACTCACATATTATATTTTATTATATGGATATCATTCACCACTCACTTTACTCATTATATTTATTAAAACTCGTGTGGCAAAAGTTAAGACCATATATCAAGGAATGATGGAGTACTTAGTTTAGTCGTGGAGTGTGTATTCCATCTATTAACATTTTTTTCAATCGAACCTTTCACTTATTTTTTCTAATGTGAGGTTGAGTACATCCAATTTTTCAAGTGTCCGTTTACTTCTTCTTCTAGATGGAGTATACTTGTTTGGATAAATATCATATAACACTCTAATGTTTTGATTTTGTATATTTGTGTTCCAACATAAATATAATAACAGATATATTATTACCTTTTAAATGAACTCATAATAATATCTTAACCATCAGAATCGGGCCCATAGTACCTACTTGACACATCGGGCACAATGGAGGGTAATTACATTTGATTATGGTGGCACTCATCTTCTTCGATAGCCACACACAAAGATACCAAGTGTTGTTCTCGTCTTTCACCCTCACGATCACGAATGTTCCTAGCCGAAGAGAAGAGAACATGGGCCACTTAGAGTGGGCCTCGGCCCAAGAACTTGTTGGGCTAAAAAAAATTATAATGGGAGTATTTTTCCAGTACTGCGCTTGAAAACAATATACCACAAGAGGTGATTGATCAGTATATATATCAATAGATTCTTGACTAATTTAAGATGGCCAAATTTGATATTTTAATGTCTAATCTCTTTTAACAACCGTTTAATTAAAGACTCTCTAACCAAGATTCCTGATTTGAGATTTTCAAATGTATATGTTGTTTGTGTTGCGAAAACACACACCATGTACAATCACGACAGAAAATAAAGAACACAAGAATTATTTATCCAATTCGTCTTGCGACTACGTCTGGTAGCGATGCCAAGCCAGAGATTTCAATATGAATTTCGGATACATATTACATTGAGAAGCGGCTATTAAATAGATAATAACGTAACCCTAACCCTAAGCTCATTAGGGTTCGCCTGGGCCCAAAAAATATAAGTCCAAAAATTTGGATCACCGGAATCGTGCTTGAGTGTACAGTCCATTCAAACTCCATACTCCAACAGTTTGCAAGTTCTTGTTAAGGATCTGGTGAAATAGTTGAGTTTCACATGTCAACTAACTCATGCATATGTAATGGGTTGATGAATATCTTCAATCACAAAAGTCTTCTCCATCAATCTGCATACACTCTTTCACCTAAGAATGCCCTCATGTATACATACACGCTAGCTCATCAAATGACCCAAATTAGAGACTCATGCATTGAAATAACACACACATTCTTTCCTATCTTGAAGGCTTTAGCTTATCAACTTCGTCTCAACAGATTGGAATATACCAACTAATATAATGACATTTCACCTCTCATAATTAAAAATTAAAATCTCCATATATAGATGAAATCAACAACATCAGTATGTATGCTCCTAATTCAGATCTCTTCTGCTAATCTTTTCGACACATTTATACTAAGAAAACCCTAATACAGGAAATGGGAAGCGAAGGCGAGACGGAATCAAGAAAACCTCATTACAACATCTCCATGTCGAGAAGAACAAGAAAGGCCCAGAATCCGAATATGGAGCAGAAGAAAAGGTTTGAGGAGAGAGAGAGTGAGAACCAGAAAAGCTTGAAGCAGTTTATGGAAGGAAGATGTTCGCTGGCACAACACTTCAGAGAGGAGGAGAAGCAGCAGAGCGTGGTGGTTAGGCCACCATATCAAGATGGAGATGAACAACGGCTGAGATTGAAGAGATCTATGATGAGAAATTATGCTCAGATTCTGAGCCATCTGATCAAGGTAAAGCAGGAATCCTATATTAGGTCATGGAGGAAATCTGCAGTGTCATTAAAACTTATCAAGCACAACTGAAAATCCTCGCTCATTCATTTCTATACATTTTGTTTAAATGTATGCTGAGATCTTGTGGTACCCTGCTCATTAAACTTTTGATTTTGTTTTTTATTTTAATTTATTGGTATGTGATATGTTGCATATAATATATATTAATAGAATAAAACAAAAAATTTAGTTGAAATACAATGGGAGATTAGATCTATGTGTGATCTAGTGGATGCTCCGCATCACTGAAGAACGCCTATTTTGACGAAGGGCGGGTTAAATTTGTAATATCGTCTTGGATGTTGAAGTGAATTTCTATAATAGTATTATATCAAATTCTCGAGCTTTTTAATTTTGACTTGCGAATGGTTTTGAGTCTCATAAACTCTCCCCGGCTATTTCTGATTGTATTGAGTTAATAATTTTATATTTTAAATTAAATCATTTAATGTCTTACGGATGACTAACAAACTTCACTAAATGAGCTCGAACAGATTTTTAATCCAAGATTGGATTAGGTATTGTACCTCAACTAATTTAAAGTCTATGATTAATTAATAAATAGTACATACATTTCTCACCATCTATGTCAATGCATTTATTTATCTGAAATAAATTTACGTAACGATTGCATGCAAGGAATATTTGTCTCGAGTTCCATTGTGGAAGCAACATAAAAGTTGACCGTCAACATTTCTCCAAATAAAATGTGTCACCCAAAAAATTAAGACCCCATGCAACAGAGTACGTAATTCGAACTGCGACTCCCATAATCCTATTATAGCTGGAAACTCAGCTATTTAATTAGCATCTTATTAACTTAAAGCCATCTCCGTTTAAAGAGTAGTTTCATTAATTTAGTGTTGACTTCACTATGATTTTCTGACAATCTTGTCCTAGAATTTATAGTTCTGGTTACAAAAAAAAAAAAGAGTTTCTCCGCTGACCAAAGTAAATATTTCAATATTGTAACAAATCTATATCCAAATTCAAACATGGAAAAAACACAGGTATCCAATATTCAATTTTGCCAGTTTCAATTGCCAGAGCAAATCAGAGGTTCAATATTATTCAAGTTATATAACTAAAACAAAATCGAGGGTTTTGATACTAACAGAAGAAGAAATCAGGTATCGCCAATCAGATTGCGAGGACAAAAATGAGAAAAAGAAACCAAGAAAAAGCTCCTTTCTTGTACTGTTATACAGAAGCCTGTACATGAATGTCTCTACGGACTGGCAATGATTAGGGGGAATACAAAGGAAAACAAAATACAAAATAAAATCATTACAAGAAAAAGGACAAAAAACAACAGAATATTGAAAGAAAGAAAAAAAAATTACAGAAGACAATAAACAGAAGCATCATCACTACCCCAACTTCCCACAACTAGGGACCCTAAACGACCTTGTGCATTATCATCAAGCCTCTTTGAAACTCTGATCTCGACCAATGGCCCCTCACCACCTCAAATCGTACTGCCATGCCTATAACAACAGTCAGCTCTACAAGAAATAATCAGGTGTTCTCCGGGTCACATCAGGTTCCCCTCTCCTTGGAGCTGGCTCAAACTGCAATTGCAATCACAAGGTAACAGAAAGCAATCGACTCTTCAGGACATTGCAGATATCGATGTAAAAGGAAAACGGAGAAGATTGGATATGGGCAGACCTGGATAAATGTATGCTCCCTGCAATCATCAACTTCCAATATGGATGCCATATTTCCACAGCGGTAGCAATAGTTAGGTGCGCTAAAAATAGTGACGACTTTTTGTTCCTGTGGTACAGGTCCAAATCATTTAAGAAAACCAGTCTTTACCAACAGTGATAAAAATATAATATCTATATGCTTGGAAATTACAGTATTACATGTGCCCAGTTATATCCCTCCATGACCAGCTGATGAGCTCTAGCAATTAGCTTTAAATTGTTAGTGTGGTTGAATTGCTCCGAGATGTCCTGTGTGAAAGCTAATTAGCCAGCTGAAAAGAAAATCAGAAACAAGAATCCTCGGTTGCTAGATGAGAGTACCTGGCCAAAAGTATATCCGGCACCACGTGGGGATATGCCCCAACCACAACGATCATCAGGATCAGACCACAATAGATCACACATGGGACCTTCATGTGGAACTTCTTGAACACGATCAAAGTTTCTAATGTTATCAAGGGTTTCAATGGATGGGGATAATCCACCATGCAGACAAAAGATTTCTGATTCGACCTACTCAGAAGATTAGGACACCAGAATCAGTTGCATATCAATGCATTTAAAAGTTTTGAACCTTCAAATGGAAACTAGTTTCTGCAAACAGCATCATTATTTTTGCGACTCAACCTCGTAAAAAGTTATTTCATTTAACAGGGACTGCACATGATTTCATAAATATGAACTGAAACATTATTGCAGTTCATCTCCACCAAGGTCAAGCTATAAAGCGGAAAGAAATATTATTTAAAATGTGACCAACCAAATGCACTAGAAAATAGGAAGAAGCTTTACTAACCAAAGCTGTCAAAGGAAAATAGTCAAATAGGTCCGTGAATGTCTTCCAAACATTGGCACTCCCATACCTGAAAAAAGAGACGAACTTCCATAGTAATAGCATGCACTAAATGAAAATATAGATGAAGAATAGATCACAAGCCAAAATGACTCTTTAACATGAAGAATATAACCAATAACACATCACTGAAATAGTTATATAAGACAGACAATTCATGTCAACCAAATACACATGCAAGAAAGTTCAACACCTATGATAAAGAGACCACAGGCTTTACAGCTTCACCATAACGATTATGTTTCTTTTGCTCTACACTTATAGTTAATCTCACATTTTGCTGCAGTATGCTGCCCTTCAAAAGTAATCTAGTTGTCATAAATATATGGAAACACATATCTTCATGAAGAATATAAAGCACAATATCAATAATACTGAACTTTTTTCAGGCACAGACCTTTATATATCTAATAAAATTATGCTTATAACTTCAGAATATAATATCAAGTATACATAAATTATGGAACACACTAATTGATGGTAATAGATTCTCATTATTTTACAGGACTAACTTTTGAAAGTTAAAGGGGAAAGAGAAATGAAAGTACTCAGCACGAAATTCTAGAGCTAGTTGAGTACCATTAACACGGGAATATAAAAGAAACTCACTTCCTGAGACATTCATCATAAAATCCATAGACTTGTGTGATCTGCAGGCAAGTGAGTCAAGACTACCATTAGCTACAAGTATTAGTGCAAAACATTTGTGGCATAGAAGGCAGCATAATTTTTAAATCACAATAATTCAAAAAGGAAAGGATATGGAAACAA
This sequence comes from Salvia rosmarinus, assembly GCA_036937905.1. Taxonomy (NCBI): domain Eukaryota; kingdom Viridiplantae; phylum Streptophyta; class Magnoliopsida; order Lamiales; family Lamiaceae; genus Salvia; species Salvia rosmarinus. The sequence goes on from CM072823.1 coordinate 60,572,587, forward strand.
GAAAATATGGATATATTGCTGTTTCAAAAATAACAAAGGAGCTAGGAGTAAACCCAATACCTGTCTACTTTCATGATTTCCTCTAAGAATTGTGATACGTTGAGGATAGCGCACTTTCAACGCCACTAGTAGCTGCAGGAAATAATTTAATAAGCTTCTCTCACTAAAGTTTTTTTTTTTTTTTTGAAATAAACAAAGCAGCTAGACATGAAAACATTATCTTAATTTTTACAAAAGAGTATTATCACAAAATTGATTAACTCTCTCCACCACTGTAACCTCTCCCTTTACCAGAAATGCAATAAAAGGAAAGATAAAGGAAAAGAAACCATAATGGCAGAATCACAGTGCAAAGAAAGAGAGAGGTATGAATGATAAAGCAGACATACCCAACATCATAAACTGAAATACAAAAGCAAGACATCAATAATGCCAGAAGGCAAGTCCATGTCTTTATTGAACTCACCGTAACTGTTTCAACTGAATAGTAACCACGATCAACATAATCTCCCATAAATAGATAGTTTGTGTCTGGACACTGCCATTAAAGAACAGGATAGTATGAGATATTTAGAAAGCACAAAGAAATTAAAAGTATAACCATAGTGATATCAAATTTTTCAGGCATTGTGATCAGATGAGCCAGAAATAAATACTTTGTGATACTTTGGATTACAGATAAAGAGCAATAGGTAAAAGATGCAGATTGAAGCATTTTGAGAAAAAAAAAAATTTAGAGGGCGCACAAGTATCAGGTAGAAACCTACTAATGACTAGAGGAATTTATATTCAATTTTGAGTTGTTAATATATGACAAGACAAAGCTTATCCTCAAGTCCAAACCAGCAATTCACTTATCCTAGTTCAAACAAGAAAAATCCAAGGATATCATTGTCCTAGCAATAAGTACCTTCCCTCCTATGCGGAATAGTTCAGCAAGGTCATGAAATTGTCCATGAATATCACCACATATTGTTACAGGACTTTTTACAGGCTGCATCCAGTAAGAAAGATATTAATATAGAACCCAGGGCACATAAAAATCTGTCCATGTTACCAAGAATTTTAAAATTAAATAGGAAAACTGATAATTAACATATAAAATCTAAGACTTAGGACCATGTTAGGCAAGCACAAAATGGCGGTTACTAGATAATACTGATTTTTTTTATTCAGACTCAAGAAACATTGTACAGGACATAACTTCAAACATTGTTTGTAACTAACACACCGTTAAACTGGGAGGTAAGACAATAATTAAATCTAATCAATAGGAAACTTTCTTGAGAGGAACTATGAAGTGAAATATCAAACTTTTAGATATAAAAAATTCCAAACAGATAAACTGCAGCATTCAGCTTCACTTTACATTCCCCTTAGGTGTGTGTTTGAATTGAGGAATTTGGCAATGGACATAAGGAGTGTAGTTGAATCTACAGCCAAAACCTAATCAATTTATTTTGCAGAAAACTTAAACAAATAGAATCTAACTTAATGCCTTCTCCTTTGTATTTGAAGTCCATCGCCAAACCTAGTTTGGAATTTTGGAATCCACACAGGCACAGAAGAAAGGCAAACATTGTAAAGAACATATGAACATGACTCACACTCACATGCAGGTCCAATGCTCACACACAGAACATACACATACACATGATAAACACACATACATGCACAATCACTGAGCACACCAGCAGACGACTGCATGCACATAAATATCAGTAGTTATACAATATATGTATAAAATGCTTTAATATGTATCATCAAGTAAACTTATATCATAATTTATTGAACAGCAAGAAAGGATTAAAATTTTCAAATGCTCGACCAAGCCCATCCAAATAATGATTTCAAAATTCTTCGCACAAATCCATACCAAATCCACACAAGGGATATTACATAAGTGGATTTTAAATTCAAAGTACTACAGATCCACTTCATCTGTCTATCAAACATATCTAATCAATGAATATGAAATTTCTCGCACAAACCCACACCAACTCCAACACAAGGAGCATGCTTCAAGGGAAAAGAAGGTAACAAAATCAAAATTGAAATAAAATTAAAATTTAAAATAATAGTTTTAATACATCTGATCGTGCATAATGTACACTAAGATTAAAGAGCAATAATGTTGAGTTTTAGCCAAGGTAGCATACTGTAACAGATAGATACTAAATTAGTAGAAACCAAATGGAAATATACTAGAATACATACCTGGACATTGCTTTCCTGCATGAGTATCTCCATAGCCTTCTCACATAATGTTCTAACCTACATTTTCAAAAAAATGAAAACTCTCAATCTCTAACAGCCCCTTTCTTGTCAGAATAATAGTGAGAAAACAAGATACACATACAATAATTCAAAAGAATAAATAGATACCTAATAACCATCCAACTGTATTTCCTCTTCATATAACATCTTATATTCACCAAGACAGAACATAAATATCATTTTTCATGGCTAATGATATCTGAAAAATAGGTCTACCGAGCTAGTCTCGTACCGAAAAAGGTGAACATGAAGTTTTATTGGGCCAACCAAACCCATATGTAATAAGGACTGATTGTTTGCTGAGACATATTAGATGAGTTACATAGAATTGATTTATACACAGGACCATACATAAAGTAAGCTGCGGATAAATTAAAAACTAAACAGCTTCACAGTATAATCAATGAGATGAAGAGCATGCATAATAAACAAACAAGATAGATCAATAAATCATCAGATGCCTCAGTAGCAAGAGAGTTCACCATCTATCTGTTCTTGCAACAATGCAACTTTGTTACAGATATGACCAAAGAGATAGATAAAGGAGTTCTTTTGGCCACTAAATGTGCAGATTATAAAATTCCAACTTCGAAGCACCAAACCCAAATAAAGGATTTAAAATTTGTTTCATAATTGAGCAAGTGCTGAGCATGAATTCACAGCATGTATTCATCGAAACATAAATCTATCATCTAGAGAACAAGACAAGTTACAATTATGATAAATTATTTCAAATAAAAATTGTTCTTCAGTAATTATTTTAATATCAATTCAGAGAGTCTTTACCATATCTAGCCATTAAAGGAAACTTCATAATGGAACCTGGAACTGTTATAATTTAATTCATGGCGAAGAATGAAGCCAGATACAAGTACATTGCAACACGAACCAGCCATTAGGCATACATCACAATAGTGCAAGACACCCACTTTCTCTTGAGTGTGAACTACAGTAATACACATAAAAATACAGAATATGTAACATAATCACCGGATAAAATATTTCAAAATATTATCCTACTATACTCAAATCAATACTCTCATTTCCCATTTTACAATTTAATTTAAAGGTCTAATCCTGACATGCAAAATTCAAACTGCCAAGCTCCCACAGAAAATGCGGGGAAATGCAAAATAGTCTTTAATAAAAGGAAGGGCTTTTAAAAACCTTAGATGGTTTATGAACATGGAGATCCCTTATGAGCTAATAACTGGTATGCATGCTATTATATAGAGGATGATCACCCTGAAACTCACAAAGTAAACATCATTCTAGGACTAAACAGAAACTTACCTCCCCACCACCCCAAAAAAACTTTAAAAAAAGTTAGCAGGAAGCATGAATTTCAATGGCACAATGTCTCACTTCAAGTTTTCTAATGAACAAAGATAAAATTAGGAAGGCAAATTATTACATTCTATGGACATTCAGCCTATTACATCCATAGACATGCTCAAGAAGCTATAATTGTCTCTTCAGTCAGAATTACATTAGAAACATATGAGAGACATTATACAAAAATTAATGGAGGACATTAGATGTAAAGATATTGTAATATAGACAATCATAATCAGGCGACATATGTCTATGTAATCTTCAATCATATAAAAATGAATTCTAACAGAAACGTATCAATGAGATCTTATTAAAAGTCTTATAGCCGGAGAGTACGAGAGTGTGCATTCCATCAGTTTCCACTGATTCCAACTGAACCAAACTGAATTTAATTCGGTTGGACACTCCCACTAAAAAAACTTAAAACGGAGGAGGTAAAAGAAGGGAAACAGAAAATTAGGGAGATGGTTTATAAATTTGTTGAAAATAGGAAGATAAAGTAAAAAGTGTTTATTTTGTGGGAATGAGATATTGAGAAAATAACAAATTAAAGAAACAAGCAATCAGTGCAGAAAATCTGGAAAATGGCAAAAAATCTGGATTAAATGAGGCAAAGAAAAGAGTGAGAAAGAAATGCAGATGAAAGAAAGAGGCCGAAAAGGAAAAGACACGTCAAAAAGGACCTCGGAAAGAGGAAAAAAAAAGGAAAAACTAGAGCTGAATCATGAATGTGAATGAACCAAATAAACTATATAGCATTGGTTTGGTTCAGTAATTTTGCTTACTTGATTCTCTTCACTAATCATGAAAAGTAGAATCAATGGGGAAATCACTCATAAACCATATACTCTGTTGTAAAAAACGCTTGAGGCTACCGCCTCGAGGCGGGGCGGCTGGAAAACGCCCCGGGGCGACCGCCTCTTTCTGTAAATATCACTCGTGAGCCTCTCCGGCCTGAGGCGGCCGCCTCAAAGCACCAAGGCGCTGAGGCGGTACAGAGGCGGCTGTGAGGCGGTACAAAGACGTTTAGGGTTTAATTAGGTGATTTAGGGTTTAATTAGGTGTTTTGGGCCTAAAAGTTTTGAGCTCAAACGAAATTAATAATAGCCTAATATGATTAAACCCTAAAACTAAGTTCTACTTATTAAAGTTTAAGAAAAAAAAACAGAATAGAGAGGCGCCTCTGCCATTCTCTCTCCTCCCTCATCCCTCACCTCCGCTCACCTCCGCCCACGCCTCCGGTGACAGCAGCCGGCTTCAGCAAGATCAGTTTTTTCCTTCTTCTTTTCTTTCTTTCTTTCTTTCTAGGTCAGTTTTTTTACTTTTTTCTTTCTTACTTTCTTTCTAGGTCAGTTTTTTTTATCAAGATCGTTCTTTTTTTTTCTTTCTAGGACAGTTCTTTCTTTCTATTTCAGTTTATAAGTTTATGATTTTTTGTTTTGTTTTTTATTGCAAGGTTGGATTTGCTATCTATTATTTTATATTTAGTTTATAATTTTATGTTTTTGTTTTTATTGTTGAGGCTTACGCCTCGGACCGCCTCAAGGCTTACCGCCTCGCCTCATAGAGGTGAAACGCCTCAGTTCCGCCTTAAGCTTTTTACAACATTGACCATATATAACACTAATCTACTAATTTTTCAGGTATTTATTTCCCGCTCCCACATCTATGAAATTTAAGGTCAAACTTAGTATCTTTTTCCATCCGGTGTCTCATAATAGATTCAACCATCACACTTTGTCCTCATATATTTCCTTAAAGATAACCATATAGAACTTGATTTCCAACATAAATGTTTTCATTCGGCCTTATAGTTGCCACTTAATAGCTGATTATACTCCGCTACTTTTTTTAATATTACAAGATTCTAAGCTCAGAGCGACTGAGCATCTATGCAAATACAATGTAGAGCATAAGTAGCTTAAAGCAGGATTGGATTTCAACTGATAAGCCTTGAGTGCACCAAAACCACGGAGTATAATTAAATACCTTTACACACACAACTACAAAGCTTTGATTTCCCCCAAGACTCTTTCTCTTTCTCTCACTGAAGTTCTTGTTAGCGTTCTCTATCCCTCATCAACCAATAGTGATCTGTACCAAATCCGGGTACGCAAGCCAAATCTCACTCCTCTATCCCCATTCATTACATCCTAATTATAAACAAATCTTATCTGGAAAAACGTTCCAATTTAAAACCCAATCATAGAGAAATTGCAGCTTCGTGTCTCAAGCAAATTTGTTATTTCCAAGATTCCCTAAAAAAATGGTACCTCAGAACTATATATCAAATGCCTCCAAGAAAAAAATATTTTTTAAAAAAATGATCCAAGAAAACATAGCTTTGCCAATCAATAGTCACAAAAAGAAGTACCACATGCTTATAAAAATCAAAGAAGAGAATCGATAGAATTTATCAGATCTATAGGTTTACGTCACCGATAAATTACAAAACGAAATGAAAAGGAAGAGAAGAAAACCTCGGGCTCCGACAAGGGTTTGCACTGCATAAGCTGAGAAATCTGTTCATCCAGATTCCCGTGGGCGGTCGGAGCCACCAGATCCGCACTCATCTTGCTTCAATTTCTGATTGGTAACAGATCCGCCGCCGTCCGATGCGACGTCACTTTTTTGCGTCGGAAATGGAAATGATGAATGGTATTCTTTATTCCCGGGATAAGATGTGAATCCTATGATGATAATTACTGTAAAAGAATTGCATCTACATGGAGAGAGGGGGAGGGGATGGTGGTGGTGGTATCGATGAAGAGAGGGAAGACGATCAAATTTTAGGTATCTGCAATTTAATTTTAAACTGTTATTGTCCAGATGCTATGAAATTTCGAACATTATCAAATTTAGTTTTAGTACTATTAAACTTTGCGCTCCGTCCTTGGTATTATATTCTTTATTTTTATTCTTTTTCAAGATAATGATTTGTTTAATTTCGACCACTCTATTTGAACTTAAAGTATATTATTTAACTGCGTGATTGTTTTGCAAAAATCAAATAAAAGTGGGATCAACAATTTTGAAACATTTCCAACGAACTTGAAGTCTTCGCTTAAACTATCTTCTATCTTATGGTTTTAGGCTTTTAGCAAAATCATCCATTTATGTTTATTTAATTATTATGTCCGAAAATAAAAACCATAAACCATATAAATAAATTACTATAAAAAAGCAAACTGGAGGATCACAACGAGTAAGATGCATCGTATATCATTTCATACAGGGTTAGGATTCTTTTTTTGTCAATTAATATAGAAAATTTAAAAATTGCGTCGCGTCGCGGTTCGAGGCAAGGGCGGCACAGTCTCGAACATTAACCATTCTACCACTAGACCAACACACACATATTAGGATTCTATTGTCGGTTTTAGATCATTGGTAATTGTCATCTATATAATTATGAATGAATGATACTTATCATCCTATCATATGTTTCTTTTAATATTCGTGTCCTAATTTAAGCTTAAATGCAAATTCGCTTATTACGTATTCAATGGATCACGATTGTATCAAACGGAAAATTGAACTTAGTCATGAAATTAACCGCAACACATATTTTCCCCCAAATCACACTCCACCACCACCCAAATCTTCCCGTCCGCCGCCGCCACAAGCGGCAGGAAACGCTATACAGTGGGCTTTGGCGTTAAACGATAATAACACAACCCAGAATATACGTAAACTAAAACAAAAATTCTAAGATTCAACTATGGTATGGGCTCAAATTAAGATTCAAAGCGTTAATTCAACTAAACAAAAGCTCAAAAACATACTCATGAGTCGGCATGAAATGCTTTCACAAAAATCGAAATAAATTGGACAAGATGAATCACTTTATTAACAAGGAAATTTAGGGAACTTGTGTCACTTTAGCAATTTACAAAGACCAATCTCGTGAATGCAAATGCAAACTTGAACAATTTATTTTAGTATAGCAGAGAATTGTGTTTTACATCAAAGAATCACACCACGAAAGCCCGTAGTACAAGTATTCCTGCAAAAAGTAGTCCGCCGCTCTTCGCTTTGCTACAACCACCGCTTTTCTGCTGAGCCGTGGGGACTCCGGCAGGGGCACTCGTTGGACTCGGAACCGCTGCTTCAATCCAAGACAACAAATTTATATCAACCCATATTTTATTTTGCTAAAAATGGAATTTTTTGTTTTGACATACCGCTGGCGGCTGGCCCTCCTGCTACAGGGCTGCTAGCATTTTTCTCAAGTTGGTAAAAAACCTGAGCTTCTGGTGAATTGGGGGGCAAGTTGAGGAGAGCTGCAGCAATGAACCAAATTAAATAAATAAGTAGTAAATTATCTCCTTATGAGAGGATTAAGAGGGTGTTTGGCTGAGCTTATAAGCTCCCCAAAACAGCTTATAAGTCGTTTTTTAAGGTTATTCATATTTCAAACTTACCCGGGCACTGGGAAATATTAGCCGGCGCGTTGCAAACATCAGGCAGACCTAAAGCAAGTGTGACATTAATATTGAGCCCCAAATCTGGATCATTTCTATCCTTAATAACCACACACAGACACTTTTTATTGGTTTTGAGAAGCTGCTTGAGACCATTGCAGCAATCTGGGGTGGGGGATTTTGCAGTTCCTCCGACATAAGGCAAACATGTTGCCAATCCCACCAATGGCTCTGCACATGCTTCTTTGTCTTTGGAATTATCACAGCCTGATAAGGTAAATAGCATCAAAATTGATGCCAATGAGAATGAAGATTTCAATGTTAGAGTGCAGGAATTCATTTTCAAGAAAGTGAGGCCAATGAGAATTGTTGTTTTATCAAGAAATTGAGTGGCCATATGTATAAAAAGAGGTTGAGATGTGTAGAAGGGATAGGCCGATTTGATTCCCTTGGTTGTCTTAATCAATCATTATAAGTTTGCCACCCATGTCTAGTGCCATGTCCACTCCACTATAAATTCTAGATGTCATATTATTTGAATTTTTATCAAATAGGAAAATAATATCGAAATGTAGAAACTGCATGCTTTTGGACTATGTCCAATATTAATCAAATATCAAAATATCAGTACTTAATTGTTTATTATCACAAAAAAAGACTGATTTGATTTTGAAGGGTTTTTCGGTTGGGAAGGAATTGCTCAAATAGATTAATTGTCTTTGTTTTTTTTAACCCACTAATGGTCTCTTATTATTCATTAACATAATAATTTATAATACCTTCAGCTCATCTTCATTGATGATGAGAAGTAACATTTATAAAAATTTAAAGATCGCGTCAAGACACGTCTCGACATCCTTAGGCTTTTATCTTTCTGCTGTTTTCCACTATCGATTGATTAAAAAACCCAGCAATTCCCGAAAAGTAGTAGAAATGCAATATGTGTCAAGAGATGAAGACCCTATTTGTTGAAACTGGGTTGTGAAAGTGGACTATCAATGAATGTACCACTTCACCAACCCACTAGCGGCTGTGGGTGTGCCTTTTCTACACAGAATGATAATTCTTCTCAACATAGGTAGGATGAAATCATCTTGCAGTTAGTGACTTCAAAGTGTATGACACACACATTCATGTGAAATTTTGTTTATGCATCGAGCGAGTGACATTGAATTCACATCGATCTAGCAGTCGCCTGAAAAGATGTTTGGCTGAACTTATAACAACTTATAAGCTATTTAAGAATTGATATAAGCACTTGAGAAGTCTTTGACAAATAAGCTCGTAAACTATGAAAATAAGTTTCAATAACTTTCGGGACTTTATGAATTGTTTTTTCATTTCATATAATCGTGTTTTGCCACCACCACACTTGTATGATTTTAAATCTTTTGAAGTCAACACTAATACATACTACAAAACTAGCTCCTTTTTTCTCCAGTTATAATAGATATATAGTATCTTGTTTTCATGTAAAACAACTAAACCTAAAGCAAACATTTTTTCGATAAATTTGTGATGGGGAAAAGAATTCAACTTTGGGAAAAGGTTGTTGGCATAGTAAAGATGAGAAAAATTGGCAAAGCAAAAGATGCCTCTTTATTGGAGTTGACGATGTAGTGTCACTCCAAATCTTTTTGAAGTAAAGTATGTCTGAACGGAAGAAAAATTACTTGGACTCTAGGTTATTTGATTTGTGCATTATTAACATGGTATACACCTACAGGAAGTTGGAGGCAATATAGTAAGACAAAAACTTGGGTGAGCTCCGCCTCACCGTGAGCTCACCCTTGTTTTTTTGTTAAAATAATTGTATATTAATTATAGTGAGTAAAAATAATTAGATTTTATTAATTTATAATTAAATTTATTAATCTTTAATTATGATTTTTAATTCAAAATTAGAATTTATTATTTCATAATTATGGTTTATTAATTTACAAATAAGGTTTATTAATTCATAATTAGGGTTATTATTCAAAACTAGGGTTTATTAATTCATAATTATGGTTTATTAATTCAAAATTAGGGTTTATTATTCAAATTAGGGTTTATTAATTCACAATTAGGTTTATTATTCAAAATTAGGGTTTATTAATTCCAGTTAGGGTTTATTAATTCAAAATTAGAGTTTATTATTCAAATTAAGGTTTATTAATTCAAAATTAGGATTTATTATTCAAATTTATGGTTTATTAATTCAAAATTATTATTTATTAATTCATGATTATGTTTTTATTAATTTATAATTAAGATTTATTAAATTAATTTTAATTAAAAATTAATTTAATAATAATTAATTAATGAATGAAGTGGTCTCTGTGCGCTGCGCGCACAGTAGGCCACCTCATATATTAATGTTAGACCAATACGTACCTATAAATAAATCGAAATAAATACATGATCAGTTAAGAAGGGATTATAAGCTTATTATTACTTCCAAGAGTATATATAGACGTAAAATAAAACCTATGTATATATATATAACTATTAGATTATTAACATATCCTTAGAAATTGAACATTACAGGTATATCAATATAATTTGTAAGGATACACATTTTTATAATAGTAATAGACTAACTTTATAAACTTATGACTTCGGATGTAAAAGATGTATTTTATTTGTAATGAAAAATTACAATCAAAATTAGGTGAAGTCTTAAATAATTAAATGTAAATTTTAACAAATTATTAAATTGTTCATGATTATAATATATAATACTCCCTCCATTCTCAAAAATATGTTCTTGTCAATTTTCAGTCGAGTTTTAATAGAAAATGTTGAATGTTTTGGGAGTGAAATAGTATAGTGTTAAATTAATTAATGATGTACTATAAATGGTCAAATGTGAAAATAAATAGTGTTATTAAGAATAATAAATAGGGATAGTGGTGGGCCATAGTTCATAGGTGATAAAAGGTATAAATAAATAGTATTGTTGATTATAATAATAAATAGAAAGTATTTTGTGGGATAATTTTCATAAATGAAAATGGTACAAATTTAGATGATGTACACACAAAAAAAAACTAGGAACAAATTTTAGGAATAGATGGAATATATAATATTATATTATTGATTTTAATAATTATATAAAACAGATAGGTGAAATGAATTTTGTAAGAATAAACTCTTACGCGGTAGTAATAGATTAGTTATTTTAGGTCAAACATAAATTACTATTTGGATATGGTCTTAAAACTCATTTGTATAAAACATATACACATATGGATGATCAAGTATAAATTTTTTTCTCTATAGAAATTAAGAATGGATATAAATTATCAATTTTGTATAATTTACGATTATCTTAAGAAGAAACGTTAGCTATTACTCCCTCCGTCCACCAAAAACGTACATTTAATTCCTTTTCGGTCCGTCCATCAAAAATGTACACTTTTCTTTTTTAGAAACACCAACTTTACATTTTAACCCTCAACTTATCCACTTATACTTATTTACAAAAAAACACTCATGGCCCACCTTTTTACACTCACAATCCATTAATATATTCATTTATTATCCTAATGACACACCTTTTTATATACATTTACTTTACACTCATTACAGTTTTCTTAAAACTCGTGCCACCAAAATCGATGCACGTTTTTGGTGAACGGATGGAGTACAATATATAAAAAGATCATCCTATAGAAACATTATTGTATGTCAGTATAAATATGCATTATCACAGATAAGCATGAGAGAATCCTTATATACATGAATGTCACGTTGTCTGTATTTACATCGCAAATATATACGTGATGCATTTATCAATAGTGGTATGATTAACATTTAACATATTCTTTTGAGTAGGTATAAAATTTAGGATATAATCAAAAGAGCGTTTAGTTGAGCTTATAAACTCCTCAAAACAACTTATAAATTGTTTAGAAATTTATAAGCTATTAAATGTTTGTCAAAATAAGTACTTAAACAGCTTATAAGTAATCAAAATAAACTTTAATATCTTATAAGTTCCCTATAAATTTCTCAACTCCAACTTATTTTTAAATACTATCATAATAAATGAAAAGTAATACTTATAACTTTTATGCATCAATTTCGTATTTTAGTGTTATAATTCCGACTCTGGAACGCCGTTGATCATTAGAAGCATGACTATGACTGACGGCGAGTCAGAATCAGGACAATATTGTTCATTATAATCTAATGATTATTACCCATTCATATACATAAAGAAGATTCTCTTACCTCAAAAGGAACAATATTTGTTGGACATAACATGACACGTGAGGGACAAAAGTAAAGAGCTCTTAAACTCATAATCACTGAAGCAAATCAAAGCAATTCTACACTTTAGTGCACATTAGACCTTTTTATTTCCCATTTCCAACTACATCATTAAACATTGCATTATGTACTAGCCTGCAGTACATACATGTATTGAACATGAATGAATTATTTAGAGGGTGTTTGGCTGAGCTTATAAGTTCCCAAACATTTTTATGTTTATTTTTAAACGAAAAACGATTTATAAATTGTTTTGGGGAGCTTATAAGCTCAGCCAAACACCCTCTTAGTCATGATTGATATCGAAAAGACTAAACATGTACATGTATACATAGGGTCATGATCTATAGTACTCGAACTTTAAATAGTATATAGCATCAAATTTGGATCATTTATTATGTTTGTATGAACGCTTTAGATAGGCGATGCATGATAATACATTTTTAAAAAAACTTATGTCAATGAGTATAACTGAACAAATGCATACCGCATGATCCGTGTGGCTTATGTAGGATGTTGTTTTACTGTATAAATATATTTGTAAATGTATATATATTTTTGTTAGTTTATGCAAATTTTTGTTTAACAGTATGTATTTTTCTATTTTTAATATATGCAAAATATATATATATATATATATATATATATATATATCTTTCTATCTTCTCCAATTTGTCCAAAGTCCTTTCCAATTCATGATCTCTCTTCCTTGTTCTAACTCAAAATCCGACCAAATCAACCATCACAAACACCACAACATCAACCATTGGCCTCTTTCTTTTATCTCCTAAAATTTTCGAATGAATCGTCTCAATCATTTGTCATGTCTTTAATTAATCAGATTAGGAAACGTGAAGCTATTCGCCGATATTTTGCTTACTTTTGAATCATCTATATACCATTTATAAAGCTAGGAGGACACATGACATAAAATAGAGAAGAAAGTCTAGGGCAATCAATCTCCAATGCATATATGTGTTAAACATCATATATGTCTGTGTTGAATAGTATGCATATTTCTTTTGGATAATATGTATGTATTTTTTATTTTTAACATCAAATATGAAAAAATACGATACCATGCTTCTTACCATTAAAAATTATTTAAAGCTTACAAAATGTAAAAATCTCAGCTATTGGATAAACAAGATCAACGGATGAAAATATATTTTATACTATCTCAGGTTTTAATATTATATGATTCCTCCTTTCTTTACACATATAAACACACACATACATACACATATATGTATGTGTGTGTAGAGAGAGAGATATATATAAAGAGAGAGGTTAGATAAAACAAAAAACCAATTTAAAATACAAACTATGAGTCATTAAATTGTGAAGATTTATGTGGATTCATCATTTTAATGAATGAATTCGTACACTTATATTCGACTTTTAAGAAAGACAATTTCACTATTTTGAATTCATCAACTTTCATAATAAATTTATATCAACGGATGAAAATATATTTTATACTATCTCGGGTTTTAATATTATATGATTCCTCCTTTCTTTACACATATAAACACACATACATACACATATATGTATGTGTGTGTGAAAGATATATATAAAGAGAGGTTAGATAAAACAAAAACCAATTTAAAATACAAACTATGAGTCATTAAATTGTGAAGATTTATGTGGATTCATCATTTTAATGAATGAATTCGTACACTTATATTCGACTTTTAAGAAAGACAATTTCACTATTTTTGAATTCATCAACTTTCATAATAAATTTATATGCATCGAAGTGTAGTCAATTTCAATGTGTAGTACAAAATATATTTTAATGTAACTAGTGTAAGGGACATTAATTAGTATTGTCAAAATCAGCAACAATAGGAAAAAGCAAAAGCAACAGTACATGATCTTTAGCTTTAGCTTTGTAGCTTCTTTTCGTCACTTTACCCTTTTAACACATATTTACACCACCATTCTCCATACTATTCTTCTATTCCAATATATCCATCAGAGACAAAATTCCAACTTCACCTCAACCTGAAAAAACAATACAACAAAATCAGATTTTGAGCATATTATCACATTGTGACAAAAACATCAAAATTCAATCAGAAGATGGAAATATTGTCACAACTGTGGTCTCTCCTAGGGCTCCTCACCGTCGTCCAGAACATTCTTCCCGCGCAGCTCCTCGCATGGCTGCATTCCTTCTCCGAATCCTTCCAAGATCTCCTCAGCCCCTACGCCTACTTCGAAATCCCCGAGTTCAACGGCTACTGCGGAGTCGACGTCAACGACCTCTACCGCCACGTCACCCTCTACCTTAACTCGGTCAATTCCGCCGCCACCTGCCGCCGCCTCACCCTCTCCCGCTCCAAATCCTCCAACACAATCTCCTTCTCCGTCGCTGCCAACCACACCGTCAGCGATTCCTTCCGCGGCCACCGTGTCTCGTGGACGCACAACGTCGAGACCGCGCCGGACTCCGCCGATGAGAAGCGCTGCTTCACGCTCCGGTTCCCCAAGCGCCACCGCCCCGCCCTCCTCCAGCCCTACCTCTAGAGCGTGGCGGCTCGCGCAGAGGAGTTCGAGTGCGCGTCGCGCGAGCGCCGCCTCTTCACGAACAACGGCCACCGCGGCTCGTACGAGTCGGGGTGGTCCTCGGTGCCGTTCCGCCACCCCTCCACGTTCGACACGTTGGCGCTCGAGCCGGAGCTCAAGCGGCAGCTAGTGGAGGATCTGACAACATTTTCTGGCGGGAAAGAGTTTTATCACAAAACCGGCCGCGCATGGAAGAGAGGGTATCTGCTGCACGGCCCCCCGGGGTCGGGGAAATCGAGCCTCATCGCCGCCATCGCTAACTTCCTCCGCTACGACGTCTACGATCTCGAGCTCAGCAAAGTCGCAGACAATTCCGAGCTGAGGGCTCTGCTAATCAAACCACCAACCGCTCGATCATCGTGATCGAGGATATCGATTGCTCCGTGGATCTAACCGGAGACAGATCGACGAAGATGAAGAGGTCATCAAAGGGAGAAGGTTGCGACGGTGAGGAGGGGCGGGTGACGTTATCAGGGCTCCTGAACTTCACGGACGGACTGTGGTCGTGCTGCGGGGAGGAGAGAGTGATCGTGTTCACTACCAACCACCGCGACGCCGTCGACCCCGCGCTCCTGAGGTGCGGCCGCATGGACGTGCACGTGCGCCTCGGCGCGTGCGGCATGCACGCGTTCAGGGCCTTGGTGAGAAACTACTTGGGGGTGGAATCGCACGCGCTCTTCGACGTGGTGGAGAGCTGCGTGAGGTCGGGTGGCGGCCTCACGCCGGCTCAGATAGGGGAGATCTTGCTGAGGAACCGGCGGGATGCTGATGTGGCGGTCGGGGCGGTGGTGTCGGCCATGCAGGCGAAGATTTTGGGTGGTGGCCTGGATGACATGGAGGGTGGGAGGATGTATGATGAGGCGGCGAAGACGCCGGAGAGAGTGGCAGAGGGGAGGTTTTGTGGGTCGCCGGATAATTGGATGGGCGGATCGCCGGGGAGATTCGGAGGGAGGAAAAGAAAAGAGAAGGGGAGTGGTAAGTGGGAGAGTAAGGTTAAGCTTCTAGTGAGACTCAAGTCTTTGACCAAATTTGATTCTGGGAGAAGAGGTGTTTGAGTATGATCATCATAAGTGTGAGTCAAATATTAATCAGATTGTTGTGTAATCATTTTTATTTTTTTTGCTATTTTATTAAATATGAGACTCTTTATTTTCCTTATAGTAAGTATACAATATTATTCTTGGTTACTTTTGGTGTTGGAAAAATTTAGAGGTGACAAATTTATAATAATTAAATATATAGGATCTCTTATATAAAAACATTTAAAATCGTGTCTAAATTATAAATCATCAGTGCATTTTAGATAATTAACCAAAATCTAAACATAAAAGAATAGAGGTAGCACTGGGCGAAGCTGCCATCAAAACGGCCACATAAAATTTATCATCGTTTTCATTTTCCTTTAAATATTGTTTTTTTCCGCCTCCACTTAGATCAGGATTAAAACGAATCATGGCCTCTCTGCGTACTTTTGCGCCGCCGTCTTACTCAATCGGAGTCCTCCGCCGTCCCTCACCCATAATTTATTCCCCTCTCCTTACACCTGTTACTCCTGGCGACCTTAATTTTAACGGCAATCTCTATTTAAGGTACATGTTCCCAAAATTTCAAGCTTCTATCCACATCGATTTTGTCTATATTTCTGTAGAATATAATTTCCGAGGCATTATTTTCTGTTATCTAAGCTTGTTCTTCCGTCTGACATGGTATGTAGTGTATAGATTCCGCCAGTTTGGATTCGATATCAGATTCACGACACATTGAGCTGGTAATAATTGTAGGTATTGCTTCTAGTTTTTAACTCTCGGATAAGAATGAGGATATTTGCGATTGCGATTCATATACGTGCTTAGGTAGTGACGATTTTAGTCAATGATTTTTAAGTTAGAGCTTTTGTTGTTGTTGCAATCTTAGGATTTATGTTGTAGTTGTGTGGATATCAAGTAGAAATAGCGGGCAATGAATGATACCGGATGACTCGATTGGTTTTTCTGGGAAAGATGCTAGAGAACACGGCTCGCGGAAGGATACACTGTATCACTAGGAAATAAGGACAAATAAAGAAACCCTTAGCAGGAGTTTGAGGAGGAACACAACCTGGATAGAAGCTCGTTGTAGAACACAGTGAATCGAGTGGAAGAAATTTTAACTTTCTGCTTGGCTCTATCACTGAGCTGTAATTATGTCTTTCCTTTTTGTTTTGAGTGGCATTTTGTTTTGAAATTTTTTGTTTTGAATAATTTTGGGTAAACCGTTTAGATACTTTTCTTGATGATTGATCACTGTAATTTGGACATATCTTGACATAGTGATATAATTGTGAGAAGTGGTTCTTGCATGCATACAGTTTGCTTGCTATTCTTGTAATTCGAAGACAGAGAAAGTAATATGTGGTCCTGAAGTGATTTTGGATCTATAAGTTGTTCTCTGTTGCATATGAGAAATCAGATCTGTTAGATAACGAATTTACATCTATATACTTCTAATTTACCAAAAGAGATGAATCATTTATGTGCCTTAACAAAAATGTCTCCAAATTATTGTTTGCAGCTTTTGTTTATTCTGGTTAAGCATCTTTGCTAGCATCATAGCCTGTGAGGGTGTAGTTATGTCATATGTTTGTTTGCTCATGCCCTTACAAAGTATCGATGCTTATAAAACCCAACTTGCAGACTAATACATGTCTTGCCCTGCACTAGAGTAACTTAATTTATCTAGCTTGACCTAGAATATCATGTGAGAAAGAGATGAATGACGAATATATATCCCCTTTTGTGGGATGGGTCTAAATTTCCTCGATTTGATAAGCTTGCCTTCTTTCTAAGGTAAATACTTGGTGATTCTATGATATCATAGCCAAGGATCCTTTTGTCATTCCCTTTCAGGTTGAAAAAGGAAGTAAAACTGCAAGAAAAGAAGAGGTGGAGTCATGTATGTGCATCAAATACAAATCCTTCAGAAAAAGCAGATGACACAAAATCCAGTGATGATGCTTCGAGCCCTCCATTCCTCACCATTTTAGCCGGTCTTGTAGTCTTCTTGTTCATCTCTTGGATCATCGGATCCATAGTAATGTGGATTATTGGCTTTATTTTACACCCACCACAATTGAAATGAGGCTGAGTTTATCTAGTTTTGACATTCTTAGATTCTCCGTTCAATAAATCGGAGACGATATACCGTATCAATATTGACGGTATACTCATTAGGAGACAGACTTTGGGTTTTCATTTTAAATTTTGGTCTCAGCAGGATTTTTGCACTAGTTGGTCATATTACTAGTTAAATGTCGGGTAAATTATTAAAAATAACTTAGATTTACTCGAATTTATGATTCACATATGACCTTTATTACTTCGCAAATTTGGTACCTTTTTTTGCAATTTTTGCAATTATAATAACCAGAATCTTTCATCGAAGTTTGTACCGTTAAAACAATATTGTTCACCGATGAAATGATGATAGTTTTATTGTTGGAAAAATAAAGATGTATTTATAAATATTTAAAAAGTAGAGTTGTGATTGCAATATCTGTAAAAATAATGTTCAAAGTACAAATTCGATTAAATTTTGTGTTATTTCGAGCACTTAACCTTAAAATCTTCAATGCAATGGCTATATTTACCAAATAATACTGGCTTTTGAATTTCTTTGCCATTATGGACACATATGAGGGTGTTTGGCTGAGCTTATAAGTTTTCAAAAAACAATTTTATAAGTTATTTTTAACTTAAAAACAACTTATGTTCGCTTTTTGAACTTATGTTCTCACCAAACACCTCGTACAAATGAAATCTAATCAATAAAAGTGCTCGGCAGTCTAGATTTTCTCTGACTATGTTATGAACAACTAAAGTGGAAAAGGACTTCTGCATTTCATGCACGATTTGATTGATAAAAAATAGGTGAGGATATAGAGAAGAATTTGTTTCAAATATTAAAATAGGATTGTGCTTGATGATATCAATCTTGGGCTCCGAGAATTTAAAATATGAATTTTGATATGTAAAATATATATATATTGAATATTTTTCTACAATATTAGTTATTTAAATTCTATCTGAAAAATAATTCAACTACCCAATGAAATCTTGCCAAATATGAAAGACCCATTGAAAGGAAGAAATTATTTGCTAAATTGGTCCTCCATCTTTTGACACAATCAGTTGGTCAATATAAATGATTATAACTTTTTTTCCTCAAAATTTTCTGCAATGTGATAACCTATCGGTGGAAGTCATTGATGAGATCATTGACGAAAATAGTCTGAAACAGACGTTTATGGCTAAGCCCTCGTTTGGTAGATATATAGATATAAAAATATAGATAGCCAACTTTGTTGTTTGGTACATTAGTTATAAATATAGATTACGAAACAAAATTACAAAAAAAAAATGAGGCTAGCAATCGCTAGCGCAGTAAAATAACCGCTCATTAATAAAAAATGAGGCTAGCGACCGTCGCTACCACGTAATGTCATTAGCCTAATTCTTGTCTTGATTGGATGCAAATCGGGATCAACCGTGAGTTCAAAACCAAACACTACTGATGGATTATAACATACCTAATCTGCTGTAATCTTACCTACCAAACGAGGGCTTAATATATGCATTACACCAATAATTTTCATGGGGAGTGGGATGTAGTGCATCTTTAAGTTATCTTTCAACAAGAATCTCAACATTCAATAAATACGCAACACGTGTCATTTATATTTCCTATTCACACTCAACTTCTAATTATGTCAAACCTTTTAACTTCTCTTTTCATCTCTCATCTCCTCCTACCTCCCATTCTTCCAACTCCACACAGCGTCAACCGCCGCCAGATTGGGATACACAATCAGAGGAGAGATTTCTCCTTCTCCAAGGAGATGCTTGAAAATGTTGTTTGGGATTTTTGAATTAGGTTGGTCAAAATAACCTTTTTCGTGGATTTTTTATTTGTTTGATAACTAACTTGCTCTCTCTCCAACTGTTAAGAGTACGAATAAGACAACCTAGGGCCAATATCGAAGTGTGAGAATAAGTTGACTTATTATAATACATCTTCAAGAATTTAAAGTAGCCGAGAGGAATACCCCCACTTCGATCACACTCACACATTCCACTCAACACTTCTAGGCCTGAGTTACATGGATGTAAAGGTTTATCTCATTCTATAAATAATTCATAATGTTATATTAAGAAACTACAGTTTCTCTGAGTTTTGCCCCTTTTCTCCAACACCATCTTCTCCAGCCATGGATGTAAAAGTACGTCTTTCATCAGAAGTTGCAGTAATAACTGGCATCC
This sequence comes from Salvia rosmarinus, assembly GCA_036937905.1. Classification (NCBI taxonomy): domain Eukaryota; kingdom Viridiplantae; phylum Streptophyta; class Magnoliopsida; order Lamiales; family Lamiaceae; genus Salvia; species Salvia rosmarinus. The sequence goes on from CM072823.1 coordinate 60,592,748, forward strand.
AAACATCAGCCGTAGTGCTTAAGAGAGCACGGACTTGCGGGTCTTCAGCCATTGTTGAAGATATCAACTCATCAACATGATCAAGCTTTGCAGATAATTTGTCCAACTCTTTTGCTATCTCCACCTAATTGGAGAAAAATCTATTCTTTAATGAAATAAATTGATACCACAAAGGTGGATTGAGAGATCGTAACATAAGAATGAGTATCTATCATATGAACTCCATCTACCTCATTAAGATGTTGAGCAGATTTCGAAGGAAGTTTCCGAACCTCCAGTCCAAGAGTTTCAATCTTGGCTCGCAACTCCACTTCTTCTTGATTGGTTAGTGATTCCACCTGGAAAAGTGTTTGTAAGGAGATAAAATTATGGGATCGCAAAGGGCTGACTTTATTTTATGAACAAGATACTTGAAAGCCGTAAGTAGAAAAGAATTGTAAACAGGAATGCCTGTATGATTACATATTTTATCTACATAGTTAAAATAATATTGCCCTAACATAAGGTGGGCATACAATTGCAAATGCTCAATGAGAATATTTTGCATGGTTTGCAGCAAAGAAGTTGTTCACGAGTCAATAATTCCAACTATATTCAAACAATCTCCATGCGCCCGCCACCGAGCTATCCAATAGAAGTTGTAAGATATCATACAAGCTCCTTAGTTATCTAATGACATGGAAATATTTATAAGCAATTTGATCATGTATCGTAAGTTTCTTCCATACTTTTATTGAAACTGCTATTCAACTTCGCGAAGGATGATCCTCTACATAAAATGTGGCACGTTATTCACTGCCACCAGGCTAAAAAGCAATTTTCTTGCACTTGTAAATTAATGTCACACTTTCATGCCATGTAGTGCTAAAGGTGATTCAACTTGACATCTCCAACTTTCAACTGAGGCTGTCCAGGCTCGGATACAGACAGGAAAAGAAATACTTTGAGGAATTATTACCTTCTTCTTCCCTTGAGATGAAAATATTAAGCAAACTACTATCCAATGATTGAACGCTCTCTACTATTTCTATTTCTATTTCCCTGCCATTCATTGGCACTACAAGAACTGAGTAGCTAAAGCAAAAAAATAAAATAAAAAATCACTCACACATCACTAAAGGCAGTTAACTTTTCTTTGCCTTTGTTTTAGTAAGAAACTGAGACAATGTAATTGATGAATAGAGAAAAAAAAAAGGATAGACTTTTCTTTTCCTTTTAATGTAAATTTACCAAAAGCTAATTGGTCATTCATAATCGATAAGCAATATATCTAAAAAAAGCTCCAAATTTAATGAACTACAAGACATGAGAATAATAGACAAAGAAGAAACGAAAAAAATCACACCTTCCCCAAATTCGAACCAGCAATTACACGAGCCTAACTTAATCCAAATTACCCCAAATTCCATACATCAATAACCCCAGTAACAGCTATGAATTTAATTTAATCTTTTTCTCCCGTTAGGAAAAATAATCCACAATTAACTCCGATTTGAACAGATCCCACACATCAAACATCGGAGTATCAAGTCTAAAATAGCTAAACATCAATCAAAATCCGGAAATAGATCACGTATACACTAATTCAAACAGCGGTATGCAAAGACATTGTTAGTGCACCTGCTGAAGGAGATTAGAGAGTAGCCCAAAGAGATGCGCGTCTGCAGCTGCCGGCGACGGTGGCGCTTTTCCTTCATCCGCCATTTTTTTCTCGTGATTTTTGGTTGTGCAGAACCAAACGCGGTCTCCTTGGAAGTTTTATAGTTATCGCTCAAGATTCGGTGGTGCGCTTTTTCATAAACGCGATTTACATGTTGGGTTATTGAGATCTTATAAAACCTCAATTTCTTTTTCTTTTCTTTTTCCAATTTTCAATTTTTGTTTGTCACAAAAAAAGATTTCGAGAGTCGATTGGGTTTAAAACTGAATTAAGAAAATTATATTCTTTCTAGATCTAATTAAAATTAAATAATGTCATTGACAATCGGTGGCGAGGTAGGGATGTCATCAGCCGGCCATTCGGGTTCGGGCTAACCCACTCGGTGTCATTTATTCGGTTCGGCTATTCGGTTGACATTTTTCGGGTTAGAAAATTCAACCCTAACCCTAAACTCTCGAGTTTGCCAACCCATCTAAGTTAATCAGAGTTAAAAAATAAAATAAAAATATATATATATATATATATATATATATATATATATATATCAAATATTTTATATTAAGCGTTGGAGTAAAAACAAATAATTGAAAATAAATATAATACATTCCACAAGTTCTTTTTTAATCTTATTATACTAACTTTGAATAGCAAACAATAAAAATTAAAAATAGTGTTCATAACTAAATTCTTTTTTCTAATATGCTTTAATGTCCGTATTCAATGTAACTAAATGATCTCTAATAACATAATACAATTATAGCGGAATCGAAAATTTTAATAAGTTAATTCAATATAATACTATTTAAAATATATTACAATATCAAAATATAAAATAATGCTCACAACTAAATTGTTTTTTAATATATCTGAATATTCATATTCCATAATAGCTAATTCACTATTTAATATATATTTTATAAGTTAATTCACAATAATACCAATTAAAATTTATAACTTAAAAAATTAATAAATTAATTCACTATAAATAACTAAATAAACAATCTATAATAGCTACAAAAGTTAAGATAATAACAATGTCTTTTGTATTTTATATTCTTGTATCATCTAATATTTCATAGACTAGCATAGTAAATAAGTATGATTGTATAGATTATATAGTATACAATATGTAGAATATAAAATATAGTTATACACTTCAATATAGTAAAGTTCTATATATATATATATAATATAATAAATAACAATGTCTTTTGTATTACTATAAACTTATATCATCTAAGATTTCATAGTCTACTATAGTAAATAAATATTATTGTATAGATTATATAATATACAATATGTAGAATATAAAATATAATTACACACTTCAATATAATAAAATTATATTTATATCTCTACAATTATAATTCTCAAAATTAATTACAAATAACTTACATAACTATTGATTATGAGATAAATATAATAATAATTCATAATTATAATGTAAAGTTCATCTAACTTATATAACTAATTAACTATGAGATAAAACAATTATAATTTGTAACTCATAAGTAGATTTAAAATAAATAAATATAATCGAATGATATTGAATAGTATATTCAATTTATATATTATATAGTCTACCTTATTATCTCATAATACCAAATACTTATGTTTCACATATAATTAATAATTTACTATGAGATAAATATAATAATAATAATTCATAAGTAGATGAACGGAATAGATATATTTGAATGAGATTAAATATACTTTCTTAAGATATATAATTAAAATAGGATAAAATAAAATTAAATATAATTACAACTATATTCCATAATAACTAAACTTGTACAATGTAATTGCTAAAAATATATCTTTGTAGCTTTTAACACATCAATAGATATTATAAATAAAAAAGACATATAAAAATGAATAAAAACAAATAACATAAAAGAAAATTAAAATTTGAAGCAAAAAAAAAAAAAAAATTCTGACATCGAATTTGACCGACAGGCCAGCCCGATTAACCCGCCAACCTGAATGGGCTGGCCGAATAACCGATTTATATTCGGTTATGAAAACTCAACCCTAACCTCTAATTTTATTTGACTATTCAGGTAGTGCGTGAAACCCATATTGACATCAGTAGGCGTAGGTACTTCTCAAGTTTTCAGCCTTTAGTATAACACAAAACTCCTTTACATCTTGCCGCACCGTACGAACGTAAAAAAATATCATTTGTTATTAATAAAAGTATTATTTATATTAAAGAAAATATAATTTATTTAAGTATCATTTATATCGAAGAAAAATATCAAAATCCACTTATATGGACGAATGTACAGCCGATCACCACTTAGTATAACCATCCACATTCTTGCTCATTGTCATTTATGACTTCTCCATCGAAATGAATTGTTTTGTCCTCGTACTTTTTCATATTTTTTAGACCAAGATGGAATTTTTATCTAATCGGAGACTAAAAGGACGACGTCGTATCCGGCGGAATGAGTTCCCTACTAGAGAGCAGAGAGTCCGAAAGTGTGAGTCGTAGCAGATGCTACCCCTTCTCTCTCTACCACTGCCCTTTCACGTTCTCACTCTTTTTCTCTCCCAGGAATTTATCCAAGATGCCCACCCTGTATTCCTCGCTCTTTCTCTCTCTAGACTAGATACACACGACACAGGATGATGAATTAGGAATCCCATGCTTCAAATCAGCAACACCATGGAGAATCATCATCTGCCAGGAGAAATTCCTCTTCTCTATGCAGGTTCAGTGTCCACTGTTTCAATTTCCTTGCTCGCATTCATTCATGTTAGCACGAATCTAACTTGTGTTATCATTTGGTTTTGATCTCCAGATGTTTGTTTACGCAACTTCGTAATTTTCTTTTCCGATTTTGGGTTTCTAGACCCTTGATTTTGCTCATTCGAGGTCAATTTTTGTTCTCGAATTCTGAACCCAATTCTGGATATTCAGTGATTCTTTTTCCAAGTTCTGGTTTTCTAGGGTTATGTGTGTGGTAAACTGAGGCGGTCTTTCAGGATTTTGAGATTTGGTAGTTTTGCGTGTGTGTACTACTCATGGACGAGAATCATTTGATGGATGTGGATTTTTCGGATCTTGATTTGAACCAAGAGCCTTCAAACCCACCTCTGCATAGGGTTGAAAGATATGGGTCGTTTCTGAATGAATTAGAAACTGCTCATGATAGGATAGAGGAGAGGATCCGTCAGCTAGAGGTAGTTACCACTCGCACGAGGCAGCGCCAGCGGTGGCGACAGGCCAGAAATTCTACGGACATTAGTTATTTTCCTAGTGAAACGATGGCAGATGCGGGTCCAAGAGGGAGGCCTAATGAAAACAATGACACAAGTGTGTTCAAGAGTAGTTCTGAGAGGGGGAAGGGTTGTAAAAGGGATAGTTCCCATTTGGTGGCGAAGGCGTTGGAGATGGGGTCTGAGGTTAAGAAGGCCGATAAGGAGGGTGGGAGCTTTTACGATTGCAATATATGCTTGGAGTTGGCGAGGGAGCCCATCTTGACTTGTTGCGGCCACTTGTTTTGTTGGTCGTGCTTTTATCAGGTGTCAGATGTTGATTCTACTTCGAAGGAGTGTCCAGTTTGTAAGGGAGAGGTCTCGGATAGCTCTGTGATTCCCATTTACGGTAATGGGGAGAGTGAGCGTGTATGTGAGACTGAATCGAGATTGCAGATACCTCCGAGGCCGAAGGCTCATAGAGTCGAAAGTATCAGGCAACAGCACGTATCTCAAGGGCTGTCCTATGTCCCTGTTGCCGAAGCACTTAGGCGAATCAGGATTAGTTTTGGTGCAGTGGGCTATCAGACACAACAAGATGTTGGCCATGGTGTCCCCAGTTTCAATGCAGAATCTGAGTCTGCTGCGGGTCACCGCTTGAGGATCCATCAGGTTTCGAGAGTATTATCCGAAAGTGCTGCTTCCCTATCTTCCCTCTCATCTGCTCTGAGTAATGCAGAGAGACTTGTTGAGGACCTCGAAGCAGTTATTAACAACAGGTTATTGCGAGACGATGCACGGGCTGTGTCAGTCGATGTTGGGAATCTTTCTACTAGGCCGGCGGCTACCATACAACCTAGTCATCTGCCTCTAGTTTCAACTGCAGATACCAGTGCTCCCTTGCCCGTTGCATCTTCTTCCCAACCAACTGATGTTGCTAGTTCTGTTGCTCACCATGTTCTGCTAACGAGGGGTGCTAGTGATGTGAGTCTGCCTTTGGCTCCTTCTTCGTCCTGCTTTCCGAAGGAGAAGCTTAATGTCAAGGACTTTAGATTTGGACAGCCATGATCCACGTGAGTTGAGGAGAAGAAGATTGAACTAACTGCTTCCCAAAAACATGGTACATTCTTGATGATGTAGTGAAGTGAATTCTTGTATGTTGTCTGTTAAAAAGGAATACTCTGAACATTATGTTGGTTACTATATTCTAAAATGATTAAATGAGTTACATTTATCAGAACAAAGCTAGTTAACTCCTGTAAATTACTATGGCTCTTAAACTGCCCTGTGGCTCTTTCCCCTGCTGCACCACAATCTTAAATTCCTACTTCACAGACAGCTTATGTGTACCTAAATTTTTCTTCGTTGTTGTATGTAGATTCCGGAGTAGTTTGGATATATTTTAATGCCTTGCTATGTATGTGTATCCATTAGTCCTGCTTCATTTCATTATTCTGATTGCATCTCTTTTTTTTATTTTCTTTTTTGTTCCCCTTTACGGGGTATGGGCTATTCCGTTGATTTATTACTGTTGTTGTGGTTGTATTTCTTTTTGTATCGGTGTGTGTGTGTATTAACACACAGATTATCTTGCTCTCTTTTAACTTCTCTTTTCCTTTCCTTTTTAAGTTAATTTGTTCCAATTATCTTCTTAGAAATCTGCCTGATGAATTGACTTCCGGCACTTAGGGTATACAGGTGCATATATAGGGTCAGCCGTCAACATTATTTACCTGAATGTCATCAAATAGTATGATGTGTGCTCTTTTGCATCTATCTTGGTGGATAGACATAATGAATCGAGGCCTTATCTTGATTGAAGTGGTTGAGATTCTTAAAAGAAGGACTTAGTAGAAGTTGTAAGCTTGAGTGCATAATTTTATTTACCCTCTTGAGGTTCAACATAATATACAAAAGAATCCATTAGTTATTAGATCTTTAAACCAGAGCTGAAGTGACTGTAATATTTTCGCAGCTTTTAAGTTTTTGAAAGATACTCGAAATTTAACCAAACCTAGAGTTGGTATTTGGTAATATCCCTTAATTTTATTTAATTTGAACATCTATATATGTCAGGGTTAGTAGTGACCTTGTCAATTAAGTGAGCTTGAAGACAAGGTGCTGTTCTATGGATTCAGGATGTCAGATAGATCTGAGTTACCTTAGCAGTTTATGTGATATATAATTCTACTACGTTGAAATGCAATTTTGAAGTTAGTAACATCTAATTTGATTTCGGACATGGACTATGATAGAGCAAACTGAACAATAGGTGCAGGGAATGGACCCTAGAGCTAAGTAGGTGGTAGATCAAACAGTTCATATTGTTCAATGTTCAATCCATTGAAGTATATGGTGACAAATCTATTAAGCTATAACCCAAAGTAAACTCCCCCTAATAAGATTGTAATAATGAGAAATATGTGAATCGCATGCTATTTAGAATGGCACATTTTAATCCTGCATTGTTCTTTATTTTTGCCCAAATGCATTGCATTTTCAACTTGTGTTTCTTCAGTTTATTGCCTTGGGCTTTGGGAACGTTTAATCCTTTTGTGTTACCTTCATTACTTTTTGATTGCTCAAAACTAAAATTGAATTTTGTAATGATCCATAGATAAAACAAATATTTGAATGATTTTATCAAAGTAAATTATAGATTCTAATCTGTATTATTTTTACTTGCATACCCCATTACTTAGAATAAACGTCCCTAAAAGGGTTGATTTACCGACTGTGAAGGAATTCTTGGACATGCTGACTAGAATACAACGACTAGATAATCAACTGTTGTCATTTGTGGGACTTCATCATAGTTCTTTTCCCTATCTCTTTCACATCATAGGTCTGGTTTTTGTCTTGTGACATGCATTTTTTTTTCTTCTATTGAACTATTTGTTGCAGAAATTTGTTTAAGAAAACCGAAAAGAAAAGAACTGTCAGAGCCCAAAGTAGTACCTCTCAAGCAAACAAAGTCGAGTCTTCATCAATTTCGTGGAAGTTTGATCATAGATAACAGCTTTCGACTGAATAATGCAACTGGAATGTTAAAAATGGCAACTCTTACACAATTGACAAATCATCAGAGAGAAAACATTTAGTATGAATACATACAAAATCACATAATAAATACTACTACAAAGACGAGCTTAACAAACAAATGTGTTACATTACAGGTGCATGCTGATAATCTTTAGTTCAGAGTCTAGCCCTAGAATTGCCAAATCTAAGTTGGTTTAGATCCTCATCATTCCTAATTATTGAGATCGGTCTACGTCAGGTTCGAACAACTACTGAAATGCTTAGAGGTGTAAAATACGAAGAGGGGACTAACGGCAAGCAAACAGAGAACATATGACTTTTATATGCTCTACAATGCTGCAAGCTATCGAAGTATATGAACTAAGTGCCGCCAATATGATCCAGCATCTTACAAGGCCAGGGGTGGGGTGCCGTTCCTTTCAGAGGAGTCATGGGTGTCTGGAGTGCAAAGCAATAGTAACCTGGAGGAAACAAGACAACGAAGCCTCTTCAGTTTGCCGGACCAGATTCATTTTTAAAGTGTTGCTCTACCATTGGTGGCAAGAGAAGAGCGAGTCTGGTTTTGTATCTTGTAATTCGTTGAAGCCGTTCTTCTCTAAGCCTGCAATGATGCACCAAATCATTGTACCATTTACATAGAAACTGATTCTCCAAGTAAAGGCTCACTACGTCTCAGAGGAAAACACTGTTAACATTCAGCGAAAAATGTCTGGACGAGCATATGTTCAAAATGAAAATTGGCAAGTATGTTGTCTAATACATGTCAACAATTTTGATATAAGTACCATGAATTTTATGCAAGTGGTAGTAAACATTTAAGCACTAAATAAGAAAAGTTTAGCAGTATAGGCATTCAACGTGTTTGTTGGGCAAAAGTAGTGCTAGTTTACCTACAATGACTGTACTTATTGATGAAGCAACTCCCTTTATTCTTCAAATAAATATTTGATCTGAACTAGAGGGGTTAATCTAGTTAATTTCCAGAAATAAACTTTAATATATTGCAACAAGATGACTGTCATGAACTATGTCTTGAAGCACATCCCAACATGAGTTTCTCAAATACACTACAAATGGTAAAAGGCATATCTGATAATAAGTACATTAGTGCAAAGATCGAAACTAGAAGAGAATTTACAATGCCGCAGCAATAACTAAAGGGCCACATATTAAATATCAATAACAGCCATCACACAGTTAGGCAGCTCATAATGTGCATGGGCAAACATACACATTGGCCCATGCACATTGGACATGGACATGCAAGAAAACTTGCAAAATAAGTATAAGGGTCACTACAGGTAAAAAAATGCAGAAGTACTGAATAATTTATATATGACATCTCTGAACAAGACAAAATAGAGGATGCATCTTACCGTGATCGAACCCTCTTGGCACGTTTAATGTGTCTTTGCAACAGCTCTTTCTCTGAAAGATGTTCACAAGAGTCCTTATCCTGAAATTGAGTACCAGTCAATTTGCATATTACTGATTCCCAGGAAAACACACATTACAATTTTGAGCAGAGGGAACTCAGAGATATTGATACTAATCATCACATAAACTACAAGTATGGTTTATTACATAGGGTTTTTTACTTTCTTACAATACTAAGTTCCACATGTCACAATTACATAATTTATTTCAGGATTATCAAGATCAAGGAAGTTAGTTTGAGAATTTTATCTTACATAATTTATTTCAGGATTATCAAGATCAAGGAAGTTAGTTTGAGAATTTTATCTCTCAAGAACCTAATATTTCCACTATATTGCTATCATAGATATCCTATGTCTTAGTACAAAAAGGGAAAGAAGAGAAATCTCTCAATTACAATAGTGATAATCATAAATTGTTATGTGAACATCCATAAATTGGGAATTTCACAAATGTGAAAACTCTATCTTAACTCATTGTGCAAGGGGCGTGGCTAAACAAGCTATTGCTATTGTATTGTGGCAAGGAAACTTCTTGTCCCCACGGTTGGTAAACTCTTGACACTAATCTTTACGAAAATGGGTAAAAATTAGTATAGGCAGCTTTAATGCATTCACATTTTCATATAAGCTAAGGATATATGGAACAGCTATTTTACGAACCAAAGTTATGAACGTGCTAGATGCTAATTGGTAAGAATTAAGATAATGCCAAATCCAACAAATCATACCTTTGGTAATAAAACTGAAGTTCATGAGTGAGTAAACTAAGATTAACAAGCTTTCTTATGCTATTCCTTAGTATGGAACCAGGCATTTTCATATATTACATAACACAGTTCTTGTGCATTTTCCCAGAACAGGTATCAGTATATAAAGTAAAAGAGAACCATAACTAGGCAGCTAAAAAATTGTACATCAAATAAAGATTTCACCAAAAGTCATATTGCTTCCTCTGAACCTAAACAGATTTCATCAAAAGACACTTATGTGGGTTAGAAAAGTAATTACCAATTAAAAATTAGAAGAATCTTTTGTTCAACTCTGAGGAAGGAGGTAATTGTACATTAACTTTTAGGTCAGTTGATATTTATGACACCACTAAATCTACTTGGTTATGAATTGACAACAACCAACACCATTCTATGCAATGACAAGAGGAATCAAATAGATAACAGGTGAAATTTATATCATTGCCAATATGTACATATTTTCATCCTTGAATTTGTCAACATCCCAAGTTTATAATGTGGAAATAACTTTACACAACGAAGCAAATTCATCTTCAAAACCCTTCCTTGAAGATCACTAAATTACCAAAATACCATATGATCCCAGTTTCTAGACAAATGTAATTGTCTATAGTTATACATATATTTAGCTTTGGAGAATAATAGAAAAGAAATATTCATTACTACGCTACATTGGAATCATTGTAATGTACTAACCTCATCTTCCTCTTCTTTATCTTTTACTATTTTGTCTGGTGAATTTGCATCTTGTGCAGCTACGGGCAAAGGTCTTGGAAGAGATTTGGCAGTATCCAGATACTGTGGCTGCTAAAGATGTGAAATATCAGAGAGCAATGAATCTAAAGCTTTAATAAGCACTGGCTCAAAATTCAAATAAGATCAGTAAGATAATCTTATTAATCACATGGAGAACTTGTACAAGAAAGTAAATACTTTCAAAAGATTAAAAGAAAGTACAAGGAAACACTATATATGCATACTCCTACTAATTAATGCCATATACTTGCAACTGTCACATCTCAAAGGAATTGAAGTTTCATCACATATTTTGGAGAATCAACAAGAGCAAAACAGATTTCAGACATGTGAATCTATAAGTAACTAACGCAATATCATCTTTGTTTTTTAAGGCAAGGATTCAAGACCAACATGCTACGCAATGCTACTAGAGATGTCAATAAGCATAAAAGGTACAGGTTTTGTACTCTCTACACCCCAAATTATAGATTCGGAATTCTTTTTAGGATGTCTGAAAATAGGACAATGTTCCCAATTTTTTGCTAAGAGAAGATCCTTTCAAAAATTAGACCGACTGATATAAACCCTCAACTTCACTTTTAAGGTTAACAATGTATAAGCACACAAATCTTTCAAATGTGTCAACTCTCATCTCAAACCCCATGTTGGCCCGCCAAAGATATCATCTCTGGAGGTAGCATTAAAGAACATATACAAAGGGAGGTCGGATAAAAAAGTCAAGCAAATTGCCAAATTTCCAGAAGTCAAATAAAAATGAGAAAGCAGAGGTAGCTCATATTAGCAGCATAAAATTTCACAGTAGTGGCATTTCATTACTGATAATTGCATGTTCCACTATTACTCCAAGCAATCTTAAGGTACTAGCAAGACGAGACAACCCTCAGAATAAGCATGACGAAACAAGAATTACTTGATATAGATTACTCGAATGAAAAGGAAATGGCTTGAATAACTGTAAGAGCATTTTCTACAAGAAATTGACACTATATACAAAGCTACCTGCTACCAGAGCAAATGGAAAAACTAAGATGTAAATTTGCACAATAATGGTTGGGATATCTTATTGTAAATTTGTAATAATTGAGGGAAGTATAGGATAGTATTACTTTAAATTTGATTTAGTTTCCTCTTTTATAGAGCTTGTTTACGGCTCTAGTTGAACATAAAAAGGGGGATACTCCTTACTTTCAGCAAATGAGAATATTCAGAATTATTTATTCATTCTTTTCCTGAAGATTGAGTACATGTGGTTGAAGAGAACTGATAAAAACTGGAAATTCTGAAAGACAACAAGTCTAATATGGCAAAACTCTATCAGAGCTTTGAAGGAGCGCACCTGTGTTTCTTCAGGAAAACTATTCCTCAACCATGACCGGCAGAGGACATAAAGTGAGGCTTTTTCATGTATTCTAACCTGAAACAGAAAAGAAAGACATTTCTCACCAATATGAAAACTAAGAATAATTCAAAAGGCATATGACAGAAAATAGAATAAAACTGAAATTCACCAATCTGTTTCTAAAATTAGTTTGGCAGCACAAATTGTTGTATTCCACATTAAAGACTTGCCATCTAATAAGGCTGAAACTTTCAAAACCATACAACTTACCTTCCTATCTCTGATTATTACATAAGCATCATTTTTAGTTCTATCCCTGCAGGGTAAAGAAAAAGGAAGTGCAGCCTTGAGAATTTATAGCACAAGATATTAGCACTTTAACAAGAAGGCATGAGGTAAAAGCTGGATCTAAAACAAAATTTACCTTGAATCTTTATGGCCATTGTTATCAGATATCGAAGCTGAAGGAGGACCAACCTTTCAAAAGCCAGAAAGTACAATGAAAGATTATATTACAAATATAAAAGACCAATGTAAGTGGAGCTTTACACCTAATCAACATAATTGTTCCTTGATCAATGATTAATGGCCCCAATACTTAAATGAACTTCAGATTGGACTTTGCAACAACTCTTTCTCAGACAAAAATCCAAAACGCACACTCTATAAGAAAAGGTAGCTATATGGCAGCCACCAGAGAATCTGAAGCAGAACTCATAGACAGGAACAAAAGAAGGCAGACTGTATAGGTGCCAATTCTCCTAGTGTTTCAGTTATTCATGAGTAGTGCACAGAAAGCTACATTTACCAGTTATTACAAGAAAATCAGGACAGTATAAAGAAGTATGAAATAAACAACTAGAAAAAATTTGGTTCTTAGCTCTTTCAAATTTTATTTTGGGTTGGATCTAACTTCATACGAAATTAAGGGATGGCAAAGCTAATCTCATTCAGTTAAAAACATGGACCAGTTAACTGTGATAGACTAATAACTCAATACCATAAATACAAAAATGTTTTTTCTTTGGACTGAACCACCTTAAAAAGATTTAAGATGCCAAGAAGGCTTTGGGTCCACACAATAACCTATGGTATAGAAAGTTCAGCTTGATCAATACATTTGAAAAATATTTTGAAAGAGATTGTTTGTCTTTTTAGTGCTGAGCAGAATAATAACAAAAACACATTGCGCATAAATGAGCATCATGGTAACAACTCCATTAAAATACAGTCACCAAGAAAATTTACTGCATCTTCACAATACAGTGGAGAATACTAGTCGGCTTTAAACTTAGCAACCCACCAATTTTCTAAATATACTACATCCGTACTTAAACTATTCTATTGTAAACTGCACAGATTACTTTTATTCCATAAAAATCCAAAACTTAAACGGGTAAACTAGCTCAACTGAAGACAAAATTACCAAGTCAAAGCTCATGAGAAATCCATTCAAATATACCTATCAAAAACGCCAATAGAAACAAAAGAAAGAATTACACTGAAGTACCTTTGGCTGGTGTGAAGACGGAACATGAATTCCTTTAACCAGACCGGGCATTGCTCCGGTACCAGCAGAATTACCAGCAGTACCCGAAGATGAGCCAATTAGCAAGTGCGGCAAGTGGTTCGGCCGCACAAAAACAGGATTGCCCTGACCTTGATCCAGGTACGGGAACATAAACGGCGGCCGCTGGGCAGGCAAGGCAACGGGCCGAGAGACGTATCCACGACCGGATGAGGCAACCGGGTAAAGAAGCTGCGAGGGATCCTGAGGATGGGGGTGGGGATGCGGGGCGGGGGCCAATTGAGGGTAATTAGGGTTGGGATTGGAAGGGAGTCGAGGCGGGGGTGGCGAGTAGAAGGTGTGAGAAGTTGGGGGCCGCGGAGGATTCTGAAATAGCTGTCTTGTTGTTGCTGTTGCGGCGGAGGTGGCGGCGTTTGAAGTGTCCGGTGGCGGAGGAGGGGTGGAGGGGGCCATCGGTGGAGGTGGCGCGGTTTTTGTTTTTAAAAGAGTTTCGGTAGCTTGATTTTGAAATTTTAGGTGGGTTGAACATTAACGTATATATACTTCCGCACCTAGTGTGGGGCCATAATCGTTTACGTGGGTGCTTTTAAATAGTAAATAATTTCAAAAAAGAAAATATGGAATACTTGTATAGTTGAATTTAATTTAATTTCTAGTCCAAATAATAATAAAAGTGCAAAAATATTCACTTTCTTATAAACTATTTCACCTCATATCCACTTTAGTGTTTTTGGACTCGATTGCCCTTCATGTGAATTTCTCTATTTTTTTTACGATAGTCATTCCACAATTATAATGGAAGTAAGTCATAGGATTATATGTAAGTCATGGGTTTTGGACTCGATTAAGCCACGTTTGGTAGGTTATATCAGTTAAAGTGTCAGCGTTTGAGTTTTGTAACCCACGGTTTTTTTTGATGTGTATCCAATCCAAAGAATAAATGAATCTAGCGATCCCTTCATTAAAACACTCTTTTTAAGGATAGTCATTCCACAATTATAATGGAAGTAAGTCATATGATTATATGTTATCCCGTCGAAATAGGTACCAATTGCCGACTCCACAACATTTTCGACAAAAGATGAAGCATTTCAGAGTTGAGTCGAAATAGATGAGCAAAAGATTTCACCACTCACTAAGACTATGATACAGACAATCACAACAACAAAAATCTAAACCTTAAAGTCTACAATGCCAACACAGATCATCGAGGCTGCACAGCTATATCTAGTCAATCTCGATGTCTGTCTCCGGTGTCCTACCATCACCTTCAGTCTCAGGTATGTTCAGGCGAAAAATACTCTGTATTCCTGAGGATGACAACTCTGAGCTTACAAATCTCAGAGCTCGACTCCATCAACTCAAATATCTTGCATCACCACATTGCAGATTGTTATCAGCCACAAAGCTTCTCCAACCGGTGGGCTCAAACCTATGTTGTTGCCTGGCCTTTCCATTGTACGGTATTTTCCTGTTCTTGTCAATGTGTCAGAACCATAAACTTTAGCCAATATTTCCCAACTCCAAAAACCATTATACCCCAACACTAAAATCGCATCAGATTGTCAAATCTTGACCTTTTCCTAACACAAATCAAAACAAATAATCTAACACAACTCAAAATTCTCACAATTTATATTTATAAGAGCATCTTCTATGGTTTTTTAAAATTCATCAGCTTTATCTTTATTTTACAAAAAAAAAAAACATTTCTGAATATTATTCTTTATTTATTCAATCTTAATAATTTTTAAAACTTACATTAAAATAAATTTAAAATACAATTATCTAACATAATTATATAAAATTTTATAATATATTAATGCAAAAAAAGATATAATTAAAACTTATCTTTAGTGTAATTTCAATTATTTTGTATTTCAATTTGTGTATCTCTAGTGTATTTTTAATTTTAGGTACATTTCAAACTTTGCCTACGAACACTTTTTGCTTGATAAATATAATAAATATGCATCAACCTTCCATATCCATAAAATAGAATAAACAAATAATAATGATGATGATGATGATGAGCGCAGCAGCACAAGGTTATTGTATCTTATGCGCAAAACAGGTTTTGTAGCAATAATAGAGCAAGAAAATGGCGCAGGGTTGGAGAAGGAATTCAACAACAAAATAGCGTTGTGCGCTTATTTATAACAGTGTTGGAGATGCTCTAAAATACAATACCAGACTTGAAGAATGAAGATATCAAATCCTCTATTCTTTAATATATTTCACCTTTACCCTTGTAGTTTGCAACAGCCCACTATCCCTAAGGACGGCTTAACCGAGACTATTACTTGGGATGGGGATTAAGAAGCGGGAAAGAAAGAGGTTGTCGTGTTATGAGACATACCACAAGGAAACATCCATAAACATCAAGATCGTCAAGATCAAATTAAACATAATTTACATACAAGAGACTAGTCTATCAAATTCTTAACAAAAAGTTCAAACTTATCTGAAAGAGAACTACAACAACTATTTCAACTGCCATCATGGTAGTTCTATAAGCTCCAAATAAAGACGAAAACATTGTTCAAAGAGTAACTAGTCCAAAGAGACATCCATCTAAAAATTTCTCGTGTCTAAGCTCTGCAGGAGACTAATCGATGGGAACCAAGAAATCTTTAGACACGATGAATGAAAAACAAAAGACAGTCACCATCTAGGAAATGCAAGAATCAAATATATTTCCAGTTACAACAAAGGAATGCACAGCATCCTCTAAAATCTTTCATGATTTCAATGCCAATGTTTAGGGAGGAAGATGAGAAATGCTTATAATGCGCCTTGAACTTGAATAGTAGAAAAACAATTAAAATTGATATAAAAAGCATTGTGCAGTCAAAAATTCCTAACAATCAAGAATGAAGACAAGCAAAAGAGTCCAACTTCTAAACCAACACAAAATGCAAAACACCTCATCTCATTCTATTCCTTCTTCTCCGCTCCTTCAATCTTTGGCTTCTTAGCCGTTGCCTGCGAATACAAGAAAGTCCCAAAAATGGCAATGGCAGATCCGAGTGCATTCAGTGGTCGAACCGGATTCCTAAAAACCAAGACACTAGATATGATAACCACCACTCTCTTCATTGTATTCCCAACGGAGAAGGTGAGAGGGCTAATGTCATCGAGGGCTTCATACGAGGACTGATTATAGAGGTGATAAAATATCCGGATATCAACACCCAAAGGTAAAGAGTTGATGGATTTCCAATGCTTGCAATGGCCTTATGGTAGCCTGCAACCCACTGCGACCCCTCCACAAAGACAGCCACCGGAAACAGATAAAACAGAGACAGTATCGTGATCCAACCATACAAATTCAACCCGTTCACCTCCTTGAAACGATGCAAGCTCTTCTTAGAGTAAACGTTACGAAGCACGAAACCTACATTACTAATCATAGCACCCCACAGACCCCCAAAATTGAAGGAAACCTCAGTCACTGCAGCTAATGAACAACCAAACACAATAGGGAGGATTGAAAGCCAAACTTTTAACGGATACGAATCACCAATAAACGACGAAAATATAACAGTAAAAACAGGCTCAGCAGATTTAATCACATGAGTGAATGAGACAGCAACTTTAGAGAATGAAACACAAGCTGAGATGTGGCCTACTGTGTGAAAAGTGCAGGTCCAAGAAGGGCAATAATGAAAGATTTATCTATTTTGGGGCATGGCTGCAGCTTCGAAGACCAGAGCATTAACATCCAGACAGAGCCGCAAAATAGCTGAAACGATGCGAGAAGCCATGGATATGGGAAAATATTCAAAACCTTCTTGTTGTAAATATTGAACACAATGTTCTGAAAATACCACAGCCCGAAAACAACGACTAGTTTCTTGTTCATGCCGGGCTTCGGCGGGGCTCCGATTTCGCCATCCGGGCTCGATTCTTGTGGGGCTCCGGATGCTGCCCCGACCTTCTGAGATGGCAATCCTGAGAATTTCCCAAAAGGGTGCACCAAAAATCTCCCAAAATTTGATCTTGATTCGGAGATCCGGCAAACGGGGGCGGAGTCGGGCCCCGGATTTCTGAGTAATTGAACTCTGTTTCGATCCAAAACTGAAGCTTTGATCCTTTGTCTGCTGCTGGGTATTGAGATATTGACATTTGAGGGTGGAAGAAGGTTTAGAGATAGCATTTTTTCTGCAGATTCTTCCAGACAAGGAGTTGGAGAAACTGCGAAGTTTGCCTAGTTAAGTAGTGAATATAGATTGATTTAAGAGTTGAAAAACATTATTACGAAGAAGGTGAGCGCACCTACGGCCTACCCACCAACTATTCAGCAGCAGGATTTAGGTTCGGCGCATATACTTTTGGGAAAAAATATAATCGGTCCACTAAATTCATTCTGATTTTGATGATATAAATTTTAATAAATTATAATAATTATAAAATAAATGGATATAAAAAAAAAATGGATCATGAATTCTAGAAGATAATAAATAAATATATTAATAAATAGTGAGTATAAAAAAGTAGATCGTGAATATTTTTTTATAAATAATTGGATAGATTTAAGGTAAAAAAAATGAAGTTAATATTTCCAAAAAAAAAAATTGTGAAATGATCAAAATAAAATTAAATAAATATATTTGATATTTTATAGTATCTGCCTCAGTTCGTTTAATTTAAAGTTTACTATATTTATTTTCCTTTTTCTTTTCCATAGTAGTAATAAAGAACAACGTTTGTTTTGTTTCGTGTAGTTACTAATAATAAATTTGTTTGTACAAATAGTCAATTCTAACAACCTTTTTTCTAAAAAGTATATCCCAAACCCAATCGTTAAGAGTAAGACTTTGACTCTAAGTTGTGAAATTCCAAAATTGACTATCAACCTCACGAACTTTCTCAAACAATAATTATTAATATTATTTCATAGATAATTTTATATTTACTAACTAAAATTTTAAAAAAAGAAGAGAAAAGCTCTTGTTAATGCTGAGGGAATGACGTGAATTAGAGGTGAGCAAAACCAGATCAAACCAAATCAAACTAAACCGAAAAATCGAATCAAATCGAAATTAGTGGTTTGGTTCGCTTTATACAGTAAAATGGTATGGTTTGATTTTTAATTTTGAAACCAAAAAATTTTCGATTTGGTTTCAGGTTGAGAAAAAAATCGATTTCAAACCGAATTTTTTTAATATATATTTATAATACTTATATTACTAATATTTAAATTGGTTAATATTATATATATATATATATTATATTTTTATATTTTATTAATAATTTCAAATATATTATATTCAAACCAAACCAAATCAAAATTATTCGATTCGGTTTCGATTCGATTTCTACATACAATAAGGTGCTATTCGATTTATATTTTAAAAATAATTCAATTTTTTTTTCGGGTTCAGTTCGATTTTGGACCGAACCGTCCGAATATTCACCCCTAACGTGAACCACGTAACAAAACACCAACAAGTCTAAGTGACAATTTTCAATTCAAAATGGCTATCTTATTCTTTTAAACATAATTTCTAGAACTTAAAAAAAAAATTCAAATATATTATTTGGTGTAATTGTTTTTTAGTTTGTATATTTTGTTCATTCTATAGTTAAATTTAGATTTGGAATTCATTGCAGACTTGTACTAGGTACAAGAAAATCATGATTTAATTTTGTAAGGTAATATCATTTATATTGATACTTATAATTTACTTATTATGTTGAATTATTTAATTTTTTAAAGCTATTATTAATTATTTGTTTAATTATTTGTAAATAAAATAAATTATTAGAAAAATAAATTTAGTATGAACAATTATATTTATTTGTACGAAAGTTATTAGGTTATTTTTGGAGTTGATTATAAAATATTCATAGTTCTTGCACAATTACTAGCTTGAACTAGATATTGTTCATTATTTTATTTTATTTCATTGTTTCTACTGTATAAGAAATTGTCTCACATCACGGCGATGTCATCAGTCACAGGGTGATCGTGTTTTCATTTGTTTTAACATTATTATGTAGTTCAAACGATATTATGTTATTGTTGAAATTATTATTAGCTTCTATTTATATTTTTATTATAAGAGCAAATTCAAATACTTATTTTTGTCAAAGTATGTAAAACTTATAACTAAATCTAAAATTTGTTACATGTCCATTTTATTATGATATATGTTTGAGTTTTCAATATCATTGTGCTTATTTAATATATTCCTGGAATTTTAATAAAAGTGAAATATAATGATTAAATAGATAGGTTTTGAGGTAGAAAAGAGAAATATCACTGTGCTGTAATTAAAGAATATTATTGAGGTAAAGTTGAAACTATCTTCCATAAATAGAATAGGAAGAATTTTGGGGCGATAAAATGGAATACTATGAAGGAATATGAGACGGATATATTTTGAGTGAAATATTATGTGATTTTCGATATCATTGTGCTTTTTTTTTATTATTAAAATCAATGCATTTTGAAGTTTGAAATGTAATATGAAGTCTCTGGTGGATCAGAGACAATGTAATGGTCGATTGGAGATTCAAAAATATTAGAATTATAGAAAAAAATTTGAGATTTGAAAATTTTGTTTCGATCTTATTGTTGTCTCGATCGTGAGAATAATAAATTTGTCAATTGAAACAACAATTTCACGACCGGAGACAAGGTTATCAAGAATGGAAACAAAGTTTTCACTGGAATCTCGAATTTTTCAATAATTCTAATATTTTCAAGTATCCGATCGATAATTAAACTGTCTCCGATCGATCATTATTCTATCTCCAATCGACCGGAGAGATTCTTCAGTTTTGACTTGAAATACATTAAATTAATAAAATTGATATGAAGTGTAACAAATTTTAAATTGATATAAATGATACACACTTTTAAAAAAGTGTATTTCTATATAATTCTTTTTAACAATGGGTCCCCTAAGAAATATTATTGGCTTTGTCACAACAACACAAATAATAATACTCCATTTATCCATAATAAATGTATCATAATTATCTTATTTGATGTTAACGAAAATTGTATTTCTTTCATTTTTAAAATACTACCCTTATTATTCAACATCACAACTATTCATTATTTATTAAAAATGTTCATAATACTCACAGCCTAATATATGATGTAAAATTTTCTCCAATTAAATAACATTCAATAATAATTTTTATTAAAATTCGTGTACAGAGAGTGAGTAATAAAAAAAGAGAAATTTAAAAGTAGCAACTTTACAGAAGTTATGACACACGATTTTCCTTCAATATAACAACTTCGAGTTTGAAAACTAATGAAATTAACTATAGCAGATAAACAAAAGAAACTTCAAATCATCTGCTTCCACCCTTCACTTCCTGTAAAATTCCCCAAATCCAATTCAACCCCCAATATCCCCGTTCGGTTTGGGCTCGCGTTGGAATTAGGCCACGTAGCATGGCGGCGAAGCAAATGGAAGAAGTGCAGAAGAAATTAGCGATGTTGAATTACCCGAGAGCCAATGCGCCGGCGCAGTCACTCCTCTTTGCCGGCATGGAACGCTACGCCCTTCTTGAATGGCTCTTCTTCAAGTAAGGATTACTTAGCCTTTTTGGAATTACTGCGAGAAACTGTGTTTGAATTTTGATGATGGATATCTTGATTGATCTTGCAGATTATTAGGTGATAAATCTCCTTTTTCGCAGCAGAATCTACAGGGAGATGCTGTAGATCGAGATGAAGAGACTTCCAGAATACAATGTAGTTATCGATTTCTTAACCCCTTTTGTTTGTTCCATATTTTAGATTTTCGGCGTCATTTCCGGAGTATATATTCAGCAATTTTGTAACTGTTATTAAAGGTCTCCTTTTTTTTGGCCTTGATGTAACTCTTTGAGGTGTTTTAGTTGACTACATGGCAGGATTTGAAATCTGCTCTGTGACAGCTTTTGGAGTATATTTTGATCAGAATTATGAATGAAATATGTGAATTATTTGTGACACATCTTTTTTTTTCCTTCAATTTTTTGTTCTGCATTGCAGATTTAGCAGAGATTGCAAAATTTTTGGGCATTACCACTACTATAGACACTGAGACCATCCAAGTGAGTTTGAATTATGTTATGTTTTTTTTTCCTCAATCATGGCTGAGTATGCTGTATCTTGTCAAAGAATACTGGATGTTTCTTAAGTAGCTGAACAAGAATGCTTCAGGCTTCAGATGTATTTGCCCTTCTTCTTTTGGTTTTTCTTTTTTGATATATAACAAAAAAGAACACCGGATGTTTCTTAGTAGTAGTATGATACATAATATCCCAAAATCTTCCGGTCCCCATATGCCCCAGCTATTGCTCTCTGTTTAACTACAAGCCTAGAAATTCATTGCTTGGCTTAGTTAAGCTTATTTAGTTTTCTCATTTTGTGCATTTGGATGTACAAAATAGGCATATATATATATATATATATATATATATATATATATATATATATATATATATGAAGATTGTTTAGCTACTTACAAACCAGCTACTTATGCTCAAATTTTATTTTCTCCAGTCTTGTGTTGTTTTTATTTTATATTATAAACAGGTGAAACTACATGAAACAGGTTCTTTCATTTTGTGTTTTCTTTGAGTGACATTGATATAATTCTGCTGGCCTGGGCTGCCTGGCCATGAAGGTTTCAGTTGCTTCTGAAAATGCATAAGATAAACACATGCTATTTATACATATTTCTTGCTAGTAATACATGGTAACTTTTATTGCAGGGTCGAGGAAGTTATGAAGATCGTACTGAAATGTTGCGTCTTATTGTAGATCTTGTGGAGGCAAGCATCTATGCTGATAATCCTGAGTGGAGGTGGTTATGTCTAGTTTACTTATTGTAATTATGAGTATATCCTATATCTTTATTGATCATTAGACATATTTAATTATTTATGCAGCCAGCTAATGTTTATTACCTTCACTTTTCCAGTGTAGATGAGCAAGTAGCTAAAGATATTCAGCTAATTGATGCTATAGCTGAGAAACAAGCTCAAATTTTTTCTGAAGAATGCAAGTTGTTTCCAGCAGATGTGCAGATCCAATCAATATATCCACTGTAAGAAATAGTTCTTTTCCAGATTACTGGCTTAATCTTTCTTTGAACTTCTTTCAGATTCTCTTTGTTGTTAATAAGAAGAAATACCCATTGAATATCCATTTAACCTTTTAGTAATGGACGGCCAAGTTGCAAACTAACTCAATTTTACAGATGAATCTGCTCTAGTAGTCTTAATTACCGACTACTGTTAAGCGCTCTTTCTGTTGCTTCTGGAACAATTGACATGCTTACTTGTCTTCTAATAATGCATGTTTACCTTTGCGATACTGCTATCAGTTACATTCTGTTAGAACAAAGTATTTTTTACCTGGGGTTTTATTATCAGATTTGGACTCATTGTTTTCCATTTATTTTCTGTTCCCTTGTAGGCCAGATATATCTGATTTGGAGAAACAACTTTCAGATCAATCAAACAGACTTCTAAACCTTCAGGAGATGGTTGACGATCTAGCTTCTAAGGTTCTTATCAAGCTTTTATAAATAATACAAGCTGCATTCATGTTATCAATTACCAGTATTTATGTCATTACCCTCTGTAGCATCCATATAATCCAGATGAAGATTACATGGATGTTGAAGCAAAATTACGGGCACATCTGGAATCTTTCCTTGAAACTGCAAGATCATTCAACACCATTTACACCAAGGTTTCATTTTTTCATTTAATCTTCTCCGAGTTGCATTTTGGTCGCTTAACTCATATCATATGCATGTTGCATTGTTTCTGTTGGTTGCATAAGAGATTAAATGTTCTTTTTAAATTTAATGACTTGCGAAACGATTGGTGTTTATACTTAATGACTACTATAGATGCAAGAAATAAGCAAAGCTGATAATTGAGATCTCGATTTTACTGACCGTTTGAATTACACTTTTCTGTGATTTCTGTCAAATGTATACATGCATCACACTCCTTTTTCCAGGGAGATCTGAGTCAAACAGGTGCTAAATTTTTCTACTTTACGTTGATCAACTTTCAGTTGAGTACTGAGAGTCAAGTTATTTGACATTAGCTTGTGCTTAGGACTATGTTTTTACCCAAAAATCTTTGCTAAACTTTAAATAACTAACTAAGACAAAGTTAGCTCAGCTTGATTGAACTGGCTTGCTGAATACGAAATCACGTTTCTCAATCTACAGCCAGACATGTAATTTCTCTCTCTGAATGGCATGTCTTTTAGCTCTTCTATAATGAAGTAAACCTCTATGCTCTTAGACTTCTATGCTCTTATGTACTTTATCAAACATGGAGCTATTCATTTTATAAAGTTTAGAATATTATTTGATATCATAAGAATTCATTCTTGTTAACGCTGAGTATTGATTACATTACTTTATGACCTTCAGTAAATTTTGTGCGTAATTTTAGTTATATGAATCTGTTTGCTTGCCCATTTAGGTTTGTAATCTTTTTCTAACTACTTTACTATCTGCAGGAAATACGTCCCTGGACGCATATGATGGAGGTTCCTCAACTTCATGGTTTTGGACCAGCTGCAAATAGATTGTTGGAGGCATATAAGATGCTTTTGAAGGTATCTTAATACTAATATATTTGTATCCCATAAAAGGAAAGTTTCTCATTGCAGACAATGCTGTTGCGCTCAATGAAGTTTAACAAATTCCATTTTAGTGGCTGTCACATGTTATGATTTCTTCTTCGAGTACTGTTTGGTTGTATTAAACTTTGATTGAAAGTATTTTAAGGCATACTTCTCTTTTATTCTGACAGTTCTTGGGAAACTTGAAGAACCTTCGGGATTCACACGCAGCAGTAGCAGTTGGGTCTTCTGAAACAGTTGCCGGCGAGCCATCCTCAGTAATGAGAATAATCTCAGAGTGTGAAACTGCTCTGACGTTCTTGAACAAGGATCTTGGAATCCTCTCTGCGTCCATTGCTCGTGAGAAGGGCGAGGATGCATCTTTATGAATGTTTATAGGAGTTGGTCAATGTTTTAAATGTGTCTCATTCTTTAGTCCAGTTTGTGTTGTGGTATTCGCTGTGTTATTGTGTTGGCAAAGTTCATCAATAGCCCTTTCTAGCATACTGAAATATCTGTTATTGTATTGGCAAAGTTCATCATTTGGTAGACTTCTTTCCTTCTTGCTTTTAGCATTCATATCTACATTTTCTGTGTCAGAACCAGACTATGATGGCTTTAGCATTGATACACCGTGCATCTAGATGCACACAGAATTTTGCCATTTTTCTAAGAGAAATAACAAACAAGTAATTACTCTCTAAAGATAAGGGCAACCTACCTGTAACATGTACAACACTTAAATGTCAAATGCCAGCAAGTTTCGACATCATATTATCACCAGAAAAAATTCAAACATCAATTTATCGAAATCTAAAAAGTCTATAGACTACAGAATAAATTCACCCATATATTTTTATTGTTCAGCAACGAATGCTATTGTCAAGGTAGTTGCAGAATTTATTTCACTTTCTAATCAAGTCTAATTTTCGGGCATCACATAAATTGAAAAAAGGAAGAACTTAATGAAATAACTAACCTATAAACTCTATTTAGTATAGGAAACGTCAAAGTAGAAGAAACACGTCAAGACATATGCACTTCAGTTTTCACAAAAATTCATATCAAGACGTCCGCAGATACTGATGTTCTAAACGTATAAATTATTCTAACTAAAGAGTATATTATTTACACTAAAAAAATGTCATTTATTTTTAAACTTCTAATTAAAAAATATCAATTATTCTAAAGAAAAATATTAATGACAAATCCACCTCTTAGTTTTTAAATATACGTGTTGTTAATTAGATACTCTCTCCGTCCCATTATTGTTGGCATGTTTTTTTTTGGGTAATCCATTAAGTTGGCGTTTTCGGCTTTAAAAGTAAACAATTTTATAATAAAAGTCTTAATTTCGTGTCACCCACTACTTTACACATGTAAAAAAGAAAGGAGCCATCATTATTGGGACGGAGGGAGTACATACCAGTTTGCGCCTGTTATGTTATTTGTCATTTCCCATAATTAATTTCAAAATTCAAATTATTTGTCTTTTGAGAATAGAATAATTTAAAAGTTTTTGATAATAACGTGAGAATCATTTTTATCGTGAGATCAAAAATGATGAATTCACTGTGAAAGTTGATGAATCCGTCGGAAAGTTACTGAATCCAAAAATATCAAAAAAAATTGAAATTTTCGTCCCTCATGGGATTCGAACCCGAGTGAAAATATTGGATTTTTGGATTCAATAACTTTCCCAGCAGATATATCAACTTTCATAGCTAATTCATTTTGTTCATAACAAAATTTTGTGATTATTAGTTATCACGTTAAAAATGGTTTTTATTTGAATATAACTCTCTCTATCTCCATCTCTCTCTCTCTATATATATATATCTTGTTTGAGATATATGATACATGTAATATCATGAACTTGAATATTAGAGATGTGAATGGGTCCAATCTGGACAGAATTTTGCTAGACCGTTGCTTAAGTTCATATTTGGTCCAGATCCTTAAGTTTTATGGGTCCGCCTCTTTATTTTTTTTATATTGAATCTTATTCAGAATATGTTTTTCTATATATGCCAGCAATTAGCTATTCACCCACAGTAGTTTATCAACGTTAATGAGGTTAGTTAAAGTTTTAATCTCAATTGTTGTCCAATAATCAGTAGTATCTCTAAGGATCTTTCACTTTCTTGCACCAAACTTCTTCAACATTAATTGAAGAAGTTACTCCAAAAGAAGATGAACGAGCGACATGCATGAATCTCTCTGTGGATATTTTCTGTAGAAGTCAGCCATATTTTTATCTGAAATAATATTGCATTTACCCAATCATTAACATAATGTACTTCACTTTAGAAATCGGATTCTAAATAAGAAACTACAAATTCAAGAAAATTTATGTGAAATGGTTTGACGAGTAATCATATTTGGGCACATTACAACTACAACAATCTAATTAAAATCTGAAAAAAAAAATTGTATAAGTTAGACGAATAATTCGCACATAATATAAAACATCAGCCAAACTGTGTATAAAACATACAATCACAACTTAAGTATATAAGAAGAAATTTTGAAACAATACTTGGAATATAAAAAACATTAAACAAAATGACTGATAAATCTAGTGTATGTAAATAGACGAGATTTATGAAAAGCAGTAGAGAACACAAGGGTTTTTACGTGGTTCGATCAAGAATGAGATCTACGTCCACGAAGGTGATGATCCTCAATACTTTCACTATAATCAGATTACAATGAGTGTATCTAAAAAGCTCTAGTATTCAATAAGTTGTTAACCCTTCTACCGTCGATTTAACCTCTATTTATACATGTTTATGGATCTTGTACCGGATCCCATGATTTGTGGGATCACGATCTCCTTCCATAACTGGCCACGATCTTCTTCCATAACTGGCCACGATTTGCGCCTTTGACTTGGTCTTGATTAGGGTTTACACGCTGGGCTTTAGGCTTAACCGCGTGGGGCGTCATTAGGTCAAGCTCAGCTCGTTTGGGCTTGCCAGTGGGTCTGAGCGGTTGGACCATGTCCCATCAATGACAGATTAGAAAACCTAAATCACAATAAATATTGTGTAAATTTGTAAAATAAATTGACCTCAAAATCCTCATGTTTTGTGTATTAATATTCTTGTAGAAGAAAAATATCTCCAAATTGCCTCAAAATAAATGAATTTTGGACATTTTTTGTTTTGCACATTAACGCTAAAACTTTTTGTTAGAAACGAGTAAGGTTTGTATGTTTTGAGACAAGTTTAAAGTATCAT
This sequence comes from Salvia rosmarinus, assembly GCA_036937905.1. Taxonomy (NCBI): domain Eukaryota; kingdom Viridiplantae; phylum Streptophyta; class Magnoliopsida; order Lamiales; family Lamiaceae; genus Salvia; species Salvia rosmarinus. The sequence continues at coordinate 60,620,316 of CM072823.1, forward strand.
GTGCAAAACCATAAAAAAGTAAAGTTCGTCTATTTTGGGATAACTTTCAAAATTGATATACAAAACCAAAAATGATCCAAATTAATGTATTTTGAGACAATAGTCTCAATATATTAAAAAGTCCACCAATTTAAAGTGGGTTTGTCACTCGATGTGACTATGGGTACTTGAAAGATGAAGCCAAAGCCAGAGTAGTCCTGTTTGGAAATAGTGTCATCTTGGTGGATACAACCCATGTTATAAGAAAAGTGGATATATGGAACACCTGACATTGAACAAAAAATCCGAAAATCGAATATTCGATCCGAATCAAATCGAAATTTAAAATTCGGTTCGGATTTTCGGATCGGATCGGATTGAAATTTTTCAAAATTTTGGATTCTCGGATTGGATCGGATTTGATTTTTTAAATCCGAAAAATCCGTAATATATATAATTTTTTTATAAAAATAACATTTTATTTAAGTATGTTTAAATTTAATATAAATATATATAAGAATTAACAAAAATTGGTTTCAGATTTTCGGTTTTTTCATAATTTCGGATTTTTCGGTTCGGTTCAAATTTTTGTATAAAAAATTCGGATTTTCGGATTTCGGATTTTCGGATTTTCGGTTCGGATCGGATATTTTCTTTTATAAAATTCGGATCGGTTTGGATTAAGTAAAAATCCGAATCGAAATCTGAATGCTCACCCCTACCTGACAGTGCATTTATATATACAATCTAAAACTAAAATAGGATTAATGCAGATGCGCCTCCATGTGCTTAACTCAATTGGTTAAAAGTTAATAGATTTGGGACAAGGATCGAGTCATAACAGTCACATTGTGATAGTTTCATCTTCTTTAAGGTGACTCCTTATAGACACTATGCAAAGATCCTCCAAACTACTTAACCAATGAGTTATCGTGATTTGTCATCTCGTGCACGAGGTTGGAGTTTGGAGACTCTAGTTGGAGAACTTCCCATCTAGGATAAGGAATAGTACTGCAGATGCCTATTTGTCAATAATTAGTCAGACGTAGCATCCAACATTCCTTATTCTCTGCCCTATTTAATCCCCCCATTCTCACTTCCAAACCTAAACCAGCATCAAACAATGGCACCAAGAAACCTCAAAATGTTGATAAAACACTGCTACCATCACCTCATCTCCAACGCAATACTCCTCCTCATTACGGCACTCGTTTCCGCCGCAATCCACCATTCCTCAATCAATCTCTTCAACCACAGTTTGGCCGCCGCCGCCGCCGCCGCCATCTTCACCTCATTAACGGCAACGGCGTACTTCCTCCGCAGCAGAAAGGTGTACTTGGTGGATTTCGCATGCTACAAACACGACCGGGCCTTCCTGACGAAGAGGGATGCTATCAGGGAGAAGCTGTCGGGCCTGCTCAGCCCGGAAAGTCTCGCCTTCTCTAAAAAAGTCATGGAGAGGTCGGGGGTCGGCGACGAGGCGTTTGTTTACGGCCTTCGCGATTTCCCGCCAAAATGCTCTTTCGCTTGCGCGAGGGAGGAGGCTGAGATTGTTGTGTGCGGAGCTGTGGATAACCTCATGGCCAAGACTGGGGTGGAGGCTTGTCAGATAGGGGTGGTTGTAGTGAATATATCGACGTTCAATCCGGTGCCGTCGCTCTCCGCCATGATCGTCAACAGGTACAAGCTTAGAGAGGATGTGCTCAGCTATAGCTTGGGGGGTATGGGCTGCAGCGCCGGTCTCATTGCCGTCGACCTTGCCAAAAGCCTTTTACAGGTTTTTCAAATTTATAAATTTTTCATGCTTAGATAAAGTGCGAAATGGGAATGCTGAGAAATGGAAAAGAAAAAAGTTGAAAATAATTTCAGTCTAATAATCTGCATGTAACTAACTATATGTAACTCATACTGCAGGTTCGACGCAATACTTACGCCCTAATCATGAGTCTAGAAAGCCCAACCTCCAGCTATTACCTCGGCGATGACAGATCAAAGCTCCTCTCCAACTGCCTCTTCCGCATGGGCGGCGCCGCCGTCCTCTTATCCAACCGACCCTCCGACCGCCGCATCTCCAAATACGAACTCAAGCACACCCACCGCACCCACCGCGGTGCAGACGATCGCTCTTACAAATGCGTCCTCCAAGAGCCCGACAAAGAAGGAGTAGTGGGCATGACCATATCAAAAGACCTAATGACCGTCGCCGGCGAAGCCCTCAAGGCCAACATCACCACCCTGGGCCCACTAGTGCTCCCCGTGTCCGAACAGCTCCTGTTCCTAGCAACATTAATCGCTAGAAAATATCTCAACATAAAAGGCCTAACCCCATACGTGCCGGATTTCAAGCTGGCGTTCGAACATTTCTGCATCCATGCCGGCGGAAAGGCGGTGTTGGACGAGGTGGAGAAGAGTTTGAAGCTGACAACGTGGGACATGGAGCCGTCGAGAATGACACTTTATAAGTATGGGAACACTTCGAGCAGTTCGCTGTGGTACCAGCTGGCTTACGCCGAAGCCAAAGGTCGGGTCCGGAGGGGAGACCGGGTCTGGCAGATAGGGTTCGGGTCGGGTTTCAAGTGCGCCAGTGGAGTGTGGCGGGCCTTGAGGACTATCCATCCGGATACGGTAGATAACCCGTGGGTTGAAGTCATCGATCAATTTCCTGTTTATGTGCCTAACTGAACTCCAACCACATTTCATATTTTTCAAATTGCGTCTCGTCATTTATTTTAGAATTGTATTTTATCTGATTTTGTTGTAATATAATACTACATATCATAAGTGCGGATACACAATTACTATTAATTGTGAGTTAAGCACATTTACTTTCTGTTTATGAAGTGAAATATTATGAAATTAGAGTTTAATTATCTTTGGGTTTGTAAAAATAAGTTTAATTATCATCGCAAGTTTCAAATATAAAGTTGCATATCGAAAAATTATGGGTAATTATTATATTAAATCTTAAATTATTTGATTTGTTCCAAAAATATTCTAAACTTTCAATAATATCAATAAAAGATTCAAATTATTAATATTGTACCAAAAATATCTATACTAACATTTTGGGTTGACAAAATGCTGATTGGGATTACCATATAGCAAAAACGACGTCGTTTCCATCAGAATAATTTTAAAAGTTTATGATGGCTCTGTTTAGTCAACATTTTTTATAAACACAATTTTTTTTTTGTTATTACTTATTACTATCATATGACGAATTTGATGGAAGATAGTAACATGAACATATTTGATGTTTTTTTTGGAGGGACAATTATTAGTAAATATCTGATTGCATATGTTACCTCTTATTACATAGTTAAGGTTGGTGTTTGACTAAATATTAGATTTATATTTTCTACCTGCATCTATTTTGTTGATGTAGAATTTGGATGATTTTTGATTACTTAATTATTCAAAGTTTTGTGAATAGTCATTACAGAATCTCGTAAGTCTATAATCGATAATACCTCTTGAAATTTTTATAAAAGATAAGATTAGTATTTTGGACTCGTAAAGTTATTTGATAGCATCATTTCTATTGGTAAATAAAGTACTTCATGACTCATTTTATCGAGAAAATATTGGTTTTAACAAAACTAGAATTAGAATCAGAGTATTGTTCTACAACAAAAAAATCCTAATGAAGTATTATGCAATGTAAGTCCCATTAATTGTATTGTGTTGTATTTACAAATTTATTGTCAGTATCCTTAAAAATCTTCATGAAAGTTATTACTTAGAAATTATGTATCCTTTTTTTTTTTTGGCAAATTTTCCTTTATCAAGTCTCATAAAACAATATTATTGTATATTACACATAAATCTCACCTTTAATAATCTCATTAACCTACTGAAAGCATGAGTTCATTTTTACCACGTGGACATCCCAATCAACATTCCCTTAATAAAAAATATTATGGAAGATATTTTTGGTACAACGCCAATAGTTTGAGTCTTTTATTTATATTATTAAAAGTTAAGGATATTTTTGGGATACTTCAAATAGTTTAGGATTTAATCCAATAATTACTCAAAAATTATATCTGCACATTGGGGTTCTCTTGAAAAAAATATCAAAATTATCTATCATTCTCATTTCTTAGGATCAGGTAATTGATATGATACAAATGAAATTGAAGTTAGCCACTTTGCATTATTAGTGATAACCTACATGAAATATATCTAAAATACTCTTTCTGACTTTGTCAATTGATGAGTGTGATACTACGCAATGGAGGAGTGTTAGCTTCAAGTATGGGTCCACAATTTGAAGAATAAGTCACGTTTGATGCCAATTCACAAAGAAATATAAATTCTTTCATTTGGATTTTTAAAAAATAAATAAATAAAATCACCGAATCCACTAACCTCGACAACAGGGCTAGGCCACGAGGGCAGGGTGTAGATAGAGAGAGACAAAGATCAACATGTCCCTATATCGACGACCAGGGACACGACGACTATGGGACTGGGATCAAATATATATGTGTGTGTCAGTGTGTGCGTGTATGTGTGTGTGAGAGATACTTCTTCACGGGCAGGGGGCAGTGACAACGATGACAGGTGACATCGTGAGACGAGGTGACGACACGATGTGGAGGGAGAGAGAGAGAGAGAGAGACGGCCTGACGTGGCGGGATGGCATGACGACTGCACGACGGGAAATTAGGGGTTAGGGCTCGATCCAACTATGATCTTGAGGATAAGTATTTTAGATATGTCGAAAAGTAACGACTGATTAACAATAGAATTTAATTTAATTTTTAAACTATTTCAATCTTTTATTTAATGACGGAACAACAATGGTTTATAATAATAATAATAACAACAACAACTGGAATTAAAAAATAAAAAATACTAAGTAATTAAGGATGGAAATTTGAAATCCTAAGAAAACAAAAAAAAAATATTTTAACAAATTAACGATGGACTAATGATGAATTATTTTATTCCGAAAAATAAAATAAAAATATTAGACATGTTATTAATTATAGAGAATTTAAGGACAACCCACTCTCCGTTGTTTAAATCTGTCGTAAATACCGAATTTTTTTGTAGTGTAAAGTTGAATGGTATAGATTTTTAAATTACATAAAGATTAGATAATGTATATTTTAAAAGAATACAACGAATGATGGTGATTGAATCACACATATTTTTAGATAAGATATGAGTTAGATGGTGTAGATTTTAAAAAAAAATCGGAATGGACAATCAAGGTCTTTCTAATTTTCCTTAAATTATAGCAATTTCCATTAATTATACTTGATATATATTCCATCCGTTTCATTATTGTTGGTTCGCTTTTCTTTTTGGGATGTCCTGTTATTATTTACCCGTTCCAGTAAATAAAATAATTTTACACTAAATGTGAATCGAATTTCATGTCACACACTATTTTACATATAAAATATAACTCTCTTTAATCTACGTGTAAAAAAAAAGGAGCCAATAATATCGGGACGAAAAGATGAGAATATATTTTTCTAAAAATCAAATGTACGCATTCCTGGGAAAAATTTATCCAGCGCCCGCTGTTTTAGTAAGCAGGCCTTTTTTTTTTCTGAGTTGGAAAACAAGCACTTTATTCCAATGGAATTCAAAAGGCAAATGTAATTTTATTCAAGCAACGCGATGTAGAAATTGCGCCGAAGTAGTTTGAGAAAATGCCCCAAAATAATGTAGTCACATTACATAGAACGGCATGATTATCGGGTACCTTAAGAGAGGGTTGTTCGATCTAGTGGAGAAGAAGAAAGTGGCGTGCTGGAATTATCTAATTCCAGCATATGTGAATTTTGGGACAATGATGTTCCTGGGCCAAGATGATTGAAGGGAATTCTAGTTTTTTAATGAAGCTTTCAATAAAAATGTGTTGCTTTGTAAATCAGGCTTGCTTGATGATTATCTTAAATTAGCCTGCTGATCTTCTTCCTGCATATGCGTAGGAAACATTGCTTAGTGCTTGCAGGCTACATGAGGATCATGAATTAAGTGATTAATTGCAGAAATAACATTACACCGAGAACCTGTTAGAATCTGGGTACGTAGAAATGCGAATATAACGTTTAAAGGGAATGCTATATATAACCGAGGCAAGAGTTAGACTCTTTCTCCGCAAGATAATATTGCTCCGCTCCAGTGCACGCGGTTCAACAGCAATTATCTCCAAGATACAACGGTTTAACAAATACGAGTAGTTGCACTACTAGACGTATTTTCGGCGAACTACTAGATAGTCGGGACAGAGAGGATTTTGAAGAATGAATGAGCAGTTGATTATCTTCGTTCGGTGTTTTTAATCATCTTCTGCAGGGTCCCTTTTATAGCCCACGGTGCCTGTTCGTGAAGTGGTGCGAAGGCCCAACTGCTGACCCGAACCAGTGCGTCGATCCAAGGCCTATCAGGTTAGCCCGAACCGACGTGATGGTTCGTCCATGCACGAGCCCAACCGCCCCGCCACGTAGTCGAGTCCGACGTGTCGCCCGAGCCATCTCCAGGTGCTATGTTGGCAAAACTTTTGGCTCCTCAATGCTCCTCGCGACGATGCGCACGTGCGAAGTGCAAAGTGCGCCTCTAAAGCGCCCAATCGACAAGTGCGACGTGCACGTGCTCGGACTCGGACTCTCGGACTCGGATGGTGTTTCGCACCATCCTCGTAGGCATTTGGGTTAGCCATAAAATAGCTAATTAAAAACCCACTAGGGTGCACCATAGATGGTGCACACTTGATTATTCTTTATTGATGTGAACTCATTTATAAATAGCTTAGAGCTTCCTTATTTTTCCAATGTGGGATAAAAAACTTATTCCCACCATTAAGAAGCCATCTTTGTGCATTAATTGTTCATTCATCCCACAATGGATTTGAACACATAAATACACTAAATTGATCTACACAAAATGTAGATTCCAAATCTAAGCTCATATACAAATTTATTCCAACAATCCCCCACATGAATGACGATTAATGCAAATGCAAGTTTTATCAAAATCCCGACGACCTATTATTGCATTAGGATAGGTAGTTGTTGGCTTTGAACCTTCCTTAGTATAGTGTTATCGGATTTACTCACTGCTCGGTGAACACGATGTCTTGAACCGACCAGTTTTTGTGTAAACCAAGACAATAACACATACACAATAATAGATACACTATCTTTCGTTCTCACGTTGTGTCCATTTTGGCCTTGGACCATATCTTGATTCATAAGTGTTATTTATTTGAAGCGGCCCACACTTCACACTTAGATAGGTGATCTCCTATGAAGAGTATCCTGCTCTACTCCACCAATAAGGCTATAGGAATCATTAAAAGTTCTTTAAAACTTACCCTTTACCACGAACTGTAGGGTTACACTTGAATAGCTACGACAATGGATTTATTGAGATTTCAAGTGTATAACTTGAACCTTCATAACTTAGTTGTCTCTTTGAACCAAGTTTTTGGGATCTCCAATCATCATGGTTGAGTTACCATTATGAACGTTCTTTAAGCGTGGATTTTAATCCCATTCCCCTTACTGCATTGTATAATTGATCACGATTAATACCTTTAGTAAACGGATCCGCTATATTGTCTTTTGACCTTACATAGTCAATACACATTATACCAGTCGTGATCAATTGTCTAACGGTATTGTGTCTTCGACGAATGTGTCGAGACTTACCGTTATACATGCTACTTTTAGCTCTCCTATGGTCGACATGCTATCACAATGCACCATAACGGAGGTATGGGTTTTCCCAACAAGGAATATCTTCTAAGAAATTTCTTAACCATTCGGCTTCTTCATGACTTTATCTAAAGCAATGAATTCGGATTCCATTGTAGATCGAGCTATACAAGTTTGCTTAGAAGATTTCCATGACACGCTCCTCCACCTATTGTGAACACGAATCCACTTGTGGATTTGGAGTCTTTGTATCGGATATCCAATTTGCATCATCGTATCCTTCCAAAACAATTTGGATATCTTGTGTAGTGTAAACTATAGTTCAAAGTATGTTTTAAATACCTTAGAACTCTAGTTAATGCGGTCCAATGATCCTTGCTTGGATTACTTGTGAACCGACTCAACTTGCTAATTGAATATGCTATGTCGGGTCTTGTACAATTTGCTAAGTACATTAGACTTCCAATGACCCTAGCATAGTCCAATTGGGATATCGGGTCTCCTCGATTTTGGCTAAGTGTAGACTTAAATCAACAGTGTCTTAGCGGAGGTAGATCATAAGCTTTGAATTTCTTAAGCACGTTCTCAACATAGTGAGATTGTGATAAGACAATTCCATCATGTGTTCTAGAAATTTTAATTCCTAGAATCACATCGCCTATCCCAAGTCTTTCATATCGAATGTTCTCTTCAACATTTCTTTAGTATTCATGATTATATCACGATTACTACCCATTATGAGCATGTCATCAACATAAAGACATACAATGACAAAATTATTGGATGTCCCTTTAATGTAAACACATTTGTCGCATTCATTAATTTTGAATCCATTTGACATCATCACTTGGTCAAATTTCTCATGCCATTGTTTGGGTGCTTGTTTAAGTCCGTATAAAGACTTAACAAGTTTGCAAACTTTGTTTTCTTGTCCGAGGATAACAAACCCTTCAGGTTGTTCCATGTAAATTTCATCTTCTAAATCCCCATTTAGAAATGCCGTTTTTACATCCATTTGATGTACTTCAAGATTATGCAACGCAGCTATAGCAAGTAGCGTTCTTATGGATGTAATCCTTGTAACAGGTGAGTATGTATCAAAGTAGTCATACCCTTCCTTTTGTTTGTAACCCTTAGCTACCAAACGTGCTTTGTACTTATCAATAGTTCCATCGGCATTGAATTTTCTCTTTAGAATCCACTTGCATCCTAAAGGTTTACAACCGGAGGAAGGTCAACGATTTCCCAGTGTGATTGTTTAAGATAGATTCAATTTCACTATTGATAGCTTCTCCATAGAGCAAGATCGGGACCGCACAATGCTTCCTCGATTGTCTTAGGATCATCTTCCAACGAATAAACCACAAAGTCTGGACCAAAGAACTTTGCAGTTTTTGTTCGTTTTCCTCGTCTTGGTGTAGGTGTTGGCTCAACATTTGGTCCAATATTTTCTGACGAGTTTTCTTCATAAGTTCTCTTCTTAGAACTTGCGTCGTTCTTTCCTTTCTTGGGAAATATAGTTTCAAAAAATGTAGCATTTCTTGATTCTATGATCATTCCTTCATGCATGTCGGGTATTTCCGACTTGTGTACCAAAAAACGATATGCGCTACTATTGTTTGCATATCCAATGAAGATGCAATCAATAGTTTTAGGGCCTATCTTAACTTGTTTTGGTTTTGGTACTTCGACCTTTGCGAGACACCCTCACACTTTCGTGTATTTGTAGGATGGTTTTCTACCTTTCCATAATTCATATGGAGTTTTATCTTGTTTCTTTTGGGGTAACTTGTTTAATATTTTATTTGCCGAAAGGATAGCTTCCCCCCACATGTTATGTGATAAGCCCGAGTTAATCAACATAGCATTCATCATTTCCTTTAACGTTCTATTTTTCCGTTCGGCAATACCATTTGATTGTGGTGAGTAAGGTGCCGTTGTTTGATGAATAATACCGTTTTCACGACAAAATTCTTCAAACGGTGCAACATACTCGCCACCACGATCACTTGAATCATCTTGATTTTGGCATTGAGTTGATTTTCAACTTCACTTTTGTAACTTTTGAAAGCTTCGAATGCTTCGTCTTTGCTTCTCAAAAGATACACGTAACAAAATCTTGTGCAATCATCTATAAATGTTATAAAATAATTCTTTCCACCTCTAGTTTGTACAAGTTTTAAATCACATAAGTCGGTGTGAATCAATTCTAGAGGTGTAGTTGATCTTTCCACTGAATGAAAAGGTTTCTTTGCCATTTTCGCTCAACACAAATTTCACATTTATTATGTTGATCAAAAGATATCTTTGGCAATAGCTCTAAATTCACTAATCTTCGTAGTGTATTTAAATTTGCATGTCCTAATCTATGATGCCATAAATTAGGAGACTCAATCACATATGCAACGCTTTCCTTTATTTCATCATTGGAGATTACATTGAGTGCGCTAAGCTTGAAAAGGCCATTATCTAGATAGCCTTTTCCTATAAAGTGACAATTTTTGGTCATTACAACTTTGTCTGCTTCAAATACTAGTCTAAAACCAGCTTTGCTCAAAACAGAACCGGACACAAGATTCTTGCGAATGTCGGGAACATGCAGCACGTTGGTCAACGTCACTTTCAATCCCGAAGTCATCTTTAGCACAACTTTTCCCGTTCCAACGATCTTGGAAGCTGCGGAGTTGCCCATGTACAACTTCCTCTTTTCGGTGACGGGTTCATAGGTGGAGAACATTGACTTATCAGCACAGATGTGCTTTGTAGCACCAGTATCAACCCACCACCCAGTTGGGTTGCCTACCATGTTGACTTCATCTACAACAAGCAGATAAATCGAGTTCGAGATAAGTCGAGGGGTACCGTTTTTTCCTCCGTCACGTTTGCTTGTTGATGACCATCTTTCTTCTTTGGTTTCCGACAATCCTTCGCCATGTGCCCAGGTTTGCCACAGTTGTAGCAATCTCATTTGATCATCTTTTGCTTCTTCGGGTCTTGCTTCTTCCCGTTGAACTTGCGTTTCTTGTTGTTGGTGCTCGACTCGGCTAGATTTGCCTTTGCCTCCATAGACGATTTCTTCGCCATGTTGTCAGATTTGCGGTTGTCTTCTTCGATCCTCAATCGTACAATAAGATCTTCAAGTCCCATCTCCTTGCGTTTGTGTTTGAGATAGTTCTTGAATTCTTTCCACATTGGTGGTAATTTCTCGATCATTGCAGCAACCTGAAATGATTCAGAAAGTTTCATACCTTCGGCGAGAATATCGTGCAGAATCAACTGGAGTTCTTGCACTTGTTCAAGTACCGTCTTGCTATCCACCATTTTGTAATCTAGGAAGCGTCCGAAGATAAACTTCTTTAGACCGGCATCTTCCGTCTTGTATTTTGTCTCTAAAGAGATCCATAGTTCCTTCGACGTCTTGGCATTAGAGTAAACACTATAGAGTGTCGTCAACCCATTGAGGATGTAATTGCGACACAGAAAGTCGCTATGATGCCATGCATCTAACGCATTGCGTTTTTGTTCATCGGTCTCATCTTCCTCCACAGTAGGAGGTGACTCATTCAAGAAACGTGCCAAATTGAGAGTAGTCAGGTAGAAAAGCATTTTAGATTGCCAACGTTTAAATTCAGAACCTGAGAATTTTTCCGGCTTTTCGGCATGAACAGGGGCATTCGGAACATTGCTTCGACTTGTCGCCATTTCCACAGAATATTATCTTGCGATTGTTAGAATCTGGGTACGTAGAAATGCGAATATAACGTTTAAAGGGAATGCTATATATAACCGAGGCAAGAGTTAGACTCTTTCTCCGCAAGATAATATTGCTCCGCTACAGTGCACGCGGTTCAACAGCAATTATCTCCAAGATACAACGGTTTAACAAATACGAGTAGTTGCACTACTAGACGTATTTCCGGCGAACTACTAGATAGTCGGGACAGAGAGGATTTTGAAGAATGAATGAACAGATTGATTATCTTCGTTCAGGTGTTTTTAATCATCTTCTGCAGGGTCCCTTTTATAGCCCACGGTGCCTGTTCGTGAAGTGGTGCGAAGGCCCAACTGCTGCCCGAGCCATCTCCAGGTGCTATGTTGGCAAAACTTTTGGCTCCTCAAGACGATGCGCACGTGCGAAGTGCAAAGTGCGCCTCTAAAGCGCCCAATGCGACAAGTGCGACGTGCACGTGCTCGGACTCGGATGGTGCTTCGCACCATCCTCGTAGTCATTTGGGTTAGCCATAAAATAGCTAATTAAAAACCCACTAGGGTGCACCATAGATGGTGCACACTTGATTATTCCTTATTGATGTGAACTCATTTATAAATAGCTTAGAGCTTCCTTATTTTTCCAATGTGGGATAGAAAACTTATTCCCACCATTAAGAAGCCATCTTTGTGCATTAATTGTTCATTCATCCCACAATGGATTTGAACACATAAATACACTAAATTGATCTACACAAAATGTAGATTCCAAATCTAAGCTTATATACAAATTTATTCCAACAGAACCTTGTAACGTTGGGATGTGAGTCAAACATATATGCTCACGTGGCATGTGCAAGGATACAGCACATACCAGAGAAAAAGTAAAACAAAGTGAACAGAAGAAAGAACTGGGAAGTAGTCTCATATATGACCCAGAAAAGATACAAAGAGTTGGAGGGCTCTGTGATCACTGAGCAGTTTGGATAGATTAGCATGTTCTGCTACATTATCCAGTAATTCAAAATGTCGGTGCTAAAATTCTGTGATTGTTGAAGCAGTAGACTTTTATTGATGTCCAGGAGAAAGCTAACAGTTCTGATCTTCAAGTTTTTCTTTTGTGAACCAGGAGGCGACTGTTGCGACACATTTATTTACAAGTCAATAGGTAAAAGCTTGTTTTATGATGAATTATTGCTGAAACTTCTTAGGTAACTGACTTTTCAAATTTATGATAGTTATTTCACTGGTTGTAATCTGTCTTTACTATGCAAGCATGCAGATATTACCTAATAGTTCACTGTTCCCATTTCACATCATTGAAAAGTCTAATGTACCCTTAGTGATATATGTAATGCCATTGCACCTAATTGATGATGCATGCATGTTCAAGATAAGGCAGACTATATATAGTAGTGTAAGTTGTAACCGGCACAAACTAGAGCATAAGTGGAACTGTCATTATAAGACAAAATATGATCTGTCTTCTGTAAGTTATGCAGGGACGAAAGTCTGACTATAAATTTGTTGATTGCTTCAAAGTTTGCAAATTTGGCTCTTCACTTCGAAGCAATATCCAGCGCAGCACTATCTTTTAATCACTTCTCTTGCTGCTAGAAATTTTAGTTTAGGAACAAATAACAGTTGTCTATATGGTTCTGCAATCTGCACTGATGAGACAGAATGCCATCTAATAAATTTCTTCTTAAATCCTTTTATTTTGTGAAGTTGTGTAATGCCAAAATGATTGCAAACTTCACGGATCATAACTGTGGGACAGTGACAATCTCTAAATTAGCATCTCGTGGCCTGCTAATTGAAATAGGAAGTAATTTGGACAATTCTGCTCTATTTGACTGTCCTTCTTACATAAGCAAACCAACTGGGATTGGACAGCTTGACAGTCAGGATATCTTTTAATTAGAACCTCACTAGATGCTTATTTTAATAACATGTAGGATTCTAGTATGGAAACATTTAGGTGACTTTCTACCTCTAGTGGATGAGTGAACAAGACAAACACATAAATTCTGGTGGTTTTGTTTTGTATAATATCCTAGTCATAATGCAAACAAGAAGATGGTGGAGTAGTTTGAGGGTTAATGATTTAGTGGTTGAAAAGTTTACTGTAAAGTTGTTGAATGACTTTGACAATTGGGCTTAAACAATAACATGCTTTACAAATCCAACTGGAAAGGTTTCATCTTGGCATTTTCTTGATTGCCGAAGTCTATTTTAATACTTGTTCATATCAAAGACTCCTCCTTACTAATTATTACTCGTTGTCTTTTTATAGGGTCAGTTCAAGCAATGACGTGCCTTGAGGAAATTCTCTATGTTTGGTGCATTTTGCTTTTGTCGAAAAGTAGATATTACGTGCACACCCTGACTGGCTGAATGGGGACCTCCTTTCCAAACAGCAGATGCTAAAGCTATTGATTCCTCAGTTGGGTCCATTCAAGTAAGAGAACATTCATGCTTTAGGCTAAAGTAAAAAATTTCAACGGCATGCATGTCTATATATTCCCCATTTTCCTCAGAGATTTCTTAAATTAGTAGATAAGAAGAAAATGTAGATTGTAATATATTAGATATTATATAGAAATAAGTTTGAGAAAGCAAATATCCCAAAAGAAGAATTTGATGAATAAGTTAACACAGGCCCACTTTAGCAACAGTTTGAGCCTCATCTCACAGATGTCTGGTTTATTTTGAAGTTAACTTTTACCTTATAAATGCCACTCTAATTCGGAGAGATTCAAAAGCTTCATTGTAATTTCGAGAGATGCTGGATGTATGAAAGCTTCACCATTAAGTCTTAACTCTTGATCTGTGCAAGGATTAGTTAGCATAAATTATACATCTGTGAGTAAAGTTCTGTACTTCATCTCTATTAGTGAACTAATTAGTGGATTTCTGTTCTGTCTCATTGTATGCTTTCAGATGACTTGTTTTGGCCTTTTTCCTCTTGTTTATTAACATCTTTTCCTGTCACTGGGCTCTATGCCAAAATTCCTTACATTTTGGGTTTTCAGCGTTAATGTTATATTTTGAGGGCATTTTCACTATTTCCTTAAAATTTTACCTTATAATCTTGAGATACGGCCAGTAGGACCTATGTTTGATTTCATTGCAACAACTTCAGGTTTTGTTGCAATAAGAAGTATAGTGAACTTGATGGAGGCATCTTGAGAAATATTGGAATCTTTATGGGGCGAATATTCAAGGTCGCGAATAGAGAAAAAAGGTTTGAAACTAATGTAAGCATAGAGGAGGACATCATTTGCTCAATTTACAAGTTTTCAAAAAATATATGCCCTTACTTTTTTGCTTATATGTTCAATTTCATCTGAAACTGTTTCAGATTTGCTACAGAGTTTGGAGAATTCGACAAGAAGGTGGATCAATGCTCCGGTAGGCTCATCCTTGGTAGTATGTGGACTGCAATGACTTCCATACCTTGCGGTGGCTCCAATATCCAAGAGCTAGGAGGCCTTGCAGTTGCCGAAATGTCCACCACAAAAATCTTGCCACCATCAGCTGAAACAGCGCATACTTTCCCTCGACCTGCAGATATATGCTCAACACCTTTCAGTTGGTTCGAAGGTCCAACGAACTGTTCCCAGCAATCACTGTCAGCATCGTACTTGCTCAGAGATCCCGTTTCCTGATCTACCACATACATAACTTCATCATCTGTGGTTGCTGGCCCAGACCAGCCTCCCAGCATCCCCCTTGGCATATGCTCCCATTGATTCATCTCAACGTTGTACACAGCTCCTTCTTTCAGTGCTTTCCCCTTTATGTTTACCATGTAGAGTTTCCCTCTATACCCAATTGCTTCAATGGGTTCTCTACTAAACTTTGCATCTTTAAACCCTGCCCTTGATTCCCAAATCCAGTCGGTTTCCTTTTTTGACATGTCCCATCTCTCAAGAGATCTTGCAACGTCTCTGTGGTACTGTTCGCCCATACCACTTGCCACGTATACCGAACTATCTATTGAGCCGGTGACGCACCACCGCCTGGGAGAGGCAAACGGAGGTCCAAGGCTCCACTTGCTGGACAGAGGGTTGAATACTAGTGGACGGGTAAGCGCTGGGAGAAAATTATGGGTGTTGGCAGCTATGAGAAGTAGATGGCCTGATGCCGTGATGGATTGGATGGGAAGAATCCTCGATATGTAAGATGGGTGTCGGGCTAGCATGCAGAGAGGCGAAGTAGAACTAGGAGGAGGGCTTGGGAGGGGTCTCCACTTCCAGGCAACGGGGTCAAAGCAGAAGAAAGTAGCTGAGTGCAATTGGCATGCGCAGTCGGGTGCAGGGGTGATTGGTGCTAGAAGAGCATAAAGAGAGTAGAATGGAGGGAAGTTGGGGGAATAGATGAAGCGACGCCAAGAAATGCAGACTCTGTAGAGGAGGGAAGGTGGGAGATCGGCAAGACAAAGACGGGCTAGATGGTTTGGCAAGCCGGGGAGTAAGACAGGATCAGTTTGCAAGTGAAGCTGCTCGTTACCATCGATACTGATGTCTTTGTTTTTGCAGTGTTTCTTAGCAGCAGCCATGACGGTTGTTGCTTCTCTTCGTGGGAGAGCTTATATAAGAATGATTCCTTATCAGAAGGTAATTAATTACACTTTACTTGCCTTTAAAGCATTATCTTGGACCAGTCTATATGCCAAAGTGGAGTAGGTTTTGCATGAAGGCAACCATCATTTTTGGCTAATAAATAATGCAAAAGTGTATAGGACAGAAGTTAACCTTTAAAATCTGTTGTCGAGATGCTTCAAGTAGATTCCAAGTACTAGATTTCTGCTGTGGAGAATTAATAAATGTTGAAAATCTTTATGTTTTTGTGCGATACAAAATATGGTTCTACTTGTGAACTAGAGATTTTGTCCGACACTACAAAAATCTATTCTATATGTCATTCTCTAGCATGTGATATGTGTTAGCGAGGAATATTTTTTATTTTTTATGTGGTCTTCATTTTTCTAGTCTCTTATTTGTTAGGTTAATATTTGCGGAAATTAAAAAAAAAAGAAAAAAAAAAGATGGTCAATGCTAATATTTTACGACAAAGTTTCATGTGAGAACATATAGAAATGATATTCTAATTGGGATTCCACCTGCAGACCACACCCTAATTGAGATTTGTACTCGCAACATCAATATATCTCAATGGGGCGGAGTAGGTGTTGTATGCAAATCAAAATATCATATTCCACCGCCATCGTCTCCGTTGTCATATTGGTATTCCAATACCAAATGTACTTCTAGTCAAGTTCGGATCGAATCTTGTGAGGTTTAGATTTATATTTAAATTTATCTGAGTCCCAAAAATGACTAAGTCAACTCTTAAAGAAAATAAGAGCCGTTTTACAAAATGAAATAAACACTATGATTATATAGGCCTCACCCTTTTCTTAGAGTAGGCCACCCCATCTTCATAATTGAAAATTTCACAAATCAACCTAAGTCGAGAAATTCCACAAACTAAGATAGCGATAATCGTTTTCAAATTGAAAACAGAATCGAGTATTTAGAAAGTATTGATGAGCAATCATCCAAATTGCAAAACTAGTCGGATCATCTTTCAAAATTTGCGAAAAGAATAAGGTAAACTTAATTCCTAATGAATAATTATTTTTGAAAAATGAATTATTATATTTCTTATAAATATAGTATAATATACTATATATTGTTATTCTTAAATTGAATATACAATATAGGGATATAATAGGCAAAATAAATTTTGTAAAATATAGCTCTTTATATATACTTCGTCCACCAAAAGTTTGACTTTTTTTTAAAAAAAAAACACCCACTCATATTTTTTACTCTAAATCTACCCATTTATTTATAAAAATACCATGCATGACCCACTTTTTAATCATAATATCCATTAATCTATTCATTTATTATTTTCACCCACTTTACACTAATTATAATTTACTAAAACTTATGTCACCAAAAGTAATACAAACTTTTGGTGGACGGATGGAGTATAAAATATACTTCATCCGTCCATCAAATACATTCATTTAATTCTATTTTGGTCAATCCACAAAAAATGTTTATTTTTTTTTTTTAAATATCAACTTCATATTTTTATCCTAAACCTATCCACTTATTTATAGAAAAAGTCATTTATGGCCCATCTTTTTACACACACTATCCATTAGTATATTCATTTATTATACATATGGTCCATATTTAATCCCACTATCCATTAATTTATTCATTTATTATTTCCACTCATTTTATACATATTACAATTTATTAAAACTCGTGACATCAGAATTAAGGAACGAATATGAAAGATGGAGAGAGTAGATTTTACTTAAAAATCCAAATTCGTGAAATTCTGGCAACATGGCTCGAGCTCGATCATAAGTTCTTGATATAATGTTTACACAAAAATTTGAACCCTTTTATCAATTTATAAGTTGTTTTCAAAAAACTTAATAATTTTTCATGAATAATTATGATAATATATGTTGCTAGAAATCTATATACTCTTCTTCTTTACCTGAAAATATGATTTTAGTAAATTAAGAGAACAAAAAGGACTGAAGTGAAACTTTAATTAAAGTTTTTTGACTAAATTACGACCAAACTTACAGAAGTAAGAAGTTCTACTTTCCAACAATTACAGGGACTGATAATTATTTTCTCCTTCGTTTTTTTATATATATATATATATATATATATATATATATATATATATATATATATAGGGGTTGATTATGGTAGTTTCTTAATTAGGGCTGCTGATCGGTACGGTATCGGTTAACCGAAACCGAAATTTCGGTTAACCGATACTGAATTACCGAAAAAATGGTAACCGAAACCGGTACCGTTCGGTTAATCGGTTAACCGATTAACCGAATCGGTTAACCGGTTCGGTACAGAAAAAAACCGAAATACCCGAAATTTAAAAAAAACAAAACAAAAATTCTTGGCTCGACTGCATAGGAAGGAATCTGATTCAATGGAGTGGATGGCATAGAGAATTGGGCGTCGAGAAGCTCTAGTTGCTCAAAGAATCTATAGTTTTTGCCGTATTGCCGACTGGAACGGCCATCGTTGGTTCTTTTGTGGTATTTATAGATGTTTTCAAACTTCTCTTTTCATTTCTTGGCGCTTCGATTGTATCCAAGCTCACCTAATTTCCTGATAGCAACATAAATCATAAACTCCAACACCCTACAATTCGCCTATTTCATACAGAAATAGATACACAAAGCCACGCATCCATTTCACAATTCAATAAAAGGAAAACCAAAAAAATCCACGAATTGAACTAATCAGTTTGCGTAAATGAATATATATAGAATCCAGACAGTATAAACTTGCAGCGAAAACGAAAATTAATTTAACTCGATAAATAAATAGAGCTAGAAATGGGAATTAAAGCGTGAATTGTAAGAGCTACCTGGAAACTTCATCCCAAAGAGGAGCTTTAAGAGCGGAGTCGCGAAATGCTGTGTGACTGTGTCCATTTCAGACCTTATCTTGAGCAACGCCAAAATCTCCTCGCGCGGCCATCGGGATCCGCCTGAGCTCCGTTCGCCGTCTCCGTCGTCTCCGCCGCCGCCGTTGTTAATCCTGACGTTGTCTGTAGCTGAGGATGAGGATAAGGGTGAGGGAGTCAGTCAGGGAGGGAGAGGGAGGGAGTGAACTCAGTGAAGTGAGGGAGAGGCTGAGGGACCAAGGAGAATTAAAGCCCTAAAATTAAAATTTCGGTAAAACGGGTATACCCATCGGTTATTCGGTATACCCATTAACCGAACTCACGTAAAATATCAAACCGAACACCGACCCAAACCCCGTTAATCTCGGTTATCGGTTAACCGAAATCGCCGGTTATCGGTACGGTTTCGGTTATAACCGATAACCGCAAAACCGATCAGCAGCCCCATTCTTAATGTACGGAAATAGGAATAGTAGCACATCTTTCATATTTGTCTAGCACAATCAGAATTATTATATTGCACATGTTAGTTTAGCACATATTTCATCCATTCGTAGCACATATGCTAAATATATTAGTTTAACACATCTTTCATTGCAGCTTAGCACAAGAAGAGTTCTAGTGCTGCACAATAATCCGCATAACACACAAAATATAAAACTATAGTACAATCGAAATTAAATCTCAACCATTGATATAGCAAATCAAAGGCCCAGATTCATTCATATTTCCTACCAAATTATCATTTCCTATATCCATTTCCTATATATATATATATATATATGGAGTTAGGTTCAAATAAGAACTATTTTTAACATGAGAACTAAGAATTATAAATTTTACTATGAACAAAATGAGTTAGCTATAAAAGTTGATGCATCTGCTGAGAAAGTTATTAAATCCAAAAATTCGATATTTTTCACTCGGGTTTGAATCACATGAGGGACGAAAATTTAATTTTTTTGGATTCAATAACTTTCCCGACGGATTCATCAACTTTCACAGTGAATTCATCATCTTTTAGTTCTCACAATAAAAATGGTTCTCACGTTAACTCTTCCTTATATTAAGGTTCAAATAAAAATTATTTTTAACGTGAGAATGGAGAATTATAAGAAATTCCTATAAACCAAATAAATTTGTTATAAAAGTTAATGCATCCGTTGAGAAAAGTTATTGCACCCAAAAATTCAAAATTTTCTTCCGAATTCGAATCCTATGAGGGCAAAAATTCTATTATTTTTGGATGCAGTAACTTTTGCGACGAATACATCAACTTTCACAATGAATACATAAAAATTATGGCTCTCCAATCTCACATCAAAAATGGTTTTTATGTAAGTTGTTATGTATTTTAATTAAGAAATTGAAGTTAAAATTGATAGATGAATAAAGATAAATAAGTCGGGTTGGATACATATAACAAACATTTTATGATGTGAGCTCATTTTGTGTTCAAATCGATAACTTAAAGGAAAATCCAACAAAATATTAAACAGTAATAGTACGGTTGGATTCAGTTTCGCTCTTCGATCATCAACAAATGAGTAGTACGATCAGTGAGGAATCAATTGAAATTCCACTTTTCTCTGATCAAAATACATACTTATACATGATTAATAAAGGGAAAAAATGATTGACCGATATATTCATATGTCATCATATGATGATCATACGGAGCATGTGGAGCGCCGTTGTTGGGCGGCGGAGACAGACATGGAGGCATTTCTGGTGGCGAGGGGGCGATCGTCTTCGGGGCGGAGGAGGCAGTGCTTGAAGCAGGTATAGATATAGGCCGAGAGCCAGAAGAACCAGGTGGAGCAGATTAGGGCTAGGGCGGCGATGGGCTGCCACGGCCGAGAGAGGTCTGGGATGACGACGTAGAAGACGAGGAGAACGCCGCCGACGGTCACGCACAGGCAGAAGAAGGTGTAGATCAATGGGATTACCAAACTTCTTTCGTCCCTTTCATTTGCATCCATTAATTTTATTAATTTCCTTCCTCCTCCTCCTCCTCCTTCCTTCCCCCCTCTCTCTCTTTAGATTCTAATGTCTGCACGTATATATATGTCTATATATATATATATATGATTGAGGAGGATGTTCTTCTCTCCTCTTGATTTCTCTCTCATACATGCAGGAGAAAGAAGGGAATATTGATTGATGAAAGGCAGGCAGATTGAAGAACGGCAGGCGTTGAAAGAGAACGGTTGTTCTAACTTCGGCAAAATTACTTGATTTTCTCATCTTATAAATATTTTAATCATATTTTGATTTCGGATATGTTTTTATAAATTTTTGTAATAATAATTTAATTTTTAATTTTTAATAAAACAGAAATGCTTAAATATCTCAGATGATAAAAAATGTGTGTCGACACCAAAATTTTGTTTAAAATGTTTCTAGTTTGTTTGAGGATTTTAAAATGTTTGTTCAACTGCTCGACAAAATAAAAAGATTAGTTTGAGAGTTCAAGATAACACGACTTAGTTTAGCTGACCTTATAAGCTATTTAAAATAGTTTATAAGTTGTTTAAGAGCTTATAAACTACTGCAAAGTGTTTGACAAAATAAGCTTCTAAACAGCTTATAAGCTATGAAAATAAGCTCTAACAGCTTATAAGCTTCCCTAAAAATAAAATGCTCAATCCCAACTTATTTTTTCATAAACTTATAAGCAACCATGAATTTACCAAAATAATCTTATTAAAATTCGTTATTTCCTACATATATACTACCAACTTCACCTCTCGTCAATTTTATTTCTCGAACTATGATTTTCTCTCTCTAACTCAAGATTCTTTCTCTAGCTTATAAAATCAATTATATAAATACTTTTACAACTTATAAGCTCTTAAAACATTACCTCTTATAAGCTCTTGAAACATCTTATAAGCTCTTGGAGCTTATAAACTCTCTAAAATAATCTTAGCCAAACACCCCTTAATACTTCAAATAAAGCCCAAATGATGCATATTTCCGTGAGATTTATATATATGCATTTTGGTGTCCACCAATATCCCACTATCACTTTCTTTTAGTTTATTTCTTTTAATTTCATTTTTTTTTTGTATTTTACTTTAATTTTACAATTATTAATTTATAAATTTTTTTAACATTCAAATCAATATTTTAGTTAATAAATTATTATTAGGATTGATATACTATAATTGGGGTATATATTTCGCTAAGCTTGAATTTTTTTGGTAATAAATATTGATTATAATTCATTAAACTATTATAAATGTTATTCTTATAATAAATATTCATCAAAATAATAAATTTAACAATGGAAAACTAAAAATTGTGGGATAGAGAATGCGAAATCCTCTTGCTACAGCAAAAAAGATATGAATTGATGAGAAGGGAAAGATGTCAAGCATACTATGGATTTGTTTTAGTCTTCTTAATGTGTTTGGGCCTTTTCTTAGGCTCAATTTCCGTTAATTATCTTCAACAGCCTACATATCGATCAACATTTCACCTTTTGTTATCGGAGATACATGATATAGTATTAGAAATAATTATTTTGTGTGTGTATGTGTTAGCCTATTGGTAGAGTGGTTAATGCCCGAGGCAAAAGGTCGTGAGTTCGAATCCACCGTGATGCGATCTTTAAATTTATGCATTAAATTGACAAAAATACAATAAAATTATTATTGAACTAAATAATGATTTGTTAAAGAAACCCATAAGCATTACATAAATATATAATTTACAAAGTTCCGATTATTTTGATGACGTAAAATTGGCAAGCCAGATAAGCAGCTACTTTAGTTTGTAGGGTTTGAGGATAAATAGATGAGTGGGGCAAATCAATTCTAATAAGTTATGGTATCTTTTTCACAATGATACCATAACTTAATCATATTAGCATATTGGTTCTAACGTTTTTAATGGGTTCATAATTGATTGGATTCGGACCCATTTTACTTAAGTGGGTAGGTTTTGTTCAATCCACCAATATGTTGCGAAAAACACACACCACAATTACGACAGAAAATAAAGAATACAAGAATTGTTTACCCAATTCGTCTTGCGACTATGTATGGGGGCGATGTCAAACCAAAGATTTCACTATATGTTTCGGATACAGATTACATGAAGAAACAACTATTAAATAGACTATAACCAAACTCTAACCTTAAGCTCATTTGGGTTCCTCCTGGTCCCAAAAGAGAGAGTACATTCTATTCAGACTTCATACTCCAACACAATATAATCATTTTTATATGTTGTTTTAACAACCTGTAAAAGAATTTCTCTTTTTTTCTTCCATTTTCATTCCGCTGCATATTTACTCTGTGTGCTTGCGTGTATTACGGTAACACTGAGCACATCATATAGATCCAGACGAGCCAACACTTTCACAAGAGAAGAAGCCTATTTTCCATAAATTAGTTAATATTTCACATATTTACTTAATTTATATATATCTAGCATGTTTGACATTTTATAAGCCATTGATTTTGATGAGAAAGTAGATAATATAGCCAACAACCTTGAGTTAAGTTAGGAGGCATGTTCAGCATTTCTCAACCTCTATAAAGAAACGCTTTCTTTGCAAATAATCTTGCCGCACTCCATATTTCAGGTGGAAATTAATGGTCTTCTGAGCTCCTTTTTTTTTGTTATTTTTGTTTTTGTGCCTTTAAATTGTTTTGCTGTTGTATATATGATTCTTGTTATATAGATTTCAGTTAATACAATAGCAATTAATAATTGTTGCGGAGGAACATACATAAGTTGTTTTTATTACAAATTGTTTGGAATCCCGTCTCCTTTTACTAACTACTAGGGATGCTAATGGGTCAGTTTTACGCGGACCGATTCGGAATCGCTCATAGCCCATTAAATTTTAAAGCAAAGGTTCATGTTCTGGTTCAAAACTCGCTTTAGACCCAGACCGTTATATCCGTAATTTGATGGTCCGGTCCGATCCGGTTCCGATTCTAGTTCGAGAACCACAACCAATACTTATTTGTTGGTTTTGATCCGAGTAAAAACCCGTCTATTGACAACCTAAGCTTAAGTAGTTTCGTCAATGAGTCGGTTTTACACATATCGATCCAGAATCACTCATAGTTCATTAAATTCTAAAACAATGTTTCGGTGCCAGTTTCGATCCTGGTTCTAGACCCACTCAGATCCGAACCGCTTCAGACTCATAATTGATGGTATGTGTCCTGTATCTAATGGGTTGGTTCCAAAACCAGAACCGATACTTTTTATTGGTTTTGATTAGGGTAAAACTCGTCCATTGATATCCCTACTAACACCTACCACGTATAATTGATGACTTTACAAATAAATAATTATTGAATTGTATATGATGATAGTATATATATATATATATATATATATGTATATATATAGGAGATGGATCAGGTAGGAATGAATAATTTGGTAGGAAATATGAATGAATCTGGATCTTTGATTTGCTATATCAATGGTTGAGATTTAATTTTCGGGTGTGCTACAGTTTTATGTTTTGTGTGCTACACGGATTATTGTGCAATACTATACTCTTCTTGTGCTACGCTGCAATGAAAGATGTGCTAAACTAATATATTTAGCATATGTGCTACGAATGGATGAAATATGTGCTAAACTAACATGTGCAATATAATAATTCTGATTGTGCTACACAAATATGAAAGATGTGCTACTATTTTTATTTTCGTACATTAAGGAGCATTCTCACCATAACCAACCCCTATATATATATATATATGCTAAACAATCTACTATACTATATAAAAAGAGCTTCTTTTTCCTATGAGAAATTAAATTTACAACTACTATTTGAGTTGTATACTAGGTAAATCTGCTCTTGCTAATTGCTAATCTGGAGTGAGGTAAATCACATTTTTAAAAAAAAAATTAGTCTGACAGGCTAGATTGAAACACATTTGATCAATTATCATTGGATTCCATAAAAATTGATTTCTACATAGGGTGTGCATCGGTCGGTCGGTCGAACCGACCGACCGAAATTTTTAAAACAGAAAATCGAATCGAAAATATTTTTTTGAACCAAACCGAACCGATTTATAGTTTCGGACCGATCGAAAACCGAACAGAAAAAACCGATCGGTTTCGATCGGACTGAAAAACCGACCGAAACATATATATATATATATATATATATATATATTTATTTTAAAATAAACATATTTTAATCCTAATTATTTAATTAAAATATTTGAACCGAATCGAAAACGACCTTTTCAAAAATCGAACCGAACCGATCGAAACCGATCGATTTGGTCGTTTTTTTCGGTTCGGTTCGGTTCGGTTCGTGCACACCCCTATTTCTACATATGGAATTATTCTGAGCTTGAGTGTTGTTCAATTTAATACAGAAATAAGAAATTTAAAGGCCGCGTCACGGTGGATTCGAACCCGAGACCTTTGGCCTCGGGCATTAACCACTCTACCATTAGGCCAACACACGCACACTCTGAGCTTGAGTGTTGATGACTCAACTTATAATGAAGCAAAATTTGATTACATCTAAAATTTGTGTATTAAGAACAAAATGTAAAAATTATGAACAAAATCAAAATTAGGATAAAGTTGGTGTATTTTAAACTAATTAACCCTATATTGTATTCGTCGCGGTTAACTAGCGGAACTAAGAGGAGAATAAGTTGGGAGTGATAGAGAGTCGTGACTCGTATGGTAGCAGGTAGACTAGACGGAAGAGATAAAATGAAGAAAAAGGGGAGGGTGACTAGGTGGATTAATGGAGAAAATTAGTTGATGTTTGTGTTTTTACATTTAATCTCTATTTTATTATTGTAATTTACGAAATACCCCATTCGTCCTATTTAAAATATTTCATTTTTTATTTTGGGTTGTCTAATATAAATATCTTATTCCATTTTTAAAAATAATTGCTTTCAAAAGGTGTGAGCGATATCTAGTTTTTTTTTTTTTTTTTCATTTAACTACTTTATACATTTCTACTAAATACATGTACCAAAAGAAATGTGTGATACTCAGTTTTTTTTTATCTATTTACTACTTTATACACTTCCTTTAAATGCCTTTACCGGAAGAAATGTGACATTTTAAATGGTACGGAGAGAATATATATAATATAATATATTTATTTGATATTTTCGCTTCAATTATTACATAGGCAAAGAATAATTAAATTCTACGTATCATGAAATCCAGATTTTAAGTGGAAAAGTTGTTTCTTGTCCAACATCGCCGTAAAATCTTATATAAATATTATATAAATTTATATATGCCTTCATGTTTTATTTAGGATAAGAAAATATTATATTTTTATACGCAAAAACGCTTCTAGCGCAATGTTTTTTAAGTTTTTGTTATAGATTAATTTTAAAATTAATTCAATTATGCTCGATAAAGAATTTAGAATAATATGAACTGATAAATTGAAAGTATTCTAAATTTAAAGTACTACACATAAAATTATAAAGATTACAAATATGACATTATTAAATATTGAAATATGACATTACATCAACGATAAAATTACATAAAATTACTAAAATCCAACAAACTGACATAAATTACTATATATAGTTAAAATTTGAAAATGCAAATGAAGTCGTGCATATTGCTGGAATATTCTACATTGATCGAGATAATTTTTATATATTATTAGGATTACTAAATGATAGTTTTTGTTCTTGACAAACTTCTATTTTTATCCTTTATGCTTTTTAGAGTGCAGTTGTGTCCAAATTTGTCTATACATACAATTGAAGGGCTTCAAGTATTTCGTAGATGTATCTATAATATGTAATGACGTGCACAACTAGTTTTATAGTACTTTATGTAACTATAATATTCGTTCCGTCCCATTTAGGATGATATGTATTTCTTTTTGGACTGTCCTATTAAGATGATCTGTTTTCTTTTTAGAAAATAATTATCTCTTCAAAAGTTATAAGACATATCCACTTCTTATCACTTTATACACTTCTCCTAAATAACTGTGCCAAAAAATGGGCTGTATTAGGTGGGACCGAGAGAGTAGGAATTAGTAAATATATACTAATATATTGACGTATTATTTATATTAGGTCACATGCATAAACAAAGTTCATATTTTCTAGAATATATTAGATGAGCGACATAATGATATGCAACAGATTTGTAATTTATGGTACATCCATATGATCAGATTTAGACCGGTCAAATGATATTTTCTACTTCTAATAATGATTATATATAAAAATTATTGAGAAATCTCCCAGCAAATAAATCACAAAACGTATTAAAAGTATTACTATAAAAATGAGAGAAAGTATGTATATGTTTGATTAGAGATAAACAGAATCCTTCAAGTCTGCTGGTTTTCCCACCACAGCATTTGTGTGAACAACCTTTTTCTGTCCAATGATTGAAAGTTATATTTTCAGTTCGATCCGATTCTCAGCTGTAATTAACAAAATTATGGCAATATCAATACTAGAGCCGGCAAAATGAGCCCGGCCCGAAAAGCCCACTCGGGGTACCCGAGGTTTGGGCCGGTTTGGGCTTCAAAATTAAAGGCCAAAAAAACCGGGCCTAAAAAGCCCGCCCGAAAAAAACCCTGGGCCTACCGAACTTTGGGCCAAAAAAGCCCGGGGTTTTGGGCTAAAAAAGCCCGCCCGATTTTTATTAAATATATATTTATAATATTATTTAATATGCATATCTATATTTTTTAATAATATTAATTATATTTTATATAATTATTTATTTTTTATAGTAACAATTTTCTTACTAATTCACATAATGATCAGAAAAATAAATTCTGAAAAAAATAATAACCTCATAAATCATTCAAAAATAATTCCTAAGAAAAATGATCTCCAAAAATATATACATTGATGACTAATGATCTTATAGTATGTAAAATCTATTTTGAATCATTGATCTTAAATATATACAATATAATTAATTTATTTTATGAGTATAAGTCGAATTGACGTTTAATAATATCATTTATCTTTGATTTGTAATTACTAATTTTTTCTCCTTAAATTAAAGAATTAAAATCATACTGCATTACAATATGCATGAATACATAAATAGGTCAAGATATACAAGAAGCATTATCATAAGAATAAGTAAGCTCAAAATATTCTCATCACTGATTCTTTATTTAAGTTAAAGGAGTTATGAGATCTTAATTAAATAATTATTTTTTTAAATTTAAAATATTAATTTTATATATTAAAAAAATTAAAAAATTATCTAAAAAAAGTCCGCCCTCCCGAAAGCCCGCCCGGGGTTGGTTTGGGCTTCATATTTTTAGGCCCGGCCCGAAAAATTTAAAAGCCCGACGAGCCTGGGGTCGGCCCGGCCCGGCCCGCTACTTTGCCACCTCTAATCAATACCACATTCCAAAGATAAAAATGACACTTAATATTATAAATAAATCTACAATTAAAGAATTATTGTTAGAGATTCGTTCTAATTATGCTATGATGTTAATTATATTTGTATCATATTCACACTATTAATTTGAAGGGTTATTGAAGCATTAATACACCAACTTTAAGTCCATTTTGATTTTTTCCACTAACTTTAAAAATTGTCACAAAATACATAAACATAATCACTTTAGTGATTTTACTATGATTTCAAATCCAGGTCAAATTAGATCTGACTTAACATCTTAAAAATTTACTATAGACAAAACGGTTAGTGTTATAAACGACATCGTAGAGAGAACATAAAACATGTCGTTCCATCAAAATAAATCAGATTTTTTGATTTCTAGGATTCATCGCGTCAACTCTCATTATAAAATCATATCTTCTCGTTTGTTTCATCGGCTGGTTCTAGTTGGGATCAAAATAATCGATATACTCTCTATGATGTTGTTATATCACTGGTCGTTTTGTCTATGATAAAATTTCGAGATATCAAGTCAGATTTAATTTGGTTTGAATTTGAAATCACGGTAAAATCTCTAAAGCGATTAAGTTTGTGTATTTTGTGACAATTTTTAAAATTAATGGAAAAAACCAAAATGAGCCAAAAGTTAATGTATTCATACGCCAATAACCCTAATTTGAATAATTCACGATATTTTTGCACACCAGCTTTACGTGTGTAACTATAATATTTGTTACTTGCATTAACTTATTTGAGATTATTTATCTGCAGGTAAAAGCGGAAATGATTTATTTAATTTATGTATATCTTTTCTTTCTGAAACCGATATTATTGATATACCTCTATCAAACCAATGGTGGTTGTAGTTGAGTTAGTTAGGGTGCCCAAATTGCGTGGAGAGAACTACTTACTTGTTTCTGGGCCCACCAACAAACTGAAATATAACTTTTTATTTTTATTTTTTATAGAGGACAGTAATTACATTATACAACACCCTTTTGCACAAAAGTTAAAAAAATCAATATGAATGTGACGAGGACAGCAAATATTCTATATCTGGAATTTATAGAACATAATTTCTTTTTCAAGTTTTTTTTTATCAATTAGATACAGAAATTTAAAGATCGTGTCACGATGGACTCGAATTCCAACTCAAAATCTTTGTCATCGAGCATTAACCATTCTTTTCGTGTTTTCTTTGTTTCCTTTCAGGTAGCAAGTAAAGGGAACGCTAAGTATATGCACAAATACGGTCAATTCCAACTGCTAATTATTATTTTCTAATGAAGGCAATTAAAGCCTGAGCACATTACTAATAATATAATCATTACGTTAGTGATGTTGAATAAATAGAAAAGTTAGAATCACAAAATTACGATTTGATTATGCCGACACCTTGAAGCCGAAGAGTTTCATTTTGTAGGGCAAATAAGATCATATTTTAAGTTCGAAACTCTATTTAGGTAGTTTGGAAAGTGGGGTGAAGATATTTGATACGCCTCGTCCCGAATTGTTATTTGGGATTTGAATTATGTTATGTTATTTATTAATTACGTACCAGTTCTTCCCATTATTATTGGTTCATTTTCTTTTTTTGGGATGTCCCACTATTATTGGTTCATTCCAAAAAAGAAAACAATTTTACATTACAAAGTCTCTCGAATTTCGTATCATTGACTATTTTACACACAAAACATAACTCTCATTAATCTACCTTCAAAAAAAAATGAGCCGTTGGGACGAAGGGTGTATTATTTAGGATTTGAACTTTTGGGTATTTTCCTATTGTAAGAATTTTAATAGATTTGTGGCTCATCCTGTTTTTCTATTCCTATAAATATCTAGTGGTAAGTACACGCGCTAGGAGTTGTACAACAATAAGTCCCAAATTAGAGTCATACAATATAACATTATGTGGCGTTACGGTTGAATTATGTACTATAATTTTATATATGTATTAGATGTGATCTTAGTATGATTCCAAAACAAAATCAAATTCGAAAAACGAACTGAATCGAACTGAAATTAGTGTTTTGGTTCAGTTTGTATAGTAAAACGATTTTGTTCGATTTTAAATTTTGAAACTGAAATTTATTCGGTTCGGTTTCGTGTTGGGAAGAAAAATTGATTTTTAAACCGAACCATCCGATTTTTTTTATATTATTTATATTATTAATATTTGAACTGGTTAATAAATATAAACTCTTTTGAGTGTTAGTCCCCTCCTAACCCACACCATATTCAACCAAACCACAAAATTTTCATCTCTCAATCCCAAATCTCTCTCTCCCTTTCTCCTCTTTCAATCCTACTAATCTGAAAGGTTTAGCTTTTCGCTCATCAATCGTGTTTTTTAGATACAGAAAACTCAAATATGTTTTGCTTTGTTCAAATCAAGAAAAGGAGTTAATTTTGTAGTATTATACAGTTCCAACTATGAATTCTTGTGACTTTGCTCTTTTTACAGTTTTATTTTTGAAGGTACACTGACAGAAATACAAAACAGACAGAGAAATCAACAGGTTTGAATCCCAGAAAAGAGAAAAAGATGTATCAAGAAAATGGCGGTTTCGACCAAAGCAGCAGTATGCAATTGACTCAAGCAAAGGATGCTTTCTCCCAAACCCATTTACCAAACTGTAACAACTTCTCCATAGAGGAGCAATCCTACCCCCAAAACGCCGCCGTCGCCGCCGCCTCGGCGCTGGAGATGGAGCTGCAGCACCACCTCGAGATCGAGCAGTGCTACACCAACAAAAACCTCGGCGACATCCAAGAAATGGCGGCGCACGAATCCCCAAACTGGCAAGAGATGACCGCTTTCAACGCCGAAAACGGGTACCACCACCAAAATCCCTCATCCGATTTCAACCAAATCTACGCCGCCACAGCTTCCATGGCCGACGCCGCCTCCTACCCCATATTCCCCCTCCCGCGGTCGTCGCTGCTTCCCAACTTCCAGCAGAAATCCCCGGCTTTCTTGGCCTCACTGGGGCTGCTGGGAGACGTCAACTCCTCCATGGACGGCTCCGCCGCGTCGAGCGGCGTCGTTTACGACCCTTTGCTGCCGCTGAATCTGCCCCCTCAGCCCCCTCTGCTGAGAGAGCTTTTCCACTCTTTGCCGCATGGGGGCGGGATTTACACGCTTGGGGGATCGAGAAACGGAGGCTTGTTCACTAATGGGGTTGATGAGAGAGAAGCAAACGTGGGTTTGTACCAAAATGGTGACGGACCTTACGAATTCACGGCAACAGAAATCGGTGGGAAAAATAGAGATGGGATGAAAGATGCGAAACATTTTGCTACTGAGAAGCATCGGAGAGTGCTGTTGAATGACAAGTATCAAGCTCTCAGAGCCTTGGTTCCTAATCCCAGTAAGGTAATAATTAATTAATTTCATCCAACATTTTCACAAATCTATTCCAAGCTATAGACTTAGATTAGTTTAGCCTTGCAACAAATTAAAATCATTTGAGTTTGTTCGGGGGGAATGAAGACTGATAGAGCGTCGATCGTGGGAGACGCCATTGAGTACATCGACGAGCTGAAGAGGACGGTGACGGAGCTCAAGGGTTTGGTGGAGAAGAAGAGGTGTGCTCGAGAGAGGATGAAGAGGCCTAAGATGGAGGAAAATGGGAGCGTGGAGTCCAAGTGCGTGGGCGACAGTGGATCATCGCTGCGGAGCTCGTGGCTGCACCGCAAATCGAAGCACACGGAGGTCGACGTGCGAATCATCGACGATGAGATCACGGTGAAGCTGGTGCAGCAGAAGAGGATCAACTGCCTGATCTTTGTTTCCAAGGTGCTCGATGAGTTGCAGCTCGATCTCCACCATGTTGCGGGAGGGCTAATCGGTGATTACTATAGTTATCTCTTTAACTCCAAGGTGAAGTTAATTACTAGTTCATGTAATCATTCATCAATTTTTAGGAAATTTAGGGTTGATCTGGATTTTATTTGCAGATTTGCGAGGGTTCGATTGTGTACGCGAGTGCGGTGGCGAACAAGCTCGTCGAAGTTGTGGACAAGCAGTATGCTGCAGTTCCACCAACAAGTAGCTATTAGGTAAATTGTTAATGCTATATTGACTTCAAATATTACAGTCTCTACTTGAACATTATAACTTTATACTTGTAATAGTGTTGTGTATATGTGGAATCAATTAAAGGCGCACAATCACTAAACATCTATATTTTGATAATGTCTTTCTCCCCAGATGTGTTTCTTGTCATGTGGAATTTGATTCTATGTTCTTGTTTTGCAATTGTGACCAATTTGATCACCTAATAAGCTAATTACCAAATTCAATTCTAATACCTTATTAAATGACACAAGCACTCTTACTTATCCCGTAGAATGGCCTAATGGTTAAGTATGTATTCATGATGCCAAATGTCACACGTTCGAATCTCACTAATGTCTTGTCTGCCAGACATGGTTTTTGAAGTGTGGTTTAATGAAGGTCTCTATAGATCTTAGTCTGTCACATCTGAATTTTCAATTATTTCCTAGTGATTAGTTTGTCACACATTGAAGTAAAATATCACTTGTTTTTTACGCTGTAATTCGAAAGCATCATTTACATTGAAAAAAAGTTTCACTTGGCACTGGAGAAAAGTATCAATATCCTCTTGTACGAACGTCCGCACAGAAGACCACCTCTTTAACTAAATACAACTAGCTTTGTTAGGAAAAAAACTGAGTGAGCTTTTCTCTGAGTTAAAATAAAAGAAACCAGCGTTTGGGAATTGGGTCCTTTGCGAGCTTTGTGGCACTCAAATGAGTTCAAAAAACTTGTGGAGTTTTGGGAGTCAAGAAAGTTTCTTTTAGAGAAACCCACTGAAAAATAATGGAGAATTCAATAAAGATGAGATTAGTGAGGGAGAATCATTTTCTGAGCATCAATTCTTGGTGTGGATAGAGATGAAGTTGGATCCAAACATTAGGAAGAGGAGAAGGAATGAGGAGGATACGAGAAAACAAATATGTAAAAATATGTTTCTTTTTTATTTCATTTTTTTTTTCATACAAGCATCAAAATGATATCGCTTTGACTTTTATGTGTGAAATAATTTTTCATGACCTAATTTCAATATTAGTGAAAATTCACACTTAATTCCAACAAGACAAGTCCCATTTCAATTCCTGAAATTTTGTTTTTATGCTATATTTGAAAATTTGCTCTACATTCGTTATTTGACTCAAAAGAATATTCGTATTTAGTTTAATCAGTAGTTGCAGCAAAGATGAAAAATAACCCAATTTATTTATTTGCATATGTTGTGCATTATACACTCCGATGGAATTATGAGAGCGTAAAATTCAAGCACCCATTATCAGAGTTAAGATTTAGATACAAAATTAGGATTTTATATATTTTTTATATTTATTCGTTTTGATTCTTAAATAGAAAAAAAAAATCATGTCGGATTTAAAAAATAGTAGTGAAAATCAACGCTTGACTCCAACTAGATAAGTTAAATTTTCATTTCCTTGAATTTTACTCTTTTGCCATATATCTATACTACTTCGACCAAAGGTGAGAGTTTCTACAAATATTTTGAATGTCGAGTTATTTCTAAAACTCGACCCAAAAGATATACAATAAATTTCACTAGTTTATCCTTGAAGATGAAATAAAATGACAAATAGAATTATCAAAATATATGTATGTACATGATAAATTTGGTGTGCGAGATTTATGAAAACTGTAAAGAACACCGAGGCTTTTACGTGGTTCGATCAAGAATAAGATCTACGTCCACGGAGGATTGATTCCTCAATACTTTCACTATGTAGGATTACAATGAAATGTACTGAAAAGCTCTCTAGTATTCTAATAGTTGCTAACCTTTTACCGTCGATGATGGGATATGGCCCAACCAACTGGCCCACTAATGAGCCCAAGCGAGTGGGCCTAACGTTGGTAGCAGCCCACGCGGTCGAGCCCTAATCATTGCCCAAAACGCTAGCCCCGGAACCGCCACCTCCATGATGGAGAAGATGAACCAGGTCGCGCCACCTCCACGTGGCGCGCAGAAGGCGAGAGGTCCCCGCCCGCCAATGGAGGCACGCCGGAGGAAGAGTCACGAACGACCAATGGAGAGGTCGGGCGCCGTGGGACAGTCAAGTTGTATAAATAGAAGGAAAATCGATGTTAGAAGGGTTAGCAATTTCATGAATACAAAGGCTTGTAACCCATACTCTGCATTTAAAAGCTCTAGTAAAAGTATTGAGGAACCATTCCTCCGTGGACGTAGATCTCATTAACGATCGAACCACGTAAAAGCACAGGTGTTCTTTATTGCTTTATAAATCTCGCACATTCACATAGCTAGATTCATCATTGGCGCCGTCTGTGGGAACCTCGAACAAGAAAGCTTCGTTTCTCTCGCAACTAAACGGCAAGAACACGCACAACCGCCGCCCACCGGCAACAACCGGTGAGGACAACCGGTGGTCACTCCGTCGCGGAAAGGAGATCGCGGACGCCACGGCGCCCGCGCTCACGAGGGCAACATGGTAAACTCTTCCATACACCTCGGGACCGCGCCCCAACGTGGGGAAGATGTCGACCTCAGCGAGGACGAGCAAACAACTCATTCGTCCCACGAGGTCCTCGGCCGAGCTGTGAGCGAGTTCCTCCACGCCAATCTTGGCGATTCAAAGCTTCCTCAACCGGAGGACCAAAGGCGGGTCCTCTAGGGCCCCGGATCAACACCACGGCCTCCCGAGGCCGCTCCCGTTCTAAACGGTCAGTGCTCACCTCGGCGTGATAGCCGAGAACGCGCATCGCGCCCGACGCGCGGAGCCGCCACCGCGGCCGAGCCGCCGACCTCATTCGCGCAGCCTGCCTCCCATGAGGCGAGCCGCCACTGTGATCGCCCACTCGCCATTCGCGCGGCCGCCTCCACCTCGTCATGCCGACCGGAGGGTCGAGCGAAGCAGAAGGAAGAAAGGCGAGTCGAACTCCCACTCGGAGGACGATAGGCGCCGCTATCGATCCCCACCCTCCGAAAGAGGCGGCAACGACCTCCGGGGTTCGACCGCTACGGAGAATCATCTCCCTTTCTCCGGGGAGATTCTAGACACGCCCCACCCCGCAGATCGGGCACCCAACATAGCGACTCACGATGGCCTCGGAGACCCTCCGACTTCCTTTTCGCCACACCACCAACATGGCGAATCGAGGGATGGAAGATTTTCACATGTGCAAAATCTTCCCGAGGTCTTGATCTCCAACGCACGGCGTTGGTTCACCCGCCCGCCGTAACAGCATCCACCGCTTCCGGGACCTCATGGATCGATTCAGTGGCGCTTTATCGAAGATGCCGCCCCCAGACCTTCCTCCGACTGCTCACAATCCGCCAGGCGGACGAGACGATGTCAAACTTCGTCTCGAGGTTCATCAAAGAGTCGCTCAAAATCGACGACAAAGAACGATCTCTACATCATCAACGCTGTTCAAAACGGATCCGCCCGTGCATGAACAAAGAAATCACCGGGAGAAACCAAAGACGGCGAGTAAGCTTTGGAACACGGTGGATAACTTCGTCAAGGGAGGCGAGTCGGATCGGAAGAAGCGGGAGATGCGGGACGAGCGTAAGTCCGAGAGAAAAAGCCGGACGATCAAGTCGAGTGCGCAGACCGCAGAGGCGCCTCGACGAGAATCAAAAGAGGGGCTGAGTCCGACTCGGACCTCGGCCCAACCCGCCGGCAGTAGCCTCCCCGCTCAAATCAGGCGGAAATATTCGAGCCCACGCCGAGCTCTTCCAAGCCCCGCCCTATGAAGGGGATCGAAGAGGTCCACGGCAGTATTGCGACTACCACCAAGGGTATGGTCACGATACCGAGGATCGCAGAAACACAGGCTCACGGATCGACGAGCTCGTCAAGGTGGAGCCCTCAAAAATACTCGGACGGTGGTCCAAGAAGCGAGGCGCGAAGGAATGGGCGGCAACAAGCGCGGGCCGACCCACGGCGACCCAACCCGAAGACGACGAGGCGAAGGTCCCAACGCCATGGAACAGGTCTATGTTGTTACCGGACTGCCCATCGGGACGACGAGGTCGTCCATCAAGAACGACGCCCGGAGGCCGGCCCCGGAAGAGCCGAAGAACAAGCGACTCCGGGATGGCGAGAACATAACGTTCTCCAAGGAAGACCCCGTGCCCAGGATCATGCCGCACCAGGACGCCATCACCATACAGGCTGCGGTGGGCAACAAAAACGTCCACCGGGTCTATATCGACATTGGAGCCTCCGTCAGCATCATCTTCCGTAGCTGTCGGATAAGCTTGAGGTCGGAGGCATTCGAGTTCTTCCGCGCCTCCCGGCTACGGAGCTTCACTCAAGCGAGCCGGCCGAGGGGTCATTACCCTTCCGGTCACCGTAGGCGGGCTCCCGTGTCGGTCACTAAGGCCATCCGATTCTTCTGGTCCGGCCCCTCCGCATAACATTATCCTCGGGAGAGATTGGTCAGACGCCACCAAGGCCGTCTGTTCGGTCTACCACCTCACCGTAAAGATTCCCACCCGGTGGGAGTGCTCAAGATCAGGGGACCAAACGGCCGCAAAAGAATGCTACGGCTCTCAACTCGGGACGCGGCCTCGCCCGGGCATAGCAATTACCGGGCCCCTGAGGCCGACCACCACGGATGACCGACCGGGGACCTCCAACTATACGACGACGATCCTCGAGGTCATCCAGTCGGCACCTGTGGCCCGGCGGACGTCCGCGGCACGTCAAACGACTTCGAAAGAATATAGGACGTGTTTGCTTGGTCCCCGCCGATATGACCGGTGTCGCCCGAGCTCATAACTCACCGCCTCAACATCGACCCGCCACCAAGCGGTCCGTGAGAAGAAAAGGATATTCGCGGCGAGCGCAATGCCGGTCATTAGGGACGAGGTGACTCAACTTCAAAGCCAAGATCTTGTTCGAGGTCAAATACCGACCGGATGGCTAATCCGATCGTGGTCGAAGTCGGCGGAGGGTGGCGCGTGTGCGTCGATTATACCGACCTCAACAAGCACCGCCCAAAGATTGCTACCCCTCCCCGATATTGACAAGAAGGTGGAGGCTTTGGTGGGCCACGAGATGTTCGACTTCACGGATCTATCTGAGGGTACCACCAAATCCTAATGAGCCGGAGGATGCACCAAAGACTCGCATTCATCACCGACTTCGCGTCTTTGCGTCGAAAGATGCCATTCGGCCTCAAGAACGCCGGGCTACCTACCGGAGGATGGTGGATGCAACATTCAAAGACCACATCGGGAGATCGTCGAGGTCTCGTCGGCGACATAGTAGTCAAAGTCGAAAACGGAGAGTGCTACCGACGACCTCGGCACCATCCTCCAACCGCCGGTCGGCCAACCTCAAACTTAACCCCAAAATGCACGTTCATGGTAAAACGGGAAATTCTTGGGGTCTTGGGTTTCAAGAAGGCTTGAAGGCGAACCCCACCAAGGTAAAGGCGGTGCTCGAAATGCAAGTGCCAAAACCATTCGCGAGGTCCACAAACTTACGGGTGCCTAGCCGCCTCGATGGGTTCCTCTCCGGGCTGCAGAAGTTAGCCCCATTCTTTAAAATCTTGAGGAGGCCCGGAATTCGCATGGCGGAAGAGCATCACCTCGCCTTCACACTGCTCGAGTACCTCGCCGACCGCCTACCTTGACCGCCCCCAAAAGAGGCGAACTCTCTCCTTCAGCTTGGCGGCCTCGGACGAGGCAATCGATCTTGATCTTGGTGCGGGACGAGGTCGGACGGCAGCTTCCTATTTACTTCATCACCGAGCACTCAAAGGGCGGAGACAAGGTACTGCCGGCCTTGAAAAGGTAGCACTGCATGGTGAATGCTAGCGGCGGCTCGACCCTACTTTCGGGCTCACTCCATCCAGTATCGACCGACCGCCTCGAGGCAAGTCTTATCAAAACACGAGTCATCGGGACGAATAGCAAGTGGGCCTCGGGCTTGGCGAGCACGATATCTCGTACTCCCGCACCGGCCATAAAAGGGCAAGCTCACGATTTCTGGTAGAAGCCAAGTTTATCGAGCTCGGTCGATCGCTAAGATTAGCTCCTCTAACGCCCCACCTCGGTCATCCCCGGCCCTGCGGAACCGGACCTCATCCACCGATGGTTGTTGGCGGATGACGTGGGCGGAGCCTCGTGCAAAGCAGGCGGCGGAGCGGGCATCCTTCTCCTCGGTCCAGATATGCGAGGAAGTCACCCTCGCGCTCCGGTTTACCTTCCGACCACCAACAACGAGGTGGAGTATGAGGCCCTAATCTCGGGACTCCGCCCGCTCTGGGGTGGGGAGATCCAAATTTCGGCGATTCTGTCGTCGTGAACGGTGTTAGGCAAAACACGAGGCCGAGGAGGACCGAATGAAACAATACCGACAAGGCAAAAGAGATGTTGACCTCGTTCGGATACTTGAGATCCACCGAATCCCGAGGGAAAGCAGCGGGTGACGTCCTCAAAGCAAGCTAGTTGCGTCATCAACAAGTCCACCGGTGGAGAGATCCGTTCGAAGCATAGCGGAGTCCCACGTCGGCATCATCACCGAGATAGAGCCGAATGGATGTCTCCCGAAGGCTACACGGAACACACGACTACCTTCGGATCGGCTCGAAGCCAAAAGATGATGGCAAAGTCCCGAAGTATCTCATGCGTGAGGCGTTCTCTGGGAAGTCTTACCTTCAACCCTCCCGAGATGCCTCGGGCGGAAGAAGCCGACTATGTGCTCAACGAATACACCGAGGGTCTTGTGGAAGCCACATCGGTCGCGAGCACTTTCAAAGAAGGCGAGGTCGGGATACTCACCGCCCACCGTGAAAGATTCGGCCGAGCTCGTCAAGAAGTGCCCAAAGTGCCGATCCACTCCACGGTCAAAAGCGCCTCGAGACGGTTTGAGCGACTGCGAGTCCGTGGCCTTTCATGCGGTGGGGATCGACATTGTGGCCCTGCTCGACCGAGCACCGTGTCGGCTCCGATATTTAGTCGTGGCCATAGACTACTTCACAAAATGGGTCGAGGCCGAGCCACTTTCGAGCATCACGAGCGTAGGATTCAAACCTTTGTGTGGAGAAATATAGTGCGCCGCCGCATACCGCACATCCCGGTCTCGGACAACGGCACTCAATTCGTCGACAAAAACTTCAAGGGTGGTGCGAAGAGCTTCACATCGATCAACGCTTCACTTTGATCGCACACCCGCAAGCAAATGGTCGACCGAGGTGACGAACCGCACGATCGCACAAGGATTGAAGAAATTTGGATCAAGCTAAGGGCGATCGGGCTGAAAATCTCCTCAAGTCCTCGGTCCCACAGACCACACCTCGGACGGCGCACGGGAGACCCCTTTACCGGGTCTGATGCATCGAGGCCATCATACCGGCCGAGATCGTGCCAAGCCCTCGCACTCTCCACTTCAACCAGCGGGAACGAGGAAGACTGCGGGCCAACCCTCGACGCCTCGAGGAGAAGCGAGCTTGCCTTCATAAACGGCTAAGTACAAGAGCCGGTCGCTACTACTACAAAAAGAGTAAAGGCCTCCACACTCGAGTGGGCGACCGCCCTGCGGAATAATGAAGCAAGCCGAGCCGAGCGTCTTAACAAGCTTGATCCGACATGGGAAGGACCCTACCGCGTTCACGAGGACCTCGGCAAAGGGGCCTATAAGCTCGCCCACCTGTCCGGGGCACTTATTCCCCGAACCTAGCACATAACTCATCTAAGGAGGTATTTTACATAGCTTTGATTTTAGATCGGCGACATGTTAGCCCTTCTATTGTTTTGACTGATGTGCGACGCTGTTTACTTGTCTAATAAAACATCTGTTTTTCTAATGAGTATTTCACTTCGTTACGTCTTACATTTATGTGAACATCCATTCGGATATACCACATCTAAACCTTACGCCTTACGAAGATGAAAATCCCACTAAGTAAACGGACTACCCATTAAGTTTCTACATGCAAAGCATACAGAACCCATTAAGTTGGACGACATACCCATTAAGTTGGGCGTCTACATGCAAGCGAATCCAAACCGATCTACCTCATACCCCTTTATTTGGGAAGATATGTACAAAGTCTAAAATGCATCAACGACTACAAACAAAGTAGCCATATAAACAACCGTGCTTGAGCTCGTTTATACCCTTTATTTGGGAAAATCGTTGTATCTGAGATGAATATATTTATGACCAAAACGAAGTCCTAAGCTATGTTTGTAAAAATAATAAGGGAAGCATTACATAAAACGAGTCTAAATACATTTATACCTACAAAGGTCCTATACTATACATGGCCTCATTCCGGCCCCGGCCCGCCAGACCGGCCGAAGCGCACCAATTCTCTACAAAATCCCGTGCCGACGATGTATGCCCGAACGAACTCGGTGCCTTCGACCCGGTCGATGAGGCCGGAATCACCACGGCTCGGCTCCCGGCGGCGGGCGCGACTCTGAGGCAGCCGGACGAAGCATCGACTCAGGATCACCTTCACCCGCTCCGGGGACACCCAAGAGGCGGGCGCAAGCACGGGCATCCCGGCGGGGACGACCCGAGGTCACACCCCGACCCCCGACGGACACCGGGCCGTGTGCGACCCCCGCCCGAAGCTCTCCTCGCCGACACGAGGACCTCGGTCGTCGCCCGGTCCCGAGGATCCTCGATAATCCGCCCTGCGGACCCATCAACCTCAAAGACTACTGGCGTGATCGGAGTATCCGCCTCCTCCGTGGTTCTTCTATGATAGGTCGGAGAGAGCCGCCGTTGCCTCGCCACCTCGCCGGGCATGCGACGTTCGGACGATGTCGCACATCTCCATAAACTTCACCACGGAGTCGACGCGAGCTTTGAACTTCTTCTTGTTGGGCCTTCCTCATCCTCAAGACCATGCCCTCCGCCCAAGCTCTGGACTCGGTCGTCGGCGGATATGGTAGTCCCACCACAAGCGGACCGCCTCTCTCGTACTCTGCATGCTCCTCAGACAACCGAGCGAGCCTCTCCGCGGTCAGTGCAAGTTGTTCCTCGCACTGCATCAAACGTCCGTGGATTGCGTCGGCAGATATGTCCGCCCCCTGGACTCCGCTCTGCGCGACCTTCAACTTCAATGCCTCGTTCTCGGCCAGGAGGCGGGCCACCTCCCGATCAGCCTCGGTCAACTTCTTCTTCAGTTCGGAAGAAGACACCGAGCTCGCATCCATGGCGGCCAAAACTGGGTCATTCGGCATCGACCTCCAAAATTGCACCTCCTCGTCCTTCTCGCCAGGCACCTCGGACCTCTTTCACAGCCAATGAATTCATGGTCGAGTCCCAAGTAAGGAGATTGAATGCTATAAATAAAATTATACAAGTCTAAATAAGTGATAAACATTATTTTATATATACGAAGAATTTTATTACAAGGGCTCGTGGTCCCATCGACCCATGGTTCAACCTATTACAATTGGCCCACTAACCTCGGCCCCTCTCCGGACTCGCCGCCCCGCTCCCCGCGTTCCTCCATTGCTCCATTCTTCTGGTGCATGGTCGACACCGAGCCGAGCTCGGCTCTTCTCCTCCTCCTCCTCTTGGCCCGGCCCGCACTCGCCGAAGCTCCAAGCTCTAGATCTTCATCCACCCGGCATCGGGACACGGCCTCGGCCGTCGGGAGCGACGTCGAGGAGGCTAAGGCCTCCACCACGGGAAGGCGGCAGATCGGCAAGCACCCGCATACCCAAGTTGACCGCCTCCGATCAATCTCACCCCACCATGCTCGCCTTGTCAAAACCGCATCGTGGCCGCCAACCCTCCGGTGGGTAGATATCACCGCGCCTCATCACGGCGGCGGTCGGAGATAAAGCGAGAAGGACTCCGACTCGATAAGTTTCTTGGCGAAGGCCTTCAAGATGGGCCTGCTCCGCCAGCAGAGCACTCGTCCGATCTGCCGCCTCTTCTCCGCCTCGGCCACCTCCTCCCGAGCGCACTCCACTCAGCGGCGGCCTCCCAGACAAGACGGTTCTTCTCCTTGTGGCGGCCTCGGCGGCCGCCCAGCAACCTCCACCTCCTCCTCGCGCCAGCCGGCGAGGACTCGCTTGCGGCCGCCTTTCTCTCCGGCTCCTCGTGCGAACGCAACAACGCCGGCCATGCGGCGATCTCGCCGCGATCAAGGCAGGTCCCGCAAATCAAACGATTAGTAGCAAAAAAAAAAAAAAAAAGCATGACTGTGACAGGCGTAAGATCGCAGGAGATCGGCACCGTGCGCACCATGGGCACGAGCCTCCACCTCGAGGCCCGAGTGGAGATCGCTGCGGACCCTTCAGCGCAGATCGCCGAGGTGTTCCACCACCACGGGCTGCGAGGTGGGCCTGCACACCTTCGCCTCTTTTAGAAGGCTCCCGCCGCCGGATGGCGCAGTCGAGACGAGGCCGGCCGCTTCACCTCCTTCGTGTGCTTAAGCTTCACCGCATTACATGTAAGAAAATCGCGTCAAGTCAAGCAGGTCGAACCTATAAGAAGGAAAAGAGAGGTGCCTCACCCACTCGGACCCGCCCCCGAGCTGCGACTGCACACTCGGCCGGCATCATTAAGGTTGTCTCGGTGAATTCTATAGAAACTTCACCGAGCGTTGAGCTGTTCCTCTACCCACCGAGGGGCTTAAGCTTTATATCCGCCACCTTACCCATCCCCATCCGTAGATCGGATGCCCATCGACCCTCAAAAGAAAAACTTTTTGCCACCCGACACCTTCGAGGGTCGACTCACCCTAAACCACCGCCGAGGCGAAAGATAGTACAACCCTCTCGAGTACTGACGCTAAAGAATCGCATCAAGAGCTCAAAGGAGAACTCCTCACCTACATGATAATGGCTAACCCCATCTCAACCACCGACCTAATGGAGTTCGGGGTAAATTGGCGAGATGGGGATTCGAAATACTCTGGAGGCTCAAAAGACGGGCTAACGGAACCTAAGACCGCCCTAAAGGCGTCTATATACATAGTTATAAATCCTCGGGAGGGCTAACGCTCTATCGGATGGGTGCGGAACACACCACCGGCGCCGGCCGGAATGCGACATTCCTTTCCTACTCTTATTACATCGTCAAAAATCACAGACGATCTGACGTCCCTCACATTAACCCCATCCCACGCAGATGATATTGCTGGAACCCTAGCGCTAATCTTCCTACACATACCCGACAAGGTATAGCAGGAATAATCCCTAACCTCGATTTCACTATCAGGAGGGGAGGATGAGCGGTTCGAACCAGAAACTCCCGCGGGAGATGATCGGGCGGACCGGAAAAGCAGGCGGGCGAGCTCGAAGCGTAAAGGTATAAGAAGACATACTTACTTTTTAGGCGAGTAAACGGCTACTTCAGCGAAAATCGGGCTCAGAAAATCTCTCACAAATTCTCTCTCAGAATTGTTAAGCGTCGAAGAAGAAGAAAGTGAACAGTCGCCTCTTTTTCGCCTATTTATAAGACAAGGGGCGCCTGCAAATTGCCGTTTAAATTCAACACGTGCCTACACGTGATTGGATGTGCGTTACACGCGCGCACGCTATTCGAGCGCCCAACTACCGCCTGGCGCGTCTGACGTACGCCAGGATAGGACGGGCCGCCAGTCTGACTTAGCAATCATCATACGGACCCCGGCGTCCTCTAGATGGCGGCGCCTCAGGTCGCACACCGTCCTCCCCACAAATGTCGAGGAAATCCAGATCGGACCTCGTCCATCCAGATCGGACCACGGCCCACCGGATCGGACCTCGTCCAATTAGTTCGGACCGCGGCCCACCGGATCGGACCTCTGCCAACCAGATCGGGCCTCGGCCAACTAGATCGGACCTCGGCCAACCAGGCCGCAGAGTCTGCGCGGCCCGAGACACACCACGGCATCCCCGAAAAGGGCAGTCGCTCAGGTCGAACACCGGGAGCCATAGACAACCCAACTCAGATCGGCACCAGAAGACCCTCACATCCAAGAAACAACGTCAGCCAA
The DNA here is from genome assembly GCA_036937905.1 of Salvia rosmarinus. Lineage (NCBI taxonomy): Eukaryota > Viridiplantae > Streptophyta > Magnoliopsida > Lamiales > Lamiaceae > Salvia > Salvia rosmarinus. The sequence continues at coordinate 60,664,527 of CM072823.1, forward strand.
GCCACACCTCACCTCGGCGTATTGTCTTCACTCCACCGCCCGCCGTGCCTCGGCTATTCGTGGGGCTATGATGGGATATGGCCCAACCAACGGGCCCACTAACAGTGCCCAAGCGAGTGGGCCTAACGTTGGTAGCGAGCCCACGCGGTCGAGCCCTAATCATCGCCCAAAACGCCAGCCCCGTAACCGCCACCTCCGCCAATGGAGAAGATGAACCAGGTCGCGCCACCTCCACGTGGCGCGCAGAAGGCGAGGTCCCCGCCCGCCAATGGAGGCACGCCAGAGGAAGAGTCACGCAGCGACCAATGGAGAGGTCGGGCGCGCCGAGGACAGAGTCGGTCAGATAAATAGAAGGAAAAGCGATGTTAGAAGGGTTAGCAATTTCTATCAATACAAAGGTCAGTAACCCATACTCTGCATTTAAAAGCTCTAGTAAAAGTATTGAGGAACCATTCCTCCGTGGACGAGATCTCATTAACGATCGAACCACGTTTGATTTTCGGTGTTCTTTATTGCTTTTATAAATCTCGCACATTCACATAGCTAGATTCATCATCGACCTACCCTCTATTTATACATGTTTGGGGAATTCTAAATATGTCTTGGATCCTCGATTTGTGGGATCCGATCTCCTTCCATATCTTGATCCTGAATATCGCCTTCCATATCTTGCTCCTTGAATATCGCCTTTGATTTGGTCTAGGGTTTAGATGTTGGGCTTCAGGCTTAACCGCGTGGGACCGTTCATTAGGTCAGGCCCAACTCGTTTGGGCCTGCCAGTGGACTGAGCGGTTGGGCCATATACCATCAGTACATACTATTAGTAGTATGCTAATAGTTTATCTTCCTATAGAGAGACAAAGAGAGTAGTATTAATGTTTGATTAGTCATAACAGAATCATCCTTCAAGTCTGCTGGTTTTCCCATCACAACATTTGTGTGAGCAACCTTTTACTACCCAATGATTGATAACCTCCAATCAACAAATACGACACAAGCTTTTTTTTATCAATTAAATACAGAAATTTAAAGGTCATGTCATGGTGGATTCGAACCCGAGACCTTTGGTCTCGGGCATTAACTACTTTATTAATAGGCCAACATACGCACACAATAAAAGCTTTAGTTATTATTCTGTATTGTAACTAACAAAACTGGGGCAACATTAAATACCACATTCTAGATTAATGTTACTTCTACATATATCTAGAATTGAGATTCATCACAACAATAAGTTATAAGTATATTCTTGATCAAGACAACATATTGCTGGAGACTTGGTTCTAATATTATATTTTATTACATATTTGATGATGTTGTTAGCTCATCTAAGATTATTTATCTGCAGTTTAAACCGGAAATGATAATACATATATGTGTTTTTTTCTTGGTGAAACCAATATTATTGATAGGAGTGTGCATCGGTTGGTCGGTTCGACCTACCGACCGAAATTTTTCAAATCGAAAATCGAGCTGAACATATTTTTTTGAACCGAACCGATTTATAATTTCGGACCGATCGAAAATCGAATCGAAAAAATCGATCGATTTCAGTCAGACCAAAAAATCGACTGAAACATATATTATTATATATATATATATATTTTTTCTAAATAAATATATTTTTATCCTAATTATTTAATTAAGATATTAATTAATTATTATATAAAATATATAAATATATAAAAGAATAATTTCAGTTCGGTTCGATTAACGATCGAACCTAAAATATAAAATCGAAAACCAAATTCAATTAAAAATTTAAATCGAATCAAAAATCGATTTTTTTAAAAACTGAACCGAACCGATTAAAAATTAGATCAATTTTTTCATAAAATGGTGAGTTGATGCACACCCGTAATTATTGATATATTTCTACGAAATGGTTGGTGTAGCCGTGTAGGTGAGTTAGTTAGAGTGCTCGAATTGCGTGGAGAGAACTACTTACCTGTTACTGGGCCCACATAAACTGTAAATATAACTTCTTTTTAAAGAGGTCGGTGGAAATTACAATAAACCACCCTTTTACGGAAAAGTGAAAATAAATATACATGTGAAGAGAACAACAAAATTTCTATATTTTATTTATAGATCAGAATTTCGATCTTGGCTTCTCCTCTGTTTCTTTTAGGTAGCAAATAAAGAACATAGACAAATATGGACAATTTTATTATAAATGTATTAAATAAAGGACACCATATGAGTTACATGTAATTAGAAAGGTCAAACTTATCACGAAATTGCGATTTAAGTATTGTATAAACTTTGAGATTATCTATTTACTGCACATATTTGAAAGTAGGTTGATTAATGAACGAGTTTTATTCGAATGAAAATCAATAAATAAAATTTGGTTATGGATTTAGAACCGATCCATTAGATACCAGATTCAGATTGGATCCGCACCGTCAAACTATTAGTCTGGGTCGGATAATTACCAAAATGCTAAAATAATTATGATTTTTTTCATAATTTAATAAAAATGGCAATTAAGTAGTAATAGAATATCTAAAACGCATTAAACAAACTCATAGTACACCAAAAATAAAAAAAAAATATCGAACCTGATTGGACTCGAAACAATCGGATCGGGTCTAGATCGGTCTGTGTTTGAGTGAGTTTGAAACCAAAATCGCTATTAATATATTATGAATAGTTTGGGATCGATTCGGATAAAATTAATCCATCTAAGATGTACAAGTACGTCAAGTACTTCAAAAGTTAAGAATTGACAAAGAATATCTCATCTCCACTATTGCCAATAATAGATTAATTGCATGCTTTATTAGTACTGCATATATATCTCATTATGAAAATTGGAAGTAATCACGAATGACATGTTACAAACTCATTTTTCTTCGTTATCTATTTTTTACCTGTCCACTGATCAAAGGGGGAGGGGGGTATAAGGTCGGGTTTAAAATATGAAGCTGGATTTTTAATAATTAATTTAATTAAACATAAACCAATAAAAAGATGATTCAACATTAGTTAAGTAAATAATTTTACAAAATTAAGATAAAAACAAAGGAGCAGTCACACCATACAAAATTAAGATAAAAACAAAGGAGCAGCCACACCATACAGATATGGATAGCAACCGCAGTGTGTGAGTTTCACCCTCTTCAGGGTGACTCCTTATAGACATTAGGAAAAGTCCTCATAACTTCTTAATCGCTAAGTTATCGTGATTTATCCCCTCATATTCTCATGGAGTTGGAGTGTGGGAGCTTACTGGAGTGAGAACTTCCCATTTTGAAACAAGGAATGTCCTTATTGGACTGCGGCTCCAGTAACAATTAGAGTATTCATTTTGAACTTTGAATCCCCGTTTTTATTGGAACTTATAAAACTATTCCCTCCGTCCCACCCAAGATGACCTATTTTTCTTTTTGGGTTGTCACACACATAATGACCTATTTACTTTTTAGGAAATAATTATTTCTTCAAAAGTTGTGGGACCTACTAATTTTTATCACTTTATACCATTCTTCTAAATAACCGTATCGAAAAGAAATGAACCGTCTTGGATGAGACGGAAGGAGTAATACTTACTAGTATAGATAAGATACAAATATAGACACATTCAAATTTTTTTTTGTAAAAACTAGTCATTCTTACCAAAATGTGATTTGGTACACAGTAAACGTATATATTTGTTTGTTAATTCGCATGGTAGTTAAATAATGAACTATTACATGAATGCACGAATATATTTATTTTGTACGTTCATGACTTCATGTACTACTATGCAAATGCACAAACACACCATTCACCATTCTATGCTTTCTGCAATCGGGGAGGAGTGGTGGATGGCTCTATAACAGCGATTGTGTGTCCGGCAAGCGAGTGAGGGAGACGGCGGAAGCGGCGATATACGAGGGAAGAGACATGGATGGCAGCGGTGGCGCGTGAGTGAGGATAAAGGGATGGCAACAATAGCAGTGATTAGGTATTGGGGGAAGGGCATAGCTCATAGCTCAGTTGGTTAAGACCTAGCAGATTTGGAACAAGGTATTGGGGGATGGGCAGCTCTGATGCGATCAGCGATGGGGTAGAATTTTTGTTGATTTTTTTATTTTAAATCATTTTCAGTGAGGGTAAATTTGTCTATTTACACAAAAGTTCAGATATTTTGTATATTTTTCGGTCCTGTCACAAGACTCACAACTAATTCTTCTGGACCAATGCAAATTTTGTATTGCTTATGCATAGTGCACCATATTTTAATAATTAGTTAACTGATAAATTTATATTTTATTTTTTAATATGTTTACCACTCTTAAATTATTATTATTTTCATTAACACTCTTTATTATTCAATAATTCCATATCTTTTCAAATTTAAATATTTTTTTCATTTTTCAATTTAATTAATCTACATATATAAGATGGTCCATAGATATACCAACTGTTACACTTATATAAATAAATATCTACTTCTTAGTATCACCATGCCTTAATTACCTAATTGTGACCTAAATAATAATTTAACCACAGTATTTGACAAAATATGGTTAACAATTTTGGGTACTAAAATATTTATAATTGAAACTTTTAAGAATTTCTGTATAGTATAAGTAAATTCTCGTAACTGATTTATAAAATTTTATTTGTCATTTATATCTCTATATTATATTAAAATTAAGGGGTACTAGGTGCAATATATTATATATTTATAAAATAATAAATTAATTCATTAGAAAATTGGTGTACTTTATATCAATTGAGTTTGCTTGATTAAATATATTTTATATGTGCTAAATAATGGTAATACGTAAATATATTACAGATGGATGACTATATGAATATGACAACCTTATCTAGCAACAACTTCAAATTTTGGTTAAATTAAATATAAATATAACTTCTTATGTAAATTAATAATAGTTCAGTTACATCCACCCCCTTGGTTCTTTGCAAATTAATTCGTAGATTTCTCATAGAAATACGAAAAGGTACTTCCACTGTACTATTGTCCTCCTAACGTTGTTGATAGTTCTAGCATTTACACACTATCAATATTCCAAAAATGGACTAGAAACATGCAATTTCGATTTCAAGTCAAATTATGGACTTTCCGCTTGTTATAAACTTATAAGACAAAAACTTGGGTGAGTTCCGTCTCACCGTGAGCCCACTCTTATTTTTTGTTAAAATAATTATATATTAATTATGGTGAGTAAGGATAATTAAATTTTGTTAATGCATAATTAAATTTATTAATTTTTAATTCAAAATTAGAATTTATTAATTCATAATTGAGGTTTATTAATTCATAATTGAGGTTTATTAATTCACAAGTAGGGTTTATTAATTCAAAGTTAGGGTTTATTAATTCACAATTAGAGTTTATTATTCAAAATTAGGGTTTATTATTTCCAATTAGGGTTTATTAATTCAAAATTAGGGTTTATTAATTCCAAATAGGGTTTATTATTCAAAATTAGGGTTTATTAATTTACGATTAGAGTTTATTATTTCACGATTAGAATTTATTAATTCAAAATTAAGATATATTAATTCAAAATTATTATTTATTAATTTACAATTAATTTTAATTAGAATTAATTAATTATAATTAATTAAAATTAAATAATTAATTAATGGGTGGTCTCATTGCGCACGACCATCCCAACTTATAATAAATTCATTTGTTCTAGAATCAATACGTTGTGATTGAAATGCTATATTTTCCTATATGAAATCTTAATGCGAGAATATTTTATACATAATGTGCTTTTTCTATGTGGATCTCAATATATGCGGACTTTGATATTTTTCTTTAGTTTTTTCGATATACATGATACTTTTGAATTACCATATAAAATATGAATGATATTTTTCTTAAATATAAATGATACTTTTATTTAAAACAATTAGTACTTTTGGACGTCCGCACATGAGTTTTTGTGTGTGTGTTTTTTAAATTCATGGAGAACTCGCAGTCGCTACCATCGGTGTGCATTAGGTAAACTTCACCTTCTTGTTCATGTATACTAGGTAAACCCTACGTTTCTATTACTGTGCAATAGCCTGAAAACCACACAACTGATAAATTATACTTGAAAAATCAGGTGTGATAGACTGCACTACAGTAGGCGTTAATAGGATGGTGACCTTTTAACACAAAAATCTACTTTATTATTGGTCAGTCCCAAAGGAACGAAGTTTTGTGTTTATATAGTAGTTGGTTTGATTTAGAGTTTCAGATTCGGAGAAATTTAAAATTAATAAATTAAGGATGCATAAATATCTAACATTTATTTCAAGGGATGCAAATATTTAATATTTAATGTGACGGTTGTGATTAGCTGAAAATGAAATAAATTTGTTTATTAAAGAGCTCTGATTTAAATATTCTGCTTGGACTTAATTTGTAATTTCAACCTGATGTTACGTAGGAAATAAATATCCAACCTTTCAAATTTTTGCCCACTGCGCTAAAGGCTAACAATCAATTTATAAAAGATATTTTTATTTTTACTTTTTGAGACAGAAAATAACTGGTCATTGCATATCATTCAGAAATAACAGAAGATCATGAGTGGGCCCATCTCAACAGTTCAATATAATATTTTCACTTTACAGGAAACAAAGATACAAAGAGTAGTCAATAAGAAAGATTAAGATAAAAGAAGTCTGAAAGCTAAAAAAAAATCAGTCTGAGAAAATAAGTGAATGATTCTCGATCGAGGTTACTCTCTCTCTCTGCTGCCACTAATCTGAAAAGTTTGTTTTTTGCGACCACATTCATGGTCTAATGCACAACGTGAACAGTACGATGTTTGACTATCCCAGTATTATCGTCATCTGGCTCAGATATTCTGTTGCTGCGGGTCTTTGCCGCATTCGCTTGGACGTTTGTCCGTGCCCAATAATTCTTCCAATTATCTCAATCTCGATCATGGATAAATGGAGGTGGGTTGGACGAGTCATTCAGCCGTTTGATCTTGTGAACAAGATCTTTATAGCGTTCGACGACCTTTGCACACCAGTAGGTGTATACCATGGCCTCGTCCAGCGTATCATCCCAATAAAAAAAATTCTGTACAAAATATATGATTACAACATCACTGGTATCAAAGGTAAAAACATAAATGACTCCGTATAAATAACACGGACCTTGAATTCATCGAAATAAATCTGCTTGTACTCTTGAGCACCATTTTCCAATTGATTATATTGATTATATTAATTTCTATCATATTCACAGTATTAATTTGAAGGGTTATTGTTGTATAAATACACCAACTTTGAGTCCATTTTGGTTTTTTCCATGAACTTTAAAAATTATCACAAAATACATAAACATAATCACTTTAGTGATTTTACCATGATTTCAAATTCAGGTCAAATTAGATCTGACTTGGTATCTTAAAAATTTACTATAAACAAAACGGTTAGTGATATAAATGGCATCGTAGAGAGAGAACATAAAATATCGTCGTTCCATCAAAATAAATCAGATTTTTTATTTTCTATGATTTATCACGTCAACTCTCATTATAAAAGCATGTATTCTCGTTTGTTTCTAGTTGGGATCAAAACAATCGATATCATCTCTCTACGATGTTGTTTATATCAATGACCGTTTTATCTATAGTAAATTTTTTCGAGATATCGAGTCAGATTTAATTTGGGTTGAATTTGAAATCGCGGTAAAATCTCAAAAGCGATTAAGTTTGTTTATTTTGTGATCATTTTTAAAATTCATGAAAAAAACCAAAATGGACCCAAAGTTAGTATATTCATACGCCAATAACTCTAATTTAAATAATTCACGATATTTTTGCACACCAGCTTTATGTGTGTAACTATAATATTTGTTAATTGCATTAACTTATTTGAGATTATTTATCTGCAGGTAAAAGCGGAAATGATTTATTTAATATATGTATATCTTTTCTTTTCTTTTCTTTCTGAAACCGATATTATTGATATACTTCTATCAAACCAATGGTGGTTGTAGTTGAGTAACTTGAGTTAGTTAGGGTGCCCAAATTGCGTGGAGAGAACTACTTATTTGTTACTGGGGCCACAACAAACTGAATATAACTTTTTATTTTTATTTTTTTATAGAGGACAGTATATTACATTATGCAACACCCTTTTGCACAAAAGTTAAAAAAATCAATATGAATGTGTCGAGGACAGCAAATATTCTATATCTTGAATTTATTGAATATAATTCTTTTTCAAGTTTTTTTTTATCAATTAAATACAGAAATTTAAAGATCGTGTCATGATGAACTCGAATTCGAATTCGAAATCTTTGACATCGAGCATTAACCACTCTTTTCGGGTTTTCTTTGTTTCCTTTCAGGTAGCAAGTAAAGGTAACGCTAAGTATAGGCACAAATACGGTCAATTCCAAATGCTAATTATTATTTTCTAATGAAGGCAATTAAAGCCTGAGCACATTACTAATAATATAATCAATACGTTAGTGATGTTGAATAAATAGAAAAGTTAGAACTTAGAATCACAAAATTACGATTTGATTATGCCGACACCTTGAAGCCGAAGAGTTTCAGTTTGTAGGGCAAATAAGATCATATTTTAAGTTCGAAACTCTATTTAGGTAGTTTGGAAAGTGGGATGAAGACATTTGATACGCCTCGTCTCGAATTGTTATTTGGGATTTGAATTATCTTATGTTATTTATTAATGACGTACCACTCCATCCGTCCCATTATTATTGGTTCATTTTCCTTTTTGGGATGTCTCACTATTATTGGTTTGTTCTAAAAAGGTAACAATTTTACATTACAAAGTCTCTCGAATTTCATGTCATTGATTATTTTACATACAAAACATAACCCTCCTTAATCTACCTGCAAAAAAAAATTAGCCAACAATGTTGGAACGAAGGGTGTATTATTTAGGATTTGAACTTTTGGGTATTTTCATATTGTAAGAATTTTAATAGATTTGTGGCTCATCCTGTTTTTCTATTCCTATAAATATCTAGTGGTAAGTACACGCGCTAGGAGTTGTGCAACAATAAGTCCCAAAGTAGAGTCATACAATATAACACTATGTGGCGTTACGGTTGAATTATGTACTATAATTTTATATATGTATTAGATGTGATCTCAGTATAATTCACTTAGGTGTGAGCAAAACCAAACCAAACCCCAAAAACCGAAATGAATTGAACCGAAATTAGTGGTTCGGTTCAGTTTGTATAGTAAAACGGTTCTGTTCAATTTTAAATTTTGAAAACGAAATTTATTCGGTTCGGTTTCGGGTTGGGAAGAAAAATTAGTTTTCAAACCAAATCGCTCGATTTTTTTATATTATTCATATTATTAATATTTAAATTAGTTAATATATTATATTTATATTATTTATATTATTAACAATTTAAAATCATTATATCCAAATCGGTTCGAATATACAATACGATGCAGTTCAGTTTGGATTTCAAAAATAATTCGATTTTTGATTTTTAACCGAACCGAACCGAACCGAATGCTTACTCCTAAATTCACTTTCATATACTGGTGAGAATAACTTTAATGTAAATTTTTGGGTGTTTGATGTGATGCAAGATATAATAATATTTGAGGGAAGTTTTTATATAGTCATCCAAGTTAAGGAATGTCAAATTATAGCCACCAACATAAAAATATCAAATTATAGCCAATTTACTGGCCCTATTGGGACTATTATCACCAAATGGTTGGACCTATTGGTACTATTTGGTGATAATAGTCCCAATAGGGTCAGTAAATTGACTATAATTTGACATTTTTATGTTGGTGACATTCCTTAACTTGGATGGCTATATATATGAATTTCCACATAATATTTTCTACCTTAATACTATAAAAATCTGGATGCATAGATAAGTAATACAAATGTCGTATACATATTTCCCAAATTGTCTTACAAACTCTGCAAGCCTTCAAACGAAACACAGAAAATTAATGGCAAAAAATCCCCAACGCCATAAAGGCGAAGAATCATAAAAGTGATTTTTTTTTTTTTAATTTGAGACATAAAAGAGAATAATGGGTTATTTCATATCCTTCAGAAAAATGCAGAAGGTGATAGGTGGGCCCCATTTCAACAGTTCAGTATAACAAATTTGTTTTCTGTAAAAGAGAAAATAAATATAAACTCTTTTGAGTGTTACTCCCCTCCTAACCCACACCATATTCAACCAAACCACAAAATTTTCATCTCCCAATCCCAAATCTCTCTCTCTTTCTCCTCTTTCAATCCTATTAATCTGAAAGGTTTAGATTTTCGCTCATCAATCGTGTTTTTTAGGTACAGAAAACAACTTTTCTTGAACTACACAATAAACTCAAATATGTTTTGCTTTGTTCAAATCATGAAAAGGAGTTAATTTTGCAGTATTATACAGTTCCAACTATGAATTTTTGTAACTTTGCTCTTTTTACAGTTTTATTTTTGAAGGTACACTGACAGAAATACAAAACAGACAGAGAAATCAACAGGTTTGAATCCCAGAAAAGAAAAAAAGATGTATCAAGAAAATGGCGGTTTCGACCAAAGCAGCAGTATGCAATTGACTCAAGCCAAGGATGCTTTCTCCCAAACCCATTTACCAAACTGTAACAACTTCTCCATAGAGGATCAATCCTACCCCCAAAACGCCGCCGTCGCCGCCGCCTCGGCGCTGGAGATGGAGCTGCAGCACCACCTCGAGATCGAGCAGTGCTACACCAACAAAAACGTCGGCGACATCCAAGAAATGGTGGCACACGAATCCCCAAACTGGCAAGAGATGACCGCTTTCAACGCCGAAAACGGGTACCACCACCAAAATCCCTCATCCGATTTCAACCAAATCTACCCCGCCACAGCTTCCATGGCCGACGCCGCCTCCTACCCGATATTCCCCCTCCCACGGTCGTCGCTGCTCCCCAACTTCCAGGAGAAATCCCCGGCTTTCTTGGCCTCACTGGGGCTGCTGGGAGACGTCAACTCCTCCATGGACGGCTCCGCCGCGTCGAGCGGCGTCGTTTACGACCCTTTGCTGCCGCTGAATCTGCCCCCTCAGCCCCCTCTGCTGAGAGAGCTTTTCCACTCTTTGCCGTATGGGGGCGGGATTTACACGCTTGGGGGGTCGAGAAACGGAGGCTTGTTCACTAATGGGGTTGATGAGAGAGAAGCAAACGTGGGTTTGAACCAATTTGCTACTGAGAAGCATCGGAGAGTGCTGTTGAATGACAAGTATCAAGCTCTCAGAGCCTTGGTTCCTAATCCCAGTAAGGTAATAATTAATTAATTTCATTCAACATTTTCACAAATCTATTCTAAGCTATAGACTTAGATTAGTTTAGCCTTGCAACAAATTAAAATCATTTGAGTTTGTTCGGGGGGAATGAAGACTGATAGAGCGTCGATCGTGGGAGACGCCATTGAGTACATCGACGAGCTGAAGAGGACGGTGACGGAGCTCAAGGGTTTGGTGGAGAAGAAGAGGTGTGCTCGAGAGAGGATGAGGCCTAAGATGGAGGAAAATGGGAGCGTGGAGTCCAAGTGCATGGGCGACAGTGGATCATCGCTACGGAGCTCGTGGCTGCACCGCAAATCGAAGCACACGGAGGTCGACGTGCGAATCATCGACGATGAGATCACGGTGAAGCTGGTGCAGCAGAAGAGGATCAACTGCCTGATCTTTGTTTCCAAGGTGCTCGATGAGTTGCAGCTCGATCTCCACCATGTTGCGGGAGGGCTAATTGGTGATTACTATAGTTATCTCTTTAACTCCAAGGTGAAGTTAATTACTAGTTCATGTAATCATTCATCATTTTTTAGGAAATTTAGGGTTGATCTGGATTTTATTTGCAGATTTGCGAGGGTTCGATTGTGTACGCGAGTGCGGTGGCGAACAAGCTCATCGAAGTTGTGGACAAGCATTATGCTGCAGTTCCACCAACAAGTAGGCTGTAGCTATTAACGTAAATTGTTAATGCTATATTGATTTCATACATTACAGTCTCTACTTGAACATTATAACTTTATGCTTGTAATATTGTTATTTTGATAATGTCTTTCTCCCCAGATGTGTTTCTTGTCATGAGGAATTTGATGCTATGTTCTTGTTTTGCAATTGTGACCATTTTCATCACCTAATAAGCTAATCACCAAATTTAATTCTAATACCTTATTAAATGACACAAGCACTCTTACTTATCCCTTAGAACGGCCTAATGGTTAAGTATGTATTCTTGAGGCTAAATGTCACACGTTCGAATCTCACTAATGTCTTGCCTGCCATACATGGTTTTTGAATTGTGGTTTAATGAAGGTCTCTATAGATCTTAGTCTGTCACATTTGAATTTTTAATTATTTCCAAGTTTTTAGTTTGTCACACTTGGTGGTCTTAGTCAGTTACACTTAGTTTTTCAAGTGTTGTTTACCCGTCGTGTGTGATTTACAATCGATTGCACAAGAACGTAAGTCTATCCAGTGCGCGTTGAAGATCTGTATAGCTATTAGTCTGTCACACCTGATTAGTACATACTGAAGGTAATATCTGCAGACTCTCATGAATTAAAAAGAAAAATTAAACAGCACCAAGCAAAGATGATATACATTTGGTTATTAAAATTATTCAAATAATCAATGTTGATCATGTAAAATAATTCTTTTTTAAATAATGTCAAATCATCTTTCAGCGATATATTAGATTTAGTTGGCTACAAAATTTGAGGCGGACTATTAAGTGAATAATATTGGAGATAAGTATAAGCTATGTAATTTTTTTAAAACGACTATAAAATTAATATTGAATCAAAGTTCGAACTAAATTTAAAAACGACCATTTGTATTTAATATATTTGCTATATAAATAACAAATGTGTCTATATTTTATGTTACAAATCAAAAAATATGATACTATGAAGGAATGCTAATATTTAGAAAATAAGAATCATCCTCCACCATTCATATTGATGAAATTAAAATTTAAAAGGTTGAGATGTGAGATCTCTAGCATGCGTGCAGATCAACTAAAAATCAGGAATTCTGATATTAATAATTAATAAAGGATAAAAATTACCATTTTCATTCGATGATTTGGTCGAGATTTTCGCGATTTGAGTGAGAAATATTTAGAGAAAAATGAGTTTACATGCTACATTCTATTTTATGCTCTATTATATGAATTGGCGCAAATCGGAACATTGCATTAAACTGACCTAATACAATGCATCGATAGAAGTATTATAATACATTTCTATTGACACGGAAAATTGGATTGGTCCAAATTGAACAATGCATGAACTGAGGTAACGTAATGCATTGAGTAAATTATGTACTATAATTCATTTCAGCTAATAAGAAAAAAATATATATCATTGAGTAAATGAACGTCCACAGGTGGTCTCCTGTGGACGTTCGTACAATAGGACATTGATATTTTTCTTCAGTATCAAGTGAAACTTTTTTTCAATGTAAATGATGCTTTCGAATTACAACTTAAAAAACAAGTGACAGTTTTCTTCAATGTAAATGATATTTTTCTTTAGAACAATTGACACTTTTGAACGTCCGCATAAGAGTTTTTCTGTTGGTTAAAAAGTTGGAACATTTGAGTCTCCAAAAGTGTCCACAAGTTGCGTGTACCCTAAGTTTATGCTTTATTTCATGGAAATGTTTTCCTTTGTCACAAATTGATTGTCCAGGTAAAATGTTTTGCGTGCTAGTACTTATAACAATTTACATATGTTGTGCATTATACACGTCCGATGGAATTATGAGCGTAAAATTCAAGTACCCATTACCAGAGTTAAGATTTACATACAATGGACTTTTACAAAATTAGGATTTAGAAAGAGGGAAGAAGATATTGTAGAGAAAAAAACAATATATATATATAGGGGATGGTTAACGTGAGAATCAAAAATAATATTGGTGAGAAATGATGAATCGGTGGAAAAGCGATTTAATAGAATTTTAAAGTTGTTGAAAAACTAAATGTATAAATTTGTTGCACCAAATTCATTTGCAACAACTTTATATTAAGTTCTACATTTATATGTTAAATTTGATGCAACAAATTTATACATTTAGTGCAACAATTTTATCGTTAAATTTTGTGCAACAATTTTCATTTCTCACCAATATTTGTATTCTCACGTGATCCATCCCTATATATATATATATATATATATATATATATATATATATATATATATATATAAATATTAAATAGAAAAAAAAGATCACGTCGAATTTAGTAAAAATAGTAGTGAAAATCCACGCTTGACTCCAACTTCGTCCAAAGGTGAGAGTTTCAACAAATATTTTCTAAAACTCGACCCAAAAGTTATACAATAAATTTCACTAGTTTATCCCTTGAAGATGAAATAAAATGACAAGTATAATTATCAAAATATATTTATTAGACTTATTCCTTTTATGTATAAACGTATGTATGTACATACTATTAGTAGTATGCTAATAGTTTATCTTCCTACAGAGAGACAGAGAGAGTAGTATCAATATTTGATTAGTGTTAACAGAATCATCCTTCAAGTCTGCTGGTTTTCCCATCACAACATTTGTGTGAGCAACCTTTTACTACCCAATGATTGATCACCTCCTATCAACAAATACGACATAAGCTTTAGTTTTTTTTATCAATTAAATACAGAAATTTAAAGGTTACGTCATGGTAGATTCGAATCCGAGATCTTTGACATCGGGCATTAACTATTCTATCACTAGGTCAACACACGCAAGACAAAAGCTTTAATTTTTTTTTTTTTTTTTTTTTATAATTTAATACAAAAATTTTAAAGGCTGCGTCACGGTGGACTCGAACCCGAGACCTTTGGCCCCGAGCATTAACCACTCTACCACTAGGCCAACACACACACACGACAAAAGCTTTAGTTATTATTCTGTATTGTAACTAACAAAATTGGGGCAACATCAATTACCACATTTAGATTAATGTTACTTCTACATGTATCTAGAATTGAGATTCATCACAACAATAAGTATATTCTTGATGAAGACAACATATCGCTGGACACTTGGTTCTAATATTATATTTTATTACATATTTGATGATGTTGTTAGCTCATTTAAGATTATTTATCTGCAGTTTAAACCGGAAATGATAATACATACATGTGTTTTTTCTTGGTGAAACCAATATTATCGATAGGGGTGTGCATCGGTCGGTCGGTTCGACCTACCAACCGAAATTCTTCTAACCAAAAATCGAGCTGAATATATTTTTTTGAACCGAACCAAACCGATTTATAATTTCGGACCGATCGAAAATCGAACAAAAAAACCGATCGATCAGTCAGACCGAAAAACCGACCGAAATATATATTATTATATATATTTTTTCTAAATGAATATATTTTTATCCCAATTATTTAATTAAGATATTAATTAATTATTATATAAAATATATAAAAATAATAATTTCGATTCGGTTCGATTACCGACCGAACCTAAAATGTAAAACAAAAAATTGATTTTGATTAAAAATTTGAACCGAATCAAAAATCACCTTTCTTAAAAAGCGAAGCGAACCGATCGAAAATTTACGATTCGATCATTTTTTTCGATTTGAAGGAGTTGATGGACACCCGTAATTATTGATATATTTGTAAGAAATGCTTGGTGTGGGTGAGTTAGTTGGAGTGCTCGAATTGCGTGGAGAGAACTACTTACCTGTTACTGGGCCCACAACAAACTGTAAATATAACTTCTTTTTTAAAGAGGTAGGTGGAAATTACAATAAACCACCCTTTTTACGGAAAAGTGAAAAATAAATATACATGTGAAGAGAACAACAAAATTTCTATATTTTATTTATAGATCAGAATTTCGATCTTGGCTTCTCCTCTTTTTTTTTGGGTAGCAAATAAAGAACATAGACAAATATGGACAGTTTTTATTATAAATGTATTAAATAGGACACCATATGAGTTACATGTAAGTAGAAAGGGCAAACTTAAAATCACGAAATTGCGATTTAAGTATTGTATAAACTTTGAGATTATCTATTTACTGCACATGTTTGAAAGTAGGCTTGTTAATGAACGAGTTTTATTCGAATGAGAACCAATAAATAAAAATTAGTTATGGATTTAGAACCGATATCCATTAGATTCCAGATCCATACTAGATCTGTACCATCAAACTATTAGTATGGGTCGGATAATTACCAAAATATTAAAATAATTATCAATTTATATGATTTTTTCATAATTTAATAAAAATGGCAATTAAGTAGTAATAGAATATCTAAAACGCATTAGACAAACTCATAGTACACCAAAAAATAAAAAAATATCGGACTTGATTGGACTCGGAACAATCAGATCGGGTCTAAATCGGTATGTGTCTAAGCAAGTTTGGAACCAAAACCGTTATTAATAGACTATGAATAGTTTCGGATCGATTCGGATAAAATTCATTCATTGATAAGCCTATCTAAGAGGTTCGAGTACGTCAAGTACTTCAAAAGTTAAGGAATTGACCAAGAATATCTCATCTCCACTATTGCCAATAATAGATTAATTGCATGCTTTATTAGTACTGCATATATATCTCATTATGAAAATTGGAAGTAATCACGAATGACATGTTACGAACTCATTTTTCTTCGTCATTTATGTTTTACATGGTCACTGAAAGGGGGAGTATAAGGTCGGGTTTAAAATATGAAGCTGGATATTTTTAATAATTAATTTAATTAAACATAAACCAATAAAAGATGATTCAACATTAGTTAAGTAAATAATTTTATAAAATTAAGATAAAAACAAAGGAGCCGCCGCACCATGCAGATATGAATAGCAACCCCAAGAGCAGTCTCGTTCCTAACATTTTATAGGCCCTAGGCAAAATAAGGAATATAGGCCCCTATTTTTTAAAATTCATAGAAAACACTCAGTCATTATCTTCTGTGCGTACAAGGTTAAACTTCTGTTTTCCTAAAATAACTTGCAAACGATACAAGACAAATAAACCACACTTGAAAAATCATGTGTGACAGGCTTAAACCTAGAAAGACGATAGTGAATTTGAACTCATGATCTTTAGCCACATGAACTAACTTTATCATTAGACCGTCCAAAAAGATCAATTTTATTATACTTATAAGATAAATCGAATTTATAAATTTAAGTAAAATTCAAGTGATCTATACATAAAAATATATAATAAAAAATTGTCAAAAACATATACAACTTACTTTTCATCCTTATATTTATATATCTCAACTCTCATCTACGATACGATATCATAAAAAAATAATTTATTCGAGTATTTGCAAATGCAAAACCATTAATAATCACATCAACATCAATATTTTCTAATATATTTTTGGACCAAATGAAGACATATATCTATAAATAAAATATAGAAAGATTTAATAGTTTGAACCTTTTAAAAAGATTATTTGAATTATATAATATCTTGGATCTAAATAAAATTACATAAATTATTTTTAAGGTAATTTGGGCCCCCTGAGATGATGGGACCTGAGCGATCGCCCAGGGTTGCCTACCCTCAGGGGCGGCACTGCGCAAGAGTTTCACCTTCTTTGGGTGACTCCTTGTAGGCATTAGACAAAGTTCTCATAATTTCTTAATCGCTAAGTCACCATGATTATCTCCTCATATTTTCATGGGATTGGAGTGTGAGAGCTCCTAGAGGGAGAACTTCTCCTTTTGGAACAAGGAATGTCCTTATCGGATTGCGGCTCTAGTAACAATTAGTGTATTCATTTTGAACTTTGAAACCCCGTTTTTATTGGAACATATAGAAACTAGTACTTAGTAGTATAGATAAGATACAAATATAGACACGTTCAAAAAAATTGTAAAAACTAGTCATTCTTACCAAAATGTGATTTTGTACACGGTAAACGTATATATTTGTTTGTTAATTCGCATGGTAGTTAAATACGATGGGCTCCGGGTGCCGTGCGTGCTTGTCCCGATGGGCGATGGGCGACAGGAGCTGTGCACGTGCCTCGACGGGCAAGGACCTTGCACGCGCACCACAAACGGGCAACAAGGGCCTTCCGCGCTCACCCCGACGGGCGAAACGGGGCCTTAATGAACTATTACATGAATGCGCTAATATATTTATTTTGTACGTTCATGACTTCATGTACTACTATGCAAATGCACAAACACACCATTCACCCTTCTATGCTTTCTGCAATCGGGAGGAGTGGTGGATGGCTCTATAGCAGCGATTGTGTGTCCGGCAAGCGAGTGAGGAGACGGCGGAAGCGGCGATATGCGAGGAAGAGACATGGATGGCAGCGGTGCGCGTGAGTGAGGATAAAGGGATGGCAACGATAGCAGTGATTAGGTATTGGGGAAGGCAGCTCTGATGCGATCAGCGATGGGGTAGAATTTTGGTTGATTTTTTATTTTAAATCATTTTCATTGAGGGTAAATTTGTCTATTTACACAAAGTTCAGATATTTTGTACTACCTCCGTCCCACCATTCTTTTCGTTTTCTTTTGAAATTTGTCCTAATAAGTTAGACGTTCAAAAAGGAAACAATTTACACTAAAAGTATCTCAATTTCGACTCACCTACTTTTTACACACAAAACACAACTCTCCTTAATCTACGTGAAAAAGAAAGGAGCCATGAATAGCGGGACGGAGGGAGTATGTTTTTCGGTCCTGTCACAACTAATAATTCTTCTGGACCAATGCAAATTGTGGATTGTTTTCTTTGCCCCAGTTAAACTAATATATCACTTATTCATTGTGCACCATATTTAATAATTAGTTAACTGATAAATTTATATATTATTTTTTTAAATATGTTTGCGACTCTTAAATCATTTTATTTTCATTAACACTCTTTGTTATTCAGTAATTCGATATCTTTTCAAATTTAATGCTTTCATTAATGAAAATATTTTTCAATTTAATTAATCTACATATATAAGATGGTCTGTAGTCTGTAGATATACCAACGGTCACACTTATAACGACATACATTCTAACGCCAACTGTTGGAAACAGCTCCAATGAAATGTGTCGTCGATAGCAATTATTTGATGTCGTTCTATATACATGTCAAAATCTTTATCTTCTCGAGCCCGTCAAAGTTCAATAATTGATTTTTCAAATCAAGGGCTCAAATTACATGAATTAGAAAGTCTGGGTCGCCAAAAAATTTGGTTACAAAATATTGAAAGGTTGGAGACTTGTTCGCTACGTTTTAAAAGTCGGATCAAAAGTGCAAATTGATTCAAATATTGTGATTTCAATGGCAATTTTTTTTCTCACTCTATATATATATATATATAGTATTACGGATTATCATGTTTCTTTTGGGTTTTTTTTTTGATAAATTTCTTGAGTTTCTCATGGAAATTTTTTTAATAAGAAATCGATAAATTAGTATAGTAGATATATAGTTTGATATGCTTTGTCTTGTTTCATTTCATGCATGAAATTCCAAGATGCGAGTACACATTTTTCAAAATTCTTAGCAAACAACCTTCGATAAAATACCCGAAATAAATAAAAACATAATAAAAAATTTCCCACCGCGCTAAAGGCTAACAATCATTTCATGAAAGATATTTTTATTTTTACTTTTTGAGACAGAAAATAACTGGTCATTGCATATCATTCAGAAATAACAGAAGATCATGAGTGGGCCCATCTCAACAGTTCAATATAATATTTTCACTTTACAGGAAACAAAGATACAAAGAGTAGTCAATAAGAAAGAAAGTCTGAAGGCTAAAAAAAAATCAGTCTGAGAAAATAAGTGAATAATTCTCGATCGAGGTTACTCTCTCTCTCTGCTGCCACTAATCTGAAAAGTTCGTTTTTTTGTGACCACATTCATAAATCATAGACCTCAATCGGCTTCTTATGTACAGTAAAAACCAGCAAACTCAATATGTTTTGCTTTTCTGAAATCAAGAAAAGGAGTTACTTTTGTTAGTAATATACAGTTTCAATTATGACTTCTTGTAGTGTTGCTCTTTTTACAGTTTTTTGTTTCTGTTTTTTTGAAGGTACACTAACAGAAATATAAAGCAGACACAGAAATCGAGAAGTTGGAATTACAAAAGAGAAGAAAGATGTATCAAGAAAACGGTGGTTTCGATCAAAGCAGCAGCATTCATGGAGTCGGATTCAATCAAGCTGAGGATACTTTCTCTCGGACCCACTGCAACTTCTCCACGGAGGAGCAGTCCTACCCTCAATATGACGTCGCGGCACTGGAGATGGAGCTGCAGCGCCAGCTCGACATCGAGCAATGCTTCACCAACAAAAGCGGCGGCGAAATGGTGCACGACGCCTCAAATTGGCAAGAGATGACTGCTTTAAATGCCGCAAATTCTGCTGCAGATTTCCACCAAATCTTCGCTGCTAAAGCTTCATTCACCGACGCCCCCGATTTGCTCAACATATTTCCTCCCAACTTTTCCCAAAAATCCACAGCTTTCTCCGCCGGCGTCGTTTACGACCCTTTGCTGCCGTTGAATCTGGCCCCTCAGCCCCCTTTATTGAGAGAGCTGTTCCATTCTTTGCCGCATTTATTCACTAATGTGGTTGATGAGGGTGAAGGAAATGTGGGTTTGTATCAAAACGGTGCTGGGGTTTTCGAGTTCACCTCGATGGATGAGAAAATAGAGATGGAATTAAGCAAGTTTCGAGTGAGAAGCATAGGAGAGTGAAGTTGAAAGACAAATACGAAGCTCTGCGAGCATTGGTTCCCAATCCCACTAAGGTAATAATTAATTAATTTCATCAACATTTTAACAAATTATGTTGAATATTTCAATACCTAATTTATAGTCTAACTAATGTTGGTGGTGATGGGTGGAAGAATGACAAAGCGTCGATCGTGGCCGACGCCATCGGCTACATAAACGAGCTGAAGAGGACTGTGAGTGAGCTGAAAGGTCTAGTGGAGAGGAAGAGATGTGCTAGCGAGAGGCTAAAGAGGCCTAAGGTGGAAGAAAATGAGATGGATCCTTACGATGGGTCATCGTCGCTCCGGACCTCATGGCTGCACAGGAAGACGAAGACCACCGAGGTCGATGTCCGAATCGTGGACGACGAGATCACGGTGAAGCTGGTGCAGCAGAAGAAGATCAACTGCCTGCTGTTTGTGTCCAAGGTTCTTGATGAGCTGCACCTCGATCTCCACCACGTTGCCGGAGGGGTGATTGGTGATTACTATAGTTACCTTTTCAACTCCAAGGTGCTGTTAATTAGTAGTATTTCATTTGTCAAGTTCTTACAGTTGGTGAATGTTGTTTTAAATTTATGTGTATGTTTATGCAGATCTGCGAGGGTTCGATTGTGTACGCGAGTGCAGTTGCGAACAAGCTCATCGAAGTTGTTGACAAACAGTATGCTGCAGTCCCACCAACAACTACCTATTAGCTAGGTTAATCATTCATTTTTATTAGTAATCTATTCTTAATTTTCCTGGGATTTGAATAGAGCTAGAGCTTAAGTGAAATGCCAAAAATTAGTTTCTGTCCCATTGAAACCTATAACACACACACACACACAGAGTAGAGGTGAAAGGGTATGGTGCAGGGAAAGGGGTAGTAAGAGAATCAAGAAAGGTAAATAGTCAGTCAAAGTGGAGAGACAGTTTCTGAATATGGGCATGCATTAGTACACATACGCTCTTGCTTTCTAACAGTTGCTTACTATACTAACTGCACACACACACAATTTGCAACTGCAGTTAGTACACACACACACACACAATTTTTATATATTGTTAAATGTGTGACAAAAAGTGTAGACATTGCATTCCATGATCATGTTTGAAATAATTCTTTCTTCTTGTCTCCCAAAATAAAACATTTTCTTCAAGGAAAATGTATGTTTTTCCTGCATGTAATAGATTTCTGAATTTTTTGAATCAAAAAGGCGAATTAAACACCATTTATTTTGATAATATGCGTTCCCATGCTACTGATCCTTCTTGTATTTATTTTGAATATGTGACCATTTTTCCCACTTAAGCTAACCAAATTCCATGTTATGCAGGGGGGATTTGGTTTTACACAAGAATGGATGTTGAAGGAGTAAACTAGGGTCTAGGATACTATAGTGAAGTTCCAAGAATCTTTTTTATCTTATCTTTAATTATGTATTAAGTATATGCTAGACAAATATAATGCTGCAGTTTGCTGAAATATTAGTGTAATGTGTTTGTTTGTTTGAAAGTGTATTGCTACTCTATATACACACAATATAGTGGAAATACATATATATAGTCATCCAAGTTAAGGAATGTCAAATTATAGCCACCAACATAAAAATATCAAATTATAAGCGAAGTTGTTGGTCTATTGGGACTATTATCACCAAATAGTACCAATAGGACCAACTATTTTGGTTATATTGGTACTTATTTGGTGATAATAGTCCCAATAGGGCCAACAACTTCGCTATAATTTGACATTTTTATGTTGGTGGCTATAATTTGACATTCCTTAACTTGGATGACTATATAACCGCCGTGCTCCACAATGTATGTGTGGTCTATGGGATCTCCATTGATCTAAAAAAGAAAAACAATAACTTATAGCTCCTTCAGACTCGAACAAGTTAATGAAGAATACGATTACGTACACAAATTGTGACAACCTCAAACAACCAACCAACGCATTCCAATTAATGAGGCCAATGATCAATTGATAATATTTTTAATCTGCCAATGATTACTCTTACAGATCTCTCACTGAAAAAGAAATCCAATTGCAATCAGAGAGAGAGAAGAAACAACATCAACACGAAGGAGAGAGAGATCTTGATTGAACAAAAATGGAAAGTGCGTCGTCATGCTGACGTCACCCCCTTCCAGAACCTTCTCGGACAGGAGGACCGGCGGTTGGCGCCCCATTTCTTTTGGGTGGAAACTACTACCGGAACTTGGTTTAACGACGATGCTTGGTGTTCGCCCATATTTGATTAATTACTTAATATTCTTCTTGCATTTTGGTGTATTAATTTCTTTTGCACGATAGTTAATTTGAGTTTAATTCTTCTACTTATATATATAAATACACTCCCACGTGTCCCTCGCTGCTACCCCCTTTCTCAAGCAAACCCTAGGTGGTGCCGTCGCATTTCCGACCGAGCTGACGCTTTTGGGAATCCTCGCATGCTACACCGAGGCGTCCCTGGGCCAGTACCCAGCACCCCGTGCCTCGCCTGATCATGGCACGCGCGCCTAGGATTTTCGGAAAAAACTCTAGTTGTCGCCTCTGCTCTCTCTCTGAGCCGCCCTACCGCTGCCTTGCATGGCCACCAGGCGTCCATGGGCTGTTGAGACAGCGCCCACGCCGAGGCGGTGGCGTCGCCACCTCATGCAAACCCATGACACCGCGCACAGCCGCGTGGTTGCATTTGTCTCGTCCTTTGTCTTCTCGTGCTTTCTTCGTATTTTATGAATTAGGACATAAAAACGAAGAAAATTCAAAAAACTAATCTAATCATCAATCCTCCTATCTAATTTGCATTGAAAAATCAATCCAGTACTGTACATTACTGTGAATCTTAGCCCAATTACAAAAAAAACAAAACTCAATTCCGTTTTTGCAGCAGGCGTCAAGAAGAATAAGTGGAGACAATATGTCCACATGATCAAAAATATTTACACACCACATGTTAAATGTCACCTCTAATATTTTACAGACGCTATAATTCAAGGACAAAAGGCCCACGCACCTTCAGACTTGGCTTACATGCTAAATTACAGGACTAAAAACAATCATAATGTTAGGGAATGTAACCTGAATTATGGCATAATTATACAACAGTTAGCCCTAAATCGCTCAGTATTCTACCATATCGATAATAGTTACAGAACTTGATTTGCCATAAATGGCGATTATATTTATCCCTCCATCACAAAATATCATCACAGGTGTCGTTATGCTCTCTCTAGTTCTTGGCCATGTAAGAAACGACCACCTTCGTCTGTCGTAAGCAATCACCAAAAGAGAAATAAAGGAAGTCATATTGGTGGTATAGGCAAATAGGAAGTCAGAAGGATCTCCAAGGCCATCGTATGCAGCAATATTCGGAGCCCGGTATCGCTGTGGCAAGGGTGTATCCAGAATCTCCCTTGAAAAAGGAGAGATAATTCGTCCATGTCGGTCAAATCCGGGGAGTTCGTTACCATCCCTCTCCGGGGGAGTAGGAGATCGATAACGACGTCTGTCATCTCTTCGTGGGGGAGTTCGACCTCGTCCTTCCTCCCTTCTTTCCCGTTTATTTTCATGGGTATCATGTCGAGGTGGAGAACGACTCCGCGAAGGGTATGAGGATGAATGAACCCTGGTATCGGGGCGATCATTATGTCGTGATGAACGTTGATGGCGACCTCGATTGCCTGTAACCACCACTTCGGGCACTCTTGAGGGGCCCGCTCCGTTTGTCCTCTGGTTGAGGAAACTCTGGAATTGATTGAAATTGACGTTGAGGAATTCGGATACTGCTCGACCGAGGACCTCGTGGGAGCGGTGAACCTCCTGTTCACCGGTACTGAGGTCGGTGTCTTCCTCTTCGTTGGGGTGGCGACCCTGAGGGTGTATGGAAGCATTTTCCATGTGACCATCAGGTGTATGACCGCTGGTGGCGTCCGCAATTCCCTTTCCCCGGCGTTGTGTGACCACCGATCGTCCTCCATGCGGTTGTTACCAACATCGCCGACAAGACTAAGCGTTTGCACGTGTCCTCGCCATTAGATTGTAGAAAACACGACTTTTGTTCAAGAAGTTTCCCACAGACGGCGCCAATGATAAATCTAGTATTAGAGATTTATGAAAACAATAAAGAACACAAGAGACTTTTACGTGGTTCGATCGAGAATAAGATCTCGTCCACGGAGGAGATGATCCTCAAGATGTTTACTATAATTCGATTCTGACAAGTATCTTGAGGGCTCTAGTATTGATGAATTTGCTAACCCTTTTACCTTCAATCTAACTCCTATTTATACACACCAACGTAAATCATGTCCCACGAATCCCTAATAGGCGGGCCATAACTCTCCCATAATCGACCATGATCTCCACCATTATTACCCATGATTCTGCCGTTACCTCATTACCGTTACCCATAATTAGGGTTTAGGGATTGTCGTTTAAGCGTAACCGAGTAGGCAACAGATGGGTTAGGTCCATTTCTGTTGGGCACGAGAGGTCAATTTGGGCCATATCTATCATAGCCCCGAAAAGTCGAGGAATAGCCTTGGGGTGAGCGGAGAATGTGCTTGGCGAGGCGAAATATTCTTGGCCGAGTTTTCGTTGAAGGTTTGTCATTGTTGTATGACCTAAAACACTTACATTTGTCCGAGGTGGTCATATCAGGCACGAAATATACTGGCGATCCGAGGTGGACATGTCCCACCGAAAATATTTCTTTGGTCCGAAAGTGGACATATCAGACTGGAATAATTTGTTGATCCGAGGTGGACATGGGGCGCGACCCGATACCGAACTCGAATCATTAGTCAAGTCGAGATCCGACGTTAGGAGGAGGTCGAGGTCCGACTGAACTACTACGGTATTAGAACATGGGCGTAGTCAGATGTCCGAACTCGTAGTAATCATCACGTGATCGGTTGGTGGTGCATTTTCCGAGGTCGTCATACGCCAAAGCGGTGGTTGGGGACTTCAAAAGCGTCGCGCGTCTTTCACACATCCAAGCGTAAATAGCACGTGTAATAAGCGAAGCGGCAGATTTTTGGCGCCATTTATCCTATAAATAGGTCTAAAAGAAGCAACTGCTCATTTCTCCTTCGACGTTTGAATCCAGAGAATACAACCTTAGAAATCCCCAATTCCTCTCTCACACTTTGTTGAAGAAATCGGAAATCCCGCTCCAGAAAAAGTAAGTATGTATTCTTCACCTTCTCACTCCTCTTCTCGCTCTGATAACTCTGGTTCGACGGGTTACGGTCGTCGAGACCCCGATGTGAGGATTATATATGCCATAACCGCCAGGTCGATCCATAGGACTTAGTTCTAGGGTTTCACCAGTGTCTTCGGTATGGGATGGCCTCAGGATTGGTGGGGCGAAATCAACCTTGACGATGGAGGAGCTTCTGGTGGTCGCTGAGAAATACTACATCCCAGAGGATGCATGGTGGTGCTTGCAAAACCCAACGATAGGCGATGGCCCCTCAGGAGGATTTATCACCATTTTGTAGATAGCTTAATAATTGGGCTTAGATTTCCTTTGCCCCATTTTCCTTAGCTTTGGAGTATTTTGATTCTATATGTCGTGACCTCCAATTCTATTAGGTCGTGGTGGGGCTAGGGTTGGCTGTTATGGCGTGAGCGAGGAGTTCTCTTTCCAAGTCTTGATGCGTTTTTTTAGCATCAAGTCTATAGGGGGAGTATATTACCTATCACCTCGCCTGAAGTTTAAAATTGCTTCCCCGTCGAAGGTATCCCACTGGCAAAATAGATACTTCTTTTTGCGGGCTGAGGGGTATCCGAGGTATGAGTGGGGCCTCGGGTCGATAAAGGGCGTGAAAATTAATCCCACAGGCCCTATGGAGAAGGCGTTGAGCGATATGGGTGAGATCCTGTCGATCAATTATCTTGAGGATGACTTGAATGATCTTTGAGGTGAGTGTCATAGGTCGAAGCTCAAAGTGTCGAAGTCCGATTTGGGTGAGGCAACCTTCTTATCTTTATTTCCCTCGTTTGATTTTCTTGTGCTAATGAAATTCTCATGTTGAATGCGGTGAAGGTTGACCGACCGAGAGAAGTCGATGTGCCGATCTCGCCACGCCTGCTTCCTCGATCGAAGGGAACTGCGAGGAAGAAGGCGAGACGGCGAATCCACCCTGTGACTGTGGTAGTGGGCATACTGAAAGACCTTGTGACCGGTCCTCGGCGACCTCGGGTCCGACGTTGGAGATCGAGGTCCGTGGTCACCGCGGATCGAGGTGCCGGCTTCCAAGACTTCCTTATCCTTCCCAAAGGTATCGCCGCTACCCTTCTCCTTGTAAACTTGTTGTTACTTGTTGCTAATTGTTTCATATTTGGGATCGGCCTCGATGGCGGTGAGATGCACCGCATGGCGGGCTTATTGTTGAGGTGCCTCGCAATACGAGGCCGTGGAGAGGCGGCGGCTGGACGGACCGAGGGCATGGTGAATCCGCACTAGATCTTGCCGGGCGGACGCCGAACTTGCTAAGGCGAAGGCGAGGAGCCAGTGGCAAAGATGGCCGCGAGAGTGCCCTCAAGAAGAAGGACCGAGGCCTTGCGGTGGCCGTGCAGAAGTGGACAGCGCCAAGAAGGTGCCGAGGCCGAGAGGAGGAGGCGGCCGCGCAAACAAGCGCCTTCTTTGGGGGGAGGACCTATCTTGAGGGCCTTCGCCAACAAGCTTATCAGTCGGAGAGTTTTTCCTCTTTCATCTCCGACCACAGGCTTGTGATGAGGCGGAGGTGATTTGTGGCCATCTGGAGAAGTTGGCGGTGAAAGACTGATTTTGACAAGGCCCAACACGGTTGGGTTGAGGTCGACCACACGGAGGTATGCAAGAATTATGCTCGCATAATTTGGGCGACCTCCTTTCCGTGGTGGATGCCTGGCGTCTTCACGCCTCCACTTCGGCCGTAACTCGGTCAAAGGAAGATGAAGACTTAGAGCTTCAAGCCTTCCTTGCCTTGAGTTGAGGAGGCAAACCCAGGCGGCAGTCAAGCTCGGACGTCTCTTGCAGATCGGCAACCGGAAGAAGAAGCAGTGCAGCCCAACCGGAGGTCGGAGGGTCGGCAATCGGCTAATGAGCCACGAGGTCGGTGGACCCGTTGTAATAGGATGATTTGCGGGATCGATAGGACCCGGTGTTGTACAAACTTCCTTTTTGAATAATAATAGACATATCCCCTTTTTGTTTTAAAATGCCCTGTCTATTGCTTTATTTCTAGCGTTCTTCACCTCAATACTTGATTGGACCATGAGCGCTAACAAAACTGAAAGAAGTCCGAGGTGCTCTAGCCGAGAAGGACGAAGAGGTGGCACTGGAGGAGTCGGTCTGCCGAGCTGACTCAGGTATTGGCCAGCATGGACGTCAGCTCGGCATCGTCAGCCGAACTGAAACAAAAGTTGCATGAATCTGACCGCGAGGTGGCCCGCCTCCTTGCTGAAAATGAGGTGTTAAAGTCAAGGATTACACATCTCGAAGTCCAGGGGGCTGATTTATCTGCAGATGTGATCCACGGACGATCGATGCCATTGTGAGGAGCGACTTGGTGACAGCAGGCGGCTC
Source organism: Salvia rosmarinus (assembly GCA_036937905.1). NCBI lineage: Eukaryota > Viridiplantae > Streptophyta > Magnoliopsida > Lamiales > Lamiaceae > Salvia > Salvia rosmarinus. Next base: position 60,692,796 of record CM072823.1, read on the forward strand.
GGATCTCGGAAGAGCATGAAAAGTGAAAAGGTCATCCGCGGATGGGGAGCGACTATATCGAAGTCGACGATCGAGTTCGAGTTTGTTAGCGGAGGCATGGTATTGAGGATGAGGAGGGTCCCAATAGCGAGAATTTTAGAGGCGCCTCGACTACATTATGAAATACATGCAGATGTATGAGATCGTCATAAGCGACGCATGCCCCCGCCCCGCCGTGCATCTACAATGGGCAACGCTAATCCCATAATTGAAGAGCCTGAAGAGGAGGGCGGCTACGCTGATCACGCCGAAGTGCTCCGTCAAATGGGTCCATCTGACCGCGGAGCGTATAGAGGACGGCGCTCGGCAGCTCGGAGGAGAGGACAGCGGACCGCTAATCGGCGTGGAAGAGCTGAGCTCGAGGACAAGGGCATAATCACGGTCGTCGTCGGGCTCACGGGTCGAGATGTGACCTCGGGTGCGAGTTGAATTCCCAATGCCGAGTTGCTCCCTAGCAGGCCGAGGTGGGGCCACCCTCGTAGATTGGGTGGAAGGCACGAGTTTATTCGGGTATCCATCGCCGACACAGGGACTTCTGTTCAAAATTATCTCGACCGGAGAGTCTCGGCGGAGCTCGAAACCCGAATGAGCGTACATAGTATAGGACTTTGTATGTAGGTACAAATGTATTTAGACTCGTTTCAAGTGTCGTTTTCCTCTCGAGAGGTATAAACATAGCTTAGGACTTCGTTTGGTCGTAAATGTATTTATCTTGTATACTTTGCCATAATTTGGTGAGATCAATTTTGGATGTCTTATACATGTAGATTTTTCAACTTAATGAGTAATCTGAATGTATGCATGTAGACTTTCAAACTAGTGAGTAGTCATGTCGTTGCCTTTGAGACGTTCAATTCAATGAGTAATCTCTGAGTGCGGTGCGCTTAGTGAGTACCCTACTTAGTGGGTTTTTTTTATCTTCGTGAGGCGTCCCCGTGAAGGTTAAATGCGGTATATCCAAATAGATGTTCGCATACGAATAAAATGAAGCGAAATGAAATATTCATTGGAAAAATAAATATTTTATTCAACAAATATATGACATCGCACTGACAAGCAAGTAAGGAAACTAACATAAAGGCGATCCGAAATCACAACTATGTAAAGTACCTCCTTAAATGAGAAATATGCCGGGTTAGGGGGAAGCGCGACCGGATAAGTGAGATAGCTTGTAAGCCCCTTACCAAGGTTCTCGTGAACACATGCAGGCCTTCCCATGTTGGATCCACACTTGTTAAGACTTTCGCTCTCTTGGCTTCATTATTTCGTAGGACGAGGTCGCCTACTTGGACCATGGAAGTTTTGACCCTTTTGTTGTAGTACCGTGCGACACGGGCTTTATACTTGGCTTCGTTTATGAAGGCTAGCTCGCGTTCTCTTGAGGCGTCAAGGTTTGCTCGCATGGTCTTCCTCGTCCCGGCTGATCGAAGTGAAGAGTGCGCGGGCTTGCTACCGATCTCGGCGATATGGCGACCTCGATGCAGTAAACCCGGTGAAAGGGTTTCCGTGCGATGTCCAGGTGTGGTCTGTGGGACCAAAGGGCGTGAGGGAGATTTTCAGCCGATCGCCTTTAGCTCGGTCAACCTCTTCTTTAATCCTTATGCGATCGTGCGGTTGGTGACCTCGGTCCGCCATTCGCTTGTGGGTGTGCGACCGAGGTGAAGCGTTGATCGATCTGAAGTTCTTCGCACCACTCCTTGAAGTTTTGTCTGAATTGGGTGCCGTTGTCCGAGACCGAGAACATGCGGTATGCGAGCGGCGGACTATATTTTCCCACAGGTGCGAATTCTCGCTCGTGAGGCTTGATAGTGGTTCGCCTCGACCCACTTTGTGAAGTAGTCTATAGCTACGACTAAGTATCGAAAGTCGACACGGTGCTCGGTCAAGCGGACCAACAATGTCAATCCCCACCGCATGAAAGGCCGTGGACTTTGCGGGCGCCATCGATCGGCCCGAGGCTTTTGACCGTGGAATGAATCGCGCCGGGCACTTTTGACGAGTTGGCCGAATCTTGCGGTGGGCCAAGAGTATCCCGACCTCGGCGTCTTCTTTGAGAGAGCTCTTGACCGATGTGGCTTCCACAAGACCACCGGTGAATTTCATTGAGCACGTGGTCGAACCTTACGGCCCGGCGCCTCGGGAGGGTTGAAGGTAAGACTTCCGGTATAGGCGCCTCATGCATAAGATATTTTGGGATTTCGCCATCATCTTTTGGCCTCCGATCGATCCCGAGGTAGTGTGCCCTTCGGATATGCTTTTAGGCGTCGTCGATTCGGTTCGACCTCGCGAAATAACGCTGATATGAGGCGCCTCAATGCTTCTGGAATGAACTTCCTCTACTGGCGGATTTGCCGATGACGAAGCCAATTTACTAAGGATGTCAGCTCGGCTGTTTTCCCCTCGTGGGATTTGATTAATACTGAAGTATCCGAATGAAGCCAAGATCTCTTTGCGCTTCTCAAGTCTTCGCTCATTCGATCTTCCTTAGCCTCGTATGTACCTAATACCGGTTTACCACGACACAGGAATCTCCAAATATCGGACTTTGTCCACTTTCAATTCCTTTGCTAGGCGGAGTCCGAGATCAATGCTCGTATTCCACTTCGTTGTTGGTGGTGGGAAGGTAAACCGCGGGCGTATGTCTTCTTGCTTATCTCGGGCCGAGGAGAAGGATACCGCTCCGCTACCCGTCTTGCATGAAGCTCCATCCACGACATCCGCCAACATCCGCGGGTGGTGCAAAGTCGAGTTCTTCGCCGTGAGGGTGGGAGTGACCTCACTGCAGTAGGCGACCTCGTTGAATTTGACTTCCACCAGAAATCTGCAAGGGCTTGCCCTTTATAGCCGACACAGGGGAGTATGATATGTCGTGCTCGCCGAGTTCAGTGCCCACTTAGCTATTCGCCCGAGATGACTCGGTTTGATAAGACTTGTCTTAGAGGCAAGTCCGTTAACACTGGATAGAATGAGCTTGAAAGTAAGGCCGGGCGTCGCTTGGCGTTCACCAAGGCGAGCTACCTTCTCGAGGTTGGTGTACCTCGTTCCGGTCCTTTGAGAGCTCGGCTAATGAAGTAGATGGGAGTTGTCGTCCCACCTCATCTCGCACCAATCTAACACTAATCGCCTCGTCCGAGGTGGCCAGATATAATGATAGAGTTTCACCTTGCTTTGGGGCGGATAGTGTCGGCAGGTCGGTAAGATATTCCTTCAGCTGTGTGAAAGCGACCTGGTGTTCTTCCTGCCAGGTGAAATCTGGAGCTCTCCTCAGGATCTTGAAGAAGGGAAGCTGCTTCTCGGCAGCCCGAGATAGGAATCGGCTGAGGGCGGCCAGGCATCCAGTGAGTTTGTGTATTTCACGGATGGTTCTTGGGATCTGCATGTCGAGCACCGTTTTCACCTTGGTAGGATTGGCTTTCAGGCCTTCTTGAGAAACCCAGCACCCCAGAAATTTACCCGTCCTCACCACAAATGTGCACTTCTGAGGATTGAGCTTGAGGTTGGCCGACCTGAGGAGCTGAAGAATAGTTTCGAGGTCAATGGCGGAGCTCTCAGCTTTTTTGCTTTTGACTACTATATCATCGACATAGACCTCAACAATTTCTCCTATGTGATCCTTGAAGATCGCATCCACCATTCTTTGGTAGGTAGCTCCAGCGTTTTTTAGACCGAAAGGCATCTTTCGATAAGCAAAGACACAAAGTCGATAATGAGCAGCTGTTTTGGGCGTCTTAGGGCTCATCAAGACTTGGTGGTATCCTTGTATAAATCCAGAAGCTGAATACCTAATGCCGACCAATGCTTCCACCTTCTTGTCAATGTCGGGAGGGTATGATCCTTTAGGCGGTGTTTATTGAGGTCGGTATAGTCGACACACACGCCATCCGCCTCACGGCTTTCGAACTACAACGGATTAGCCATCCAAGTTGGGTATTTAACCTCGTCTGAGATTTTGGCCTTACGGGTTGAGTTACCTCATTTCTTATGACTGGCTTTTCGCGGCAAAACTTCTTTTCTTTTGCGAAGGCGGTTTAGTGGCGGATCGATGTTAAGGCGATGAGTTATGAGCTCGGCGAGACCCGGTCATATCCAATGGAGACCATGCAAATACATCCTATATTCCTTAGAAGTCGCATGACTGTTGGCGAATATGGTGAACCTTGGGTACCAACCTTGACAACTTTGGAAGGATCGTCGTCGTATAGTGAAGACTCGGTCGGATCATCCCGAGGTGGCAACCGGAGGTTCTCAGTAATTGCTAGGCTGTGGTAAGGCCGCGTCTTGGGTTGAGACTCGTAGGCATTCTTTAGCTGCCGTTTGGTCACCCCGAATGCTTAACACTCCACGGGGTGGGTATCCTAATGGTGAGGTGGTACACGGAGGCAGGCGGCTCTGGTTGCATCTGCCAATCTCTTCCTGGATAATATTGTATGGAGAGGAGCTCGTGCAGGAAAAATTGAATGGCTTTGGTGGCCGGCACAGGAGTGCGCCCTACGGTGGACCGGAAGGGTAATGACACCCGGGTTGAACCGCCTCTTGAGTAAAGCTCCGTGGCGGGAAGGTGCGAGTGTATCGAATTCCTCCGACATCAAGTTTATCCAGCAGCTCGGAATATGATGCTAACGAGGCTCAGATGTCAATGTAGACCCGATGTACATTTTATTACCCACCACGGCTTGTATTGTAATGGCATCCCGGTGGGGCATGATCTTAGTCTTGGGTCGTCTTTTGAGAACACGATATTTTCTCCATCTCGGAGCCGCTTGTTTTCGGCTCTTGGGTCGACCTCGAGCTTCATTTCTAGCGACGACCTCGTCGTACCAATGGCGACCGGTTATAGCGTAAACACGCTCAATTGCATTGGGACCTTCGTCCTCGTCATCTTCTTGGTCGGGTTGCCGTTGAGGTCGGTCATGATTGTTACCACCTCCATTTTTCCTCTGCGCTTTTTATTACCGGCCCGGTCGGCGGTGTACTTCTTCAAGCTCCTTCTTTCACGAGCTCGTCAATCGTGAGCCCAAGGACTTGCAATCTTCAGTATCGTGACCGTACCCTGGTGGTAGTCACAATACTTTCCGTTGACTTTTTTGGATCCTCCTTTCATAGGAGGAGGTTTTGAAAGAGCTCGATGTGAAGCTCAAATATTTCCATACGGATTTGAATAAAGGCGTCGTTATTACTGAGGTTTGATCGAGGTCGGCTGGATTCTCTGGTCCCTTCTTTATTCTTTCGAGCACTTGCGTTCGGCACCCGCCCCGATCCTCCGGCTTTCTTCTCTCGATCATTGCTCGTCCCGGATCTCTCTTCTTCGATCCGACTCGTCCCTTTGACAAAGTTATCAACGGGGTCCAAAGGCGACTTGCGTCTTTGGTACATCACTGGTGATCTCTTTATTGAGCTCGGTCGGATCCCGTTCTTCAAGGCGTTAATGATGTAGAGATCGTTACTCTCATCTATTTTAAGGATTCCATGATGAATGGAGGCGAAATTCGACATTGTTTCGTCCGTCCTTGGCGGATTGTAGCGGTCGGACGAAGGTTGTTGGGCGGCATCTTCGTAAAGCGCCATTTGGCGATCCATGAGGTCTTTGAAGCAATGGATCTTTGTTACGGCGAGCGAGTGAACCAACGTCGGCGTTGGAGATTAACACCTCGGAAAGACCTTACACATATGGAAATCTTCCATCCTTGGTTTGCCATATTGGTGGTATAGGCAAATAGGAAGTCGGAAGGATCTCCAAGGCCATCGTATGCGGCAATATTCGAGCCGGTATCGCGTGGCAAGGTGTATCCGAATCTCCTTGAAAAGGAGATAATTCGTCCATGTCGGTCAATCCGGGAGTTCGTTACCATCCTCTCCGGGAGTAGGAGATCGATAACGACGTCGTCATCTCTTCGTGGGGAGTTCGACCTCGTCCTTCCTCCCTTCTTTCCCGTTTATTTTCATGGGTATCGTGTCGGTGGAGAGCGACTCCATGAAGGGTATGAGGATGAATGAACCACAGTATCGGGCGATCATTATGTCGTGATGAGCGTTGATGGCGACCTCGATTACTGTAACCACCACCGGGCACTCTTGAGGGCCCGCTCCGTTGTCCTCTCGGTTGAGAAACTCGAATTGATTGAAATTGGCGTTGAGGAATTCGGATCTTCGCTCGACCGAGGACCTCGTGGGAGCGGTGAACCTCGCATTCACCGTCTTGAGGTCGGTGTCTTCCTCTTCATTGGGGTGGCGACCACGAGGGTGTATGGAAGCATTTTCCATGTGACCATCGGTGTATGACCACTGGTGGCGTCCGCAATTCCTTTCCCGGCGTGTGACCACCGATCGTCCTCCGCACGATTGTTACCAACATCGCCGACAAGACTAAGCGTTTGACGTGTCCTTGCCATTAGATTGTAGAAAACACAACTTTTTGTTCAAGAAGTTTCCCACGACGGCGCCAATGATAAATCTAGTATTAGAGATTTATAAGCGAGAAAGAACACAAGAGACTTTTACGTGGTTCGATCCGAATAAGATCTACGTCCACGGAGGAGATGATCCTCAAGATGTTTACTATAATTCGATTCGACAAGTATCTTCAAGGGCTCTAGTATTGATGAATTTGCTAACCCTTTTACCTTCAATCTAACTCCTATTTATACACACCAACGTAAATCATGTCCCACGAATCCCTAATAGGCGGGCCATAACTCTCCCATGTGACCATGATCTCCACCATTATTACCCATGATTCTGCCGTTACCTCATTCCGTTACCCATAATTGGGGTTTAGGGATTGTCATTTAGGCGTGTAGGGTAGAAAGGCAACGATGAGGTTAGGTCCAGCTCTGTTGGGCACGAGAGGTTGGGCACGAGAGGTTGGGTGGGCCATATCCTATCACTAACCTTTTACCGTCGACCTACCCTCTATTTATACATGTTTGGGGAATTCTAAATATGTACTAGATCCCTTGATTTGTGGGATCCGATCTCCTTCCATATCTTGATCCTTGAATATCGCCTTCCATATCTTGCTCCTTGAATATCGCCTTTGATTTGGTCTAGGGTTTAGATGTTGGGCTTCAGGCTTAACCGCGTGGGACCGTTCATTAGGTCAGGCCCAACTCGTTTGGGCCTGCCAGTGGACTTGAGCAGTTGGGCCATATACCATCAGTACATACTATTAGTAGTATGCCAATAGTTTATCTTCCTATAGAGACAAAGAGTAGTATTAATGTTTGATTAGTCATATGAGAATCATCCTTCAAGTCTCTTGGTTTTCCCATCACAACATTTGTGTGAGCAACCTTTACTACCCAATGATTGATAACCTCCAATCAACAAATACGACCAACTTCTTTTTTTTATCCATTAAATACAGAAATTTAAAGGTCATGTCATGGTGAATTTGAACCCGAGACCTTTGGGTCTCGAGCATTAACTACTTTATTAATAGGCCAACATACGCACACGATAAAAGCTTTAGTTATTATTCTGTATTGTAACTAACAAAACTGGGGCAACATTAAATACCACATTCTAGATTAATGTTACTTCTACATATATCTAGAATTGAGATTCATCACAACAATAAGTTATAAGTATATTCTTGATCAAGACAACATATTGCTGGAGACTTGGTTCTAATATTATATTTATTACATATTTGATGATGTAGTTAGCTCATCTAAGATTATTTATCTGCAGTTTAAACCGGAAATGATAATACATGCATGTGTTTTTTTCTTGGTGAAACCAATATTATTGATAGAGGTGTGCATCGGTTGGTCGGTTCGACCTACCAACCGAAATTTTTCAAATCAAAAATCGAGCTGAATATATTTTTTTGAACCGATTTATAATTTTGGACCGATCGAAAATCGAATAAAAAAAAACCAATCGATTTCAGTCGGACCAAAAAACCGACCGAAACATATATTATTATATATATTTTTTCTAAATAAATATATTTTTATCCTAATTATTGAATTAAGATATTAATTCATTATTATATAAAATATATAAATATATAAAAAAATAATTTCAGTTCGGTTCGATTACCGACCGAACCTAAAATATAAAACCGAAAACTAATTTTAATTAAAAATTTGAACCGAATCAAAAATCGAGTTTCTTAAAACTGAATCGAACTGATTAAAATTTATCGATTCGATCGATTTTTTCGATTATGGTGAGTTGATGCACAACCGTAATTATTGATATATTTCTTCGAAATGGTTGGTGTAGGTGAGTTAGTTAGAGTGCTCGAATTGCGTGGAGAGAACTACTTACCTGTTACTGGGCCCACAGAAAATGTAAATATAACTTCTTTTTTAAAGAGGTCGGTGGAAATTACAATAAACCACCCTTTTTACGGAAAAGTGAAAAATAAATATACATGTGAAGAGAACAACAAAATTTCTATATTTTATTTATAGATCAGAATTTCGATCTTGGCTTCTCCTCTGTTTCTTTTTAGGTAGCAAATAAAGAACATAGACAAATATGGACAATTTTTATTATAAATGTATTAAATAAAGGACACCATATGAGTTACATGTAATTAGAAAGGTCAAACTTATCACGAAATTGCGATTTAAGTATTGTATAAACTTTGAGATTATCTATTTACTGCACATATTTGAAAGTAGGTTGATTAATGAACGAGTTTTATTCGAATGAAAATCAATAAATAAAATTTGGTTATGGATTTAGAACCGATCCATTAGATACAAGATTCAGATTGGATCCGCACCGTCAAACTATTAGTCTGGGTCGGATAATTACCAAAATGCTAAAATAATTATGATTTTTTTCATAATTTAATAAAAATGGCAATTAAGTAATAATAGAATATCTAAAACGCATTAAACAAACTCATAGTACACCAAAAAAAAAAATATATCGAACTTTGATTGGACTCAAACAATCGGATCGGTCTAGATCGATCGTGTTTGAGTGAGTTTGAAACCAAAATCGCTATTAATATATTATGAATAGTTTGGGATCGATTCTGGATAAAATTAATCCATCTAAGATGTACAAGTACGTCAAGTACTTCAAAAGTTAAGAACTGACAAAGAATATCTCATCTCCACTATTGCCAATAATAGATTAATTGCATGCTTTATTAGTACTGCATATATATCTCATTATGAAAATTGGAAGTAATCACGAATGACATGTTACAAACTCATTTTTCTTCGTTATCTATTTTTTACCTGTCCACTGATCAAAGGGGGAGGGGGGTATAAGGTCGGGTTTAAAATATGAAGCTGGATTTTTAATAATTAATTTAATTAAACATAAACCAATAAAAAGATGATTCAACATTAGTTAAGTAAATAATTTTACAAAATTAAGATAAAAACAAAGGAGCAGTCACACCATACAAAATTAAGATAAAAACAAAGGAGCAGCCACACCATACAGATATGGATAAGAACCAGCGATGTGAGAGTTTCACCTCTTGGCGCGACTTTATGTATTAGGAAAAGTCCTCATAACTTCTTAATTCAAGTTGTCGTGATTTATCCCTTATATTCTCGTGAGTTGGGTGTGGGAGCTTCTGGGTGAGAACTTCCCATTTTGAAACAAGGAATGTCCTTATCGGATGCGGCTCCAGTAACAATTAGAGTATTCATTTTGAACTTTGAATCCCGTTTTATTGGAACTTACAAAACTATTCCTCCGTCCCACCCAAGATGGCCTATTTTTCCTTTTGGGTTGTCACACATAATGACCTATTTACTTTTTAGGAAATAATTATTTCTTCAAAAGTTGTGGGACCTACTAATTTTTATCACTTTATACCATTCTTCTAAATAACCGTATCGAAAAGAAATGGACCGTCTTGGATGGGACGGATGGAGTAGTACTTAGTAGTATAGATAAGATACAAATATAGACACATTCAATTTTTTTTTGTAAAAACTAGTAATTCTTACCAAAATGTGATTTGGTACACAGTAAACGTATATATTTGTTTGTTAATTCGCATGGTAGTTAAATAATGAACTATTACATGAATGCACGAATATATTTATTTTGTACGTTCATGACTTCATGTACTACTATGCAAATGCACAAACACACCATTCACCATTCTATGCTTTCTGCAATCGGGAGGAGTGGTGGATGGCTCTATAACAGCGATTGTGTGTCCGGCAAGCGAGTGAGGGGAGGCAGGAAGCGGCGATATACGAGGGAAGAGACATGGATGGCAGCGGTGGCGCGTGAGTGAGGATAAAGGGATGGCAACAATAGTAGTGATTAGGTATTGGGGGAAGGGCATAGCTCATAACTCAGTTGGTTAAGAGCTAGTAGATTTGGAACAAGGTATTGGGGATGGGCAGTTCTGATGCGATCAGCAATGGGGTAGAATTTTGGTTGATTTTTTTATTTTAAATCATTTTCAGTGAGGGTAAATTTGTCTATTTACACAAAATTTCAGATGTTTTGTATGTTTTTCGGTCCTGTCACAACTAATTCTTCTGGACCAATGCAAATTTTGTATTGCCTTATGCATAGTGATAGTGCAACATATTTTAATAATTAGTTAACTGATAAATTTATATTTTATTTTTTAATATGTTTACCACTCTTAAATTATTATTATTTTCATTAACACTCTTTATTATTCAATAATTCCATATCTTTTCAAATTTAAATATTTTTCATTTTCAATTTAATTAATCTACATATATAAGATGGTCCATAGATATACCAACTGTTACACTTATATAAATAAATATCTACTTCTTAGTATCACCATGCCTTAATTACCTAATTGTGACCTAAATAATAATTTAACCACAGTATTTGACAAAATATGGTTAACAATTTTGGGTACTAAAATATTTATAATTGAAACTTTTAAGAATTTTGTATAGTATAAGTAAATTCTCGTAACTGATTTATAAAATTTTATTTGTCATTTATATCTCTATATTATATTAAAATTAAGGGTACTAGGTGCAATATATTATATATTTATAAAATAATAAATTAATTCATTAGAAAATTGGTGTACTTTATATCAATTGAGTTTGCTTGATTAAATATATTTTATATGTGCTAAATAATGGTAATACGTAAATATATTACAGATGGATGACTATATGAATATGACAACCTTATCTAGCAACAACTTCAAATTTTGGTTAAATTAAATATAAATATAACTTCTTAAGTAAATTAATAATAGTTCAGTTACATCCACCCCCTTGGTTCTTTGCAAATTAATTCGTAGATTTCTCATAGAAATACGAAAAGGTACTTCCACTGTACTATTGTCCTCCTAACGTTGTTGATAGTTCTAGCATTTACACACTATCAATATTCCAAAAATGGACTAGAAACATGCAATTTCGATTTCAAGTCAAATTATGGACTTTCCGCTTGTTATAAACTTATAAGACAAAAACTTGGGTGAGTTGCCTCACCGCGAAATTTACATTCTTATTTTTGTTAAAATAATTATATATTAATTATGGTGAGTAAGGATAATTAAATTTTGTTAATACATAATTAAATTTATTAATTTTTAATTCAAAATTAGAATTTATTAATTCATAATTGAGGTTTATTAATTCACAAGTAGGGTTTATTAATTCAAAGTTAGGGTTTATTAATTCACAATTAGAGTTTATTATTCAAAATTAGGGTTTATTATTTCCAATTAGGGTTTATTAATTCAAAATTAGGGTTTATTAATTCCAAATAGGGTTTATTATTCAAAATTAGGGTTTATTAATTTACGATTAGAGTTTATTATTTCACGATTAGAATTTAATAATTCAAAATTAAGATATATTAATTCAAAATTATTATTTATTAATTTACAATTAATTTTAATTAGAATTAATTAATTATTATTAATTAAAATTAAATAATTAATTAATGGGTGGTCTCATTGCGCACGACCATCCCAACTTATAATAAGTTCATTTGTTCTAGAATCAATACGTTGTGATTGAAATGCTATATTTTCCTATATGAAATCTTAATGCGAGAATATTTTATATATAATGTGCTTTTCCTATGTGGATCTCAATATATGCGGACTTTGATATTTTTCTTTTGTTTTTTCGATATACATGATACTTTTGAATTACCATATAAAATATGAATGATATTTTTCTTCAATATAAATGATACTTTTATTTAAAACAATTAGTACTTTTGGACGTCCGCACATAAGTTTTTGTGTGTGTGTTTTTTAAATTCATGGAGAACTCGCAGTCGCTACCATCGGTGTGCATTAGGTAAACTTCACCTTCTTGTTCATGTATACTAGGTAAACCCTACGTTTCTATTACTGTGCAATAGCCTGAAAACCACACAACAGATAAATCATACTTGAAAAATCAGGTGTGATAGACTCAGACTCATAGAGGCGTTAATAGGATGGTGACCTTTTTAACACAAAAAATCTACTTTACTATTCGGCCGTCCCAAAGGAACGAAGTTTTTGTGTTTATATAGTAGTTGGTTTGATTTAGAGTTTCAGATTCGGAGAAATTTAAAATTAATAAATTAAGGATGCATAAATATCTAACATTTATTTCAAGGGATGCAAATATTTAATATTTAATGTGACGGTTGTGATTAGCTGAAAATGAAATAAATTTGTTTATTAAAGAGCTCTGATTTAAATATTCTGCTTGGACTTAATTTGTAATTTCAACCTGATGTTACGTAGGAAATAAATATCCAACCTTTCAAATTTTTGCCCACTGCGCTAAAGGCTAACAATCAATTTATAAAAGATATTTTTATTTTTACTTTTTGAGACAGAAAATAACTGGTCATTGCATATCATTCAGAAATAACAGAAGATCATGAGTGGGCCCATCTCAACAGTTCAATATAATATTTTCACTTTACAGGAAACAAAGATACAAAGAGTAGTCAATAAGAAAGATTAAGATAAAAGAAGTCTGAAAGCTAAAAAAAAATCAGTCTGAGAAAATAAGTGAATGATTCTCGATCGAGGTTACTCTCTCTCTCTGCTGCCACTAATCTGAAAAGTTTGTTTTTTGCGACCACATTCATGGTCTAATGCACAACGTGAACAGTACGATGTTTGACTATCCCAAGATATCGTCATCCTACGGATATTACATTGTCGGGTCTTTGCGCGATTCGCTGGACGCTTGTCCGTGCTCAATAATTCTTCCAATTATCTCAATCTCGATCATGGATAAATGGAGGTGGGTTGGACGAGTCATTCAGCCGTTTGATCTTGTGAACAAGATCTTTATAGCGTTCGACGGCCTTTGCACACCAGTAGGTGTATACCATGGCCTCGTCCAGCGTATCATCCCAATAAAAAAAATTACATACAAAATATATGATTACAACATCACTGGTATCAAAGGTAAAAACATAAATGACTCCGTATAAATAACACGGACCTTGAATTCATCGAAATAAATCTGCTTGTACTCTTGAGCACCATTTTCCAATTGATTATATTGATTATATTAATTTCTATCATATTCACAGTATTAATTTGAAGGGTTATTGTTGTATAAATACACCAACTTTGAGTCCATTTTGGTTTTTTCCATGAACTTTAAAAATTGTCACAAAATACATAAACATAATCACTTTAGTGATTTTACCATGATTTCAAATTCAGGTCAAATTAGATCTGACTTGGTATCTTGAAAATTTACTATAAACAAAACGGTTAGTGATATAAATGGCATCGTAGAGAGAACATAAATTATCGTCGTTTCATTAAAATAAATCAGATTTTTTATTTTCTATGATTTATCGCGTCAACTCTCATTATAAAAGCATGTCTTCTCGTTTGTTTCTAGTTGGGATCAAAACAATCGATATCATCTCTCTACGATGTTGTTTATATCAGTGACCGTTTTACCTATAGTAAATTTTTTCGAGATGTCGAGTCAGATTTAATTTGGGTTGAATTTGAAATCGCGGTAAAATCTCAAAAGCGATTAAGTTTGTTTATTTTGTGATAATTTTTAAAATTCATGAAAAAAACCAAAATGGACCCAAAGTTAGTATATTCATACGCCAATAACTCTAATTTAAATAATTCACGATATTTTTGCACACCAGCTTTACGTGTGTAACTATAATATTTGTTAATTGCATTAACTTATTTGAGATTATTTATCTGCAGGTAAAAGCGGAAATGATTTATTTAATATATGTATATCTTTTCTTTTCTTTTCTTTCTGAAACCGATATTATTGATATACTTCTATCAAACCAATGGTTGTTGTAGTTGAGTTAGTTAGGGTGCCCAAATTGCGTGGAGAGAACTACTTACTTGTTACTGGGCCCACAACAAACTGAAATATAACTTTTTATTTTTATTTTTTATAGAGGAAAGTATATTACATTGTGCAACACCCTTTTGCACAAAAGTTAAAAAAATCAATATGAATGTGACGAGGATAGCAAATATTCTATATCTTGAATTTATTGAACATAATTCTTTTTCAAGTTTTTTTTTTATCAATTAAATACAAAAATTTAAAGATCGTGTCACGATGGACTCGAATTCGAACTTGAAATCTTTGACATCGAGTATTAACCACTCTTTTCGGGTTTTCTTTCTTTCCTTTCAGGTAGCAAGTAAAGGGAACACTAAGTATATGCACAAATACGGTCAATTCCAACTGCTAATTATTATTTTCTAATGAAGGCAATTAAAGCCTGAGCACATTACTAATAATATAATCATTACGTTAGTGATGTTGAATAAATAGAAAAGTTAGAACTTAGAATCACAAAATTACGATTTGATTATGCCGACACCTTGAAGCCGAAGAGTTTCATTTTGTAGGGCAAATAAGATCATATTTTAAGTTCGAAACTCTATTTAGGTAGTTTGGAAAGTGGGATGAAGACATTTGATACGCCTCGTCTCGAATTGTTATTTGGGATTTGAATTATCTTATGTTATTTATTAATTACGTACCACTCCATCCGTCCCATTATTATTGGTTCATTTTCCTTTTTGGGATGTCTCACTATTATTGGTTCGTTCTAAAAAAGGAAACAATTTTACATTACAAAGTCTCACGAATTTCATGTCATTGATTATTTTACACACAAAACATAACCCTCCTTAATCTACCTACAAAAATAAATGAGCCAACAATGTTGGGACGAAGGGTGTATTATTTAGGATTTGAACTTTTGGGTATTTTCATATTGTAAGAATTTTAATAGATTTGTGGCTCATCCTGTTTTTCTATTCCTATAAATATCTAGTGGTAAGTACACGCGCTAGGAGTTGTGCAACAATAAGTCCCAAAGTAGAGTCATACAATATAACATTATGTGGCGTTACGGTTGAATTATGTACTATAATTTTATATATGTATTAGATGTGATCTCAGTATAATTCACTTAGGTGTGAGCAAAACCAAACCAAACCCCAAAAACCGAAATGAATTGAACCGAAATTAGTGGTTCGGTTCGGTTCATTATAATAAGAAACAGTTACATTCAATTTTAAATTTTGAAAACGAAATTTATTCGGTTCGGTTTCGGGTTGGGAAGAAAAATTAGTTTTCAAACCAAATCGCTCGATTTTTTTATATTATTCATATTATTAATATTTAAATTAGTTAATATATTATATTTATATTATTTATATTATTAACAATTTAAAATCATTATATCCAAATCGGTTCGAATATACAATACGATGCAGTTCAGTTTGGATTTCAAAAATAATTCGATTTTTGATTTTTAACCGAACCGAACCGAACCGAATGCTTACTCCTAAATTCACTTTCATATACTGGTGAGAATAACTTTAATGTAAATTTTTGGGTGTTTGATGTGATGCAAGATATAATAATATTTGAGGAAGTTTTATATAGTATCCAAGTTAAGGAATGTCAATTATAATCACCAACATAAAATATCAAATTATAGCCAATTTCTGGGCTATTGGGACTATTATCACAAATGGTTGGACCTATTAGTGATTATTTGGTGATAATAGTCCCAATAAAGGTCAAGAAAATACTATAATTAACGTTTTATGTCATGATATTCCTTAACTTGGATACTATATATATAATTCACATAATATTTTCTACCTTAATACTATAAAAATCTGGATGCATAGATAAGTAATACAAATGTCGTATACATATTTCCCAAATTGTCTTACAAACTCTGCAAGCCTTCAAACGAAACACAGAAAATTAATGGCAAAATCCCCAACGCCATAAAGGCGAAGAATCATAAAAGTGATTTTTTTTTTTTTAATTTGAGACATAAAAGAGAATAATGGGTTATTTCATATCCTTCAGAAAAATGCAGAAGGTGATAGGTGGGCCCCATTTCAACAGTTCAGTATAACAAATTTGTTTTCTGTAAAAGAGAAAATAAATATAAACTCTTTTGAGTGTTACTCCCCTCCTAACCCACACCATATTCAACCAAACCACAAAATTTTCATCTCCCAATCCCAAATCTCTCTCTCTTTCTCCTCTTTCAATCCTATTAATCTGAAAGGTTTAGATTTTCGCTCATCAATCGTGTTTTTTAGGTACAGAAAACAACTTTTCTTGAACTACACAATAAACTCAAATATGTTTTGCTTTGTTCAAATCATGAAAAGGAGTTAATTTTGCAGTATTATACAGTTCCAACTATGAATTTTTGTAACTTTGCTCTTGTTACAGTTTTATTTTTGAAGGTACACTGACAGAAATACAAAACAGACAGAGAAATCAACAGGTTTGAATCCCAGAAAAGAAAAAAAGATGTATCAAGAAAATGGCGGTTTCGACCAAAGCAGCAGTATGCAATTGACTCAAGCCAAGGATGCTTTCTCCCAAACCCATTTACCAAACTGTAACAACTTCTCCATAGAGGATCAATCCTACCCCCAAAACGCCGCCGTCGCCGCCGCCTCGGCGCTGGAGATGGAGCTGCAGCACCACCTCGAGATCGAGCAGTGCTACACCAACAAAAACGTCGGCGACATCCAAGAAATGGCGGCACACGAATCCCCAAACTGGCAAGAGATGACCGCTTTCAACGCCGAAAACGGGTACCACCACCAAAATCCCTCATCCGATTTCAACCAAATCTACCCCGCCACAGCTTCCATGGCCGACGCCGCCTCCTACCCGATATTCCCCCTCCCACGGTCGTCGCTGCTCCCCAACTTCCAGGAGAAATCCCCGGCTTTCTTGGCCTCACTGGGGCTGCTGGGAGACGTCAACTCCTCCATGGACGGCTCCGCCGCGTCGAGCGGCGTCGTTTACGACCCTTTGCTGCCGCTGAATCTTCCCCCTCAGCCCCCTCTGCTGAGAGAGCTTTTCCACTCTTTGCCGCATGGGGGCGGGATTTACACGCTTGGGGGGTCGAGAAACGGAGGCTTGTTCACTAATGGGGTTGATGAGAGAGAAGCAAACGTGGGTTTGAACCAATTTGCTACTGAGAAGCATCGGAGAGTGCTGTTGAATGACAAGTATCAAGCTCTCAGAGCCTTGGTTCCTAATCCCAGTAAGGTAATAATTAATTAATTTCATTCAACATTTTCACAAATCTATTCTAAGCTATAGACTTAGATTAGTTTAGCCTTGCAACAAATTAAAATCATTTGAGTTTGTTCGGGGGGAATGAAGACTGATAGAGCGTCGATCGTGGGAGACGCCATTGAGTACATCGACGAGCTGAAGAGGACGGTGACGGAGCTCAAGGGTTTGGTGGAGAAGAAGAGGTGTGCTCGAGAGAGGATGAAGAGGCCTAAGATGGAGGAAAATGGGAGCGTGGAGTCCAAGTGCGTGGGCGACAGTGGATCATCGCTACGGAGCTCGTGGCTGCACCGCAAATCGAAGCACACGGAGGTCGACGTGCGAATCATCGACGATGAGATCACGGTGAAGCTGGTGCAGCAGAAGAGGATCAACTGCCTGATCTTTGTTTCCAAGGTGCTCGATGAGTTGCAGCTCGATCTCCACCATGTTGCGGGAGGGCTAATTGGTGATTACTATAGTTATCTCTTTAACTCCAAGGTGAAGTTAATTACTAGTTCATGTAATCATTCATCATTTTTTAGGAAATTTAGGGTTGATCTGGATTTTATTTGCAGATTTGCGAGGGTTCGATTGTGTACGCGAGTGCGGTGGCGAACAAGCTCATTGAAGTTGTGGACAAGCAGTATGCTGCAGTCCCACCAACAAGTAGGCTGTAGCTATTAACGTAAATTGTTAATGCTATATTGATTTCATATATTACAGTCTCTACTTGAACATTATAACTTTATGCTTGTAATAGTGTTATTTTGATAATGTCTTTCTCCCCAGATGTGTTTCTTGTCATGAGGAATTTGATGCTATGTTCTTGTTTTGCAATTGTGACCATTTTCATCACCTAATAAGCTAATCACCAAATTTAATTCTAATACCTTATTAAATGACACAAGCACTCTTACTTATCCCCTAGAACAGCCTAATGGTTAAGTATGTATTCTTGAGGCTAAATGTCACACGTTCGAATCTCACTAATGTCTTGCCTGCCAGACATGGTTTTTGAATTGTGGTTTAATGAAGGTCTCTATAGATCTTAGTCTGTCACATTTGAACTTTTAATTATTTCCAAGTTTTTAGTTTGTCACACTTGGTGGTCTTAGTCTGTTACACTTAGTTTTTCAAGTATTGTTTACCCGTCGTGTGTGATTTACAATCGATTGCACAAGAACGTAAGTCTATCCAGTGCGCGTTGAAGATCTGTATAGCTATTAGTCTGTCACACCTGATTAGTACATACAGAAGGTAATGTCTGCGGACTCTCATGAATTAAAAAGAAAAATTAAACAGCACCAAGCAAAGATGATATACATTTGGTTATTAAAATTATTCAAATAATCAATGTTGATCATGTAAAGTAATTCTTTTTTAAATAATGTCAAATCATCTTTCAGCAATATATTAGATTTAGTTGGCCAGAAAATTTGAGGCGGACTATTTAGTGAATAATATTGGAGATAAGTATAAGCTATGTAATTTTTTTAAAACGACTATAAAATTACTATTGAATCAAAGTTCGAACTAAATTTAAAAACGACCATTTGTATTTAATATATTTGCTATATAAATAACAAATGTGTCTATATTTGATGTTACAAATCAAAAAATATGATACTACGAAGGAATGCTAATATTTAGAAAATAAGAATCATCCTCCACCATTCATATTGATGAAATTAAAATTTAAAAGGTTGAGATGTGAGATCTCTAGCATGATCAACTAAAAATCAGGAATTCTGATATTAATAATTAATAAAGGATAAAAATTACCATATTCATTCGATGATTTGGTCGATGATGAATCTAGCTATGTAAATGTGCGAGATTTATAGAAAGCAATAAAGAACACCTGTGCTTTTACGTGGTTCGATCGTTAATGAGATCTCGTCCACGGAGGAATGGTTCCTCAATACTTTTACTAGAGCTTTTGCATGTGAGAGTATTGGTTACAAGCCTTTGTATTCGATGAAATTGCTAACCTTCTAACATCGCCTTCTATTTATACGACCGACCTTGTCCTCGGCGCGCCCGACCTCTCCATTGGTCGTGACGTGACTCTTCCTCCACGCCTCCATTGGCGGGCAGGACCTTTCGCCTACGTGCGCCACGTGGAGGTGGCGTCGACCTCGGTGCCAGGCGTCTTCTCCATTGGTCCCGGTGGCGGTTCTGGGGGCTAGGGTTTTGGCACCGATTGGGGCTTGCCTTGGGCTCAACCGCGTGGGCCCGCTACCAACGTTAGGCCCAGCTCGTTTGGGCCTGTTAGTGGGCCTAGTCGGTTGGGCCATATCCCATCATAGCCCCCCCCGAATAGCCGAGGGACAGCGAGGCCGAGGTGGAGTGAAAAAAGCGCCGGGTGAAGTGTGGCTCGGTGAAGTTGTTTGTTGAAGGTGTTGTCTTTTTGACGTGAGGGTTTATCGACGATCCGGGTCCGGCGAGTCGACGGGTCGGGTCGCCTGTCTTTGGACAGAGGTCCTTCAAGAGGATGGTGATGTCCATGGCGGGATGCCGAGGAGTGCACCGACTTGCGCGACTCGTCGAAACCGATTGACTTGGACACCGCGCCGAGGTGGGTAACCGACCGAGTGGGGTGGCGATCCGAGGAGGATGGCGAGGTCCGGGTCGAGGTCGTACAGGCGGGATCTGGGGTTTGCCACATTCAATCGAGTCGCTCGGTTGGGTCGCCGATGTCCGTTAGGAGGATGCCAAGTCCGAACTTAGTTGGGCGATTTGCCACGTTCTGAACTGAGACGGATATCTTTGGTCTGGTGGCTCGCCGAGGCCCGAACAGGATCGTGTGTGCCAGACGGGTAGAAGGCCGGGGTTGGCGGAGGCGGTCGAGGTGGCACAGGAGACCAAGGGCGGTCTGTTGGCTAAGGCGGCCGAGGTGACGCAGGAGACCGAGGACGGTCTGGGAGACCGAGGACGGTCTGTTGGCGAAGGCGGCCGAGGTGGCGCAGGAGACCGAGGACGGTCTGGGAGACCGAGGACGGTCTGTTGGCGAAGGCGGCCGAGGTGACGCAGGAGACCGAGGACGGTGCAGGAGCACCGAGGACAGTGCATTGGCGGGCGGCCGAGGTGGCGCAGGAGACCGGGGCGGCGGGAGATCGGAGGACGGCTCTGCATTGGCGGCGGCCGAGGTGGCGCAGAGACCGAGGTCCGAACTGAGCAACGCTGTCAAGCTCGGGAGCGAGGTCGCGGCTCTAGCAGGCCGGGGTTGGCGGAGGTGGTCGAGGTGGCACAGGAGACCGAGGACGGTCTGGGAGACCGAGGTCCGAACTGAGCAACGCTGTCAGCTCGGAGGCGAGGTCGCGCTCTAGCAGCCGGGGTTGGCGGAGGTGGTCGAGGTGGCACAGAGACCGAGGACGGTCCGGGAGACCGAGGTCCGAATCGAGCAACGCCTGCAAGCTCGGGCGAGGTCGCGGCTCTAGCAGGCGGCCGGATCTCGGCGGAGTTCGCCTCGCCCTAGGAGTGCCAGATCGTCAAGGAAGGGCACCAGCTCGGCAGCGAGGTGGTAGGGCGGACCGAACGACGAACCCAAGAGGCAGGGGTTCGACCTCGGCCCGAGGAGTGCCCTCTCCAGGTCGGAGCATCCCTGCACCTGCTGAAGGAGCCCCTGGAGTAGGTCGTGGCAACGCCGACCTCGTAGATTGGGTCGAAGGTACCGAGTTCGTTCCGGTGTATTTGTCGCCGACCGGAGATTTTGTGCAAAATTGGTGTAGCTTCGATGAGACCGGCGAGGCTGAGCTCGGAAGTGGGGTGAATTGTATATAGCTAGACTTAGTATGTAGTCGTAAATGTATTTAGACTGTTTGAAGTGTATGTTTTCCCTCGAGAGGTACAAACATAGCTTAGGACTTCATTTTGGTCGTAAATGTATTTAGGCTGTATCTGTATGTATATCTTCCCAAATAAAGGGGTATGAACGAGCTCGAAGCCGGTTGACTTGTATATGGCTTGGAACTCGGTTTGTAGTCGTAAATGTATTTAGACTCGTTTCGAAGTGTATGTTTTCCCCCTTGAGAGGTACAAACATAGCTTAGGACTTCGTTTTGGTCGTAAATGTATTTAGACTGTGTACCGGAGTGCATATCTTCCCAAATAAAGGGGTATAAGTTGGCGAGATCGGTCGGGATGTCGCGTGCATGTAGACGTCCAACTTAATGGGTAATCTGTATGCTGTGCATGTAGACGTTCAAATCAATGAGTAGTCTGTATGCGTACCCTACTTAGTGGGATTTTCATCTTCGTAAGGGCGTCCCCTTGTGAAGGTTTAGATGTGGTATATCCGAAGAGATGTTCACATAGATATGAGACGAAGTGATGTACTTGTTAGTAAAACAAATGTTTTATTGATAAAGTAAATGACATCGTACTTCGGAAAAAATAAAGGAGGGTTAACATGATGCCGATCTGAAATCAAAGCAATGTAAAATACCTCCTCTGATGAGTTACATGCTAGGTTCGGGGGATAAGTGCACCGGACAGGTGAGCAGGCTTATAGGCCCCTTCGCCGAGGTCCTCGTGGGCGCGGTATGGGTCTTCCCATGTCGGGTCCGGTTTGTTGGGACACTCGGCCTTACCGGCCTCATTGTTCCGTGGTTGCTAGGCCTGGAGTAAGGTCGCATCCTGGGTTGAGACTCGTAGGCATTCTTTTGCTGCCGTTTGGTCCCCCTGGATGCTAAGCACTCCCACCGGGGTGGGAATCTTGACGGTGAGGTGGTAGACCGAACAGACGGCCTTGGTAGCGTCTGACCGTCTACGCCGAGGATGATGTTATGCACGGGGGGAGCTTGGACCGGGAAGAATTGGATGGCCTTGGTGACCGACACAGGGCGCGTCCGACGGTAACCGGAAGGTAATAACGCCTCGGGTTGAATCGCCTCTGTGTGAAGCTCCGCGGTGGGACGGGCGGGTGTGTTGAATCCCCGACCTCAAGCTTATCCGAGACAACTCCGAAAGATGATACTAACGGAGGCACCGATGTCGACGTGAGACCGGTGGACGTTCTTGTTGCCCACCACGGCTTGTATCGTGATGGCGTCTTGGTGGGGCATGATTACGGGCACCGGTCGTCCTTGGAGAACACGATGTCTTCATCACCGGAGTCGCTTGTTCTTCGGCTCCTCGGGGCGGCCCGAAAGCCGCTCTTCAACGACGACCTCGTCGTGCCTATGGGCGTCCGGTGATGGCGTAGACTTGCTCCATCGCGTTGGGGCGTCGTCCTCGTCATCGTCGAGTACGTCGTCCTTGAGGTCGGCTCATAATTGGTGCCACTGTTCTCTCCTCTGCGATTCTTGTTTCCGGCGTGCTCGTGGAGCGGTCGAGGTACTCCTCAGTGCTCTTCCTTAACGAGCTCGTCTATTTCCCAGCTCGATCCTGCGATCGTCGGTATCGTGACCGTATCCCCGGTGATAGTCGCAATACAGGTGCGTCGATCTCTTCTCGGGTCCTCCTTTCATGGGAGGTGGTCTCGGGAAGAGCTCGGCGTGGAGCTCGATATTCCGCCATACGGACTTGAGCGAGATGATGCCCGTTGTTGCGGGGTTTGGCCGAGGTCCCGATCTGGATTCGATCGGGCCCTTCGATCCTATCGAAGGCACTTGCGATCGGTGCACGTGCTCGGTCGTCGGCCTCTTCCTCTCGACCTTCCGCTCATCCCGGATCTCTCTTTGCGGTCCGACTCGTCTCCTCGACGTAGTTGTCGACCGAGGTCCGAGGCTACTTGCGCCCCCGCCTCCACGGTGATCTCCTTGTTCGAGGCGCCGGTCGGATCCGTTTTTGCGCGTTGATGATGTAGAGGTCGTTACTCTCATCAATTTTGAGGATTCCTTGATGAACCGTGAGGACGAAACTTGACATCGCCTCGCCTCGTCCTTGGCGGATGGTGAGCGGTCGGACGAAGGTTCTTTGGGGTGGCATCTTACGGTAAGCGCCATTTGAATTGATCCATGAGGTCCTGGCGATGGATCTTTGTTTTGCGAGCGAGGTGAACCGGCGCGGGCGTTGGAGACCAGCACCTCGGGAAGATCTTGCACGTGGAAATCCTCCATTCCTTGGTTCGCCATATTGGTAGTGTAGGCGAAGAGGAAGTCGGATGGATCCCAAGGCCGTCGTAGGCGCGATGTTGGGTGCCCGTATCGGCGGGGCAAGGTGTGTCGTAATCTCCGGAGAAGGGAGATGATTCTCCGTGTCGGTCGAACCCGGAGATCGCTACCATCTCTCCGGAGGTGTAGGGGACCGTAACGACGTCGTCGTCTCTTGAGGCGAGTTCGGCCCGTCTCTTCTCCCTTCTATCGCGTTCAGCCGCGTGAGTGTTGCGCCGAGGTGGTGAGCGGCTCTGCGGATCGTGCGGGGGTGAGTGATCGTGGTGGTTTGTCCGCGGCGATCGGCTTCGGACGTCGGGGCGACGTGCGTGTTCTCGGCCATCACGCCGAGGTGAACGCTGGTTGTCTCGGAGGGGGGGTCGACCTCGGGTACCCGAGGTAACCAGTTCGGGGACTCTCGAGGGGCCCGCTTCCTTTGTCCTCTGGTCGAGGAAGCTTTGAAATTGGCCACGGTTGGCGTTGAGGAATTCGGTCACAGCTCGGCGAGGGCTCGTGAGATGAACGAACTGTCTGTTCGTCATCGTTGAGGTCGGCATCTTCTTCTACATTGGGGAGGCGGTCCTGAGGGTGTATGAAGGCGTTTTCCATGTAGCCCTCAGGTGTATGACCGCTGGTAGCGTCGGCGATCTCCTTCCCATGGCGCTGTGCGACCACCTGGTTGTCTTCGGCGTGGACGGCGGTTGTGCGTGTTCTTGCCATAGATTTGTAGGGACGGTGAAGCTTTTTGTTCAGCGTTTCCCACAGACGGCGCCAATGATGAATCTAGCTATGTAAATGTGCGAGATTTATAGAAAGCAATAAAGAACACCTGTGCTTTTACGTGGTTCGATCGTTAATGAGATCTCGTCCACGGAGGAATGGTTCTCAATACTTTTACTAGAGCTTTTAAATACGAGAGTATTGGTTACAAGCCTTTGTATTCAGTAAATTGCTAACCCTTCTAACATCAGTTTTCCTTCTATTTATACAGCTTCGACCTTGTCCCTGAAGGCGCGCCCGACCTCTCCATTGGTCGTGACGTGACTCTTCCTCTGGCACGCCCTCCATTGGCCGGAGCAGGGACCTTTCGCCTTACGTGCGCCACGTGGAGGGTGGCGTCTGACCTCGGTTCTGGGGCGTCTTCTCCATTGGTCCCGGGTGGCGGTTCTGGGGGCTAGGGTTTTGGCACCGATTGGGGCTTGCCTTGGGCTCAACCGCGTGGGCCCGCTACCAACGTTAGGCCCAGCTCGTTTGGGCCTGTTAGTGGGCCTAGTCGGTTGGGCCATATCCCATCGATCGAGATTTTCGCGATTTGAGTGAGAAATATTTAGAGAAAATGAGTTTACATGCTACATTCTATTTTATGCTCTATTATATGAATTGGCGCAAATCGAACATTGCATTAAACTGACCTAATACAATGCATCGATAGAAGTATTATAATGCATTTCTATTGACACGGAAAATTGGATTGGTCCAAATTGAACAATGCATGAACTGAGGTAACGTAATGCATTGAGTAAATTATGTACTATAATTCATTTCAGCTAATAAGAAAAAATATATATCATTGAGTAAATGAGCGTCCACGGTGGTCTCGTGGACGTTAAATCATAATAGGACATTGATATTTTTCTTGATATCAAGTGAAACTTTTTCAATGTAAATGATGCTTTCGAATTACAACGTAAAAAACAAGTGACACTTTTCTTCAATGTAAAAGATATTTTTCTTTAGAACAATTGACACTTTTGAACGTTCGCATAAGAGTTTTTCTGTTGGTTAAAAAGTTGGAACATTTGAGTCTCCAAAAGTGTCCACAAGTTGCGTGTACCCTAAGTTTATGTTTTATTTCATGAAAATGTTTTCCTTTGTCACAAACTGATTGTCCAGGTAAAATGTTTTGCGTGCTAGTACTTATAACAATTTGCATATGTTGTGCATTATACACGTCCGATGGAATTATGAGAGTAAAATTCAACTACCCATTACCAGAGTTAAGATTTACATACAATGGACTTTTACAAAATTAGGATTTAGAAAGAGGGAAGAAGATATTGTAGAGAAAAAAAACACAATATATATATATATATGGGAGGATTAACGTGAAAATCAAAAAATAATGAATTCACAGTGAAAATTGATGAATCCGCTGGGAAAGTTACTGAATCCAAAAAAATAGAATTTTCACCCCTCATGGGATTCGAACCCGGGTGAAAAATTCTGAAATTTTTAATTCAGTAACTTTCTCAATGGATCCGTCAACTTTCATGATCAATTCATTTGGTTCTAAGTTTTAGGCTAAAAATGGTTCTCATTTGAACCAAACTATATATATATATATATATAGAGTGGATCAATGAGAACCACATCTTTTTGACGACTGCGAACCATGATGATAAGGCGTTGAAGATGATGCACAAGGCGGTATAAAGTTGTGCATAACGAAAACTTTCTAAAATTATTTTTGTGCAACAATTTTAGAAAGTTTTCGTTATGCACAAATTTATCTTGTTTTGTGCATTATCTTCAACGTCTTATCATGGTTCTCAAATCTCAAAAAGATGAGTTCTCACTTGGATCCAACCCATATATATATATATATATATATTTATTAAATAGAAAAAAAATCACGTCGAATTTAGTAAAATAGTAGTGAAAATCCAAGCTTGACTCCAACTTCGTCCAAAGGTGAGAGTTTCAACAAATATTTTCTAAAACTCGACCCAAAAGTTATACAATAAATTTCACTAGTTTATCCCTTGAAGATGAAATAAAATGACAAATATAATTATCAAAATATATTTATTAGACTTATTCCTTTTATGTATAAACGTATTTATGTACATACTATTAGTAGTATGCTAATAGTTTATCTTCCTACAGAGAGACAGAGAGAGTAGTATCAATATTTGATTAGTGTTAACAGAAGCATCCTTCAAGTCTGCTGGTTTTCCCATCACAACATTTGTGTGAGCAACCTTTTACTACCCAATGATTGATCACCTCCAATCAACAAATACGACATAAAGCTTTAGTTTTTTATCAATTAAATACATAAATTTAAAGGTTACGTCATGGTAGATTCGAATCCGAGATCTTTGATATCGGACATTAACTACTCTATCATTAGGTCAACACACGTACAAGATAAAAGCTTTAGTTATTATTCTATATTGTAACTAACAAAATTGGGGCAACATTAATTACCACATTTAGATTAATGTTACTTCTACATGTATCTAGAATTGAGATTCATCACAACAATAAGTATATTCTTGATGAAGACAACATATTGCTGGAGACTTGGTTCTAATATTATATTTGATTACATATTTGATGATGTTGTTAGCTCATTTAAGATTATTTATCTGCAGTTTAAACCGGAAATGATAATACATACATGTGTTTTTTTCTTGGTGAAACCAATATTATAGGGGTGTGCATCGGTCGGTCGGTTCGACCTACAAACCGAAATTCTTCAAACCAAAAATCGAGCCGAGCATATTTTTTTGAACCGAACCGAATCGATTTATAATTTCGGACCGATCGAAAATCGAACCGAAAAAACTGACCGATTTCAGTCAGATCGAAAAACCGACCGAAACATATATTATTATATATATTTTTTCTAAATGAATATATTTTTATCCCAATTATTTAATTAAGATATTAATTAATTATTATATAAATATATAAATATATAAAAATAATAATTTCGATTCAGTTCGATTACAGACCGAACCTAAAATGTAAAACCAAAAATCGATTTTAATTAAAAATTTGAACCTAATCAAAAATCGATTTTCTTAAAAAACAAACCGAACCGATCGAAATTAACGATTCGATCGATTTTTTCGATTCGATTGAGTTGATGCACACCCATAATTATTAATATATTTGTAAGAAATGCTTGGTGTAGGTGAGTTAGTTAGAGTGCTCGAATTGCGTGGAGAGAACTACTTACCTGTTACTGGGCCCACAGCAAACTGTAAATATAAGTTCTTTTTTAAAGAGGTCGGTGGAAATTACAATAAACCACCCTTTTTACGGAAAAGTGAAAAATAAATATACATGTGAAGAGAAGAACAAAATTTCTATATTTTATTTATAGATCAGAATTTCGATCTTGGCTTCTCCTCTTTTTCTTTTTGGGTAGCAAATAAAGAACATAGATAAATATGGACAATTTTATTATAAATGTATTAAATAGGACACCATATGAGTTACATGTAAGTAGAAAGGTCAAACTTGTGTGTGTATGTTGGCCTAGTGGTAGAGTGGTTAATCTAGAAGGTCAAAGGTGCCGGGTTCGAGTCACCGTGTGTGATCTTTAAAATTTCAGATTAAATCAAAAAAAGAAAAAAAAAAAAAGAAAAAGAAAGGTCAAACTTAAAATCACGAAATTGCGATTTAAGTATTGTATAAGCTTTGAGATTATCTATTTACTGCACATATTTGAAAGTAGACTTGTTAATGAACAAATTTTATTCGAATGAGAACCAATAAATAAAAATTAGTTATGGATTTAGAACCGATATCCATTAGATTCCAGATCCAGACTAGATCTGTACCATCAAACTATTAGTCTGGGTCGGATAATTACCAAAATGCTAAAATAATTATCAATTTATATGATTTTTTTTCATAATTTAATAAAAATGGCAATTAAGTAGTAATAGAATATCTAAAACGCATTAGACAAATTCATAGTACACCAAAAAATAAAAAAATATCGGACTTGATTGGACTCGGAACAATCAGATCGGGTCTAAATTGGTATGTGTCTGAACAAGTTTGGAACCAAAACCGCTATTAATAGACTATGAATAGTTTTGGATCGATTCGGATAAAATCCATTCATTTATAAGCCTATCTAAGAGGTTCGAGTACGTCAAGTACTTCAAAGGTTAAGGAATTGACAAAGAATATCTCATCTCCACTATTGCCAATAATAGATTAATTGCATGCTTTATTAGTACTGCATATATATCTCATTATGAAAATTGGAAGTAATCACGAATGACATGTTACGAACTCACTTTTCTTCGTCATCTATGTTTTACATGGTCACTGAAAGGGGGAGGGGGGTATAAGGTCGGGTTTAAAATATGAAGCTGGATTTTTAATAATTAATTTAATTAAACATAAACCAATAAAAAGATGATTCAACATTAGTTAAGTAAATAATTTTATAAAATTAAGATAAAAACAAAGGAGCCGCCGCACCATGCAGATATGAATAGCAACCGCAAAAGTTTCACCCTCTTTAGGGTGGCTCCTTATAGGCACTAGACAAAGTCCTCATAACTTTTTAATCGTTAAGTCACAGTGATTTATCCCCTTATATTTTCATGGGATTGGAGTGTGGGAGCTCCTAGAGGGAGAACTTCTCCTTTTGGAACAAGGAATGTCCTTATCTGATTGCAGCTCTAGTAACAATTAGTGTATTCATTTTGAACTTTGAAACCCCATTTTTATTGGAACATATAAAAACTAGTACTTAGTAGTATAGATAAGATACAAATATATACAAATATAGACACGTTCAAAAAAATTGTAAAAACTAGTCATTCTCACCAAAATGTGATTTGGTACACGGTAAACGTATATATTTGTTTGTTAATTCGCATGGTAGTTAAATACGATGGGCTCCGGGTGCCGTGCGTGCATGTCCCGATGGGCGACGGGAGCCGTGCGCGTGCCTCGACGGGCAAGGACCTTGCACGCGCACTCCAAACGGGCGACAAGGGCCTTCCGCGCTCACCCCGACGGGCGAAACGGGGGCCTTAATGAACTATTACATGAATGCGCTAATATATTTATTTTGTACGTTCATGACTTCATGTACTACTATGCAAATGCACAAACACACCATTCACCCTTCTATGCTTTCTGCAATCGGGGAGGAGTGGTGGATGGCTCTATAGCAGCGACTGTGTGTCCGGCAAGCGAGTGAGGGAGACGGCGGAAGCGGCGATATGCGAGGGAAGAGACATGGATTGCAGCGGTGGCGCGTGAGTGAGGATAAAGGGATGGCAACGATAGCAGTGATTAGATATTGGGGGAAGGGCAGCTCTGATGCGATCAGCGATGGGGTAGAATTTTGGTTTATTTTTTTATTTTAAATCATTTTCATTGAGGGTAAATTTGTCTATTTACACAAAAGTTCAGATATTTTGTATGTTTTTCGGTCCTGTCACAACGTTTGGTAGGTTAGTTAGGTTTCGTCTAGTTAAAATGTACTGTTCAAATGGGTTTTGTAACCCACAACTTTTGTGGGTTACAAATCCTAAAGAAATAGTACAAAATCTACCAAGCCCGTCATTAAAACACGGGCCGTAAGGATATTAATATGGGCTACCAAACAGACGCATTACTCATGATAATTTTGTTATCCTATCGAAACAGAGCTACCAAACAGGCGCTTCTGGACCAATGCAAATTGTGGATTGTTTTCTTTGCCCCAGTTAAACTAATATATCACTTATTCATTGTGCACCATATTTTATAATTAGTTAACTGATAAATTTATATATTATTTTTTTAAATATATTTGCTACTCTTAAATCATTATTATTTTCTTTTTTTTATGTTAATTTAATACAGAAATTTAAAGGCCGCGTCACGGTGGACTCGAATCTGAGACCTTTGGTCTCGGGCATTAACCACTTTACCATTAGGCCAACACACGCACACCATCATTATTATTTCATTAGCACTCTTTGTTATTCAGTAATTCGATATCTTTTCAAATTTAAATATTGCTTTCATTTTTCAATTTAATTAATCTACATATATAAGATGGTCCGTAGATATACCAACGGTCACACTTATAACGACATACATTCTAACGACAACAGTTGGAAACAACTCCAATGAAATGTGTCGTTAGGGCTGGCAGTTGATCTCGAACCCGATCCAGATCTATTTTTTAGGATCTGGATCTTCAAAAAATAGGATCTGACGAATCTAGATCGGATCCGGACCATTCTTTAAAATCTGGATCTCGATTTCTGAGATCTAGATCTGGTCCAGATCCGGTCCATGGATCCATATAATATATATGTATATATATATTTTATTTATATTTATAAGTGTATTATATTATTTTTCTTTCTAGTTTAAGTTGGATAAACTAGGTTACGGAATTGGATGATATATCAATAATATTAGAAACTTGCACCTTGTAATTGAGAAAAATTTGTGTATGAGTAGTCTATTTGATAAGATATATGTGCTACTTCTTCTATTACATTGCAATATTATTTGTTGTCATGAAAGCAAAAGTAAATTTATAACTAACATATTCTTGTATATTAATGATTGTAGAATTTCTAACTAATTATTATAGTGTTATATGTATTTAGATTATTACTATTATCATGGTGTTACTGTGAATTATAGTTGATTTATGATTTATTTTAGAAGATAAAATATGTGGATCCGGGTCTAGACCCTGGACTTTCGGGACTTATGGATTTGGATCTTGATCTAATTTTTTTGGACCCTATGGATCTGAACCGGATCCGGATCCAAGCAAAAAATTTCGGCTCTGGATCTGGACATAGCAAAATTCGATCCAGATCCGATCCGATCCATTGCCATTCCTGTGTGTCGTCGATAGCAATTATTGGATGTCGTTCTATATACATGTCAAAATCTTTCTCTTCTCGAGCCCGTCAAAGTTCAATAATTGATTTTTCAAATCAAGGGCACAAATTACATGAATTAGAAAGTATGGGTCGCCAAAAAATTTGGTTACAAAATATTGAAAGGTTGGAGACTTGTTCGCTACGTTTTAAAAGTCGGATCAAAAGTGCAAATTGATTCAAATATTGTGATTTCAATGGCAAATTTTTTCTCATTATATATATATATATATATATATATATATATATATTTCAATGGCAAATTTTTTCTCATTATATATATATATATATATATATATATATATAGTATTACGGATTATCATGCTTCTTTTGGGGTTTTTTGATAAATTTCTTGAGTTTCTCGTGGAATTTTTTAATAAGAAATCGATAAATTAGTATAGTAGATATATAGTTTGATATGCTTTGTCTTGTTTCATTTCATGCATGAAATTCCAAGATGCGAGTACAAATTTTTCAAAATTCTTCGCAAACAACCTTCGATAAAATACCCGAAATAAATAAAAACATAATAAAAAATTTCCCACCGCGTAAAGGCTAACAATCAATTCATGAAAGATATTTTTATTTTTACTTTTTGAGACAGAAAATAACTGGTCATTGCATATCATTCAGAAATAACAGAAGATCATGAGTGGGCCCATCTCAACAGTTCAATAAAATATTTTCACTTTACAGGAAACAAAGATACAAAGAGTAGTCAATAAGAAAGAAAGTCTGAAAGCTAAAAAAAATCAGTCTGAGAAAATAAGTGAATAATTCTCGATCGAGGTTACTCTCTCTCTCTCTGCTGCCACTAATCTGAAAAGTTCGTTTTTTTGTGACCACATTCATAAATCATAGACCTCAATCGGCTTCTTATGTACAGTAAAAACCAGCAAACTCAATATGTTTTGCTTTTCTGAAATCAAGAAAAGGAGTTACTTTTGTTAGTAATATACAGTTTCAATTATGACTTCTTTGTAGTGTTGCTCTTTTACAGTTTTTTGTTTCTGTTTTTTTGAAGGTACACTAACAGAAATATAAAGCAGACACAGAAATCGAGAAGTTGGAATTACAAAAGAGAAGAAAGATGTATCAAGAAAACGGTGGTTTCGATCAAAGCAGCAGTATTCATGGAGTCGGATTCAATCAAGCTGAGGATACTTTCTCCCAGACCCACTGCAACTTCTCCACGGAGGAGCAGTCCTACCCTCAATATGACGTCGCGGCACTGGAGATGGAGCTGCAGCGCCAGCTCGACATCGAGCAATGCTTCACCAACAAAAGCGGCGGCGAAATGGTGCACGACGCCTCAAATTGGCAAGAGATGACTGCTTTAAATGCCGCAAATTCTGCTGCAGATTTCCACCAAATCTTCGCTGCTAAAGCTTCATTCACCGACGCCCCCGATTTGCTCAACATATTTCCTCCCAACTTTTCCCAAAAATCCACAGCTTTCTCCGCCGGCGTCGTTTACGACCCTTTGCTGCCGTTGAATCTGACCCCTCAGCCCCCTTTATTGAGAGAGCTGTTCCATTCTTTGCCGCATTTATTCACTAATGTGGTTGATGAGGGTGAAGGAAATGTGGGTTTGTATCAAAACGGTGCTGGGGTTTTCGAGTTCACCTCGATGGATGAGAAAAATAGAGATGGAATTAAGCAAGTTTCGAGTGAGAAGCATAGGAGAGTGAAGTTGAAAGACAAGTACGAAGCTCTGCGAGCATTGGTTCCCAATCCCACCAAGGTAATAATTAATTAATTTCATCAACATTTTAACAAATTATGTTGAATATTTCAATACCTAATTTATAGTCTAACTAATGTTGGTGGTGATGGGTGGAAGAATGACAAAGCGTCGATCGTGGCCGACGCCATCGGCTACATAAACGAGCTGAAGAGGACTGTGAGTGAGCTGAAAGGTCTAGTGGAGAGGAAGAGGTGTGCTAGCGAGAGGCTCAAGAGGCCTAAGGTGGAAGAAAATGAGATGGATCCTTACGATGGGTCATCGTCGCTCCGGACCTCATGGCTGCACAGGAAGACGAAGACCACCGAGGTCGATGTCCGAATCGTGGACGACGAGATCACGGTGAAGCTGGTGCAGCAGAAGAAGATCAACTGCCTGCTGTTTGTGTCCAGGGTTCTTGATGAGCTGCACCTCGATCTCCACCACGTTGCCGGAGGGGTGATTGGTGATTACTATAGTTACCTTTTCAACTCCAAGGTGCTGTTAATTAGTATTTCATTTGTCAAGTTCTTACAGTTGGTGAATGTTGTTTTAAATTTATGTGTATGTTTTTGCAGATCTGCGA
The DNA here is from genome assembly GCA_036937905.1 of Salvia rosmarinus. Taxonomy (NCBI): domain Eukaryota; kingdom Viridiplantae; phylum Streptophyta; class Magnoliopsida; order Lamiales; family Lamiaceae; genus Salvia; species Salvia rosmarinus. The sequence continues at coordinate 60,726,404 of CM072823.1, forward strand.
GGGTTCGATTGTGTACGCGAGTGCAGTTGCGAACAAGCTCATCGAAGTTGTTGACAAACAGTATGCTGCAGTCCCACCAACAACTACCTATTAGCTAGGTTAATCATTCATTTTATTACTAATCTAATCTTACTTAATTTTCCTGGGATTTGAATAGAGCTAGAGCTTAAGTGAAATGCCAAAAATTAGTTTCTGTCCCATTGAAACCTAAAACACACACACACACACAGTAAGAGAATCAAGAAATGGTAAATAGTCAGTCAAAGTGGAGAGACAGTTTCTGAATATGGGCATGCATTAGTACACATACGCTCTTGCTTTCTAACAGTTGCTTACTATACTAACTGCACACACACACACAATTTGCAACTGCAGTTAGTACACACACACACACACACAATTTTTATATATTGTTAAATGTGTGACAAAAAGTGTAGACATTGCATTCCATGATCATGTTTGAAATAATTCTTTCTTCTTGTCTCCCAAAATAAAACATTTTCTTCGAGGAAAATGTATGTTTTTCCTGCATGTAATAGATTTCTGAATTTTTGGAATAAAAAGGCGAATTAAACACCATTTATTTTGATAATATGCCTTCCCATGCTACTGATCCTTCTTGTATTTATTTTGAATATGTGACCATTTTTCCCACTTAAGCTAACCAAATTCCATGTTATGCAGGGGGATTTGGTTTTACACAAGAATGGATGTTGAAGGAGTAAACTAGGGTCTAGGGTACTATAGTGAAGTTCCAAGAATCTTTTTTATCTCATCTTTAATTATGTATTAAGTATATGCTAGACAAATATAATGCTGCAGTTTGCTGAATTAATAGTAGTGTAATGTGTTTGTTTGTTTGTTTGAAAGTGTATTGCTACTCTATATACACACAATATTTTTAAAGATGTATTGATAATATTTTTAATCTGCCAATGATTACTCTTAAAGATGTCTCTCATTAAAAAAAACCCAATTGCAATCAAAGAGAGAGAAGAAACATCAACACGAAGGAGAACGAAATCTCGATTGAACAAAAATGGAAAGTGCGTCGTCATGCTGACGTCACCCCCTTCCAGAACCTTCTCGGGCAGGAGGGCCGGCGGTTGGCGCCCCATTTCTTTTGGGTGGAAACTACTACTGGAACTTGGCTTGACGACGATGCTTGGTGTTCGCCGATATTTGATTAATTGATATTCTTCTTGCATTTTGGTGTATTAATTTCTTTTTCACGATAGTTAATTTGAGTTTAATTCTTCTACTTATATATATAAATACACTCCCACGTGTCCCTCGCTGCTACCCCCTTTCTCAAGCAAACCCTAGGTGGTGCCGTCGCATTTCCGACCGAGCTGACGCTTTTGGGAGTCCTCGCATGCTACACCGAGGCGTTCCTGGGCCAGCACCCAGCACCCCGTGCCTCGCCTGATCATGGTGCTGGCCCAGGATTTTCGAAAAAAACTCAAGTTGTCGCTTCTGGTCTCTCTTTGAGCCGCCCTACCGCTGCCTTGCATGGCCACCAGGCGTCCATGGTGGGCTGTTGAGACAGCGCCCTGACGCCGAGGCGGTGGCGTCGCCACCTTCATGCAAACCCATGACACCGCGCACAGCCGCGTGGCTGCATTTTTCTCGTCCTTCGTCTTCTTGTGCTTTCTTCCTATTCATGAATTCTGACATAAAAACGAATAAAATTCAAAAAACTAATCTAATCATGAATTTTCTCACAACCATGGTAAATCTCAATCCTCCTATCTAATTTGTATTGAAAAATCAATCCAGTACTGTACATTACTGTGAATCTTAGCCCAATTACAAAAAAACAAAACTCAATTCCGTTTTTGCAGCAGGCGTCAAGAAGAATAAGTGGAGACTTAATATGTCCACATGATCAGAAATATTTACACACCACATGTTAAATGTCACCTCTAATATTTTACAGACGCTATAATTCAAGGACAAAAGGCCCACGCACCTTCAGACTTGGCTTACATGCTAAATTACAGGACTAAAAACAATCATAATGTTAGGGAATGTAACCTGAATTATGGCATAATTATACAACAGTTAGCCCTAAATCGCTCAGTATTCTACCATATCGATAATAGTTACAGAACCTGATTTGCCGTAAATGGCAGTTATATTTATCCCTCCATCCCAAAATATCATCACAGGTGTCGTTATGCTCTCTCTAGTTCTTGGCCATGTAAGAAACGACCACCTTCGTCTGTCGTAAGCAATCACCAAAAGAGAAATAAAGGAATTTTTTTTTTTGTGGAACACATTGCACAAAGAATATAAAATCTTCCTGAAAAAATGCAAAAATTAACTTCTCAAATTTAAGAGTTTGGATGTCATCAAACAAGCAACATGTGCAAAGCAGAGCAAACTGAATACTTTTAGCCTAGTTGGAATTAAATGAATGCGGGCTATACACTATTTCCTTTTTAGAAAAATCTACAGCACAAGGGTGAAGACTTCTAAAAGTTTGTCAAACAGTTCAACAACACTGCCTTTTTAATTCCCCCTTCTATCATCCATTTGGTTCCTTCAGTGGAAGGGCCAAATACCAAATACAAAACCATTCAGCTGAGTATTCAGAGACGAGCTTCAGGGTTTCTGTGTGCTTCAGACGAGCTTAAAGGTTTCTATGTGCCAATTTAAGAAAAGAATTAGTAGTGCATTTTGATCCTTTGCTAAAGCAGTCTCTCCAAGATCTTAGTCTCTAATGAGCAATCCATTTCTGATTATTGATCTTTCCTTTGCCTTCTAAGCAAATATATCACTTACGAGTTACGACTAATGAGCAAGAGCTTGTTTTCTTCAACTGAAATGATAGGATTGGTTAGCGCACAATTGATTATTCTATTTCCTTACAAATATTTTCACTGTCTTCCTTCAAAAAAATACATCCCCTTGATATTGTGATATTTCCTTTCAAATGATGAATTTCATTCACCAATCTAGACACCAAGTATCTGTTTGGAAGACTGGAACCTAGGGTTTATAACTACACAGAGCAACATTTTTTGCGTAACAGCTTTCCACTCGAGATTAACTTAAGAAGATGACAGGAATTATCATTCTGACTGAAATGGTATGTCAGTAAAACAAAATGCCCAAAGAATGGGAGGCAAAGGAAAATGATATACATTAACTGCTAGTGATTTAAAAAGAAAAAAAGAATGTGCAAAGCATACCACTTTCACCATCAGATAAATCTGCAAATCTTGCAATGGCATCGGTGAGAGCAAGCTCATGTTCCTGTATCATACGAACTAAACATTTAAACCCATTTCAAAGACATAATACACATACAATCAATTTGCAATGAATGAAGTGCTTTCGAACCTTTAGAACTTTCCTTGCATTGTCAATTTCAACAGGGTCTGGATGACTAGCACTAAAAACCTTCTCCACCTACCAACATTAAAATTTGATTAACAATTAGCTAATCGATTAAGTGGACAATAGACCACCATTGCATACCTCTTTAATCAAAGTTTCAGTATGAAGCAACTGAATGTCATCCAGTCTGTTCTTTCCAATGCCATTTTGGGATGGTGGAAGGTCTTTCCTGGACTGACCTTTGGCTAATCCCCTTCCTCTTCCGGAACCTGGAGCATTATCTTGCCCCAGAGTTCGAAGGATCCCACGGGCAGCTCCACCATAACCTCCATGACGAGAAATTCCAGGCTCTTCACCGTCCCACTTAATATCACCAGGAGATATCTACAGTGGAAATGCAAAAGCATCAGGTTGAGGCTATCCCCAGGAGAAAGTTTAACATCTATCAATCTTTAATTCTTCTGCTTGCAAGTTTTTTCTCCTATTAATTGTTCTGTAGACATAAAGCACTGTGGCGGAAAGAACTCAACAAAGTAATATATGTCAAATTTTCACTAAATTCATAGTCATAGATGTCAACAATCCCAAATTTAAATTGCCAGCTAGGCTTCTGTTTCCTTTTCTCATTCCTGAGAATTTTCATTATTCTTAACTTTTGCTATAACGCTTAGAACATAAGAAATATGTTCTATACATAATTAGATAAGCTTTACATCATAGTTGACATCCTGTAAGGGAAAAGATTCATAGACTCACAGAAGATAAACCACAAAAGCCAAAAGTTTGCATTGCTATAATAAATCCAGTAATGCAAACTTTTACAGATCTGTTATCTATCATAAGTGGCACAAGGAAAATAGGAGATACTATAAACACGCCCTTAATCATGAAAACATCCTAACCAGTAGTTATAAACTACTTGCAAAATTAAAATATAGATTATGACAACTACCTGGGAGTGGAAGACATTAGCCTCGAGCAAAATTCACAGGATTAGATTCAATGATGCTCTCATTATATAAAAATATATCTTTGATGGAAATACATGATCATTCTAATAATGTTATCAAAGGGAAGAACGCTATGTGAATGCCAATAGACCAGTAAACCATAAAATGCAAAATTTGCACAATTTGTAAATAACGACTCATACAGTAAGTGACAAGAACCAATGGAGTTTGCTTAGTTAGTGGATTGGCACCATGCAACTTCACAAATGTAGCAAGTAGATCATTCCCGTGGCAATGGACTATACCTATATTAGAATCCAACTCATAGGAAGGTACTTTAACAATATAGCTTGAGAAATCAATCCAATCATATTCGATCACTCATAAGAAACCATGATTCTGAGATTCTATAGTGTAGAAATATAAAGGTATCTTACCTCAGCTAGGTTGACCCACTCCCATGTTTCAAAATCAGTACCTATGTCATAAACAAGAGCGTGTCGACCCTGGAAAGTAGCATAGAGCTAACTTAAGAAAGTCATGAACAGAAAAGAAGGGTCCACAGATATAAGAGAGGTGGACATACCTCGACTGCATTGTAATCAGTTATAACAGCTTCATAAAAATTATTATCATCTGGCCATCTGGTCCTGACTTTCCGTCCAATTAATGGATCAAAAGAACCTTGTGGCCACTCATTTGGAAGGCCCCCGATGCGGCTACCAAATTGACCTCTTCCAGCAGGCCTGGAGGGTGCCGCATTTTCGTTGATGAACTAGGTGGTATCTGACAAATCAAGCAACATATTGAAAATCAGCACCAGTTAAGGTGTATCAGACAAAAATTAGTGATTAAAGTTCCAACTCACAGATTTGTGCTTTTTGCGTTTTGTCCCTGCTAAAGGTCCTTGCTTGGCAGCTGAGGATGGTTGGTTTGTTGTAGCAATTGCCTGCGGGTGAAAAGAAGGAGATGGCCCACCAAAGGATATGGAAGGCAACTGTGGGGCTATTTTTTGCTTTTTACGAGAAGCTGAGATGGAAGGACTCAGCACTGCATCATGCACTGGTTGATTGGCACCATGAATGTTTTTGGAGCCCCCCTGATTGTCTCCATTCCCTGTCAGTATTCCCAAATTCTCATAACCAATAAATGCTCATTGACGATTACAAAATCGAACTTGGGAGTGACATTTTAACAGATCTTATTGTATGTAAAACACCTTATTCGTCTGATTGTTTCATCGGCATTAACCCTACTGAGAAGATCTCGGTGCTCCTCATTAGATAATCTTAACTCTTTCCTAAGCTCTGTTATTAAACTTTCCTTCTCCTGAGGAAAATACATTTCATTGAGCAGACATATAAACCTTTAGATCTGATGAAAGAAATAAGCCAAATTAGATTCATGTCATATATACAAATAGTACCCAAGTAATTGCATCATCTTGAGCTTTAAAAGCTCTTAGAACTGAACTGTATGCTTCTTGCTCAAGCTGGTGAATTTTAGCTTCCATGTCAGTCTCCTCACAGATCCGGGGAAATGGGTGAGAACTCAGGGCGCCAGGCCTTCCATTACCAGAAATGCGGCCCCCTCTTGACATTCTATTTTCATTTTGATGTGGTGGAGGAAAATCATCATCAGTTCCTGAAACAGCATCAATGGAAAAGAGAGGAGAAAAATATTTATCACTGATGTAGCTTATAAAACATAGTAAGCAAAAAGGTAGTCTGTTACTTGAAGAGATATAATCTATGTTTACAAAAGTACAAAGATTAGGGGCTCATAATAACCCATGCCAGATAAGAATCATAATTTTAGAATATAGGCAGCAACATATATATGACAGTAATGCCAGAATCCAAGCTGTTGGCCAAATTGAGTAACTAATGAAACACCTAGATGAGTTATCCAACTCGTTCTTGTGTATTGTATAAGACAAGTGGAGAAAACAAATCTTACTAAAACAAAAGTAGTACTTGTTCATCAACAATATGCATTTATTTTGAAATTGGATGTGGTAGCGTTTCAGTTACGAGGGATGCTAAGTGAAAGGAGGTGCCCAAAAGCGACAAGAAATAACTCAAGAGTCCAGGTCCTGTTACTTTCCTAATTATAACCATTAATCATGTGCATCCTACTTTTCTGCATCCGTCTCCAGAAAAGAAAGAGAAGGAAAAAACACACTTTAATTTGGACTAAGATCTCAACTCCACGAAGTTCATCTTTATCACTATACAAACACAAACTATCTAGAAACAAAATTATAAGCAACCACCAGTATCAAAACCAGTTATGCATAAACAAGATTCCATCAGGGGAATGCGGGTTGAGAATCTATGACTCTCAGTCCATGCAGAGAAAACATCCATAACCGAAGCAGTACGATTGTACAACTATTTTTCCTCTAGAATTGCACTATTCCAGACCACTAATTTAATAGTTCTATCGAAATTTTGATTACCTTACAGCAGCAAATTTTGAAGAGAACTACATATTTTTCGATCACACTGTCAAAAGTCACTAAAAAAATCACGACATCGATCAAATAAGGAGCTGGGAATAGCAAACAAGGTATCTCTAAACAACCAAAGTGAACATGAATTTAGAACTAACAGAAGTAAGGACCAGCAGGAAGATAACAACAAAGGAATGTTTTTGAGCTCCTAACCACATTTTTCTCCCAAAAAGATAACTTCAAAATTCAAACACTTTCTAGAAATTAATTAAATGAGCAAGCAAAATCAAAGATATTCACTCTTGGGGAAAAAATAAGAACTGAAAATCTAAAACTTATAATTGCAGGCATCACGATGTCACCAATTCAACAATACATCTAACTTACACATCCTAATCCAATAACACTGTCATTCCAAACCCAAATAACTTAAATAAATAACTAGCGAAACCTAGATTTTTAGCATGAGCTAATCCTTAGGGTTCTAAAGAGAATCACTAACCACTACTGTCGTACGGCTCGTAGTCCATCGCCAGCTTTTGCAGAGCAAAGATTCACAATTTATGGCAGCTCAAAACAAGGAACCCCTTAAAGCAATTCCACGGAGTCAGGAAAACTTGAAATTTTCAACTTTTTCGAGCTGCATTTGCTAGCTGCGATTCAATTTTGTTGATTTCTGCCAGCGTCCGCGAGTCTGTGTGTGCGCGGGCTGTGTGTTTCGGGGTACGCGGACGTGAAATTGTTTACTAAATTGGCTTAGAATGAACGGTTTGAGTTCCGCCTCTTTTGATTTTGTTGTGCCCTTGTTCGAAAGTGTTTTTGCATTCAAGTGTGATTTCGGGGGGCAAAAAAACATCGAGATTACTACTTTTGTTTCTTTAAATTCACATTCTCCTGTAATACCTGCAAATCATGTCGGATCAAATACGAGATCACTATTTTTTTCCTTTAATCCTACATTCTGGTATAATATCTACAAATCATATAGAACGAAATATGACATATAGATCTATAGAAATTATGAGTGAAATTGAATCAGTAACATTTAGGTTGTTTGGTAGGTGAAAATTACGTGATTATATCATTAATGTAGCGTTTGGTTTTATACTTCGCGGTTGTATCCATTTGCATCCAATCTGCGCATTAAATGAGGCTAACGATCGCTACGCTACGAGTTACAAAACCAAACGCTACAGTGACCTAATCTGCTGCAATCTTACCTACTAAACGAGACCTTAGTCATAGAAAAACCCACTCAATCAGTAAGTCATAAAGAAGTTGAAATTACTCTTTTCTTCTTTCTTTATATCATTAATTAGGAATTGAATATGTAATTTTTTATCACTTGAAAACTCACTCAACCATTAAATCATCTCAAAAAGGTTTGAAAATTACTAATTTTTTTGTTTTTAGTAATAAAACTATAAACAAATATATCTTATAATATCAACTTGCTAAATTATATTATACATATTTTGCATGTTAAGCTCGGAATTAGAAGTTTATGTGAATTTCTCGTAATCATCTGAGATTATGTACTGCTTTAATTTAAATTAATTTTTCATCGGTGCAATGTTAGCATTACTTACAGAAAACTATGAACATCAAATATAAAATCGTACAATATTATAGATTTTGTAAAGATCACATTGAAACATAAAGTTTAGATTTATTTTCAGTGGTATTGCCTAGTATTAAAAAAATACTTTTGAGGAACCAAAAGTATCATTTATGTGGATATCTCATTGTTTAGTTTTAGAGGGTGTTTGACTAAGATTATTTTATACATCTAATAGGCTCCAACGCCTTATAATTTATCAAAGTATTTGAATAATTGAATTTATAAGTTAGAGAAAGAACTGTGAGTCAGAGAGCCGACATTAAGGAGATGTGGAATTAGAAAGATATACATCGTAAATAACAAATCGTAGTATAATTAGTTTTGTAAGTTGATTATTGCTTATAAGATCATCAATAATATACTTATCATTAACGACAGAAAAAATATACTCCCTCCGTCCACCAAATTCGTGCATTTAATTTCATTTTGGTCCGTCCACTAAAAATGTTCACTTCCCTTTTTTAGAAACATCAACTTTACATTTTTACCATAAACTTATCCACTTATTTACAAAAATACACTCACGGCCCACCTTTTTACACTCACAATCCATTAATATATTCATTTATTATCCCAATGACACACCTTTTTATACACATTTACTCTACACTCATTACAATTTTTTTAAAACCCGTGCCACCAAAATCGATGAACGATTTTGATGGACGGAGGGAGTATATAAGTTTAATGCCAAATTGATAATCTTATTTGTTTCGATCTAGCTCATTAGTCTATCATAACAAGCTTACTTGCTAACACAACCAGTAGTACTTTGCTCAATCGAAGAAAAATGGAGATTCTATATCCTTTGAATATGTCTGAAGTTATTCATGAATCATCATGTTCATGTACAAAAATCTAATTTTTGGTATTCAACTGACATTCAAGCATTGTCTGAAGCTGCTTCGCTTGTTCTTCAATCCTCATCTACAACTTCTTCTGGCTCTAAACAAATTCAGAACCTAACATGTCAACAACTTGATCCAAGTGTAGCAATTGAATGAAATAGGAGACAGAAAAAGGTAAAAGTAAAACCTCTAATTGTTCATGAAGTTGTTGCTGAACATCTATCTGTAGCCTTAGAGCTTCCACAATCGGCATCCCCTGTCATGAATGATCGACCATCTGTCAAGAATCCACTATTCTTAACAAAAGTTTTGCAAACTATACATAACGTTATATAGCTTACGTTGCTCGGAATTGTCTGCATTAGACCAAAAATCTTTCTTAATACATTGAAGTGACTAAACTAGATGTTTGTTTTGCAGACTATTGCATAAGAGTGTATTTGCAGGCTACCCTCGTCGTAAAAAAAAAGGGAGGTGTTTATTTTTGACAGATGAAGTTCTATTTATATTTCCTGTTTCTAGGAGTTAGCCTACCTTATTGCACATTGGGTGCCAGTTCTGAGTTTCTCTATCCCCAAAACAGCAAAGTATGCAACTGTTCTAACTTCTAACAATGTGAACTATGATAATTTATTAATGTTTATTTCTCTGTATTCTAGTTCCAAATCTACTAACTCTTAACTCACTGAGCAAACCATTAAAGGCTTATTTCTCTATGTTCTTTTGAACTGCGATGTTGCCAGCAGGAAACCCTTCTCAACATTTTAATTTTCAATTCTGTTTCACATTAATGCGGATAAATTACATTAATTACATTTTTATTAGTTGCAAGTCTTTGTCTATAACACTTTTGTCTTATGTATGTAATAAATTTGTGGTCGTTTACCTGGTTATATAAGTTGCTGATGGAATTATCTTTATAAAAATTGTAATACAAATTTTTGTATTTAAATTTTATAACTACAAAATTGTATACAAAATCAATTTGATTTGGATTTGATACATTTGAGATGAGTTCGATCTCTATCTATCATCTGATTCTACTTCTTCAATGTAGATTCTTGAACGATCTTGAATGTTCTTCGAGTTGTTTGGAGGGGATGTGATTCATTGATCTCCTTGAACTTGAAGTTTGGATTTGATGATGTTGATCTGAAGGACTTCAGTCTTGTTTTCAGATCAACTGTCGGATTTGGTTTGATTTGTTGAAGAATGTTTGAAGTTCTTCAAGTTTGAGCGTTAACGTGGAGGGTTTTCACCATATTTCCGAATTGAACGCCTTCTTTGAAATGATTTGGGCGAAGAACGCGATGATTTGCACGAAGAACGCCTTGAATACTTGAAGAAGACTTCGAATGTCGGAGAATGCTTCGCAGATGATTCTTCGAGTGTCTTGAGCTCTTCAAATCTTCACTTTACTTCACTCCTCATTTATGAGAGCCTTCAACTCCTATTTATAGATTTAGTGGCTAGTGAGCTTATGGGCTTTTGAGTCATCAAACCATGGGCTTGAGCTTGGACTTGAGTTTATGGGCCTTTTATGGCTCGTTTGACACAATTTGAGTGATTATTCATCTCTGATGTATTGTTGCCACATGTCATGCTCCTATTCGCCGATGAAATCAAATATTAATCACATATCTATTTAATTTTGGAATAAATTCCATTAATAAAATAGAAGTATAATTAATTATTTAATTCGTGTTTTACATGTGGCGCAATATAATTTGCTAACAATTTTTAATTGTCTACAAAAATAAATTGAGTTCTCTTTGATTTAGCAGAAACAAGGATGAGGGGTTAAATTATAGTTTATGATCTCATCCTCCACAAAATTAGAAACCTATAGATTTTATATTATTAAGGAGATGCCATTATAGATAGAGATATAAATAAGTCAAGTAGAATATTAACAAACTCAAGATTAACTCGTTTCCAGGTAACAAGCTCGAAAGTATTAGAAAACTCAAAATCGACGCACTAATGTTATTATGGAAAGTTGAATTTACTAATTCAATAATGATGTACTCCCTTCGTCTCATTACTTTTGACTCGTTATTTTTAGGTACGTGAATTAAAGATGATTGTGTTTTGTGTGTAAATTAATTTGTTATACGAAATTCGAGATTATTTTAGTATAAAAATCATTTTATTTTTGGTATATGTCAACAATAATGGAACAGTCCAAAAAAAATACGGGTCAATATTAGCGGGATGGAGGAAGTATTATGTAATAACTTAATAGCACTTATAACACAACATATGAATGCCATCAAGTGCGAAGTTAGAAAAATCAAGAGACACCTAATAACATGTTAATACGCCTCCAATAATTAAGAAACATATGATTAGGCTTGAAAATAACTTTATTGTTCAGCACTTGATTTTTTTAATGAATCTAAGTTCATAATGACTGGATTTTCATTTCAAATATTCTTACTTATTCTATTAAATATTCTGCATTCAATTGTTTCTTATAAAAAAAAGCATCAAAATTATTAGCACCAACAACCTAAAAATTATCAGCACTAATTATTTCTTATAAAAAAGTGCATCAAAGGAATCATAATTATTTCTTAATAAGTGGTGGAGGTTGTTTTGGTCAAAGATGCAAGCAATATAGATACAACAAAACAGAATGGGCTGTGAAAGTAGAATAGTGTGATACAGCTGGCTTCTTCTCGATAGGGCAAACCCCCTCATTTGAGTCATTTCCATCAAACTCTACTTACCTCTCACCTTGTAAATTCCCGAAATGTCCTTCGCCCACTCTTTCCTTCTACCCTTGTTAACAAAATCAAATCTCATTTTTTTAAGTGTTTAGAGCAATCTTTGACTAAATGTACATTAATTAAATGAAAGACATTAACTTTCTTAGACAATATGCTCTTACTATTGGCAAATATACCCCCACATGCACCTTTTGAATGACAAGTTATTATAATAATTTACTTGTTTGGAAAGTTACCCCGCATACACCTCAGTTCCATGAGAATATAAAGAGAAAAATCACAATAACTCAACGATTAATAAGATAGTGGACTTTACTTAGTGTCCATAAGGAGCCACATCAAAAAGGATGAAACTCTCACACTGCAACTGATAGGACTCGATCTTTGATCCTTGTTCCAAATCTACTAACTCTTAATCAACTAGGTTAAGACCGTGAGGCCTACTTTACTTGATCTAATGAGAAAGGGAACAAAGTTTTATTTTAATAGAGTAGGTTAGTTATTTTAGTGTGTATTTGAGAACAATAATCAAAAATATTCTCAACGAACTGCTGAAGAAATTATACTATAATCAGAGGGTTTTTGCTTAATTGTAATATAGGTTAATATCAATTTAAACCCTAAACTATATATGTTTTATCAAAAATATCATGTACTTTCAAAAATATCAATTTAAACCCCAAACTATCATATTTGTATCAATTTAAACTCCAAACTATCCTGAATACAGTGGCATTTTTGATACAAATATAATAGTTTGGGGTTTAAATTAATATTTTTGAAAGTTCAGGATATTTTTGATAAAATATGTATAGTTTAAGGTTTAAATTGATATTAACCCTTGTAATATTGATGTAATCTTACAATAGAAATTTTAAAAATAATGATGATATAAACATATAGACGAAATCTTTTTCTTTTTTTAGACCAACGAAGGAAATCCATAGATTCTTGAGAATAAACTTTGAGACGATGCATTTGGTTAAGGACAATAACCAAATCTTGCAAAATAAATTTTGAGACATCACCATTGACTCTTGGGAAATCAGAAATGGCTTCGTGCACCTATTTAACACCTTCCGAAGGTTCTGATGAGAAGATCTCTCTGATTTAAGAAAGAAGAATGTTCTCGATTGTGCTAGCATTCTCTTCCAAATTCCAATTGGTCATTGGAATTTTTAATGCGCTCAATGAAATTTCCACATTATCTCTTTCTTCAAAGTAAAGAAGTTTGTAAGTTTAGTGGTAAAATGATATTTATTAGATGAAATGTCTTAAGTTGGAAATTATTGTTCAAAAACGTGAGTTTATTTAGGGAGTGTTTACTTTCCATGATTAGCATTTTGAAGGATTGATTATTTGATGGATTAAATGTGTGATAAGATAATTTTTATCTATCAATCATTTGTTTACTACAAATGATTAGTGGATGATTAAAATTGGGATTAAATGTGTGATAAGATAATTTTTATTGAGATGAAATGTTATATCCATTAAATTTTAAATCAGCGGTTCTGGTTCCGGTTTTAAGAGGATGTTTATCGATTTCGAAACCGGAACCAGAATTCGTACAATTTTTGTACAATTTTTTTACGTGGCACTTTAAAAAACTCCTATTCCTATTTTTCTAAATCATCCATTTTACACCTCTTAGAAATTAGAACTTAGTATGTAACCGTCAAATATTAAATATGTTGATAGATTTAATTTCACAAATATTAAATATGGTATTATAATTGGGAAGTTTCTATTAATGTGTATCAATAGCCTTTATGTATAAAACGTTTGGTATAAAATATTCTTTTGATTAAAACTTTTCTTCAAACTATTTTTTATTTATTTAGATCTGCTTTCTTTGTGTCTAATATTTTTCAACACTAACAAAATTTATCTAAAAAAATATCAATTCTAACAAATTTTGATACACATAAACTGAGGATCGATATATCATCCACTATTTGTGAGTATTATTAACGTAAAGTCCACATTGACCTTTTTCTCTTTTTTTGTTTTTCCTTTTTTTGTTATATCTCATAATTTTAGTATGGAATCATCAAATTTATAAATACCTCTAACTTTATTCATCCATTTGAAGTAAGTATTTAAACTGAAATCAAGCTACTACGACATACAAATTATGATGAAAATGCATGGATCAGTTATGCTACTATGAAGCTAAACATTATTTTTATTTAGTCATATCTAAATTTTTGACAACATTGTTAAGGGGTAGATTTTTATTTTTATATACAAATGCTAATTTTAAGCTGAAATCAAGCCACTACGGCATACAAATTATGCTGAAAATGCATGAATCAGTTAAGCTACTATAAAGCTAAACATTATTTTTATTTAGTCATATCAAAATAATATAAATATGAGTACTATTTTTTTAGAAAATTTTCATACAAAATTTGTGCTCCAATATTTTCATTACTTTTTTTTTGCTTTATAATAATAATAATGATAAGGATGATTGATGATGATGATCATCATCATTTCTAGGTCCAAAATCCTCGAATAAATAGTTTGTACTATATTCAAATATTCATATAATTAAGGCTAACATGTGATTTAATTCTACCCATAATTAATATTTGTCATAGAAATGTATAATATTATTATTTATTGATAATCTTAATATTTAAACCAATCCTATATATGTGTGTGCGCGCGCATGCTTATTTGTGCATGCACAACTTAACCAATTCATCATATTTTTCAAATCAAGTTAATTATTTAAAAATTATTTATATGTACATAAACACATAGTTTTAAATTTAGAGTTCGTTAAATATTCCCCATGCATCGCATTGCGAGATTACCGCGCCACTTTCCATCACTTCCATGGCATGTCGATACCAAAGGAAACTATTATATGTGATACAGAAACCCTGTTCATATTGGAAGAAACTTTATACAACATAGAAGAAATTAAGGCAAAGCACGCTAGGCTATATCCCACTTTAAAAGATGAGCAAAAGACAGTTTATGAGAAGATAATGGTTGCGATTGATAATGGTGAAGGTGGGCTTTTCTTTCTGTATGGACATGGTGGTACAGGAAGACATATATCTGGAAGGCTTTGTGCTCGACCTTGCGTGGAAGGGGCGATACCGTACTTCCTGTTGCCTCGAGTGGTATAGCTTCACTACTTCTCCCTAAAGGTATGACTGCACACTCTAGGTTCGGTATACCTTTAGATTGCGATGAGAACTCTATGTGTAGTAAGATCAAACCACATAGCGATCTAACTGGACTCCTCAAGAAGACAAAGCTCATTATTTGGGATGAAGCGCCAATGACGCATAGGTATTATTTTGAAGCACCCGATAGAAGTTTAAGGGATGTTCTACGATCACCTGAAGAAATTTGCTCCATGAAACCATTCGGTGGTTTAGTAGTTGTTTTAGGTGGCGATTTCAGGCAAATCCTACAGTCATGCCTAATGGGAGAAGACACGATATTGTACACACCTCAATAAGATCTTCTCAACTTTGGAATTCGTGCCAAGTTCTTAGATTAACTAAGAACATGAGATTACAAGTAATTAGCCTAAACTCATAGTTTTATACATAATTCCATCTAAATTATATTATTTTTTTTAGAAAATATTATACAAACTGATTTTTTTTATATCAGTGTGGTGCTTCTAAATCTGATGCTAAAGAGACGAAGGAATTTGCGAGATGGATACGTACAGGCGACGGTATTGCTGGTGAAAATCTTGGCGATGGTGAAGTTGAAGTGACATTACCGGGCGATATTCTTATACGAGATGCAACAAATCCTATTGCATCCATAGTGAGAAATACGTACTCAGACGTATTGCATACATCGTCTAATCCAGAAATGGAGATGATAAGTCCAAACGTATTTCAATTATTGATTTTATTTAAATATTTGAATTTACTTTTGGTATTCTGGTTCAAGTATAGAAAATTGCAGGAGGAATGAAGATTGGAAGGGGTGCAAATTTAAAATGTATCTATTATTATTATTATTATTATTATTATTATTATTATTAGTAAAGTGTGTATTTTATAAATTTTGATACATCTATAATATTCTTATTTATTTTTATTTTTAGTATAGTTAAGTACTTGATCATATATATATATATATATATATATATATATATTAAAGATTATAATCTTTTTTTGTGTCTAATATTTTTCAACACTGACAAAATTTATCTAAAAAAAATATCCATTCTAACAAATTTTGATACACATAAACTGAGGATCGATATATCATTCACCATTTGTGAGTATCATTAACGTGAAGTCCACATTGGCCTTTTTCTCTTTTTTTTTGTTTTTCCTTTTTCTATTATATCTCATAATTTTAGTATGGAATCATCAAATTTATAAAATCCCTCTAACTTTATTCATCCATTTGAAGTAAGTATTTAAATTGAAATCAAGCTACTACGGCATACAAATTATGATGAAAATGCTTGGATCAGTTATGCTACTATGAAGCTAAACATTATTTTTATTTAGTCATATCTAAATTTTTGACAACATTGTTAAGGGGCAGATTTTTATTTTTATATACAAATGCTAGTATAAGTTTAAGAGGATGTTTATCGATTTTTTATATGTATTGATGCATTTTAATATCCGCTAATTACCCGAATTCGTTAAAGTTTATGAAATATATAATTAATAAAATATATATTGCTCCAATAGAATAAAAATTAAGAAATTTCTACTTAAATATATCAATCAATGTCTGGACATGTTTAGAACTTAAATACATGCAATTGTCATGAATAAAAAACTATTTTTACTATTTGTTCTCGCCTCATTCTCATATACTAATATCCACGAATTACCTGAATTCGTTTAAATTTATAAAATATATATTATAATAATTGGTTATCCTATCAATGAAAATTTGATCATTACTATTTATTTCAAAATAAAACAAAATATATATCAATTTGTGAAATCTCATGAAAAATCAATGAGTATCAAAATTTATTTAAAAAAATTGTACAAAATATATACATTTATCGATTTGAACTGAACTGATTCGTAAAAATAGTAAAAACTATTTTTACTATTTGTTCTCGTCTCATTCTCATATACTAATATCCACGGATTACCTGAATTCGTTTAAATTTATAAAATATATATTATAATAATTGGTTATCCTATCAATGAAAATTTGATCATTACTATTTATGTCAATGGGTGAGTTTTATCGGATCGATCCGGAACCGTTCAAAATCCATTAAATTTTAAAGCAGCGGTTCTGGTTCCGGTTCCGGTTCCAGACCCGTTTTAGACCCGGACCGTTAAGATCCATAGTTTGATGGTCCGGTCCGGTCCGGATCTGGTTCTGATTCCAGAACCAGAACCAATACTTATTTATTGGTTTCTGGTCCGAGTAAAACCCGTTTATTGACGAGCCTAAGTTTAAATAGGCTTGTCAATGAGCTAGTTTTATCTATATTGATTCAAAGTCACTCATAACACATTAAATTATAAAATAACAGTTTCGGTTCTAATTCTGGTTCTTGCCTGGTTCTGGTTCCAGACCCGCTGAGATCCGGACCGCTTAAGACCCATAGTTGATGGTCCTGGTCCGGTCCGGATCCAGTGTCTAATGGGTTGGATCCAGAACCAGAACCATTACTTATTTACTGGTTCTGCTCCGGGTAAAATCCACCCATCGACATCCCTAATTGCATATACTAGTGTGTAACCCGTCGAAATTCGACGGAAAATTATATTACTTTGTGTCTATGATTATAAGAAATAAAATATTTACGTATAAAATACATGCTAATTATCAAAACCCGTATAATAATATCCATATATTATAAAGTAAGCATTAATAGTACATAGCATTAAAAAAATCGAATACCACTAATTGTGAAAATATTAAAAATGGTGAAAATAACTAAACATTTATAATATTATGAAAATTAAACGTATGCTTGAAGATTAATGATCGCAATCAATTTAAACAATCGTAAGCATGTTGATAGATGTTTGTACCCGTCTATAATATATATACATGCAGTCGTCTTAAATCCGATTAATTACTCAAACTCGTTTAAATTTATAAATATAAGTTGTTATAGTGATTGGAATTTCTATGCTTGTATCCAAAATCTGATTGAAAAGTAATTTTATTAATCGTTCTTGTCCCAAAAATACGTGCTAACTGTCGAAATATATAACCCGTCGAAATTCGACGGAAAATTATATTACTTTGTGTCTATGATTATAAGAAATAAAATATTTACGTATAAAATACATGCTAATTATTAAAACCCGTATAATAATATCCAAATATTATAAAGTAAACATTAATAGTACATATCATTAAAAAAATCGAACACCACTAATTGTGAAAATATTAAAAATGGTGAAAATAACTAAACATTTATAATATTATGAAAATTAAACGTAAGATTGAAGATTAATGATCGCAATCAATTTAAACATTCGTAAGCATGTTGATAGATGTTTGTACCCGTCTATAATATATATACATGCAGTCGTCTTAAATCCGATTAATTACTCAAACTCGTTTAAATTTATAAATATAAGTTGTTAGAGTGATTGGAATTTATATGCTTGTATCCAAAATCTGATTGAAAAGTAATTTTATTAATCGTTCTTGTCCCATTGTCGAAATATATTTAAATTTATAAATTTAAGTTGTTACAGTAATTATTTATCTGTCTCAGTAATGATTTGAACATTATAAAATAAACATTAATAATAAATAATATAAATAACAAAAGATCTAAAAATAAAGAACATGTCTAGCATATACATAACCGTATTTGTCTCATATTTGATTAATTATCCGAACCTATTTAATTTTATTAATATAAATTATTACAATGATTAATTTATTCTTCTCAATAAAAGTTGAAAACTACATGGTTAATTTTAATAAAAAATCATATACATAACAAAAAGATTAAAATTGAAAAAAAAACGCAGATATGTCGATTAATGTATTTACCTGTCAATAATGTATATTTTTGTATCAAAATAATGTAAATAAAAAAAGACCTACAAACAGTGAAAATCATGTTCTCGTCTCATTTTCGTATATAATATCCGTTAATTACATAAATTCGTTAAATTTTATGAAATATATAGTTAATAAAATATATATTGCTCAAATAGATTAAAATTTGAGAAATTTCTACTTAAATATATCAATCATTATGTGGACATGTTTAAAACTTATATACATGCAAATTTCATAAACAAAAACTATTTTTACTATTTGTTCTCGCCTCTATCCCGTATACTAATATTCTCTGATTACCGAATTCGTTTAAAATTTACAAAATATATATTAAAATAATTGGTTATCCTACCAAACATTAATTTGAACTATTTATTTTTTTATCAATTTATGAAATCTCATGAAAATAAATATGAGTATCAAAATCTATTTAAAAATTTGTATAAAATATATCCATTTATTTTAGATTTTCAATTTGTCATCTAATTAATTAATTAATTATTCAAATTAAATTAGTGGTGTAAAATAATTGTAGGATGAAAAAAATATACATTGATTCTAAGTATATGTATAAATTGTTCAATTGGTGGAGTATGATTAGAAATCAATGTGAGATAAGATATTTTAATATGATTAGAATTAGAATTTAAAAAACATTAAATAGAGAATTAGATAAATAAAAATATATAACTATTTATTTCACCATCTAATTAATTAATTAGCCAAATTAAATTAGTGGTGTAAAATAATTGTAGGATGAAAGAAATATGCATTGATTCTAAGTATATGTATAAGTTGTTCAATTGGTGGAGTATGATTAGAAATCAATGTGGGATAAGATATTTTAATATGATTAGAATTAGAATTTAAAATACATTAATAGAGAATTTAGATAAATAAAAATATATAACTATTTATTTTGATCATCTAATTAATTAATTAGCCAAATTAAATTAGTGGTGTAAAATAATTGTAGGATGAAAGAAATATGCATTGATTCTAAGTATATGTATATAAGTTGTTCCATTGGTGGAATATGATTAGAAATCAATGTGGGATAAGATATTATAATATGATTAGAATTAGAATTTAAAATATATTAAATAGAGAATTTAGATAAATAAAATATATAACTATTTATTTGACCATCTAATTAATTAATTAATTAATTAGCATAATTAAATTAGGGGTGTAAATTAATGTAGGATGAAAAAAATAGACATTGATTCTAAGTATATGTATAAGTTGTTCAAATGGTAGAGTATGATTAGAAATCAATGTGAGATAAGATATTTTAATATGATTATAATTAGAATTTAAAAGATATTAATTAAATAGAGAGTTTAGATAAATAAAAATATATAACATTTATTTGGCCACCTAATTAATTAGTTAGCCAAATTAAATTGGTGATATAAAATAATTGTATGATGAAAAAAATATGCATTGATTCTAAGTATATATATAAGTTTTTCAATTGGTGGAGTATGATTATAAATCAATGTGGGATAAGATAATTTTAGTATGATTAGAATTAGAATTTAAAAGACATTAAATAGAGAATTTAGATAAATAAGAATGGAGAAATATAATGGTGCCACATAGGATATGAGAATGAGTTGGCACTAATTAAATATCACTAATCATATTATATATTGATATGGAGAAAGCTAGAATAAACTATAAACTTGACCAAGTAAAATTAAATTTATAGATTATCGCAATTCAAATTCCAATATTTTCGATATTCACTATTAAATTTTTATTTTAATAACATTTAATTTTAAAATGAATTTTACTATAACATAGTGAATCATAATTAACGTATACAACCTAGGAATTGAAGTTTTAAAAAAATTATACCCTAATTATGAACTTATCAACTCTAGTAATTAATCAACGTTAACTAATAAAATTGAAATTAAATTTAAAAAAAAATTATATATCCTAAATAAATTTAAACAGCTCTAGTTACTAAATAAATAAAAATTAAAACATAAATTGAAATTGAAATGGATCCCGAATAAAATTATTGTGGCAATGAAAAAAAATCTGCAGCGGGCGTATTAGTCGTAGTCAACAATAAATTTGACCAAGTATAAAATGAATAAACTATTGTGTCAAAGAAAAATGAAAATATATTTTAAAGCGTATGATAATGTTATTCCTAACCTTAATAACTAACAATCTAAAATGAACAACGAATTTGACTAACAACGAGTCGTATATCCAATCCATTATTTATTATTAGATTTATTAATTTAATTAGGATTTGTAATTATTTTTATATTTAATTTATAATTTTCTAGTTAATAATTAATTATTCTATAATTGGGGTATATAGTTTTTTAAGATTGATTTTTAGTAATATATATTAATTACAATTATTATAAAATAATATATTATTTCTACAATGTGTATTGATAAAATAATTAAATAAATAGTGGGACATGGTGGAAAAGAGAATTCAAAACCTCAATGATAAGTATATGTATAGTTGTTCATGCAATGAAGTGCAAGTACACTTAAAGAGTTCAATAGGAAAGCTTCAAGTGAAACACTACGTGATTAAAGCTTGTCAACGAGTATAAAATAGATAGCTAACTATGAACCTGACACTCAACCAATTAGAACACGTTGATAATGTATGAATCTGATGGGAATTTTCATAGAACATGTAGATGTACTACATCCCCTCTCACATGATAATATTTTATTAATATAAATAGCTAAAACAACAAGGAGCTCATAAAGAAATAAGGACATACATGTTCTATAGAATTTCCCGAATCTGGCATTCAAGATATGCCAACTGATTGCACCTCGACATGAGACAAAAAACGCAGAACTCGCAAATATCTATTATGGTTTTTTAAATATAAGTTCTGCAAGGTTTCGTTACTCAACAAAATTAAGTAAGATGAAGACTATCTTTGCAAAGGATAATTTTTAAATCCATTTGTCAAGTTTACAGCTTGCTCTTTAAATATAGTATAGATATATATTTGGTATGACATGAATTGCATATATGGACAAAGCTAGAATAAACTATAAATTTGACCAAATAATATTAAATGTACGGATTATCGCGATTCAAATCTAATGACCCAACATTTTAGGTATCCCACAATTAAATTGCTATTTTAATAATTTTATTTTGAAAATGAATTATATTATAATATAGTGAATCATAATTAACATTTATAACCTCTAAAATTTGAAGTTCTAAAAAATTATATACCCTAATTATGAATTAATCAACTCTAATAATCAATACTCTTTCCTTTTTTTTTTGGTCAATTAATACAGAAATTTAAAGGCCGTGTCACGGTGGACTCGAACCCGAGACCTTTGACCTCGGGCATTAACCACTCTACCACTAGGCCAACACACACACACAATCAATACTCTTTCCATCAATGATGAGTGTATTACAATTGTCTTATTTAGTATCCACGAAAAGTATAACACTTTCATTTTTATGACACAATTTCTTATAATTCAACTTACAATTACTCATTATTTACAAAAAAATAATTTATACCACTCACAACCTAACATGTGGTGAGACTCTTTCTCCACTCAAACAATACTCATCAACAATTTTATTAAAATTTGTGTCGTTCTTTTTATGACACTATTTCTTATAATTCAACTTCACAACCACTCATTATTTATCAAAAAATCATTTGTACCACTCATAACCTAACAAATGGTGGCACTCTTTCTTCACTCAAACAACACTCATCAACAATTTGATTAAAATCTATGCGTCCACAAGTGATACATTTATTGTGGACGGAAGGAGTATTAATTAATAAAATTGAAATTAAATGTTAAATAATTATATATCCTAAATAACTTTAATAAGCTCTAGTTAATAAAAACAAAATTAAAAATAAAATTGAAGAAAAAATATTTAAAAATTTGTTAGTTGTATACAATGGGACAATGGATCCCAAATAAAATTATTGTGGCAAAGTAAAAAAAAATCTGCAGTGGGCGTTTTAGTCGTAGTCAACAATAAATTTGATTAAGTATAAGATGAATAAAGTATTAAATGAAAATATACTTTAAAACGTATGATGTTAATGTCACTCCAAACATAAATGACTAAAATGACCAAGGAAAATTTGACTAATAATCAGAGCGTTGTCTCAAACCCTCTGTCGTATATCCGTTATTATTATAAGGGTTCATTAATTACTCATACGTTTTCAAAGGCTAATGTTAAATTTTTTATTTGTTGTCCTACATTATTGACTTGGTAACGATTATGCATTATATATATAAGTTTGAATAATTCTATCCTCTTATAAGGCCTTTTAAAGGGAGTAGTGTCCCAATTTTATATTGTATCGGAATAGACTCGTGTCGATGATAAATCTATTTTGTTTATATGTATGAACTTGTTTGGTCCGCATGTGGAAGATCTACTGTCATTTCAGCCTAAACGTGAGAGGGCATGTTAAATTCCCGATTTGTTGCCCACATAAACATGCAATGATCATGTTTAACCTAAGAACTTTATTTTATGAAATTATTATATTAGAAATTATATCCAAAAATAAGAGTGCGTGTTAGTACTAAAACATTCACTTATATCTAAGATATCAAACTATCAATTCTTATTTAGATTTAACTAATCAACGAAACCCAGATCATTAATTAACACATTTTCTTAATCTTCGGAGTAGTATAAGAAATGGCTGACAATTTTTGACACGACACGAACATGCACGAAATTAACGGATTATTGTTCAGCCTTATCGTGTTCATGTCCTTATCGTGTCGACACGATAAGGACACGATAATTTCGTGTCGGATCCGTGTCGTGTTCGTGTATCACGATAATTTTCGTGTTGCATTCGTGTCGGATCGTGTCGTTTTCGTATAATTCGATAATATTTATAAATATTTAATATTAATTTAATTTAATTTTATATATTTTTATTTCTTTTATTAATTTATTTTCTAATTTTAATTTGAATTTATCGTTTCGTATCGTGTCGTGTCAACACGAAAAAAATCGTGTCATATTCGTGTTCATGTCGTGTCCGTGTCAGTACATTTCGTGTCGTGTTCGTGTTCGTGTCAGACAGATCCTTAACGGGTCGTATTTGTGTTTGGCCTTATCATGTCGTGTTGTTATCGTGTCGACCCAATAATGGCCCGACACGCACGAATTGCCACCCCTAGTATAAGGTATTGCCTCTAGTTTTTTTTTCATGTGGATATTCGGTTTTATCAAAATCAAGTAGGTATTTTCATGGGTTATTGGCGTCTAAATACATGAACTTTGGGCATATTTTGATTTTTTCACGAACTTTAAAAATTATCAATAAATACACGAACTTAACATTATTGTGATTTTTCCCACAAATTGAATAACGGTCAAAATTGAAACTGACGTGGCAGTCGACGTGGCACAATTTCATTAAAACAACGTCGTTTTAATTATACAATATATATTAATTGACTGTTAAATACATGAACTTTGGGTCTATTTTGGTTTTTCCCACGAACTTTAAAAATTTGTCAATAAATACACACTTAACATTATTCTAATTTTTTTCACAAATTGAATGACGATCAAAATAAAAGCTGATATAACAATCGATGTGATATCACATTATTAAAATGATTTCATTTTCTTATACAATATGTATTAAAAAATCTTAAATCCACCTTAACTCACACTCCCACCGCACCCCACCCCACCACACTCCATCTCTCTTTCTCTATCCTCAACTTACAATAAGGTTTGAGTTTATCGTTTTCTTATACAATATGTATTAAAAATTCTTAAATCCATATTAACTCACACCGCATCCCACCCACCCCATCTATCTTTCTCTAACCTCAACTTACGATAAGGTTTGGGTTGGAGAGAGTTATGAGGTGTATTTAGGATCTTTTTTAAATACATATTGTGTAAGTAAAACGACGTCGTTTTAATAATGTGATATCACGTCGATTGTTATATCAGCTTTAATTTTGATCGTCATTCAATTTGTGAAAAAAATTAGAATAATGTTAAGTGTGTATTTATTGACAAATTTTTAAAGTTCGTGGGAAAAACCAAAATAAACTCAAAGTTCATGTATTTAACCGTCAATTAATATATATTGTATAAATAAAACGATGTCGTTTTGATGAAGTGGCACCACGTCGACTGACACGTCAGTTTTAATTTTGACCGTTATTCAATTTGTGAGAAAAATCACAATAATATTAAGTTCGTTTATTTATTGACAATTTTTAAAGTTCGTGAAAAAAATCAAAATATGCTCAAAGTTCATGTATTTAGGTGCCAATAACCCTATTTTCATTAATTCATATTGTTTAGACTTTTATGTTGAGATTCAATAGCGGATCTCATCCACCGCATATATATAAATAATATAATGTATTTTTGTCAAAGCACAACAGGATGTAATAGTCAGCTAAATTCAATTTTTAATTCAAATAATCACCGTTGTATCTTGTTTAAACAAGCCAGACTTCTATAAATAGAATGAGAGGCATGCAAGAAAAAAGTATAAACAAAACAAAGCCCAAACATGCAAGTTCTGATAGCTCTATCCCTGGCCTTTCTAGCAGCATGGGTGGTCTACTCAAGGTGGTCGGGTTCGAGGCGGCGGCAGCGAGGCGAGTACCCTCCGGGGCCGCCTCGTCTGCCTGTCATCGGGAACGTCTTACAACTCGGGCGGAACCCCCACAAGTCGCTGGCTGAACTCGCGAAACAGTACGGCCCTCTGATGTACCTTCAACTGGGGAGTCAGTTCGTGGGCGTGGTTTCGTCGCCGGAAATGGCGAGAGAAGTGCTACAAAAGCAAGGCCTTGTTTTCTCGATGCCGTTCAGCGCGGAAGCGGTGTGCGTACTCGGCCACGAGCACATGTCGATGGGGCTGCTGCCCACCAACTCCAATCAATGGAGAAAGCTTCGGCGAATAGCGAAAGAGCAGCTCTTCTCTGCTCAAGTTCTCCAAGCCAGTCAGCATCTCCGGCAAGAGAGGCTGCGGAAGCTGGCCGACCACGTGCGCACGTGCCAAGGGCTCAAGATGAACGTGGGAGAAGCCACCTTCACCACCATGTCCAACCTCATGTTTGGCACGCTTTTCTCCATCGAGGTCACCGGTGACAAGGAGGAGCTCAGGGATCATGTCAATGCTCTGATGAGGGTTGCCGGAGCTCCCAACGTTGCAGATTTCTTCCCCATACTTGCTCCTTTGGACCCACAAGGACTCAGACGAAAGCTCACTTATCACCTCGGGAGTTTGATGGAGTTGATCCAGACTCTCATCGACCAACGACTGCAAGAACGAAGCGCCTCAGCTTACCACAAGAAGAATGACTCTCTGGAAACGCTCCTAGACCTCGTTCAAGGACATGAATACGATTTGAGCATTGAAGAAATCAAGCACATGTTTGTGGTGAGCATCTTTTCTTCTCGATCTAAGCATTGAAGAAAACCAAGTTCTAACTCATCATCTGCTTGCTTCAGGATCTAATCATTGCAGGATCAGACACGAGCGCAGCCACAACGGAATGGGCAATGGTGGAACTGCTACTCCACCCCGACAAACTGGCAAAGCTGAAAGCAGAGCTGAAGAGTGTTCTTGGAGAGCAAAGCATCCTGGAAGAATCAGACATCTCCAGACTCCCATACTTGCAGGCCACCGTCAAAGAAGTGCTCCGCTATCACCCCGCCGCGCCTCTGTTAGCCCCTCATGCAGCGGAAGAGGACACCAACATAAATGGATATCTAATCCCCAAAGGTGCAAAAATGTTTATCAACGTTTGGGCAATTTCCAGAGATCCGAGCATATGGAAGAACCCCGAGTGTTTTGAGCCTGAACGATTTTTAGAGAACGGGATAGATTTCGGGGGGCATCACTTTGAGCTCATTCCATTTGGTTCGGGACGAAAAGTTTGCCCCGGCATGCCACTAGCTAGCCGCATGCTGCACTGCATGGTCGCAACAATGTGTCATAATTTTGACTGGGAACTTGAGAAAGGGACTGAATCCAAACAACTCCAAAGAGAAGATGTGTTTGGGCTAGTACTGCAAAAGAAAACCCCTCTTTGGGCTATTCCTATCAACCTTTGATGCGTTGCCTCAATACACCTATGTAATAAAATCTAGTATTCCATGCACTTGGAAAATCTATCACATGTATTACTAATTACGAATTCCACGTCGAATATCTATCACTTTTATTATATTCTTATATTCCAAACCAAAGAGACACTGACTGAATTAAATATTTTTCATTATTCCTAATCTAAATATATTAAACACGTAAAATTTTGAGAAATTGTATCTTTGTCGATTAAGAAAATGTATATAGAAATATAGATATTATTATATACATAAAATAAAGAAATATTTCAGCTATTCTTTCTTTTTAAGTGCGGTGCACGCAATCAAAAGTTTGATATATTATGAAACTTTCTTTGTGTTGCCCTTTGGTTGGACAAGATTCCCAGGCCCTCAAACCTCATTGGCAGATGAACAATGATCCACATACGCCATGTAATGTTTGACCTTGACAACGTTGAATGTGCGATTATGGTTTGACTTCTTGAGAGGATATGATACACTATAAAAGATTTGGATCACACCCTAATTGAAATTTAGGATGTGATCTTCGCACATCCTCATGTAAAAACGTTCTCACAAAAAACCACTTCGATAATTAATTTTGTCCAATATTTCAACAGATTGTTTTTTTCGCGGTCCCCCAACTTTGACCAGCAGAAGCTTTACAAGTTGCGGCCAAGATAACTACCAGAAAGACTATTGAATCGAGAAAGTGATCATAATCTAAACTTGAAAACAAAATCAATTTATTAATTACTACTCAGTAATGACAATGAAATACAGCTCAGTTAATTCGACACTTTTCCTTCAATCAGTAGTTCGAGGGTTCAAGTCATTTAGAAGAATTAATGTGTGAATATGTGCAATTTCTTAGATAATTACTAATCAATCATTATAAAGAGTATGAAATATCTTTTGAAAAACTGACATACTTTAAGTTAGGAGGTGACATTTATCCTTTTCATTTGAGCTCAACTAAGCTTATTTTAAAGAGCTTATAAGCTCTAAGAGCTTATAAGATGTTCCAAGAGCTTATAAGTTGTCAAAGTGTTTGGATAATTTAGCTTATAAGCTAGAGAAAGAATCGTGAATTAGAGAGAGAAAATCATAGTTAGAGCGAGAAAATTGACAAGAGATGAAGTTGATAGTATATATATGTAGATTATAACGAATCATATTGTGATAAATTCATTGTTACTTGCAAGCTTATGAAAAAATAAGTTGGGGTTGAACTACTTATTTTTAAAGGAGTTTATTTTAACAGCTTATAAGCTGTTTAGGAGCTTATTTTGCCAAACATCTTGCACGAGCTTATAAGCTGTTTTGAAGAGCTTAGCCAAACACCCTCTTATTCAGTCCACCGGTATGAAAATTTAATATAAACCATAAAGGGCATGGTACATGTCAACGTCGAAACGAAACGGGAAAATAAAAAAGTCATACGAGAAAGAGAGAGAAAAAAAAAACATAAATAACATTAACATTCTCTGATTTTAGTTTTAAAAACAGAGACACAACCCTACACGCTACTAAATTGAAACCAACTCTGATAGACATTATAATCATTATTTTAAACTAAGGATTAATCTGTTTCCGCAATCAAGTCGCAAAAATGATGCACGAGACGCTTACGCTTACTCATAATCTCGCATCGAAGCCTGACGCAGGGATGCAGATTGAGACCCCATATGACGAGCAGCATAAGCACGCTTGCTCTCAGTTAATGCGCCCCTTCAAAGACGAGGTTCTTTGCTTCACCCCCGATAAACCTTGCTATCTAGATTCTACCAGAGCGGAGGTTTCTTTCATGGCATGCGGCCATAATGGTGAAAGAGCAACGACTTTCCCAATGATGATTAAAGAAGGCGATACCAGCTGGTTCGTTGTGATTTCATCAGCAAGGTCCTTCAGTTCGGCAAACACCTAATTGTTGCAAATGGGATTAGGATTGGATGTTAACTAGCATGAACATGAGGAGGTAAGGGTTATTTTGACATTTGCCATAATTCGTCGTATGTATCTACAACAATGGCAAAAACTTGTGTACTCTGGATGCATGATTCATCCACCCCAATTAGGATTCACCAATTCCCAAGTAGGGTTTATTGTTCACATTGACAATTATGATTTAATTAGGTTGGATGCACACCGGAGTGTGCCTCATCTACAATCCAAACTTAAATGCCAGAACAGAATAATCTAAGGTGTTGTGAGGTAGTAGGCATGATCAGAATTGGGACAGCATCATCAAGTAATGATGACCTTATATAAACTGAGTCTGCATCAATCAAAAGTAAAAGTTGGTGAAGATTGGCTTACTATGCGTTGTTGAGGAGTAGTTCCTCGCTCAATTGCTGCAGCAGGTGTGTCGTCTGGCAAACCATGATACATTAGTTTGGAGGCGAGGGAAGGGAGAGTTGACAAGCCCATGTAGACAACAAGTGTAGAATCAGGATCAGCAGCATTCTCTGCGACAAATAGAGGATCTGTTCCTCCCTTTCTTGAGTGGCCGGTCAGAAATCGAACACTATTTGCAACACCACGATGGGTCAATGGAATTCCTAATTCAGCAGCTATTCCGGAAGCAGCTGTTATGCCTGTCAATTGAAATCAACTCGTATATCAGGTTATAATGCATTGTTATATTATATTTTCCTGATTATGGGTGGACAATAAGACATATTACAAAAGCACAGAGCCAGTAACAGAGCTTGTTTTACCATATAAAAATCGCGAGAAAACAAGTTTAGATTTGCAAGTATGAACTGCAGTGACCAGTTTTATTCCGTGTTCAGTCACCTTAGACTTCATATTTACCTATTATATCTAAAATAGTTGGAGAAACACATAGAATAGGCTTAATTGTTATGAAATGAGTCTAATCCATATTTTGTATAAAATCCGTGTTCGCTGTGATTGTATGATTGATCAAAAGTAATGAAGTCACCTTCACGAATTCATAATGAAGTAACCAATCACTATTGAAGTGCAAACTTAATTTTAGGATGACTCCGCCACTCTTTATTGGAAAAAGAAAAAACCAAAACACACATCAAGATACACACAAGAATGAATTTTTTTTCCAAATTAACCATACCTGGAATGACTTTCACCTCAATCCCTTGTTGCTGTAGAAAGTCCATCTCCTCTCCACCCCTTCCAAATACCTGCAACCAAAACTTAATAGTAATTACGACCTAACTCTCAACAACTTCACGGTAAACGGCAAATAGAATTATTCCACAGTATTCTCCGAGTTATAAAGTTTATGGTACTTACCAATGGATCTCCACCTTTAAGCCTTACAACAGTTGCCCCAGCTTCAGCAAAACTTAAAAGCAATTCATGAATCTCCTCCTGCTGAAACCCTCAACAGTAAGTATTTTTTTTCTGTCAACAAGACAATAATGCATTACAAGCGTAAAAGAAGATGCAACAGAAATATATGTCCATATTTTTCATGAGAACTTCGGAAACAACACCAACGGGTGTAAATGTTTTTCACGATCAAAACCACAGTAAATCAATCCTACCGCACTCTGATCATCTTTATACATGCCCCAGTAAAGTTTTTTCATCTTAAACAAAACATCAACAACTTCAACATTGACTTGAACTTTATTAGGACCTTCGGTAGGATAATAGAAAACAAACATGGAGCATAGTCCGAAAACTATTCTTCGATCAATTGAAACATACAGTCACAGGAGGGCCATTCACCCCGCAGTTCATCCTCTATCCTTCATAAATTCACTGTTTTCACTTTTCACAAACTACACCAATTCATGACAAAGTCGGGCTTCAACTTGTGTCAACATTCAACTAGTTACAACTTACATTGGCTTAAATACATGCTTCTTAATCTTTCTTTAGCAGGTGCTCATTTTTAAGCCCACCTATCATAATTTAGAAAATATTTCAAGCCATGGGAATCAAATTCCTAGACCCGTCTGTGCCAGTTTATCATCCATTTACACTTCGCTAGAGATTAAAAAAATGCAACTAAAAGTAGCCCATTTCATTTCCCTGTCACTACAATCATCCGATTCACATATCATTCAAAATTAGTAAACTGCCAATTAACACAGCACACTGAATACCCAAATAAACCTACATTAATCACTGCACATCAAAATTCACAAAGCCAAAAGTAGGACTGAATTAAGCAACAAAGAAACAAACCTGAGTTCTGCTATGGTACCCAGCAGTCTTCCCAACATACAGAAGATTAGCATTGGGCCCAACCAAATTCAAAACATCGTTCGACACCAATCGGTCATACAACAGCAAATCAGCGCTCTCGATCACTCTCAACGCCTTAATCGTCAAGAGCTCGGGATCACCAGGCCCTGTTCCCACCAAGAACACATTCCCAGGCCCCTTTCTCTCACACCCACTTTCATTTCTCCTCTTCTCTCGCAGAACCTCGAGCAGTTTCTTCAGCTCCGGCAGTTGCATAGCTATGTCGTAATCCCTAACGAACTCTTGATCAGACGGGAGCTGGCAGGAGCACGAGGGCTGCGGCAATTGGCTCTTGTACACCCAGCTGTCTCGCTGGTACCTCTCAACCGAATGCTTTTCGGTGAAAGGTGACGCATTTTGCGAAGTGGACGAGCAACTGATGGTGAAAACCTGTCTTTGGACGGAAAAGGTGGGGTTTCTCGATTGAATTGGTGGTGTTGAAGATGGGAGTCTGCCATATAGGGCCATTGGGGAATTTGGAATGTTGCCCAAGTTGGAATTTTTATTGAATGGCTAGGTTTGTAGAGAGAGTGTGTGTGTGGGTTTATATACATGTGTAGGGGGACGTGATGAGGGGAAGATACAGAGAAGGAGAGGGCAAATCTGAGTTGGATTGTTGGGGAGACGCTTTTTGAAGCTTTTGGGGCGATGAGAAGGCAACTGAGCTATCGTTAGCTTTTGGGAAGTGGACATAGACACTGTCGATATTTTTATGACCCTCAAATATTAATTTTTTTGTTATTTTTTTTTTTGGTAATTTAATACAGAAATTTTAAAGCTGCGTCACGGTGGACTCGAACCCGAGACCTTTGACCTCAGGCATTAACCACTCTACCACTAGGCCAACACACACATTTTTTTGTTATTTTTGGCCATTTCTTTGTTTATTTATGACATTGAGTTGACCCTATTTAAGAATATATCCCTTTTTAAGGAGTATCTCTTTCATGTGTTGTCCAAAAGGTGAGAAGAAAATAATGGGAGCGCGCAATCAAAGATTCTCGTAGGTAGAATAGGAGGATGTCGTATATATATTCTGTATTGGACTAATCGTTAATGGTAGAATGATTAATATATACAGATCAATGATCTTATGTTCAAATTTATAGTGATACGATCATTAAAATTTCTTTATAAATTGACAAAAAAAATGAGGATGTCGAGATTTAAGTTTCGATCTCAATTGTCTTAACGCGAGAACTCTTCTAATATTATTGTTTTACAGTAACCTTTTACAAAAAATCACATTGCAATGTGTGTGTTGGCCTAATGGTAGAGTGGTTAATACCCGAGGCCAAAAGTCTTGGGTTCGAGCCCACCGTGACGCGATCTTTAAAATTTCTGTATTAAATTGATAAAAAAAATCACATTGCAAATTCATTCCCTACGACTAAGTGAATACTATTACCATTTTTTCTAATATTTCTTCATATTTTAGAAATTCAAACTACATCTGTATCATGTGTTTTCATATTGGTTCATTAAACTTTAGTTGTTGCATGTTGGTCTTGGTGTTTATGTTCTTTTTTTAATGAAGTGTTGAACATTAGCATAAAAGGCACGAAGAAATAATTACTAATTCAATCAAAAATCTTCACTTGACAATTACCAAGGAAATTTTCACCCAATTTCTCAAGTTTTCTTCCACAAACATGAAGACTTTGTCAAGGTCCTCACACACACAGAGAGTAATTCTAAGTTCTATTTAACTTATATTTATATTAGTGACGACTTTAACAATTATATAGTTAACCTTGTCATAATAAAATAATGGATTTTAATATACAAATTGTATATGGACATAGGTTATCTCACCTACTACGGTCTTCATAATTGGACTGATAACTCGAAATATGCAACTTCAGTGATACATGGTAGGAAGAAAGCATTCTCTTCGTCCCATTTAAAGTGTCTCATTTCTTTTGGACACGGATACTTAAAAAAATGTATAAAGTAATTAAAGTATTAAAAAATGAATAGAACCCACATTTTTTGAAGGTATAATTATTTCCTAAAATGGAATGTGACATTTGTAATGAGACAATCCAAAAAGGAAAATAACTTATAAGATATTTTAAATGGGACAGATTTAGTATAATTTAGAGGGGAAAGTAAAAGAATAATTATAGCTCCAAGATATCACAAGAGAAAAGGCCTAAAAATGTTATTCTAACAGGAAAATTAATTTAAGCTCAGATACTCCCCAGTTTACAAATCCTTCTGGGGTAAGATTACTGGTATACAAATCCACCTGCATGTCAAGGCAGATTAAGATATGAGATTCAAGATAAGAGCCAAAAGCATTCATTCAGCCTGATACCAGAAATGAAATAAGTGGTCTTAAATAAACATCATCACTTACCTATATTTACATGCAAAAAATTATGTGCCTTATCAGCCTGAAAATTGCTCCTTTGACAGCTCGGGAGTCACCTTTAGAATGATATCATCAAACGGTTTCTCTTGACGAACATCAACAAGTCCACAATTCTTCAAAACCTGCACAATT
Source organism: Salvia rosmarinus (assembly GCA_036937905.1). Classification (NCBI taxonomy): domain Eukaryota; kingdom Viridiplantae; phylum Streptophyta; class Magnoliopsida; order Lamiales; family Lamiaceae; genus Salvia; species Salvia rosmarinus. Next base: position 60,760,218 of record CM072823.1, read on the forward strand.
TTATCAAGAAATCTTAACAAACGCAACCGAAATCAAGGACAAAGAATCGAATATCTGATGAGAAATCTAAATACCAAATAAAGGTCATCAAGAAGATAAAATGCAGATCTATCAATCAGTATGAGTTCTTTGTTTATCATACGAACTCAGGAGTGCCAAGGCTGCTCCCTTACTATCATTTTGATGATAATACTAAGCAATGCATAGAATTCCACACATACCAACGTCTCATAAAACATTCGCGCACATATTTTTCTTGGCTTGTCATTCAGAATCTTTTCCAAACTGAGATCTTCAGATGATTCTTCTAAGGTGCCTGAGATAGGGGTGACTGACTGCTTTTTCAAGTACTGAGCCACAGCCCTGCATTCGCCAATCAGATGCAAGTTCAACATGACAGAAAATCCCATCACTTATTAGATTAAATCCCTAAATGCAAAAGCTTGGTCTATAAACTTCAGATGCAATTTGGGACAGAGGAGACAACGTATCTACCTTGTTCGTGAAGACAGCGCATTAAGCTCTGGGGTGCTTTGGTTTCTGGGGAACATGCCAACTTCTGGTGTTCCTTGCGATCCTATCAAAATACACGTAAGAAATCTTATTGACCTGTCTTAGCTTCACGTATACATAAAACAAAACAAGAAGATCAAGATGTGAAATAAGAGAGTTCATGAATCCACAAAATTACCAGCTGGAGAATCATCGTCTTGCTCTAGAAACCCAAGATCCTGCCCGAAGAGAGGAGGAAGCTTGTCAAAGGTAATATCAATGTCTAGAACTTAGGATAAGTCATCCAGAAACTTGAATGTAACAAAAATACGAAATATCTTAGGGAAGAATACTGTTGAAATTAAAAAGCTAACAATACACCTTGCTCATCAATGGAGGAACGCCCTGTTGTTTAAAATTTTAGACATGCTTTTGTTGATCAATTAACTCCACCGTAATAGTCATAAAACTTCCTAATTAACAAGGAGCTCCTAGTAACATTGGCGTATTAACATCATAAGTGATCGAGTTAAAGGGATTGAGATAAACAATGAACAAGAAAATAGAAAGGAAAACAGAGAGAGACTCTCCTCTTGTGAGGCCCTACAGCGAAATGCTGTCCCAAACTCCTCTTGTGAGGCCTCCAGTGGATGTTGTTCCAGAAAACTAATTGACTCAGAACCCTACTCTATGACACTCTTTATATTAATAAGATTGGCATTAAAGATAACTATGAAATTATTGATAACTGTGAAAACTAATTAAGACTTCTACAGCTAATAGACTTCAACTAATAATTAACTACTGTTCTGATCTTGGTCGCTACTTTTTCTTGAATATCATTCAAAAAGTTGGATTGGCCGAAAAATGAGAACTATGCCAGTCCCTAGTTGACATCCATATAAGGTGAACAAATAGCTTAGACCTGCAGAGAATAAATAAAAAATATGATGGATTATGAGAATATAATATGAGCAAGCATAGAGGACGTACTCCGGCCGAAGGCACCAGCTCAGGTATATCAGAAAGGACTGTGTTGTCGAACTGCATATCATTTTCATAGAATGCATCCGGGGTTCTCATTTCTGAATCAAGATTCCCAGATGCTCCCACATCAGACGTAGGTAATGTCCGATCCCCATCAGTCATTTCCAGACGTTCGGATTGCAGAACCACATTGGAATTTTCAGGAGTGAAATGGCCTCCTCCGCTTGGAGAAGGAACAGGAGTAGAAAAAGTTGGCAAACCTCTCTCTGGTGAAGCACGATCTTTATTTGAAGGACTTCAATCTCAATATCACTGTTATGCCTAGATAAAGTGGGTTGGTCAGCATTTGTCTCTTGAAATGTTTCTTTGATGGTATCTAGATGATGTTTAGCATAGTCTTCCCCATATATACCCTGCAGATTAGCAGAAGCTCCTGCAGAAGAATAGACCATGATTCAGATGACAAATGGGCCAGGCTGAATTTAAAGTAACAAATATATGGCAACTATGACTGACCAGTTACATAGGGCTCAACAAAGAAACCTTCCTTCCCTAACCGCCTCCTGTTGTTTCGCTTCCAGATTGAAAGAGAAGATAAAGGGCAATTCCTTCTCTCACGGAGGATATCACTGGTATCTTCTAGTGCATTCTTAACATAGCTGGATATTTCCTAACATTAATAGGGGAAAAAGATATTTTAACTTGACAGCATTAGCCATACAGTAAATCATACTCATTGCTCAGAACAGTTGCAGTGTCGTAAGGCTGTCTTCTTTTCCTTCTAACTTTTGCCTTTGCAACAGGAGGAGTTGGTTGAATTTCCAGCTCGGGCGTTGGTTGGAGTTCCAATTCAGGTGAACGGTTGGCTGCAAAACAAGAGACACTTTAGTGATGGATTCATTGTTAATTCAATTTTGATCATCGCAACTTGCACCCACCAAAAGGCATGTGAAAATCCAAGTGTGCAGGTGAGTGTTGTTCTTCACGGTTATGGGATGAAGAAAAACGTGCATCAGGCAACACTACTTCTCTAACTGGAGTTTCCATCTCCTTATCTCTGTTGATTTGATCCTCCAGAAATTTGTCAGGATCAGCGCGATCAGGCAGTATTGGTGAATTATTAAAATCAAAACCATGTTGAGCATCACGCATGACTTCTATACTTGGTAGATCTTGCGGGGTTCTATTTCCATCAGCTCCTAACTTATTACTAGGAGACGGACTCTCAAAACCAGAAGCAGATGCATCCAACTCAACACGAGGAACATCACTGTAATAACAAAGGAGTTGAATTCATAACTTTTGAGCCAGAGATAAAGCAGAGTCAAAGTTTTAAAGCTATGCAAGCCTTACTCTTCCTCCATTGGCGTGGGACCTGATCCTGAAGTATCTTCCATCAATGACGAGGTCCCCAAATCATGCTGCAAATTGGAGAAAAGGTATTTAGTAAAGTATGAAATAATCAAATCTATCAAATTCCTGAGAATAGGATGAAATAATCGAACCTCACTAAAACTGATGACAATATATGGATCTTTTCCAGTAGGAATTTGCTCTACAGAATAGAACTATATGTGAATATGGGGTCAAGAAAACAAATTAGAAGATTGGAAACAGCAGAACCAAAGTTTCACATCTTAAACCTGTTAAAGTTATCTCATCCTGGCTCTTAAGATGAGAATCTTCACGCCTGAAAATGCAAATCCATGAATCAATCTGTGTTTATGGCTTGCAAAAAATTCTAAATAGTTTAATCAATCACATACCAGTCTACATTATAATCATCCAATTCGATGGTGTCAAGATCAAATTTTTCTGGCAAAGTAACAGAATGAATGGGCGCTTGAGTGGCATCACTGGGAAGATTGACAGTCACAGTTGTAAAGACCCGGTTAATTGTGATCCGTATTTCATTGCAGTCTTCATAAAAGTAGTCAACTTGTTTTGAATATATCCGCACAACTCCAAGCAGGAGATGGCCTGACATTCTCAGTGCAATCGGCACTTCAGGATTCATGATTTTTTCTGCATTTTGAAGTTCCTCAGCAGTATTTAACTTTTAGAAGAAAAAAAATCCAAAACACCATAAAGTTTGAAATACATGTTCATTGAAAATAAGAAGAATAGTATCACTGTAACTATAAACATAAAATGGAGAAGCAAAATCTACTAAACTCTCATTATGAATACATCACAGTGCAAAAAAAAAACAATAAGTATAATATTCTGAGTCAAAACTAGGGAAAAACAACGTCAAAGGAGCAATCTTTACAATAGTCTTCGTCTAAAAATTGATAAACATCAGATCCAGCAGCACTAAAATAATATTTACGCATTAATCTACAAGCATATTTCCAAATAAAATTAGATAGTAAAAAGATTCAATCTTTATCACAAATTCACATCTTCGCACAATGGCGGACTGAAATTAAAAAGAAATTGGTGCAGTACACAAAGCAAAGACGCTCAGCGTAGACCCACGAATCTAAAATTTCTTAAAATAAACAATGAATTGAAAAAACTCAAATCAAACAAAAAAAAAGCGCGAAGGAATACTTATATCCAAAAAATAAAAAGATATGAATCGATTACGCACCGACGGTGGTGGAGACGTTTGTCTTGACGTAGTGAGACTTTCTGAGCTTGTGCTGCAAATGGGCCGCACACCAAACAGTCCCCAACGGCCCCTTCCTTGCCAAAAACGTATGCGAGTAGAACATCTCTTTCTCCGATTCGTCTCTCTTTCTCTGTAAACGTTAATGTCTGTGTGTGAATGCAGTGTCGACGGTTGTTTATATGCGAGTGAAGTAGAGAGAAAGACAAGGGGGGTCGGGGCGGAGCGGAGCAGGAAGAGGGAAAGAGGCGCGAAGATATAAGAATATTAAATATTTTGCTCAATCGGTTTCTATAATAGTACTATAATTGGGCCTCTAATGCTCCAGAATTACGGGATTGCCACTACGTTGTCTGTTGTAACGTGGATGGACAATGAACATGACAGAAATGAAAGGTCCGTTTGGCTTGAATGCAAAAGGAATTAATTTACAACGAAGAAATAAATGAAATTTGCTTTTATGGTTATTCTATAATGTCGCGTTAATGATTTGAGATAGATTCCAAGTCCAAAAAAATTTTGAATGAATGATTTGAGATTGATCTGATATTCTTAGTAATATATTATTAAGTTAGGAGACTTTCCAAATTTGTGTTTGAATAAATATCTCAAAAACAAAATATTCCAAAATAAGGGAGATGAATTTCAAAATATTCTCAAACTACTTTTATTTTATCCTTTTTTCTTTATTTTGGACTTATTGGTAGATTTGACTACTAGTAGGTAGGAATGAAATCAGGTCAAAATGGATTTGATTTAGGAACAAAAATTATGATAAGATTGAAATATAATGAAAATAGCACCCCTAGGAGTGGCATCCACAAGTAACGAGGCATGAATGAAATTGTAGTTTCTTATTAATTTCGTTATCACAATTTATATTTAGTAATTAAACATGGAAATTGAGTGAAATCTGACTCATAAAATCATTAAGGTTTATAATAATAATAATAATAATAATAATAATAATAATAATAATAATAAGTATTATTATTATTATTATTATATTTTAAAACATATTATCAATATTATGTGAAATATGTCTCTTGAACACTTTTGAGAAATTTAAATATCCTTCCAATAGTTTTTACACTTTTGAGAACACTTACTTTTTTCAAATTATTATTATTTTTATGAATTAGCATTTCTTCGAAAATGGTGCATCGATCCTAGAATTAAAAACAAACGTAAGAATCGTAATTTTGATCTCATTTCACTCCTGCATGATATATACAATTGTATTTAAACTATTCGGTAAAACTTCAACTTTCAAATTTATAATTTGGACTTACTAAGAAGTATATTTTCAAATTTATAAATTAGGTTGCAAAAGACTTCTTCAAAAAGAAAGAAAGTTATAGTTTGGGAAACAAGCGCCCATGAGCAAATAAATTCATCCAAATATTGTAACATGACTCGTTTCATGTATTGTATGATCATTTACAACATCAGATTCAAAATTGTAAGGATGACTATGTGAAAATTATACTCTTTGTCCACGATAAGTACATTACTTGTGGACAATACAAGTTTTAATAAAAATGTTGATAGGTATTATTTGAATGAAGAAATGGTTCCATCATATGTTAGATTGTGAATGGTAGAAATGAATTTTAAGTACAAATATATGGCAACTATGACTGACCAGTTACATAGGGCTCAACAAAGAAACCTTCCTTCCCTAACCGCCTCCTGTTGTTTCGCTTCCAGATTGAAAGAGAAGATAAAGGGCAATTCCTTCTCTCACGGAGGATATCACTGGTATCTTCTAGTGCATTCTTAACATACCTGAATATTTCCTAACATTAATAGGGGAAAAAGATATGTTAACTTGACAGCATTAGCAAGTAAATCATACTCATTGCTCAGAACAGTTGCCGTGTCATAAGGCTGTCTTCTTTTCCTTCTAACTTTTGCCTTTGCAACAGGAGGAGTTGGTTGAATTTCCAGCTCGGGCGTTGGTTGGAGTTCCAATTCAGGTGAACGGTTGGCTGCAAAACAAGAGACACTTTAGTGATGGATTCATTGTTAATTCAATTTTGGTCATCGCAACTTGCACCCACCAAAAGGCATGTGAGAATCCAAGTGTGCAGGTGAGTGTTGTTCTTCACGGTTATGGGATGAAGAAAAACGTGCATCAGGCAACACCACTTCTCTAACTGGAGTTTCCATCTCCTTATCTCTGTTGATTTGATCCTCCAGAAATTTGTCAGGATCAGCGCGATCAGGCAGTATTGGTGAATTATTAAAATCAAAACCATGTTGAGCATCACGCATGACTTCTATACTTGGTAGATCTTGCGGGGTTCTATTTCCATCAGCTCCTAACTTATTACTAGGAGTCGGACTCTCAAAACCAGAAGCAGATGCATCCAACTCAACACGAGGAACATCACTGTAATAACAAAGGAGTTGAATTCATAACTTTTGAGCCAGAGATAAATCAGAGTCAAAGTTTTAAAGATATGCAAGCCTTACTCTTCCTCCATTGGAGTGGGACCTGATCCTGAAGTATCTTCCATCAATGACGAGGTCCTCAAATCATGCTGCAAATTGGAGAAAAGGTATATAGTACAGTATGAAATAATCAAATCTATCAAATTCCTGAGAATAGGATGAAATAATCGAACCTCACTAAAACTGATGACAATATATGGATCTTTTCCAGTAGGAATTTGCTCTACAGAATAGAACTATATGTGAATATGGGGTCAAGAAAACAAATTAGAAGATTGGAAACAGCAGAACCAAAGTTTCACATCTTAAACCTGTTAAAGTTATCTCATCCTGGCTCTTAAGATGCGAATCTTCACGCCTGAAAATGCAAATCCATGAATCAATCTGTGTTTATGGCTTGCAAAAAATTCTAAATAGTTTCATCAATCACATACCAGTCTACATTATAATCATCCAATTCGATGGTGTCAAGGTCAAATTTTTCTGGCAAAGTAACAGAATGAATGGGCGCTTGAGTGGCATCACTGGGAAGATTGACAGTCACAGTTGTAAAGACCCGGTTAATTGTGATCCGTATTTCATTGCAGTCTTCATAAAAGTAGTCAACTTGTTTTGAATATATCCGCACAACTCCAAGCAGGAGATGGCCTGACATTCTCAGTGCAATCGGCACTTCAGGATTCATGATTTTTTCTGCATTTTGAAGTTCCTCAGCAGTATTTAACTTTTAGAAAAAAAATTCCAAAACACCATAAAGTTTGAAATACATGTTCATTGAAAATAAGAAGAATAGCATCACTGTAACTAAAAATGAGGAAGCAAAGCAACATCTACTAAACTCTCACTATGAATACATCACAGTGCAAAAAAAACATTGAGTACAATATTCTGAGTCAAAACTCTGCTTAGTATAAAAAACTATGGAAAAAAAATGTCAAAGGAGCAATCTTTACAGTAGCCTTCGTCTAAAAATTGATAAACGTCAGATCCAGCAGCACTAAAATAATATTTACGCATTAATCTACAAGCATATTTCCAAATAAAATTAGATAGTAAAAAGATTCAATCTTTATCAAAAATGCACATCTTCGCACAATGGCGGACTGAAATCAAAAAGAAATTGGTGCAGTACACAAAACAAAGACGCTCAACGTAGACCCACGAATCTAAAATTTCTTAAAATAAACAATGAATTGAAAAAACTCAAATCAAACAAAAAAAAAGCGCGAAAGAATACTTATATCCAAAAAATAAAAAGATATGAATCGATTACGCACCGACGGTGGTGGAGACGTTTGTCTTGACGTAGTGAGACTTTCTGAGCTTGTGCTGCAAATGGGCCGCACACCAAACAGTCCCCAACGGCCCCTTCCTTGCCAAAAACGTATGCGAGTAGAACATCTCTTTCTCCGATTCGTCTCTCTTTCTCTGTGAGCGTTAATGTCTGTGTGTGGGTGCAGTGTTGACGGTTGTGTATATGCGAGTGAAGTAGAGAGAAAGAGAGGGGGCGGGGGGTCAGGGCGGAGCGGGAAGAGGAAAAGAGGCGCGAAGATATAAGAATATTAAATATTTTGCTCAATCGGTTTCTATAATAGTACTATAATTGGGCCTCTAATGCTCCAGAATTACGGGATTGCCACTACGTCGTCTGTTGTAACGTGGATGGACAATGAACATGACAGACTGGTAAGGTCCGTTTGGCTTGAATGCAAAAGGAACTAATTTACAAATAAATAAATTAAATTTGCTTTTATGGTTATTCTATAATTTCGCGTTAATGATTTGAGATAGATTCCAAGTCCAAAAAAAATTTGAATGAATGATTTGAGATAGATCTGATATTCTTAGTAATATATTATTAAGTTAGGAGACTTTCCAAATTTGTGTTTGAATAAATATCTCAAAAACAAAATATTCCAAAATAAGGGAGATGAATTTCAAAATATTCTCAAACTACTTTTATTTTATCCTTTTTTTCTTTATTTTGGACTTATTGGTAGATTTGACTACTAGTAGGTAGGAATGAAATCGGGTCAAAATGGATTTGATTTAGGAACAAAAATTATGATAAGATTGAAATATAATGAAAATAGCACCCCCAGGGAGTGGCATCCACAAGTAACGAGGCATGAATGAAATTGTAGTTTCTTATTAATTTCATTATCACAATTTATATTTAGTGAAATCTAACTAACATAATCATTAAGGTTTATAATAATAATAATAATAATAATAATAATAATAATAATAATAATAATAATAATAATTATTATTAAATTATTATTAATTACTATTATTATTATTATTTTAAAACATATTATCAATATTATGTGAAATATGTCTCATGAACACTTTTGAGAAATTTAAATATCCTTCCAATAGTTTTTACACTTTTGAGAACACTTAATATTAACTATACTTTTTTTTTCAAATTATTGTTGTTTTTAACTTTTTATGAATCGGCATTTCTTCCAAAATGGTGCATCGATCGTAGGATTAAAAATAAACGTAAGAATCGTAATTTTGTTCTCATTTCAATCTTGCATGATATATACAATTGTATTTAAATTATTCGTTACAACTTCAACTTTCAAATTTATAATTTGGACTTACTAAGAAGTATACTTTCAAATTTATAAATTAGGTTGCAAAAGACTTCTTCAAAAAAAAGAAAGAAAGTTATAGTTTGGGAAACAAGCGCCCATGAGCAAATAAACTCATCCAAATATTGTAACATAGCTCATTTCATGTATTGTAGGATCATTTACAACATCAGATTCAAAATTGTAGGGACGACCATATGAAAATTATACTTTATCTGTCAACGATAAGTTTATTACTTGTGGACAATACAAGATTTAATAAAATTGTTGATATGAATTATTTGAATGGAGAAATTGTTCCATCATATGTTAGGTTGTGAATAGTAGAAATGATTTTGGTAAATAATAAATGATTGTGAGATTGGAACAATAAATAGTAGTGTCATAAAAATGAAAGCGATACACTTTTTGTGGACATCGAATAAGGTAATTATAATACACTTATCGTGGACGGATGGAGTAGTCACCAACAATAATTTAGCCAAACTCCATTGTATGCGTGTTAATACTACCATATAGCTAAATAAGTTTGTAACCCCACTTTCCAGAAGATGCTTTCAAAGAAAAATAGTAGAAACGCAAATATATATGCAATGAGTAATGCAGCATTTTCCATCGGCAAGATCTTTCAAACGCGAACTAATGAAAAACAGAGAATCTTAGGGGAATAGAACTCATGTGTACCAAAAAATCTATAGTGCAAAACAAATAACACAATTACACAAACATAAGCAGCAGCTCAGATGCATTTTCAGAAACTTGGACCTCTATCAAACACTAACTTTCAAATCGCATAAACAGACAATGAATGAAGCAGGTAAATGTTACCATTTACTTCCTATTCATCATAAATACTAACTCCATAGCAGGTCATGTTTCTTTAGGAAGATGCTCCAAGCAGTACAATTCGTTCCTCCTAGGTCAAACAAACAATGCTACGCCTTATTAACCCGGATTTTCTGTCCTTCAAATACCTGCAATTAACAAGGAAACGAGATGGATTACATACCAACATAACTACTGACAAGAAACAATTTAGACTAAGAGTGAAACAGTAAACAGCAGTGGACACTTAGTAACACAGTGAATTCTAACATTCAGCAAGATCTTATATCAAATGTGATCAAGGAAGTATGATGCAACATTGTAACCAATAAACTACATGAATATCTTATCTTATGTATTGAATGATCAACCTCTTAATATTGAATATGTAAGATTACTGGTCAGGGAGTAGCTTCTTGAAGCAATTAATTCGGAATCTCATTCATCTCAATATTCAGTCTCCGAGCCGGTGATTTAACATCTCATACAGGATTATTAGTGATGTGAAATTGACAAATCTGCAAGATTTCCTTTTAGACAAGATTGATAGAAAAATGTTACCGCATTATTAAGAGACGATATGGCAGCATCCACATCTTCTTCTGCAGCAAATGTAACAAAGCCATAGCCACTGGATTTTGAAGTCCCGGGATCCCTAGATACTTTTGCACTGAGAGCTTTTCCCTTCTCCGCAAAGAAGGCTAAAAGGGATTGAGTAGTTACCATCTTTGCAAGATTCCCTACATAAACCTTGAATTGGCTGTCAACAAATTGAGAATCATCTGCTTGCAGAAGTGATGATGATTCCAAAGTTTGCAGAGGTTTCTCGGTTATATTTACTTTTACCTCACGCCCTCCGATTTGCTATTGGCAAAGGAAAAACTAGAACACGTGAATAACCAACAATCACTCATCTTATGAATCTTAAAAGCTCTTAAACTTACTGTGCCATTTAATTTCTCAGCAGCAGCAGCAGCATCCTCAACAGTCTTCATCGTCACAAATGCAAACCGTCTGCTTCTCCCAGAGTATTTGTCATACATTACCTACAAACACGCGCCACAGACTTTTACGCTCAAATTATTCATAGGGAAGCATCACCAGCTAAACGAAGCCACAAAACATATCATCTTTACGTGTTTGGCCTTATAAGTGGCGCGTTTTGGGATTGTTAATACGCAGTTTGGTACACATTGTTGGAGAATATCGATTTAATGAATTGAAGATTGCATTGTAACCTTGTATTTTCAGAAGATGCAAAGAGCTCGGTTTCAATTCACTGATGCCAGGAACAAGTGAAAGCATAACTTAGCCACAATAGATCAAATTTTAAAAGATCTAAATAACCTAACTTGTTATTAAGTATAGTTGTTATGCATTAATGAATTGAACTAATAATTTCTTGGAGATGCAATTCGGACATCAATTTCCTAAATTTTATTATTACCAGTTGATCAAGATTCTCCTCCAAGAACAACATACAACATGACATAAAACCTCTCCAAAAACACATTAACGTGAACTCGATTTACAAAGTGAAAATGTCAAACTCAGCAAAGAAGTAGAAGCAAGAAGAAAAAGATGAAAAATATTTAATAACCAAGTATTAGGGAGTCAGAAAGAAACAACAAATAACCTCGGCCTTCTCGACGGCACCGTGTTCTTCAACGATTTTCTGGAGCTCATCGTTCTTGACAGTTCTGGGGATGTTCCCGACGTACAATCTTCTCGCCGCCACAGACGAGGGGTCCGCCGTGGCGACAGAAGTGTCCTCCGCCACTGCATTGAGTCTTCTGTGAGTAAATTTTAGAGGGGGAAACTGTGGCTTGTGCGGCTGGTGATTGAGCTTTAAGAGATTAGTTTTGAAGGGTTTTGTGGATTCCTGAAGGAGATTTGGGGAAATTATGAACGAAGAGGAAGATATTGAGGCCATCTCTTCTTCAAGAAAATGGACGGAGCTTTAAGGGTTGGGAGAAAAATGTAGTGATAAGAGCAGTTTCGCTGATTTATCCGACACTTTTATCCGTTTATAGTCTTTTTTCTGATTTTGATTTTGTTTCTAATCATTATGTACAATTTGAGTAATGATACCAAAACAATAACTTTAATTCAATACATGTGCAATTTTTTTAGCATTAGTCAAATTATACGATTTTGGAAATTTTAACAAATCTTCTGTTTTGACTAATGTAGCTCTTTCATTCTCTTTCATCTCAAACATAATATTAGTTGATAGGTACTTGTTTTTAAGATGTCAATTGTGGTTAGAGAAATGTATGTATAATGTGGTTTTTTTTTGTCAATTAAATACAGAAATTTTAAAAGTCGGGTCACGGTGGACTCAAACCCGAGATCTTTGACCTTGGGCATTAACCACTCTACCACTAGACCAACACACGCACACTATGTATAATGTGTTTGTTAATACGGATGGGATCATGAGATACTTTGTCCTAATTTGTGTCTCATTATTAATTTCATTATTTTAATAATATATGATAAAATAAATAAATAATAAATCCTAATTAACATTTGGTGCAAAACACTGAAATTCTAAAACATTTATATACCATAATTTTGGAATAATCAATTCAAATAATTATTTTTAACTAAAAAACACAGTAAAATAACTTGGGCTTGATTTGTATGAGTTTTTGTGTTGCCTTTAACTTCTATCAACGTGATAGAATCATCAGCAATGGCAATGGGGGGGCTTGAGCAGTGGTAGTAGAAATAGGAGTAGGAAGGGCGTTTTTAGGAGTAGAATTAGGGTGATGAGATTCTGATGAAGTATAGATTTTGAGGCCAATCTCACCTTTGACAAACGAAAGCAAAGACTTGCTCTCGAGTTGGAAAGACTGGTAAACTTGGTCGCCTTTTGTGACGAGATTAGAGCAAGAAATCCTAACCCTCCCAAGAAAACTCCTGCCCGGGACAGGCCGCCTCTCGTGGTAAACGGAGCCCTCAACACTACAATGGTGGTGGCTGCTCCGTGTTTTGTCGAAATCAAACAATAGTTTCTGGTTCCAAATGGGGTTGAGGTTTTTGAATTTTGGGGATGGTTTTGGAAATCGACTTGTACGAATGGACTGGCTGATCCTAGGCCGTCTTTGGGCATGAGATCACGAGCATCTATAACTTCGACGACCAACTTCATGCTCCTTTTTCTGCTACATTAGCTCCTCTGTTAAGTTACGAGGAAGTTGGTGGTCTCAAGAAATTCGAATAACTCAACTATGGAGGGAAGGTATCAAGACTTTGTGTTGAAGTTCTATAAAAATAGAGTTTGTACAATCTTAGTGATAAAAGTGAACTATTTGTTTCACTTTTTGAGACATTCCATTCCTGAATGCAGCAACGCCAACGTAGGTAAAAGCAATAGGAATGATAAGGTAATTTAAACTGGGAGATGCAAGTTCGATTGAAATAAAAAGAGCAAAATGTGACTTTTGAACTTTATGAGATTATGAAGTTGCCTAAGGATGCCTTTCTTGTGCTCTATTCTTTTCTCCTCTCTCTCTGTTTATCATTGTTTAACAGGTTTTACGAAGAAACATCTGGTGCTCGTTAAGAATCTGGATGTCTTTTCTCCAAAAAAAGAGATGGATGTCTGAATAATTTTTAACATAACTAAATTGAATTCTTTCAATTTGTTGTTTGGATCCTACAATCTTCAACTTCCATATTTTATACTTTCAAGTATTTTCGAAAATATGTGTGATGCAATATATCGCAATTAACATTTTTAAAAATATTTCAAGAGTCTTGAAATTTAAAGTTCGTATACAACATTATTTTTTATCAATTAACAAAGAAATTTAAAAGCAACATCATGATAGATTCAAACCTAAAACCTTTGATTTGAGACATTAACCACCCTACCATTGAGTCAACGCAGCCATACAAAGAAGCAATAATCATATTCTCTCGAATCATCGAGTATCCGTTTACAGTATTTAATAAGCTTTTATTTATGATACTACATCAGTTGTACAAAATAATAATAAACATATCGTTGAGTGCGTAGTAACACCACGGAGCAGCTAGGGGATATAAGTTTCATATCACGAAACAAACACATTTTCAAACAAAATATATTGACATAACTTGAAAGTCCAACTAAGTCGAATGTCATTTATTGAAATATTGGGAATTATTGAATAAATTTTAGGAGGTTACATAAGCCTCTAATATACATAAACCAACATCAAAATTCTCCCTGGAAAATGATGAATATTTACGAAATGGATGTGTCCAAGCCACAAAAATATGATCTTGATGGAAGTTGCAACCGTAATATAATTAAGCTTTTTTTCCAACTCAAAAATTTAATCAAGCTTTTTAAATCAAAAAGAATTTCACCTTCAGAACTGAAGAGGCTCTGTAGTTTCTTTTTCTTTTTTTTTTGTTGGCAAAATGCAAGATAGAACTCACGCATTTGCAATTGCTGCCTCTTCTTTGTCATCTTCGCCTTCTTTATCATCTTTAACTCGCTCTTCCTTAGCAAGCTCCTCCACCAATTGACGTTGCCTTTCGGTCAGGTTTCTGATACAATAATAAAAAGGTCAAAAGCATAAAGCTTTTACGACACTCATAATCAATGCACTTGTATAATTCTCACACACTCGACCTTGTAGTAATTCCAGTATAAAGTGCTCACGAAACAATTCAGTCATGAATTTATGAGAATTGAGAAGAGTAGTAGTAGTATTAAAGCTAGTCTAACTTTAGTTACTTACGTTGGAATGCTAACTTTGAAGTGGACATATTCATCTCCAAGAGAAAACGAGTTTCTTACTTTGATCCCTGCGCACAACATTTGACAATAGTTATTGCACATTTAGGAGTTCAACAATGTAAAGATTCTGCAAGTGGGCAAGAAGGCTCTGCCGCTCTGCAAGTGCAAATCATTGGATAAATCATCATAAAAATGCTGAAAACTAATTAAGTAAACCAAGACAAACATTCAGGTGAAATTTTACCTTTTTTCCTCAAAACAACCTTCTGTCCAGGTTGTGTGCCAGGGCGTACCTACAGAACGTAACCAAACAAAAACAGATAGTCAACTTCAGTTGTAGAATGACAGTGCAGAAGATTATAGCAAACTTTTCATATTAGAAGGAGTCTGGGAGCAGAAACTTCTGAACCCCACCAGGCAAGCCATCCATCCAACCCAGACACATCAGGAGAAGAAAGGCACACAAACAAATAAAAGATGGAACACAGTTGCTACCACTATGTTATTTTTTTGTATTTGATTACTTCAAAAGGAAGTAAATTTGAACAAACCTTTACAACAATGTCTCCAGTAAGAGTTGGCACCTGAGTCGTTCCTCCCAAAATTGCCTGAAAAATTGGGGGTTCCCAAGAGAAACGAAATTTACTTGAGTGATATTTTCTATTACAGTCGTTCATCTACCAACCCAGCTCAAACAATATTAACATGTGATTTTATACATTGGGCCATTTGTCAGGGGTTACAGCACGTGACCTCAATGGAGTCAACATGCTTATCAGAAAAAATTGCTGGAAGCAGTGATAAGAGGAAGTCAATTCTGTTTTTGCTGGCTGTCTATCTTTAGTATGAAATGATTGCAACACATTGCTTTGCTTAAATATATTTTATCTTCTACAAGTAATGATCACAAACCCTATATTTTGTTTTAGCACCTAGTTATGCCCATCTCGTGTCTCTTACACCAACGAACAAGAACTATTCTTCTTTCTCCTTATTGGCCAACATCTTTATTAGATTATGTCAGACTCTTGTTCCATGAGTATTACCTGAGTGATGCTCAATATTGCATCAACATGGATATCAGCCCCTTCTCTACGGAATACTGGGTCTTCTCTGACCTGTAAAATACATCCAGCACGACAAGAGTGTAGCTATCAGTTAAATTTAAGCTACACTTGAAACAAAATCCCCCATTATAGAGATATTTATGAATTTAATTATGCAACCTTGATCTTAACATAAAGATCACCAGGATGATTTCCATCAGGATCCACTCCTCCACTTCTCAGTATCTTAATAGTCTCATCATGGTCCACCCCTGCATTTGCAGATCAAGATACCGTACTCCATAATTGTTCTTACACAAAAAATGATTAACATTTTAAACATCCAGAACCATTAATACCGAAATCAATTTTCATATCATTCCTTTAACACTATTCCACCATCCACCACCCACCACCAGTCCCTCCTCAGGACCCCTGAGAGATCATTTCATATAAATATAATATATATATATATATATAGAGTGGCATTCAAATAAGAACTATTTTTAACGTGAGACCTAAGAACCACAAAAATTCATTGTGATCAAAATGAATTCCCTATGATAGTTAATGCATTCGCTGGGAAAATTATGAATCCAAAAATTCGGAATTTTCACCCAGAGTTTGAATCCCATAAGGGGAAAAAATTCCATTTTTTTTTTATTCGGTAACATTTCCAGGGGATTGATCAACTTTCACTCCGAATTCATCATTTTTTTGTTCTCACGATAAAAATGGTTCTCACGTTAATTCTCCCATATATATATATATAGGAAGTTGATCAAATGAGAACTACATCTTTTTTTAGAACTATGTGAACTATGCATAAGACGCCCCTCAAGGCAGTCAGAAAGCCTCAAGGTGCATGCCTCTGTGGGTGGGTTTGAGGCGGCTGCCTCAAGGCGATGAGGCGTCGAGGCTGTGCAAGACAGCACTGAGGTATTTCTGTGCATTTTAGGGTATCTGGGCAGCTGTGTCTAAATTTTTGGGCCTAGACTTAATTAAAACAAAAGGGAGAATTAGTTTATACTTGTTAAATAAAGGCCATTCAGTTTTTTAAAGATCTAAACCCTGGAAAATTAATTTATTAAAACTTAAAAAAAAAAGGAAAGAAAGCACAAGGTTCGCAGCAACAAGTCAACAACCTTCACTCCATTACTCCTCCGTCATCCTCAGATCCGCTTTAATTTGATGCTGTTAAGATTTATAAATCCTTAAATTTAATGTGTTTTATAATTAGTATGATTTTTTTATCTTTATTCCAAATATAGTCAATGAAGCATCCTCAGATCCTATATGACACCAAACATAGATAATAAGTGCAGAGTAAATGGATATAATGAGATTAGTCACAAAGCTAACACATAACTACCCTGCAACTAAAGCTTATTTTCTTTTAGTTAAAAATTTCCTTTTGACATTGAGTTGTCGAAATGTCAAAGTTTCTGGGAACTGGTGAAGTTGTTATAAGAAACCCTATACAAACTATGTAAGCGAAGAGAACATGCAAAAAGAACGAACGTTTTATCAACTGACCTGCCATGACATTCAACTTCATAGTTTTTGTGCCTCTGACTACACGCCTTCCCTTGCAAGACTTGCATAAGTTCTGTGCCAACAAGAAAAAGCATTATTTTATAGTAACCATTGGCCCATTTAAAAAAAAAATTGAATATCCCATTCTAAAACCTAACTACTATAGTTGCAGACGCATATTTACAACTTACAAGACACAAACTAATGCAAGAACTTTCTTTAAGAAATCAATATATTTTCAAGGATTTCCTCTTCTGAGAAAAGCTACCAGAACATGTTTGATGCTTCATCAGCAAATACTTTGAATGCATGAGTTTCTAACCATCAGTTTTGAGAAATAAATGCATGTTGAAAACTTTCGCATGCTAGAGATGCACATAATGTGGCTAATAGAGTTTGATTATGGGCCCAAAGTCTTTTACCCCAATATGCTTTGGTAAAATAATAACCAGCCTTCTTCAACAAAGATGAGTCTGATTCCTAGGAGGAGGTTCCATGCTGAACAACCCCACTGATATTACTCCCTACCAAAGTATCTAAGTAGACACAATTCCTATTAAATTAGCAATCAGTTTGTGGTAGGTAACTTGACAATCATCTACTGGTTTGTCAATTCACCTTCCACATGAAGATATTCTAGCTAACAGTAGCATTATTGGAATGTATAAACTACATACCAATACAATTTTTCCAGTTCCTCCACAGTTTGGACAAGTAGATTGTAATGTCATATGTGCAGCTTGGGATACAACCTGTCAAGGAAAACCAATATATATGTTCAATTCATCGATACAACAAAGACTCAAACTATTTATTTATCAGCCACACTTGAAGGTCCTCAAACAAGGTCGCACGCGACCTAGACAGGTGTAGAAGGTCAGGGAATTGGTCAAAAAACTCGTAGTATTGATATAAAGGTACTCACCATACCAGAACCTCTACAACGTTTACAAGTTTGAGGCCTGGTACCTGGAGGAACACCAGTTCCACCTAAAAATGAACAAACATTAGAAAATACCTGAAGAATTATCAAAGTGCAATGCACATTTGATTAGTGTAAGATTAAACCAACCAACATATATAAGTCCAAACAAGAATAGTCAATGCACACAGCAAGGACTTATTGATTTGAGGAAACATGTATAATGATACCACAAGTAATGCAGGCCAAATCCGTCATGAATGACATTGTTTTGGTGCAACCCTGGATGGCTTCCATAAAGGAAAGTTCAAGAGAAGCCTGTAGTCAATGTATGGCAATTGTGAGAACTAATTGAAATTCACTGAGATCACAATGTAAGCAATGTCTGCAAGTCTTAACCTTCACATCCTCGCCACCCATGTCCCTATTGAAGATGTTGAAAATCTGATATACAAACAGAGTATACCACAATTAATTAAAGATGTGCAGTAAATTAGATATCTTGAAATATTCAGACGTGATAAACAATACTGAGAAGATGATAATAATACACAGCCCCCAAAGCCAACAATAATGTGTTAGTTCACTCACTGAGATAATAGGCTACCCAAGGCAGCTACTTACCAGTTTGATATGTGCCCATAATTCTAAAAAAACACATCTAGATATTGTGTTTATATAGCTCAACCCCTACCAATAGCAACCCATCATTATACTACTAAATCAAAAATTGATGTAAACTCGGGCCTTGCTCGATATTGTTCTACATCCCGACACTCTCCAATAAATTCTCTTATAAAAAAAACACATGCAACTAGGGTTGTCTGCAAAGCCTGATAGGATAGGAATTGATATGTTTGCCTATAATATCTTGTACAATCTTGGATAAGGTATTAATGTTATGTTTGCTTAAAAAATCCACACCTATAGAGGTGCTTATTTATCCACTTTTTGCTTAGGCAAATTAATATTCTTTATGGAATTGCTATTCTCTAAATTATCCTTTCAGTTTTAATTATTAACAATATGTTAATTGATGTGCATACATGTATGTTGATGAAGGGTAATTTAGTCTAGTCCATAAGTTCATACCATTTGTAGTTGTTTTCTTTTTTTTACATGTCACCTTGGAACAAGATAGAGAATGAAGCTGAAAATGGATATCAAGCCCTTCCATTTTCATGGACTTTGATCTTTTAAGCAAATAAATACTAGTTAGTAAGCATTAGATATGCTGCATATCTAATAACACAAATAAAATACTAAGTAAGCATGAACATCAGTCACTCTCCGATCAAACGTAGCAAACAAGCTCTTAATTTGATGGTCAGACACTTTGTTTAGTGCCAGAAAGTGCCACTTTTCCACCTTAGTGAAGTAGTACTAATAGCCAAACTAACGATAAAGATAATGAAGAATAGACTATGTGTACAGGCTCCACTCACAGTGCATCTCCAATTAGAAAGCCTGTTCCTTTCCCACCATAGTGCCTTGTAATAGCTACTACCATTCCTAAACAAACTACTTCTGCATGGCATCAACAGCTACTACCTTTTCTAAACAAGCTACTCTATTGCATGGCATCAACAGCAAAGTTTAAGCCCTTGATGCAATTCCATTACCTAATTTACTAGTAGCTATTTATTAGTTTTAGTGCACTCACCAGTCACCCCTTGTCATTAGTCATTAGAAGGGTTTTCATTCAATCACTTATAAATATTCTGTTGTATCTATCAGCACCAGCAGAGAGTATAGAAATAACCTCATCAGACTTACATCAGCATTTTTAAATATATCCTGGAAAGCATCTCCATATGGATCAAACCCAGGACCTTCACCACTACCAGCATGTTCAAAAGCTTCATGCCCAAGCTGTTAACACAAAAGTTTCAACAGTATATTTAGATTGAGAAAATATAAACATGCATGATGCTTACAGAAAACCAAAAGGAAAGGAATCAAGAAAAACCAACTTCCTTAAAATGGGCATAAGTGGTCAAACCATGCACTATTCTTCCTCCAGGCTCCAACAACATCACTAGGCACTTTGAACTTCGTTCAGTTCATACATTTCTCCACCTAGTTCAGATTAAAGCTCTAGGATTGCAGAAATACAACTACTTTTAAAAACTCCCTACAGAACAAGTAAGATGTTCCAAATGAAAAAAAAAGAACTTGCAATTACTTATTTATTTATGAGCACTTTGCTTGCTTTTTCAGCTATAATAGAAGTGGCTCCTCACAATAAACATGAAGGCCGAATCACTGTGATGTTCAGATACTGTTGTATCTTTAATAAGTGTGACACTATTAATTTTAAGTGAAATTCCCTTTTACACCATGGTATGGCATGCATATACATGATCTGAAAATACAAAATTTGACAATCTTGGAAATATATTTCAAAGTATAAGAGGCAAGCAAGATGTACACCTGGTCATATTGCTGCCGCTTTACTTCATCTTTCAAGACCTATAAAGAATGGGACCGCATAACACGATTAGAAACAAACAAAAGTATATTATCATTTTACCAGGACCAACGCATGTTATGCATGACTAAGTCACATACCTCATATGCTTTCTGAACTTCTTGGAATTTCTTTTCAGCTTCTGGATCATCCTTATTTGTATCTGGATGTAACTTTTTTGCAAGCTGCACGATCAAAGAAATCATAAAGGTTGAGGAAATTTGGACAGATGTATCTTTGGGATAAGCTTGACAGAAGCATAGCATACCCCATAATAAGCTTTCTTGATTTCTGAAGCAGTTGCACTTTCACTAACACCAAGTAAATCGTAATAATCTCTAGACAATTGAGCTGACCAGAAAATATTAATTAAACAAAAAGAAGTGAAAGGAAAAATAGTATAAGTCAGCATAAAGCTCTGCGACCGTGTCACATATATATGTAAAAACTTAAAAATATATCTCTTTCCAACAAACAATTAAGAATTCTAATTTTCCCCTTTGTTCGGTTCACTTGCCACTTGGCTTGCTATACATGTTAACTATATTTCATCAACATCGTGTATCTTCACCAAATGTACAATCAGTGATAGAGTGTTTCAGATTTTTCGGCAATGAACTTAAATTGGTACATATAAACGACATTTACAAAGCCCGGATCCTAAGAAAAAAGACACACACACACACACAGACACACACACACACAGAGAATGATAAGGAGAATGAGAAAATAGTAGACCAAAAAAAAAGAACTCTTACTAGTGCTGTGAATTGACCTCGCTGCACCCAAGTTATTATTGAAAAATGGAAGCTTCAGGCAATAATTGTCGCCGCCCACTGAATTTCATAGAAACAAAAGAGCATCTGATTCACTTAACTCAAGGAGGGAAATAAATCAAATATGAAGCATTTCCTCACATAAAATTGTGGTACCATTTCCTAATTTGGTATATAAAAGAACCCTGGATTGATTGGAAAGCGAGGTGCTGAAACTTCTAGATGCGCCATTCAATAATGAATCAGGCAACTGCAACCATTGACAATAACACCGATAAGAATTCTCTATGCCACTGAACAGCCACGTAAACATATATATATATACATAGAGGGAGAGAGTACATGTGAAGGCGAGTGGCGGAGAAGAAAGCAGGAGAGGGAGCGGCGGGCGAGGCAGAGGCCTTGGCACCGCGCCATTGGTTGATACTGCAAATGTAGAAACCGAAAAAGAAACGCGAGGTCTTTGGTTCCCACAAAAACCCTTGATAAACCCTATTTAGTTATTACTAAGAAAGAGGGTTTTGTTTTTGTTCTTTTGTTGAAAATACAAATAAATGGGGCAGGGGGTTTGGCGATACTCTTTCCTTTGTGGGGCCTTTTTTTCTCTCAAGATTTTAATAAGGCCATCTACGTTGAGATAGTTTGTCTTTCATGAGATTTTCGTTTGTAGGGCCTTTTTCTCTCAAGATTTTACTGTAATCGCTAGAAATACATAGATTGTGGGGTGTGTTTCTGCAACTGCAATCTTACTAAATCCACATTCATCATCTATACTTCGTTCCTCTCATTTGTAGCATCTGATATATGGAAAGTAACATAGAAACATAACAATAAGGACTTCCAAAATTATGCAAGGATTCCATAAATACTGGCATAACAGAAGATCTCTCATCTGCTGGCAGCTACATATAAATACTTACATTTCTCAAACAACTACAGAGAAATTCTCTCTAAATGCAAAATTGTCATGGCACACTTATTAAAAGAACCTTGGAATAGCTTCGAGTGTATCCGTAAACTACTCATGCTTCAAAGCAGAGTGTATAACTCAATTGCAGGTGTGAAACTTAATTCAGACTGACCGAAATCTACGCCTAACAAAAAGAATCAAAATGTAGCCAGGCTCAGTTAGAAGGCTCAGCAGTTGATGATGATGCTTTCGCTTTGGATTTTGTTTTCAGCTTCTTGGCATCCAAGGCAGCCAGGCCAGTGCCCAATCCAACCGGAGCCTGATCTTGATCACCTGGCTTGGGTGCATGACCTTCTCGACCCACCACTCCGTTTGAGGTTTGGTTCTCAGATTCTTTCTTCCCTCCATCAGAGGCCTTGTTTACAGCCGCATCAGGTTGTCGCGGCGCCCCTGAGTTCATGATGCTAGAGGGTGGTGGTGAAGCCTGTGCAGGACTACCATGCCTGCGTACTAAAAGAGCCTTTGCTGCTGCTTTCTTCCTCGCTCTTTCATCCAAACCCCTAGCTTGAGGAATGTTTTCACCAACCACAGCACCGTTAAATGATTTCTTCCCAACAGGCCTGGCATTACCAGAACTCCCAGCAACTGCAGCTGCTTGAAATGCTTGTAGCAGGTCTGGATGAGCCTATCATTCATACAAAATCTCAGTATAATCATAATAAATGCTCGTGTGGTAACTGCAAGAAACCATGATGTACATTTGCCGCACAAAAAAAAAGTTCTCCTACATTTTATGTCTAGTTTTTCTACCAAGGCACATCAGACATTATATACGAGCTGTGTACTATTCTGTTCTCTTCTTTTGCTTTCTAAAATCCTGGTAGAGAATAATTAGATAAACAAAATAGCAACAACCAGTTACATAATATTTGCCTACAATTTGAATAATAGGAATCTAATCTTCTTTCTTATCCAAACAATTTTCAAAGTAACGCAATTTCTCTCCAGATATATCTTTTCATAGGAGGTTAGAAGAATATTTTCTCTTGACAAAATGACAATGCACACTTGTTTCACCTTGATCTTTAAAGAAAGTGAGACATGAATACTGAGAAATTGTAAAGAACATCAAAAAAATAGGAGAATGGATGTCGTGAATACCTTAATTATATCAATAGCCTTCTGAGCAGAAGATGGATTCAAAGCCATTCCTTTCTGCTTTTGTTCATTCACCTGCAATACAAACGGTATTTTAGGTTCTCTCGGAAGGTAAGGATATCCATTTGACTAAAAAAACAAATAAAAGCAAATGAGTTCCTAAATAAACTAGAATAGAGCATTACTTGCAGTTCGCGCATCTTGAAAGTTTTCATCCAGTTCTGAGAATCCTTCGTCCTAGAGTCGTCCTCACCAAGTTGTTTGAGAAGAATATCATATGTTTTCTTTTCATGCTGCCATATCAGAGATCAAATAACATTAAGGGATGTTCCATACATCATAAGTTCACATAGATACCAATCTTTGGCAGTTGGCAGATACCTGGTGAGAAAGCTTAAAGGCTCCCATACAGTTGAATGCAATTGCCAAAGCATGATAACACACTGCAGTCTGAATATGTTCCTCTCCTAGCAGTCTTTCATTCTTTTTCAATGCTTCTTGCAAGTATCTAAGGGCCGTATCCATCTTTCCGATATCTTGGTACATCATGGC